>OY282609.1:50854851-52054851 GCA_958298945.1 Atherix ibis
CGTTTATAACTAAACATAAATAGGTGCGTTTATAACTAAACATAAATAGTGATACCAGAAAGAGAAAAAGAGCAAATGAATTAAAATAAAAGAAGAAGAAGACTGAAAACATAATTATTAAATGAGCCACCACATGCAATTGAACTGGGCTGGTTGGTTGGTGTTCTTTTCTTTTCCCTCTGCTCTCCTGCTTTCAATTTCGTATTTTCTTTGTGTATGTTTTGTATGATATTTTTTGCGATAGAATTATTTCCGTATAATTATTTTTCTCTCTCCCCTGATAAGCTTAATGTATGGAATAGATAAACAAAACAGAAAGAGATTTGTTCAAAACTAAACTTAGGGAAGAGTAGGGGAAAGTGATTTGAAACAAATGTGAGAATATGTGCTGTGTGAGTTTTGTATGGACAATTTCTCGCGTATGTACATATTCGAATAGCAGCGCTCGTTCCATTATCAACGGCAGAATCGGACAACGCAGCAAAGTTAATGTTTCTCGTCTTTTTCCCGTTCACTCTTTAGCATTCCATATCGTTCCCTGCCTACCTTATTTCCTGAGGTGCTTAGTCTGGGCCCGTTCTTCTCTAAACATCATTTGCTTTCCATAGACATGGTGCGTGTGATAAATGTTCGCCTTGCCTAGAGCATTTTCATTTCGTTTTTTGACTTGTTTGGTGTGTTATTATACGTATATATACGAGCGTGGACCACATCATCTCATCGCCGTCGTTTCTCTTCTTCCGCCGATGCCTTTCAACAACATATGCTGTTCCTTCAGTCTGACCTATTTCTTTTATCAGAAAACAAATACAATGACGACTGCGATAACGATGACGACGTACAAACAATTATGTGAGTTGTCGCTTCGTTCGTGTGGCACAAACAAGGAGGTATGATTCTTACGTGTGTGTGCAGACGTTCACAAATTTGAATCGATCTGTTTTGTTTATTCGCTTGCACCTCTCGTTGTTTTAGAGAGTTTTGTTTCATTTCTCAACTCAGTCAGCAGCTTCTAATCTTATTGGAGGAAAACAGTTTTTTTCCCTTACAGTAAATGCTATATTTTTATTCATATGAATAGTTTTCGTCATTTGTTGTTGTTATCTTCTTAATTGTTCGGACAATTTGTCATTTTAGTTTTTTTAAGCGCTGAGGTTCTAAAAATTATGAAGTCTTCATAGTTTACAGTTTATCCCAAAAAGAGAATCATTATTCCCTTAAGAAGTGTTTGGAAAAAATAACAATCAATAATTTTTTAAAAAAATCTAAGGGATTGTAAGCTATTACATTTTACCGTAAAGTTCCAAGTGTTCATTATTTTTTTTAAATATTAACTAAATTTAGTTAGAGATATTAAAAATCTGATTACAACTCTTATTATTTGGGTTTACTTGAAAAAATTAAAATAAAAACAATATTATTCCAAATGTTTTCAACAAACTGAAATTAGGCAATTATTTTATTAAAAAAAAATTGTTTAAAAAATTTTTAATTATTTGCCCATAATGAAGTAAATTCATAAATTGAATTTAATAAATTTGTCTGAGTATCTCATAAAACAACTGAATTTTAAGAGAAATTTCCTTCCATCCTCTTTCTTCCATTCTGTTCGTACCATTTGTCTTTCTCTTTAGAGTTATTTAACTCTAAAGAGAAGGAAAAAAGTAGAATTATTTTTGGATTTTTGCTCTTTCTTTTTTGTTTGAAAAAAAAACTTTTTTTGACAGTGAAAGTTTCCGATATCATATGTGTATAAGGTTGGATGTGAACAGTTAGCTTTCTCTTTCCACTTCAAGTGAGATACAAATTTTAGCGTTACTTTTTTAAGCAATCTATCCAATTGTTTGGGTCAATAACGTGCATGTCTTGTAGGTTTTTATTCACTTACGTATCAGGTGATTCATTATAAATATTATATTTAAAAAAAATATAGTTTGAAGAGGTACACAAAAACGGTCACACCTTCTACAATATTAGTCCACCCGCCTACATACAATTTATAATTGTTAATAGACAATACGACGTCGAATATCTTGTCTTGTAATTTATTTACTTATGCAAGTATGTAAAGGTAAATACGTATAGATAAGTGGAAGCTAGCAAAATCAGTTCAGTGTGGGTAGTCAACTTTTTTTTATACAATAATATTGTATTTTCATTTCCAATTTTTCGGTTGAATTTTTATTTTTGCTCATATTAACAGGAAAATTTACAATAACAGTTATCGTAAATCTATTCGACTGAATATGAATGAATGAATGAATAAATGAATGAATGGTTCAACTTTTTTTTAGTTCTTTTTTATGGGTCAGTTATACTATTTATAGTAGTTTACGCAACATTTACACGTAACCAAAAGAAAAGTAAATCAACAAATGTAAGAAATATTATCAAATTTTCTTCATTGATATTATTCTAAGTAGCTTATGCTGTGGTTATAGTTTGGCTTAACTGCAAATCAGGTTTTTGAGATTTTTTTTCAATAAAAAGAACTGCAGTGTGCGTGCAATAAATCCCTACAAGTATAAATATCATTAAGCATTCTTAATCTATTTTTGAAACTGTCAAGAAAAGCTGGTATCATGAATGAAAGAAATTCTTAAATTAAAGAAGCAAATGGTCTTAGACTACAGATTAGTATAAATTTAGATCGATATTGCTAATGAAAAAAGAACTAGTTAGTCTAAAATTTTCCATTTGTTTAATTACATTGCTTCATAAAAATATTAAAATATGTAAAAAATAAAATTATACAAGGTCTGTTCAAAAAGTATCGCGAATTTTAAATTTCCGCGGGTTACGTATATTCGATTTTCAATTTTTTGCGTTATGTTGGTACTCATGTCTCTTACTTATGCCGACAAGTTTGACAGTGCTTGCACGTGTTTTGGCTCGTCTTCAATTTTTGCCCATTTTCGACCAAAAACAGCATCGCATTAACATTGTTAAGGAGCTGTTGGACCCTGTCTGCGACGACCCAAATTTGCTCCAGAGGATCATAATTGGTGACGAATCATGGGTTTATGATTATGACATGGAAATCACAGCTCAATCATCACAATGGAAGCTGCCGCACGAGCCAAGACCGAAAAAAGCGCGCCAAGTTCGGTCGAATGTGAAGGATTTGCTTACAGTTTTCTTCGATTGCAGGGGCGTGGTGCATCATGAGTTGCTACAGGGTAGAACGGTCAATAAGGAATATTACCTGTAAGTTATGCGCAGGTTGCGCGATGAAATTCGCCAGAAACGTTCGGATTTGTGGAAGAACAAAAATTGGCTTTTGTCATTTTTGACCAAAAACAACACACTAATAATGCCGCAGCCAACGTATTCCCCTGATCTGAACCCCTGTGACTTTTTCTTGTACCCGAAACAGATTCTTTGATCCATTTTTTGGAATGGGCAAAAATCGAAAACGAGCCAAAACACATGCAAGCAAAGCAGCTGTAAAAAATTAGCTGAACATTCAAAATGGCCGAACTTTTCGGCATAAGTGAGAGTATACATGAGTACCAATATAACGTCACAAAAATTGTGAGGCATAAGTGAGATATACATGAGTACCAACATAACGTCACAAAAAATTGAAAATCGCATATACGTAACCTGCGGAAATTCAAAATTCGCGATACTTTTGAACAGAGCTCGTATATAGTTTTTAAAAGAAACTGTTTGCAATTCGCAATACTAAATTTTAAGCTCAAATTTATAACAAGAAACAAAAAAAAAATTTAAAACAATTTTATTTATAAAAAACGCATTCAACTTCACAAGCGATGTGATGGATGTTGTCAAAGAGCCTGAAGCCAAACAATGCAAACGAATCGACACTCACGCATACATACTCAACCCATATACAATTGGCACACATTCTCATGCAAAACGAAATATAAGAAGATACTTAAGCCGGTTATAAATGCTTTATTATAATTACTACTACTAGTAATAATAATAATTCACATAAAACGACGCGATAGTATATATCGTCCAATAGATCAAGAAACAGTGGCGTAATAGACGGCCGGAAGGTGGGGGTTGTAACAATAATCAATGAATGAAAGAATTAAATCAGGTGGCCTTGAACTAGTTTTGAAAAGTTTTCACAATGCTTTATTGGCTCGAAAAGTTGAAACAATTTCAAATGCATTGAGAGAACTGAGAGAATACACCTCTTCTAGTATCAAAAAGAGAGGGAACATTCTAGTGACAATTAATTAATATATTTTCCAGTGCAGCCAATGTTTTTCGTATATTTTTATGCCATTCTCAGTAATTAATAATAATTTGTGATTTTTTTTTTGTATTTTCACCACATGGCGATAATAAATACTTGTTTTTATTTTGAAAATTTTCCATTAAAAACTCACCATTTTTTGTGGTTATGACTTTTAATATATTTGTTTTTATAACGGAACAAAGATGAAAAATAATTATTAAATCCTAAAATATTTACCCTTTAAACATTTTTTTGCTAAATAGCCCTCAATATTTAAAAAAAAACACGCATATTTTTGCATAAATTAAATAAAATTGGTTAAATTTTTAAAAACATTTTTCATGTACAATATTTGGTGATAAATTTATAATTGATAGTTTCTCAAATGCACTTTAGAGTCTTCATGAGGAAAGAAAGACATTCCAGATATTCGAAGCGAATTTAAGTGTGCAAAATTGCAGATCACGTGGGCAAAATCACAGTTCACATGGATGAAGCCACTAGTAGGATGACTTTTAATGTCCTATAATTATAACTTTTGTTTTGAACTTCCTTCCATAATATATTAAGGGTCTTTACTTGCGTTTTAGTGCATTAAGTGCATCTCCATTATGATTAAAACTTAATTCATAAATTTTTGACAGTCAATAAAAATAAAGTCTATTAAAATTCTAAAACCATATCGACAAGCATAGATTTTTGATTTTAATTTTCTGATATTAAATATTAAATGTTCAAACATTGAAAATAATAATTAAAAAAAATTAAATAACTTTTAAGTAAATTATTTCGATAAAATTACTATTGTAGAAAAATGGTAAGTCGTACTCGTAATTACGGTATACACTAAGTCACTAGAAGGAATTAACCTCAACAATTTGTGCCAGTTTTATTAGGTGAATTCGATTGGACTAATTTTGCTACTGCTACTGTTGTGTAGCTGTTATCATCTACAGTACCTCTAACAAAACAGTAGGATTGTAGCAGGAGTTGCACTTCTCCCTTTAGGGTAAGGGGATTGTAGTTTCAGAACTAACTATAGATGGCTTAGCGGGTTCGTTGGTTATGTTGAAGCGTCATATTTTTATTTTTATTGTTTATGTGTGCGTAAACTCAGTTTTTATTGTTTATGTGTGAATAAACTCAATATTGTTGGTGACTATTGTGAGTTTGTATTTTACTGCTGTCAGTGATATGTTCATTTTATTGAGAGTCTACTGGTAAGTACTGCGCTGTAGCAAAATTAGTCCAATCGAATTCGCCTATTATAAATCGTCGACGTTCACTCGATTGCAGTTGGGAAAAATTGCATCTTATGCAATCACTGAATAAAAATGAGTAAATGGACGACGGATGGATGAATGGCTAACGTGCATTACGACCTTAGTTTTACTATAAAATTTTGTATTGAAGGAAATATAATACCCATAATTGCATAATAATGGCCGCACTCTTGAGTTTTTTGTTTTATTTTTTGTCTATTCTCGTATTTGTTTTCATTTTCATGCTATTGAAAATAATTTCCAATAATTGATTTCATAGAATTTCATTGCAAAACGCAAAATAATCCGATGTTTTGCCACCCATAACAATCGGCTTGATTTGATTTGACTGTTCGGTTAGTGGTTGTCTGCTATTGCCACGAAATATTCCAACAACAACATCAACAATTATAGAGCTCCACAACAACACCAAAAAACAAACAAATAGAAAGTTTGTTAATGTTCCGAGGAATACAAAAAAAGTACCTCCTAAATGCCTCCTAAATGTGATTTGTGTATGCAACCCCCCCACTGAATTGATACAAAATCGATTCCTAAAGAATTTTATTTTTCTATTATTTCGCAATAGACTCTGCTGAGCGAATGGAACGAACGTCAAGATAACTTTAGAAAGCAAAATAGGAAGTTATAATCAAACCAGGCTCTAGACATGGTTGTGCACAATTGTGCATACAATCAATCTCAATAAAGTGCATTTACGAGTAAATTATTCATTTCGCAAGCGAATATACAATGCAAACAGGCGAGGTAAATGCCATCAACGATAAACTATTGATTATATCGGTTGTTCGGTCGTACAGAACGGCATAGGGTATGAAGGAAGAGGGGTGGGTGGGTAATAGTTAGGGGGGAAAAGAGGGGCTCAGAAGGTATGACGTACATAGTCTGAAATTTATGGTATATCGTACATAGTCGGCAATTTCCGTTGTCATGGCCATGTCATATCGTTCAACAGGCGATGTCAATTTATGCAAAGACTGCTTTTTTACTGGCATAAGCAGAGAATTTTGTAAGGTCTTAAAATTGGTTTTTAAATTATTTTAAGAGAAATTTATAAAATTTTAATATATAAAATTTTGTAGAGATTTTATTAGAAGAATCGTTTGTAGTAATTCCAGCTAGCGTGGAGTTCAGTCTTGTTAAGGTCTTTGTTAAGAGTTCTTAAAATAAGATGAATTTTTAAGGATCTTATTTTAATTTTGGTCTTTTAAATTACCTTTAACGTGCAACTAAAATGAATGTGGACTATGAACAAAATCATAGTCCACATTCATTTTAGTTGTACTACAAGAACTATATTCACGTTGAATTTCGGGATGTTTTAAGATTTTCTTTTAGTTTTCAACTTTTTGTTTGTATAAAGCTACAATCCAAGTTGGCAAAGTTGCAGTCGATAACGAACAAAGCACATTCAACGTTGATATTTAAGATCGTATGCGAATTTCTTTTATAGTCATGTGGGCGAAAGCATATCCACAAGACGAACTTTCCACGTGTGCAAAGTCACAGGGCCTCGTAAATCTGATAAACTAACATTTTTGCTGGATGGATACTGCGTGGGTTAAGATTTGTGGAATTTGAGACTGAACTGCTTTAAAAAGTTTCAATTTTTACCAAGGATTTTTAAGGGTATAAACCTAAGAATTGAAAATTTCTTTTCACATGAATTGATTAATTGAAACTCAAGATTATAAAAAAATGTAAAGATATAAGTGAGGTTTAAAATTGAAAATTGTTCAATTTTTTATATTCGATCGACAATTGCCAATGATCCAATCAGAAGTACGAGGTCTGTTCAAAAAGTATCGCGGGTTACGTATATTCGATTTTCAATTTTTTGTGGCGTTATGTTGGTACTCATGTCTCTCACTTATACCGACAAGTTCGACCATTTTGAATGTTCAGTTAATTGTTGACAGCTGCTTTGCTTGCATCATCCCAATGGAAGCTGTCGCAACAGCCAAGACCGAGAAAAGCGGCAAGTTCGGTCGGATGTGAAGGTTTCGCTTACAGTTTTCTTCGATTGCAGGGGCGTGGTGCATCATGAGTTCTTGCCGCTGGCTACAACGGTGAATAAGGAATATTACCTGCAAGTTATGCACAAGTTGCCCGAAGCAATCTGCCAGAAACGTCCGGTTTTGTGGAAGAATAAAAATTGCCTTTTGTCATTTTTGGTCAAAAACAACACACTAACCACATCTGGCCCCTGTGACTTTTTCTTGTTCCCGAAACTAAAGAGCCCCATGAAAAGACGACGCTACACTACGATTGAGGAGATAAAAACGGCATCGAAGGAGGGAGGAGCTGAACAAGATCACAAAAAGAAGTGCTTCGAGTGAACAAGATCACATGATTTTTAGAAGTGCTTCGAGGAAAAACGTATAATATCTGGTGGGGATTACTTTGAAGGGGACAAAATAGATATTCATGAATAAATAAATATTTTTTTTTAAAACACAAAATTAGCAATACTTTTTGAACAGATCTCGTATTATTGCTATTTTTGAAGCCCTGAACTACTCTAGATCTCAACTCTTACTTGACTAATGAGTAATAAAAACGATGATGACGAAAGCTATCGTAAAGCTTAACAATAATTACCATTAAATGAACGAAAAGTAATTGTTGGAATTGTGTTCTTAATTTTCCAAAGTGTGTTACGACATTCGAATTAGTATACGTAGTAGTACGATTGGAGAGTGGAGTGGTGGTGCTTCGGGGGTGATGATAGCTCCAATTTCTGAGTCATTTCCGTTCACTTTTGTTGCACACACGATCAACTGCAATTCGCCTTAATCTTTTGGCAATCCCGTTATTCACGTTCAGCGTGGGCGGTTTAAGTGAATATTTATCTATTATTGCAAAGTAAGTTTAGTTAATTTTATGCACAATGCAAAAAAAATAGTTAAAAGTGCAGCAAAAATTTACACATTTCATTTATTTTTTTTATAAAAAAATAGGACTCCCATGGATATAGTATCTTATCAAATATATTCAAATTAATTTTGATAATTGGTCACCTTCAAATTTTTACATTGATTTTTCTTATCAACGATTTTGTGGTGTTTTTTTTTTTGGTGATAAGATAGTCCAGAAAGTTCGCATTTATATAAAAAAAAAGCTATCAATCTGATAGCAGAACAATGCCTTCTATCGATTATATCTGCACGAACAATCAACGGTTTCCAAATGAAATTTAGTCAGTTTAATTATGCTTCGCTGTTATGTAAACATTGATTAATATCATTTTAATAGATTAGCAGGAAAATACTCATATTAATTCTATAATTTTATACCGTCGTTTTTTAAGACCTTCTCATTAAGTGAAAATACATGCCAGAATACATAATTGATTAAAAAGCTTTATGTATGATTAATACTAATAAAAAATAATTGCAAACTTTACCAAAAAACCGATATTTTCACGTAGCTGAAAAATATTGAGCATTCTGACATTTATCCGATCACCGCCGATGTCCCTCAGAAAAGCATCCTTGATCCAATTTCTTGTAACATTTATACCATTAATATTGCTTGTCTTAATGGTATCTTAATCAAAACATATACGGACGATTCAGTCATCCTTACTTAGCATTAAGATCTTTTTATAGATTTAACTGAATGACAACTCCTTAAAAGCGGAGAATAGGGTTCTGACATAACCAAAAATTGCAGTAACCTTGAACTTATAATCGATAAACAGTTAATCTAAAATCCTCACACGAGAAATAAAAGTAACTAAACTTAACGGACAATGTTAAACAATACAACAACTCGTAGATGGTAGATTAAAACTTATATTTAAAAATAGATTATTACTATACAATACGGTGCTGAAGCCGCCTATATGGACATACGGACTCGAATTTTACCAATTTCCATCTAATCCGAACCCTATAATCCCAAAGCCTTCGAAAAATTGTCAATTCCGAAAATAAATTATCCTGTTCCATTGAATCTTGTTTGGTGGGTACTCTTATTATTTTCAAGACAATTCTACTCTTTCTTTAGGAGGTTACAGTCCTCCTACAACAATTATTGCTGACTAAACCCGAATTATTAATAGCAATGCGTTTTTATACCACAAAGTTCACAAATGTGAATAATAAATTTTAACATTAAAACCTTTTTTTGTTAATAAAAAATATCTAGTTAAAAAAATTAAATAAATTTCACATTTTTATCGTAAATTGTTAAATGATTTATTATCGTTAAAAAATAAAAACATGAATATTCATTTAAAGATTTTTTAAACCAAAAATCAGTTTAAAAAGCATGATTAAACAAAAACAAAAAAAGGTAAACAAAATACAGGAGGTAGACCATCCTGTGTATTGCCATAAATCAGATTAAAGAAAATTAATCCACCCTGTAATATTATACAAATTATTCCATTTTGTTTCTTATTAAAAAAAAATATTTTTACAAAAATTGCATTTGCTGAAAAAGGAAAACAGACTAAAAAAAATGGTATAAAATCAACGACCTTCGATTATTTATCATTTACAGGTCAACCATTTTTTTTCTTTTGGGCAATACTTCTCTTTACTGTGCATGATTTTCCAGCTTAACGACAAAGGTAGAATTTTGCCAAAAAATCAAAAGATTTACCATGTTTCAATATATGTCAACCATGCCTCCACAATTATCACAATTGTCATTTTAAGTATTATTAAAACAAAGAAGAAGAGAAAATAATAAAGTTCTTATAATGATACCTGGTGCTGGTGCTTGCTTCTTTTGCCCATTAATATCGAAAACCTGTATTTTGCTACCACCAGTGAAGCTCATTTTTATACGCAATAATGCAACGAAATAAATATCTCCCCAGACGACTAATGGCGTAAAAAAAAAACCAAATGATCTTCGATGCACTGGCAACACCATCTACGATAACACACCTGCGCACGGTCGGTCGCCGAAAAATCAAGGTCATTGGGGAAACAAGCGATGACGGTAGACGACGATAGACAGCGGTTATTGTGACTGGTCGACGTCCATTTCTTTTGTGTTCGTTTTTATCAGTTTCCCACTATTCTCCTCTCCAGTATTCTCTTTAATTTTTTAATCCCACCTCTCTTTAGGTTGGGTTCATGAACTCTTTCCAAGATCAAATTTTGCACACACGAAAACCGATTACAAAAAGTAACATGACAACTAAGAAAAACGAGAGAGAGAGAAAAAAAACCAATTTAAATTTAAAATTGGCCAAATGTCAAAACAAAAGCAAAGCAAAAACGTGGAATAAAGAGAATGGGTTAAGGTTGGTGGTAAAAAAGAGATAAAGTAAATAAATCGCAAAAAATCTGCCTATTTCGTTGGAACGTGGGAATGCACAAACGCGGATCACTGTAAACGCAAATGAGACGGAATCAATTTACATTTAACAAAGAGCCCAGGCAGTTGCAGTTTGCGAAATTGTGGTAAACGTTGAACGTACTCTTTTCTTTCTATTTTCTTTTGTTTGATTTCTGTTCTTATTCTCTTCTGAAAATGTGTTCGTAAATATTGTCTTCAGTTTAGGCGTGTTCAGTTCTTCTCCGAAAATAATAAAAAAAAAAGTGCAAAATTCTTCTAAAAATGGCTTCTTTGCATTCGTTTAAAAGTTCATTTTTTTATTTTTATTATTAAACAATTTTTTTTAAATTAATATCAAAAGAACCACATAAGAGAAATCGTAAAAAATGGGAAAATTTAAATACAAAAATACATTGTATTTGTAGTTGGTTTTTCTTCAAATTCACATTTTCCCCATTTAAATATTTTTAGCTACAATAAAATGTGGAATATTTTAAAATAAAATTATTATTTTTTGGTTGATGTTTATAAATTATATTATTTTATTATAAATGTAAAATTGTTTTAGTTAGTCGAATTGATTTGCATAGATATTATAATTATTTCTTTGGAAATTGGTAAATAAAATAAAGTTACTTAAGAATAGTTTTTTTATACTTTAAATTCCCCTTTTTTGTGAACAATTAAATTTGCTTAAAAATAAAGTTTTTCGATTTAAAATTAATTACAATATATAGTATATAGAGTAAAAAAAGTATGTATTATAAAATTTATTTTATTTTAAAAAACTCAAATAGGTCTAAAAAACTAAATTAGACCAAAAACTCATCGACTCAAATTGGTCTAAAAAATCATAAGTTCTAAAAAATTCAAATTGGTCTAAGAAAAACCCAATCTGCTCTAATATAATTAAAATTGTTCTGAAACGTCAAATTCGATCTAAAAAAAATTAAAATTGGTCTAAAAAACAAATTAGACTAAAAATTCAAATTGATCTAAGCAAATCCCAAGCTGGTCTAATAACACGGAGATATTGGTCTGAAAAACTAAATCGATTTAAAAAATAAAATTAGTCTAAGAAAATTCAAATTGGTCTAAAAAACAAATTAGTCTAAACAAAATTCAAACTTCAAATAGTTCTAAAAAAACAAAAATGGTCCGAAAAGTTTAATTTTTAGACCTATTTGGTAGATAAATAGATAGATTTTTTTAGTATAAAAAATTTCGTGTGCAAATCGAAATAAAACCGTAATTTTTCTTTTAAACAATTCAGTATAAAACCGAACAGAACAAATTTTTTTAATTTTATTTTCTATTATATAGATAACAAGCTACTTGTAATCTTCTGTTAGAAAAATTCTCTCACACTAAAAGTGCATATTTCCTTAAAAAGTTTGTACAATGAAATCCTTTTAAGGTGAGAGACTCTTCATCGTCAACCAACTAATAACTTCTGACCATGTACTCACTGCTTGGTCAACACATGCTGGTTCATTTCCAATGCTAGCATGGAGTGGTGCTTAAGTCTGCGAATATGGTTACGACTTGACTAATGCTTCTAATACAACCGACAACATTGTATGCAGACATTGTGTTCGTATGGCCTATGGTTGGTATCTCGTCTCATCTGTTTTTCATTTCACTTCTTCCGCTTCGGCTTCGTCTCCGTGCCAATATCAGCCGCCTTATTTTACCTGTTATAATATGTTTATTAGAAGAAACGGTTGAATGGTGGTATCTATTTTCTGCGTTCGTCGAGTAGAGTTGTTCAGGTTTATTGCGGATGGTTCGTTAATCTTCCTTGAATATACCTGATGATGAAACAGAAGATGAAGAAGCAGACGAAGGATTGGTCAATGCACTGTAAAGACAGTTCGGTCGGTCATCTTCATGGTTTCTGCCTGAGCAGAATTTACGTTTAATCTTAAAAGAGAGACGGACTTGATTTTGTGTGTTCTTTTTTCGGTGCGCTAATTTTTTTTTTGCCTTTAGAATCTGAGGAGTATTTTATTCTTACTGAATCCTTTTACTGATATTTACAAGAAAACGTGTCTTGTTATATAGACATTTTGCAGTTTTTCTATAATAATGGTTGGTCTGGTCGACATTCGCTTTATATATTTTCTGCCTTACAAATCTTGGTAGAAAATGTAAAGTTTTTAGAAACTTGAATCGATGTAAAAGAAAGTAGAAATTAAGAAAAAAAAGGAAAGACATTCGATCACGGTAAATGTTGAAAATATTTTCCACTGTTCAATAGCGCCTCGTCCATTTATTTTGCGTCCTCCTAAAAATTGCTGCTTTCTAGACTTTTGCCTACAATAAATGACGACGTACTACCCACTTTTTTGTCTTCGTTTCTATAATATTTTGGTATAATTTCGTGCCAATGCCTTTATTATTAATCTCGATTGCATGTTTGGATGCGTCCAAAAAAAACCTAAATTTAGAGCTACACTTCTGATGTTGTTATTATCATCCTTTCCAGAATGGGAGTCTATTATTTATCCAGATATTATTTAAGGAAAGTATTTAAATAATAAAAATACCTTCTCTGTCTCGGCGTTGTAATACTTCAGTGGAAATCACTTTTTGGCAATAGAATAATTAATTTTTATTTTCAGAAATTCCAGTGATAAAAACTCGTAGATTAAATCAATTTTTGGAATTTTAACTATCGAACATAATTTAGTGAATATTTTCTACCAAATCCCGAGCATTACTTTAAAATTATTTACCAGCTAAGGTGTTAGACGATAACATTTGCTAATGTCAAGATTATGGAAAATCATAAAAATTATGTAGTTTTTTTTTAATTGTAGACAGAATAAAATTAAATACCAGCGACGATATTTGAAAATTTGGTTCTGAAACTTGAACAGTGTTTAATTTTGTTCTTTATTTTGCAAAACTTTTGAGGACTTAACATTTTTCAAAAATGAGCAATAGCTGATCTTCTTGACACTAGAAGCTACTCCAGTTAAGATGATTTGAACTCGACCATTTGTATCTTTAATGAGACAGTAAAATTGATCTTTTCTTTTTGATTAACTGTCAAAGATTTTTTTGTGTTGTAATAAAAATAAGTAAAAAATTACACTCAGCAGGAAAAAAGAGATATTAACAAAAATCATGACGAAGAGTTACGCAATTTTTTGGGTGTTTTTATGTGTGTGTGTGTTTTTTTTGTGTGAAATTGTAAGGTGGAAATCATTGAAAGACAAAGTGTGGGACTTTTAACCACTACAACCAACTTACTTGGTCACATTTCTATATCTCCCCACGGATCCGCCGTCAAACACTACTTCGTAGGGCAGGGAAGGATTGAAATCACTACTCTGGTAAATTATTATCGTTTTCTTTCACGCTCATGCAAACATAGTCTTTTTAGGACTGTTGTCGAAAGGACTTCGACAGCCTCCCAAGACGTCCTCGAGTCTAACATGAGGGCCACTACATTCTCCGGTGTCAGGGGTCCGCCAGCGCACTTCGGAGCCTCTTTTCTTTCCGCTTTGAATCGAGCGCAGTAAAAGAACACGTGCTTCGCGCTCTCCACCACCTCGTCACAAGAATCCAATTTAAAGATGTATTGGTAGGCCCGAAAACAATCGTGTTTCGTCGAAAATTGGGATAGGTAGTAACCTATATCACCATGTCGTCGATCTATTCGCGGATCCACCCCCGAGATGAGGCGGTGAGTCCATCTGCCATCGGGGGTATAATCCCAACGGTTTCTCACTTTCTCTTGGACTCCTTTCTTTCCTCCGTACGATCCTCAGATCGCGCCACAGCGTCACACTGACCTCTCCGGCGGTACAGCCTTCGCCGCCCATCTACCAGAATTTCAATCGGTATCATTCCCTGTTCAGAATGCACAGGCCACCCTCAATGCGCTTCTACGGTAGACTGGGACAACTCCACGTGTATGTAGGTTGCTCCAATCAACCCATCCGCCCAAATTGGCACAGCATACAGCAGGATTGACCCTCAAGGTTCGGCATTAAACGTACCAGCGCCATAATTGTCCCCGCAGCCTCCCCACCATCGTATAGGAGGTATTCCTGAAACCACAGCCTCGCATCAATCATCACCCTTTGATACTTTAGAGATGGTCCCGAGATCACCTAATGTTCACCAATTCCAGTATGTGTGTTTTTGTTTGTTTTTTATATTAAGGTGAAAATTATCGAAAGACAAAATATGGGACTTCAACCCACTTCAACCCACTTGAACTAAATATAATATTTTGCGAGTGAAAAAATAGAAATTTCCAATGTGTCCAAATTTTAATTTTGCTTCTAATTTTTTCCAGTGTACACGAAATTAAAATAAACTCCCAGCTGATAGTATATATTTTCCACTGTCCCATCATAGTACGAGTGTTGGTTGATAAGTAGATGGAACAGAATATTTTAAAGTGCTGGGACGTGCGGGTACAGGGACGAGGTGTTTGTTTGGATAATATTGAATTTAATTACGCCCACGATCACACATAATCCAAACGAAAAATAAAACGCCTAACGTTTATTTGTTCAAAAACCTACTACAACTCATTAATTTACGTGTACGTTTACGCATTTCTTAACAAAAAGATGCAAAAGTTTCACGTGAGAATCGCCACTGGTTATCGATAGTTACCGTCATCGAAAAACAGCAATTCAGTCATTATTAGCTAAGCTTTTCGTTTAGTTAATTTTTTTTACATTTTGTTCATTTTCTCGTTTAAAGTAAACATCTATGATGAAGTTGAATAACACCGGAAATAGTATTCTCCCTCGAAAAAGCAAACAACAAAACCGAAAATACATCCAATGTCAGACAGAAGAGTGGGTAGATGAATGGATGGACGAATAGGCTCCACTTTGCCACTTGTCTTATGCTGTGCGCAATAACACAGAACATTTTCTAGTTCATACAGTATTTTGGATACAAAAATAAAATTGTGTGGAATGTCGTTTTAGTGATTTTCGGCCAATGGAACAAAAAAAATTTAAATTGCATAAGAAATAAATTTTCTTTTATTTTAGTAACTTTTCTATATTTGAAAATGAAAGTGCCGAAATTTTAATGAAATATATTAGAACAATTTTTTCCCATTTCTTAGTTAGATAGTGAAAAAAAATATATATAAATTCATCTCGTACAGTATACTTTATAATTGATCTTCAGTGTCCGCTCTTTGAATTAGTAAATTTTTTTTAGATTTTTTCAGTTTTTTGACCATCAAAATAACAAGCTTAAAAATAGCTTTAATTTTATTTTTTTGTTGCTAAAATCGGTCTGAAAAGGGCCGATAAAATGTGTACGAGGTCTGTTCAAAAAGTATCGCGAATTTTGTGTTTTTTTTTCAAAAATTATTTTTTCATCCATGAATATCTATTTTGTTCCCTTCAAAGTAATCCCCACCAGATATGATACACTTGTACCAACGTTTTTTCCAATCCTCGAAGCACTTCAAAAAATTATTTTTTGTGATCTTGTTCATCTTCTCCTTCGTTGCCGTCTTTATCTCCTTAATCGTAGCGTAGCGTAGTCCTTTTATGGGTCTCTTCAGTTTTGGAAACAAGAAAAGGTCACAGGGGGCCAGATCTGGGGAATAAGGTGGCTGTGGTATTTTTAGTGCGTTGTTTTTGGCCAAAAATGACAAAAGCCAATTTGAGCATAACTTGCAGGTAATATTCCTTATTGACCGTTTTACCCTGTGGCAAGAACTCATAATGCACCGCGCCAGTGCAATCGAAGAAAACTGTAAGCAAAACCTTCACATTCGACCGAACTTGGCGCGCTTTTTCGGTCTTGGCTCGTGCGGCAGCTTCCATTGTGATGATAGAGCTGTGATTTACATGCTATAAGCATAAACCCATGATTCGTCACCAGTTATGACCCTCTGGAGCAAATTTGGGTCGTCGTGGACAGAGTCCAACAGCTCCTTAGCAATGTTATTGCGATGCTGTTTTTGGTCGAAATTGAGCAAAAATCGAAGACGAGCCAACAACGTGCAAGCAATGCAGCTATCAAGAATTAACTGAACATTCAAAATGGCCGAACTTGTCGGTATAAGTGAGAGACATGAGTACCAACATAACGCCACAAAAAATCGAAAATCGAATATATGTAACCCGCGGAAATTCAAAATTCGCGATACTTTTTGAACAGACCGCGTATCTATTTAAAAGAAAATAGCTGTCAATTTATAAGAACACGGCAAACAAATTTATTGTTGGAAGCCATTTTGTTTTTGAAAATCGAACTGCCACGCACCACCCGGAAGAAGGTTTTCGAAGTATTTACAAATTACACAAAATAAGATCGATGACAAATACCAACATTAGGGTCAAAAAAAAACCAATTGTATTTTTTACTCACAATAAAGCTCAAAAAGCTTTTAATAAAAAATAAAACTTTTCATAAAAAAAATAAAAAAAGAAACGCAGTTTAGGAATTTTCCAGTCCAATGATTGCAAAAATTATTATTTTTATCATTTTACAGATAATTTAATTTATTTAAAAATAATAAAAAAAAACGATTACAAATGAAATTATATATAAAAAAAATTAAAATAGCTGTTCTAAAAAAAATGCAGAAAAAAAGAACCGACCAAAAGAATTTCCGGAATTTCGTTTAAAAAAACATTATTTTTTTAAAATTAGTTTTTATTTTCGAAATTGTGCCAAGAAAATTATCATGTACAGTAACAACTGCAGAGAAGAAAATTGTTCCATGGTTGACATTTTATTATATTTCTTTTAATTTTATACCCTGCTTATCCAATACGTATGTAAATTTAACAAAAACAAAAGAAATATTAGCGAAAAGAGGCAAACAAACAAAATTGCATAAATACGAACTATTGTCAGTAGTAGAATAGAAAAAGAAAAAGGAAAAAAGAGAGAATTTCATTAAAAGAATAGCAATCCCCCACAATAGACTAAATAGAATTAATTGCAATAAAAATGCACTGAATACTTACTCACTTGTAAAGTAAAGCATGGCGATACAAATGTACACTTGCATGATCTCCCATTTCTCTCATTCTCCATTCCTTTAAGCACTGTGTTTTTGTACAAATATTTTGGTTTTATTTTTAAATCACATACCGAGTCAACGTTAGTATTTGGCATACGTACAAGTGCCGTGTTATTACACGTTCCTATCAAATGAAGCCACACGTCAAAACAATATTACCAATATCAATTTAAGCTCGACTTTCAACTTCACAAGAAGAGTTTTAATTAGCTCACAATAAAAAAAAAGAACAAATCAAATTAAATTCAAAGGAAATATTGTCAAATAAATCGAAAACTTTTTCGAATCGTTTCTTTGTTCGCCGTGAATTTTGTCGTGCTTGCATTGCAACGCGTACGATGAAGTGGGACGCCATTAGCAGAAATTGTCGCTATGCACTCACACACACACAAACACAAAACTAGCGCAAATCAGCAGATAATTGTAGGTGTTATTAGTGCGACGAGATGTACACGATTTATTATCATTTTTTCCAATTTTTTAATCGCATGTTGCGTAAGTGTGTGTTGAAGTATCTTTCATGATTATTTCCTGTCGCAATTTGATACGATTCGGTTTATGGCGAAGTCTTTTGCCCCTTCGGCACCAATCTTACATAAAGCATCATTTCTTCTTGAACGCTTATTTTTGTGTGTTTGTTACGGTTGCTCGAGAATCAGGTTTCCTCAGAATTCTATTTTTCAATTGTTAGTAATTAATAATAAAATAAAAAAGGAACAGAAACATGAAATTTCATCATTTTTTTTTGTTCTTTCTAACAATCCGCAATAATAGAAAATTTTCTGATCTTAATTGCGTATTAATAGTTTTTGAATTGTTTAAAATCCGACTCGCGGGTTGTCAATTAGGCCCTACTACATCCTGATATTAATAAAATAGAACATTTGCCAATATTTCGGCCAAAAAGTATAGAAAAAAATAAAATCTTCAATGTCCTATTTGGGATAAAAATATAAAAAAAATACCTTCAATTACCTTTTTTTTTTTGAAGAGTGTAATATTCTCATTTTCTCTATTTTTTTCTTTTCTTAAAATAATCTCAATTTAATTTTCTTCAAAAAGAAAAAAAAATTTTGTTCTGTTTTTTTATTAATAATTTTTATAATGCCTTAGAAAATTATTTATATCATATTTTTGTCACTGTTGGTTAGCCATCGGTGTATGGGCGGTCTATTAAAAATAGAAAATACAAATAATAAACATATTCTGAGCCCTTCGTCAGAAGAGAGTTTATTGATTGTTAGTGTGGTCTCACAATGACCTCAAGGCCTGCGTTTATTTTTGGTGATATTTAAAATTAATTTTTGAATTTTTTTTTTTTAAAAAAGGAAAACGTACTAAAAATATCTTTAAAAGTTCGAATATACGGTCATGTGTGAAACAGTGATTTTGAAATTATTTGCGTTTTGTTAAATAACAAAAGTTCCCATCAAATATTTTTCGGTTCAAAATTTTTAAATAATTATTCTTTACTAAATTATCTTCTATATTCTAAAAAATAACAGTTTAAATTGTCCTATAATAAAAACTATTAATCAATCTTTTAATGAATACCAGAAAATTAATTGTAAAATTAAAACCGCTTATTTCGTTTTTACAACAACAACAAAAAATGGCCAAAATGGATGGTCTCATTTTGTTATCGAATGTGAAATTCTTTCTATTCTACAATAAATAGAAAGAATACCGTTTCTATTTTGTCTAAATTACAGTCATAGTAAGCTTGTTTGTAAAACTATTTAGTGAAAGTAAAAAATTACAAAATTTTTTTTTTAAATTGACCAAGTTTTGTTAATAATTTTCCTACTAAATTGAATTTTTAATAATTTTTATGTTTATTCTTCGTGACAAATAATAAAAATTTCACCGAAACAATTTTTGGTTCTTCACAATTCGAAGTAATCAATTAGAGAAAAAAATAATTTTAGTGCATTCCTGGAAAAAAAACCCATCATTTTTCCTCACTTTTCCTTCTCGCAAGTTGACTCACTACAATTTTTTAAGTAATTCCAGTTATCTTGTTAATAGATAATTTGTACAGGATTTTTACTTAGTTACAAAAATAATGAGTAATCAATTCATTGTTTATGCAAAATTTCAATACAAAAATTCTCAAAAGTACGTTGGGTATTTTCGCATACAAATTTTGAAATTAATTTGTTTTCCTCAGGTAAAGTGAGGTTTTTTTTTAAAAAACTTTTGAGTTCTTTCCCATATCTTAATATTTTTGGCTGCTTTCAGTAATGCATTCTGATCGACAATGACCTCCGAGGGTGCACCATTAAATTGAAGAGCAACAAATAACTGGAACTAAAAATATCTTTGGTCATTGTCCTGATAAAATTTCCAACAATTTCTATTCATACTTGTGTGTATATTTTGTCTCTCTTCCCTTTTAAATTCATATTAAAAGAAACCATTAATTCTCTAAAAGTTAATATAAATAATATAATAATAATAATAAAAAGTTCATAAATATTTTAATTTATTTCAAGATAAAGAAAATATCTTTTTAAAATGATAGAATAACAACAAAATTACGATGGTATCAATTGTCATAAAAATCAGCTGATGGGGAATTATGAATGTGGCATACGCACGTTTACCAAACGCTTACTACAATATTTTTTCGCATTCAATGGAATTTATGACATGTTATTGCTTGTTTTGGCAATTCTCATTTCTTTCTCTGTTGTTCTTTTCTTTCGTTTACTCATTCTCAAAATGTATATATGATTTTTTTTATTCTATTCAATTCTCTTTTGTGCTCGCGTATTTTATCTCTCATTTTAAGCGGATATTTCTCATTATTTTCCTGCGTACGTACGATCGTTTGGCAGCACGAAAAAAAATTACATAAAATATTGACAGATTCATCATCAGTATTTTATGGGTACTTTTTTTAGTGGTTTGTTGTTAGCTCGTTCTCTTACATTTCATAGAGAGAATTCATACTCAATTGGCATATATAAGAATTTTTTTTATTGTTTATCTGTTTGTGAAAACCTTTTTTTTTTATTCCATGCTCCTTAATTTTTTAAGTGATATGCTTTTCTATGCTGTTACTTTTTGACTAACGAGGATGATAGTAAGATATTTACGCGACCGTGAAACTTGTAACTAATACATAACAGGTTATTTGCTTAACTTCATCTTCAATTTTATGTAGAATAGAATAGGATCGGTGCGGTGTGGTGTGTTCTATGTGTGAAATGTTAAGGAGAATTTGTATGCTTTAGGTGATAGAAAATAGAGGTGAGCGCACGTCTCAGTCACATACAGAAAATACTCGATAGCCACAATCTATATTACTCATTCCTAGTTCTTGTCGTTATTACCGCTTCTTCTAGTGCCGCCAATGTAGAGAGAGAAGAAGTTATTCGGCTGGAACTGGACTTGACTGGATTTTATAGACTCGTCTGTCCAAGCCCCTGTGCCGTATTTCCATGCACAAAGAGCCGACTGTGACTCGTTTACTCGACTCCCCTTGGCTGCCCAGCCGCTCTGATCATTTACGATTGGCTGCGTAAGCGAGTAAATTTGTGTGTGAACGAACGCGAGTTCAATCAACTCTTCATGCTGCTGGTTGCAAAGTCAGCTTGTTGTTGTGGTCTCTTCAGTCTGTTTCGACTTCAAATCGCCTTCAAAAAATTTCTATTGTGAAGAAGCAAATAAAGAAAGTGGCGAAAGGGTTAAGACCTTAGTTAAATCCCATCGTAATTAGAATTTTTAATGCGTACGTACTCGTGTCAACTGTAAAGAAAAAATACTTTTTTTTTTGTTATTTCTTATTTATTGTTTTAAAAATAATGTTTACCGTTTCTTATTTTGCCCTTTATATACGAGGCCATTTACACTTGTTGCGCTTTCGTCTTAGAACAAAGCCCACATTGCATTACGGGAAAAAAAAATAGCAACCGCGCTTGTGGCCACAACAGTGATATGTGTATTTACTTGTAATATGATAGAAGGCAAACAAAAATTGTAGTTGCAGTCGCAGCAACAGCAGCCATTACAGCTACGGAATATTGCCGATAACAATCGGAACAGCTGGCTAAAAGGGGAGAATATAAAATGACCAAAACTTTGGCGATAAATCGATCCAATGTGGGGACAAAAAATAAGAAAAGACGGACCGAAAAAGCAAACATGACGGAATTTGGTGAACATTGCGCCTAGCATAGACAAAGCAGACAAGTCCGAGAGTTGTGAGTCAGCTCGCCGGAAATACGTGCTTACTTACATTATTGGCTGGACTATAATGGTTGAACTTTTTTTTTCTTCATTTGAGCCCCTCCTGTTCCCATCACCATTTTTTCAGATTCATTCTCATTGAAAAAAAATTTTCAGGTGTTGAAAATTTGGGGGAATTTTTTTGTTTGAATCAAAATATTTCTAATAATTTATTTGCTTATATTAATTTTAGTTTTTTTTTATTGGAATTTAAAAGCTATTATTTTTTTTCAGAATTGAACAACTTTTTGAATAGTAAAAATAAAATTTTTTTAAAATAAAAATATAATTTCTGTAAGATTATTAGGAAAAAAAAACTAATAACTCCAAAATCCATGGAGCAAAAATGTTGATGTGGTGGTAGCCAATATACGGTGCTTGTTTACTATTAGACTTTATAAACTGTCCGACAAAAAAAGAAAAAGGAATGCACAATGATAATCAATTTCTATTAAGAAGGATATTTTTCCCCTCAACTATTAAAGCAAATACTCGTAGCCAAATAACTTTTACAATAGCACTAAATAAAAAAAATATTTTTCTTTTTACTAAAATTGATAAGAAAAACTAACACTTTGACAATGTACGCTTATAAGAAATAAAACGATCGCTAAAAGAAAGGAGAGGGTAGTTCGATGGCAGACAGCAGACGATACAAAAAAAGCGCCATTTTCGTCCTTTTTTGAGTAGTTTCGTTTGTGGATAAATTCTTCTTCAACAATTCGATTTTGTTGTGCTCTGAGTGTACTGCTAACGTTTGTAAATTCCGTTTCTTATCATTGCATAGGAGGAGACGGGTGTGAGTAAGGGGATGGTTGGAAGTAGGAAATAGGCATTGACAAAAATATTGGATTTTTGTCGAAATTGTACGCATGCGTTTGTATGGAAGTAGATTGGAGATTTCTGTTTATGTATTGCGACAAAG
Source organism: Atherix ibis (assembly GCA_958298945.1). Lineage (NCBI taxonomy): Eukaryota > Metazoa > Arthropoda > Insecta > Diptera > Athericidae > Atherix > Atherix ibis. Next base: position 50,877,834 of record OY282609.1, read on the forward strand.
TGGTTTGTTCGTTATTTTCTTGCAGGCTTCCGCGCTCTATTCGGGATGGTGTCATCCTTTTACTAGGCAATATTCTTATGTGAGTAAAGAAGTCAACTGCAAATAGGGCGGGAAACAACAAATAAATATTGCTAGGAATTCCAATTCTTCTAAAAAAAGTATAAAATTTAGGCAAGATACTTTTCTTTATCCTATTTTATTCTTGTAACTTAAAAAAAATATTGCAAAATTTCAAGAAAAGTTTATTTTGTCATATTTTTTTGGGATCTGTTACATTGTTAACCAAAAAACTTACACCCATCATTATCTCCGAAATGAGGAAAATTTTCTTGCAGAATATCCGTAAGGATTTTGGTAGTAAAAAATTCCTTTTTATTTACTAAACTTCCTTTTTCTTACTTTTGCAGTTTCCTTATGGAAATTTCACTATCAAAATATTTAATTAAAAATTGCCTTATGTTAAAATTATATTATTTTTTATTGATGCTTTTTTATATTATTGACATTTTGATTTTGTTGTAAAATTTTCTTTTTATAATCAAAACATTTTTTTTTATTGAATCTTTTGTAATTGAAATTGTTGTGTTAAATTTTTTCTTTTTATTTGTGAATTGTTTGTATTCTCTGTGTTTGGTTGCAGCAGTTGTTAAAATTGTCTTTACACTCCACATTTTTACGTGCGCGCATACACAAACGTATTCAAACAATTCCATTTCGTTCACTTACCCAAGGAAGAGAGAAGAGCAAAAAGTAGAAATTCTAATTTGTTTGAACTGTTGCCCCTTTCTTATAAGATAGAGCATAATGCCACCTTCTCTATCGAACACGGTGCCCAAGCCGCCGCCTAAAGTTAGTTTTCGAATGTGTGAGTGAGTGAGTAAGGCTGATTAGGTAAACAAGAAGGCTAACCAGGCAAGCTAGTGGGATGTAAGGTTATGGCAGGCTGAGAATCTATTCGCTGACAGTCAGAGAGACAGCCAGCTGGCGGGCATTGCCCTTTCGTCGTGTTCATATATTTCCACATATACGCATGCACACACATAATAAATGTAATTTGACTGAAGAAGAACATCATCGACATCAGATGTAATAATTCACGAACACATTAGCGATGTGGAAATTGTCGGTCCCACTCAGAATCCGAACGAGATAGAAATTCCAATTCAAAGGCGAAAATTGGAAAGAGCAGTCGCACGTGAGAGTGGAGAACATTGGAGCAAAATGGGAACGTTGGGTTTCCTTGACGTATGTAATCCCCCTGTTCCCTGTCGTCTTTATCTATTCCACTGGGTTTTTATAAGCAATGGATAAATACCAAATTTTGTAATTGGGATTGGGGCAGCAGCAATATACACTGGTCGAATGGAACAACTAACACAAACGGAAAAGAAAAGAAAATCGGAATTTATTGAACACAATGGAACAACTAACACAAACGGAAAAGAAAAGAAAATCGGAATTTATTGAACACAATGAAACGTACTCACTCACTCCCATTTCAATTTGTACGAATGACTGGAAATGAAAACATTTCATTTTGGTGCATTTTTATTACCTTTTCTTCTCCTCTCTTCGTAAACAGCAGAATCAAAAAGAAAAAAAAGAAGTTAAAGAAACCAACGAAGGAAAAGGGCATTAAAATGAATTGCGGGACGTCGAGTGAAACACTTTGTATGTTTTGTGTTGGTGAAATATGAAAATAGGTTCAAAAAAATCTGAAATTCTAATCCAGTGTAAGTACGAACGGATGGCGAGAATGAGCGCAAGTAGAATAACAACAATAGGGGACGATTGTGAACTTTGTATAATATTTTGTAAAGTTACTTGAGGGTTGAAAGGGTGAAGAGTATGGACTTAATTATTTCAACAACAAAAAAGCTTTTCACAAATAACATTTAATTTTTGTAGTCGTTCGGTTCGATACGAAAATTAAGAATGGACTGGTTAGGATATAAGAGGAACGGTGGAATAGTGGAACAGACATAAACAGAAAAGAATTTTCTTCGTTTGTTTATCAGTTAATTTATTTTTAAATATTTTTTCAACAATCATTGTTCATTGGAGCGCAACTTGTTTATTTACTTTATTATGCGATTTTTTTGAATTTCTTATATTTTGATTATCATAAATTATCATCAAGAGAAACCATAACCAAAAATTACCTTCAAGGTTCTCTTATTAAAACAATTCAATTTGGTTTTAATTACATTTTTTTAAAAATTTAATTCTCTAGAATGAGATTTTTTTTCGTTTAAAATAAATATTTTTAATGTAAACAAACATCTTCCATATTTTTATTAAATACGTGGTTTTTATTCGGAAATTTTGATATTACATTTGATAAAAAAAATAAAATAATAATGATAATGACACGCTATTTAACTTAAAAAAAGGAATCATTTGTTTTTTTTTCTATTTATTTATGGTCTCAAAAAAAAAAAGGAAAAACTCAAAAATATTTTATATACATCTAAAAATCTCCTCTTTTAGAGTTTAGAATTTGCCCCTGTAAGCTTTGTATTTATTGATTTATATCCTGTTTACCCTATATTTTTATAGATTAATTCTATTTTAAAACAAATTTTTATAGATACTTAGATAGTCTGTTAAACTATTTAAATTTAAAATAAAAAGAAGAGTCATCTGTGTCCTACTTCTATTTTATTAAATAACATGTAGAAAGTTGTCAGGGGGACGGAGTGAGCTGTTCCAAAAATGTTACTATGATTTTTTTAAAGTAAAATAGGAATTATTCCCCTATGATTTTTAAAGTAAAATAGGACTGAGTGTTCAGGAAAAGAAAACGTTAAAATAATCGGTTTTTGGTCCAATTTATATTCATCCATAAACTCTTTTTTTTAAATTAATTATTAGTCAAAAAAAATTGTGAAATTGACAATAATTTCAGTTAATTACCGCTACTCGTTCTACTTACTAGCACTAAAGATGAATTAAAAAATGTATATTAGAAAAGACAACCGCGATTATGCAATTGTTAAATTTAGATAATTTTTTTTTATCATACAAATAAGAATAAAATCGATTTGGATAGGAAATTGAAATTTTTTTTCTTTTCTAAAATGCCTTACACTCGGTTGTTGGTCATTGTCTGGTCTGCATTATTGAAATATCTATCAAATACATATGAACCTATCGTTTGTATGTACATTGCAAATATACCCTAGAAAACATATAATTTGGTGAGGTGAATATCCTCTTTTACGTTTTAATGACCTTGACACACAAAAAAAGCCTGATTCCCATTCATAAATTCACCTCGTTCTGCCGCCTACAACTGTCACGAACGAACACTAACGCGTGCACCTCTACTGTGTGAGCTTCGTTCGCTATTGTGAAACATTGAAAAAAATTCCCAACCCAACATGGACTGTCGTTAATCTGTCTGTCAGTCAATATATTTCTGATAAAAAAAAATTTAATTTCGATTAGAAAAAAATTAATTCAATCTAAATATTTATTGAACGAAATTTAGGTCAACTAAAAATTACGTTTGTAGTTTTTTATCATATTTTATATAAGAATAATAATTGAACGGGAAGGGGCGGTTTTTTTATAGGCTAAGTGAAGCGGAGACACGACACACATTTTATCGGCTTTTTTTTTGTTACTTTTACAATATTGCACTTTAGAATTTTATAACAACCAAAAAGAGGGGTAAACTCATTTAAAGTGAATATTTTTATTATATTTTAAATAAATTCACTAAAATGCACAACCTCCCTCCCCTCCCCCTCCACTAATTTCGTTTTTGTTAAATTCAATTTCAACGTTTAGATTTTGACAAAGATTCTGATTTTTTGTTTGTCTTTTAATAAATACACTTTTAATATTACAATGCTCTAGAAAAAGGACACGTTTTTTTTATTTTATTGAATGCGATAATGAAATGAGATACGATTTCATAGATTAATCAGTTTTATAGTATTTAAAATGGAAAAATTCATTAAAGGTGCATTCGAACTTTGAGCATTATTTTAATACGAAATTCAGTTTTCTGATTCATAAAAAATTATCCAAAAAACAATTCCCGTCCTGATATTTATAATAAAGTATCCTGCAGTACGCCTTTCCTTCACTTTGGGAGTGTTCCATTATCAGAACATTCCCAAAAGATAGTGCCATAAGTTTGCTTCCAATTTTATTAAAAAAATTTTTAAAAATTAATTCTAAAAAGGCTTTTGTCCTATTATTAACACCGAGGGTGTGATCCCACAGCGTATTTTTTGACATTTCGCACGCTTTCGACCGTATCGCTTTGGAAGCTGTACCGAATCTTACCTTCTGGCTATATCCTATCTCTCAAATCTATATTTTCTGGTAGCTGAAAATTTTGAGTATTCTAACATTAATCCTATCACGGCCGGTGTGCCTCAGGGTAGCATTCTAGATCCTATCCCTTGTAACATGTATACTCCGATATTTTTTTTTACAGTAATATCCTTACAACAACATATGCTGCCAATACAGCTATCCTTAACCAACTATTTGACAGAAACGCATCAACTCTATGGACGCCTGCTTCAAAAGATCAGGAGTACTTTTATACTTTATGTAGAAAAGACTCCTGATGTAAACCTAAATGGTAATAAATCTCCACACAAAAAACGAGTGTGCGTTATGTAAGATTTATAACCTCGTTCTTGGGGAGACATCGATGAGTGTTTTTTCCTACATGTCTTGATAATTCTTTGTATCTCCCATTAAAAAATCTGCTCATTACCTTAAAAAAAATTGTGTGTAATTTTAGATGACATTTTAATTTTTCAAAAAAAATTACAAAATATTTTATGGTATTTTAGTATTTTACAATAAGTGTAAATAAAATAGGTTAAATTTCGTTAAAATATTTTGTATGCCCAAATTTCTTTTTGCTTAATAATTTCTTAAATTATCCACAAAATTTAATTGCACAGAGCAAGTTCATTTGAGAACCCAGCTTCTTCCAACATGCACGAAACAATAGGACGCCTAATAGACTCATGATCGTGAAGTTATAAAATTAATCCTACGCACTTATTTTTGTGGCATTCCTATTCAAACAAATTTTTCAAATAATATAATTTTGTCGACGTTTTTACTAAAAAAAAAAAGCTTTTCACAATAATTTTTCTTTTACGAAATTCAAAATAAAATTTGAAGACATTTTTTTTTTATTGATTATAATTTTTTCTAAAATTTTTACTTAAAATTAAAAAAAAAGGCGTTTTTAGAAATAGTTTAGCTTAACTGTCAACCAACATACTATTTATTTGCTTTTATAATTCAAGTTATTAAAAACAGGTTCTTTTACAGGTATCTTATAGTGAAGTGTAGGATAATATAACTAAAGAGAATTCATAAAAATAAAAATAAAAAACAAGAAAATTAAAGAGAAGAAAGAACCGCTCAAAGAGATGAGAATATATTCACAATACTACAAACATTTCGAATAATAATAATAGTAATAAATAATCTATTATCAAAGTTAGAAAGAGAGAGGAAGAGAAAAGAGGGAAAATTTAAAAATGCGTATGCACACACAAACGTCATTAGTCGAAAGGTTGGCCGTGTGGGAAGAGAAGAAGTAAATAATGGCAAATGGAAATGAAAGAATAAAATTCCTAAATAAAATAGTACCTTTTCGCTATTTGTTTGATAGAAGTGTATTTTCTGTAGTTTCGTGAAGGTGGAAAGGGGAAAGGGTGACGGAGTTGAAATGAATAGGAAGTGGATTGGGAGCAACCAACATCGGCAGGCAGCAAACAGCATATCGAACGATATGAAATTATGTCGAGACGTGTGCGCGTGGTTCGGTGGACTTCACCATTGAAGCGAAACTGGTTATCACGTAGGCCATTCGAGTTGAACTGGCTGGCACAGGCCTATATGATAGAAGCAGGCGCATAGATTACAAACGTAAATAATGTTCATATACACACACACACAACCCAGGCTGACAATATAACACAACATACGTAAATATTGAGAACGGCATGTTGAAACCACAAATAGAAAACGCACACACACCCAACGAGAAGATAGGCTTACGGGGAATAATTTATCGCTGTTGGAATGTGTGTGCTTTCTGTAAATGGGTACGTACGCACAGCAAAAACTTGTCACGGGGAATAAGGGCTCACTAAATAGTTACATAAACCTAAAATAGAGTTTATGTAAATAGAAATTATAAGATTGGATATTTTTTATGAATTCTTCTTAAAGTTGAAGTCTCGCTAAAAACAACATTTATAAAAAGCAAATTCTCGTACTAAAAAAAAAATCAATAAAAAGTGTATGCGTGCTTTTAGAAAAAATAAAATAAAAAACAATCCATGTGTGTAAATAATAGTATTTAGTTCCGAAATGAAATTATACAATTTTTTTTAATTATTTCCTTTTATTTTTGTAACGATGATCTCGTAAGATGGATTGTAAGTTTGTTGGTGTGTGTATATGTATATATTAGAATTAACATTTGTACAATTGTAAACTGTTTTTGAATTGTTTTTTTTTGTTGGTATGTGTGCAAATCTGCTGCTGTATGTGAGAAAGTATTATAAATTTCAATTGTACTGTTTTACTGTTATTTTTCTATTCACCTCTTCTACGACCAAATACAATTTTCATGTTTATTTTTACCTTTTGTGTTCATATGCTTCCTCTCTGAAGAGAATAAACTTTTCGATAGAAATTATTAAAAGAGAAATGAAAAAAAATTTATTATGGAGCAGCAGCCAGCAATAGAATAAGAAGGAAGCGTGGAATTAACTCATTCTTGTATAAAAACCAGGCCAGTTTTTTTTTTAGTCTGCAAATGTATTTGTATATGTTTGCCCATAGAAATTATATAGCACGTTGATTGGCCCCTTTTGAGTATATTTATGCACAGATTCAAGTTTAATGACATGCCATCTATGTTATGCATAAATTGTGTTTTAGGGATTATATACGTACTATAAAAAAAAAGTCGTGGTGCCCATCCATTACCATATATCAACCCAGCCCCAGCTTATCTATGAGAATAAAAACAAGAAAAATTCATTTTAATTCCTTTTTTAATCGGCGCACATATGATTATGTATGAGGAAAAAGAAAAAAACAATTAAAAAGAGAATAACTTTTTCGTTTGCTCTACTATTATTGCTCTTGTTGTATTTTTCTCTCTCTGTACGTAATTTTGTATACACAAACCTTACTCTCTTTCTCTCTCCGATTTATTGAAATTTTCTTTTGCATTGTTGTCGTTTTCATATTCTGTTTTTCTCCCAATAAAATAGGGTCTGTACATTCAGTCATACTCATTTCATTTTATGTATGTAGTTAGTTAAATTTTTTTTTAATCAATTTTTTTAGTCTCCTAAAATGATATGGAAAAAACAATTTGGTACACATTCATATGTTCGTATAGGGGTTAGAGTTTGTTGGTTGGTAATAATAAAAAAAAAATATATACATTTAGTTACAGACGTCTATGCACGTGCACGAGGAAGAACTCAAAAAATAAAACAAAAAGAATTTTGGGGGAACATAACAAGACCAAACAACGATTGTAATTGAAATTTTTGCAATTTATTTAGAATGGTACGATCGTTCTATTTTATTTAATGATAGTATTTGCACACAAAAAAAAACGAATCAAAAAAACTGAATAAATTCAATGTTGTCAGTGCATTAATATTTTTTTATTAAAAGAAAGTATTAAAATTATTTAATAGAAAAAAGTTTTATTTTTAACGGATCCGTAAATTAACTGAAGATTGGTTTCTATGATAAATAAACGTATAATTTTATTATCAATTAAATTTTTGGGACCATTTAAAAGAAAATGATAATTACCTTTTTTTTAAACGTTTTTAGCCCTTTTGGCATTTTGGCGCCATTTTAATATCATTTAAATTTTGGGCACAATTTTTTTGTACATGGTTTTGTGTGGTTTTTTTTGTTGTCGAAATTATTGTTGACTGACATAATCAAATCTAGACAATATTTCGTCGGAAGCAGCCAAACCTAAATTGGCCGAAAGTTGAATGGATTAAGGGAGGCAAGCAGCACCTTTAAGAGAATATGAACGTGTTGTAAACAAAAATGTCAGTTTTGTTCCTGCTCATCTGCATTAGTACTCGTCATATTTGTGAGAATATGTGAAGGGGCCCGACTAATTCCTATGCCTTCTTTCTCGGTCAACGTATAAAAATAACGGGTAACATAAGGAAGTGTCTACAAATTGGTATAGAAATACAGAAATTTACTGGTATTTTGCCGAGTAATTGAAATACTTCCAAGAATCATGGTGGTTTCTAATGCTTAAGGCGATAATAGGGAAAGGTATAAGACAGGCAAAGGAGTACTCATTATTTTTTATTCATGGGAATTAAGTAGTTGAGGCAATAGCCAATCCACCAGGTGAACAGAATTCCTTGCTTTAACGAGGAGTCGATAGTGGGTATTTGGAAGAGTCGGATTCATGGTGACTCCTTTTCTCTGTTGTGATTTCGTAACATTTGTCATTGCCAACACTTCGACCGTGTTTATGGGAAATTCAACTTAATTAAAAGAAATCTGTTACCTGCTTGAAAAGAATCTCAAAAAAGGGTTTTTTCTACATTCAGAGTTGAAGAAGGTTTGCGTGTGTTTCATCAGATACTGTCTTCTTTTGAGGCATTACTCGACTTTGTGTTTATTTCTCTGTAGTTTGTTCTTAGGCTGCTATAGTACGAAGAGTCATTCTTCTCTTTTATTGATGACAGATATTTAGAGAGAATTTCAAAGAAATTAATAGGAAAAAGGTTCTATTAATTTCTTTTGAAATTCTCTCCAAATATCGGTTGTCAAATACAAAGACTTCTTTTTTCAGATAATAAGGGAGAATAATGACTCTTCGTTCTATAGCAGCGTAAAGAGGAATATTTATTCAATAAATAAAATTTAATTTTATTCTTAGTAAATTTTTTCTTTATTGAATTTTTCAATATTTTTCTGGGCATAATTTTTTATAAGTCATTTTGCTATTAAGCTTTAGGTGAAAGTTATTATGTTCGAACCTAACTGGTTATCGGGAATAATTCTAGTGTAAATTGATAGGCCTTGCGTAATTTTACAGGGGATTATTGATTTTTTTCTAATTTTTCTTTTAAGGAGTATTGGGAGGATTTTAACTTATTTTAAAATGTTTTTTTTTCTTTTTATACAAATTGAAGGTTTCTATTTTTGTGCAAATACACATCAGAAAATAGTAAATAATTAATAATTCTTATCAAAAGCTTAGTTTGTTTTCATATTATCCTCAGTTCCAATTCATTATGTATTTCTATTCTGAGACTAATTATCAATTTTTCGAGAATTAATCTAAATGACAAAAGGCTAGCAACAAATTATCACATTAGTTATGCAAGTATTACGCAATTATTGTGGTTTTTTTTCCACCAAGGATTAATGTTCTACATTTGTTTATAATTTTGTGTATGATGCATATATATGTACATATTTTTTATTAATATTATATATATTTGTATGGTGAAAAAAAATAGATAACAATTTATTATACAAAATCAATGATTTTTAAATACTTGAAAAGCATTGATTTTATATAATCAATTGTTATCAATTTTTACACAAATAAGAGAAAAAAAAGCTTTAAACAATAGTTCAATACACTCATATTTAAGCTCTAAAAATGAGTTATTCAAAGTTTTATATATTTTTGAAATTTATATTAAAGGCTAATTAAAATATTTACTTAATAATATGTAAATAAATTATACTGTTCTAAATAATCTTTGAATGTTTATATAATAAAAATGAAAATAAAATCAAGCAAATTATTTTTTTTTTAAATATCTTACTATAATAAATAAATAAAAAAAATTAATTAAAAACTAGTAAAATACTTTTAAAAAAATTTACAAATTGAAAGAGAAAAAGAAATTATTAACCTTTTTTTAGCTAGTATGTAATATTTTTGGATAGAAACTTGTATAGAGTTGAACAGTCGCGGCAATTTTTCCACCAACATCAATCATACTAACAATAAAAAAAGGGAAAATTCTCCTTTTCTTTTTGAGGAAGAGGGAACCTAAAAAGCCCCGTTTCTGAAATAATTTATTAGAACTCAATTTATATGTATTTTTTTATGCTCTTAAAAGAGAAACCGATAAGAGACTTTTTCAACTTAATATTTTTAAAACAATTATTACAATCTAGGAAAAAATCTTTAAGAAAAATAAAAAAATAAATATTTTCCATAAAATTATTAATTAATAATAAAGAAAATAATTTAATTTAGTTTCTCATACCCACGAGTGACGATATTTTACCCAATATACGAACAGAAAACTTAACCACAAATGATGAAAACAACAATAACATCAAATCTAATATTTCGTAACTTTAATACAAGTTTAAAAAAAAATAATAAGAAAAAATCAAACGAAAAATTCAATTTCAATGAAAAATAACAATAGCATTTTGTGGTTGCAAGGAATATAAATTAAGAGAAAAGGAAAATAAAAACAAAATTTAATCAAAATCAAATTGAAAATAAATCCTTTATTTAGTCACATTGGCATGTAGATGAATAAGCGTACGGACACACTAGCAATAGAGTGTGTTTATGACAAATTTAAAACAAAACATATTCGGTAGAGAAGGAAAAAAGTACTAAAATACACTTATAAGAATTACGGTAAGAAATGCTAAACTACATTTGCTTCCATTGTTACTGATTACAACAAACAAAGTCAGTTTGCATTTATTGTCAGAGAGGAGAGGGAGTGCGAGCAAGGAGGATGTAATTTTGTGATAATTCAACATTATTGCAATATCACAATGTAATGAGAGTAACTTAACCAAATATACAAAAATAAAAGCAACAAATTTTGTGGCTGCAACAACGAAGATAGACAGTGTGACAGGAGCACCAACAGCGACAGTAAGGTAGCGGGAGTGACCACAAAAGTGGCCGTAATGACAGTAGAAAAAACGAAATACATATTGTCGCTGATGTGCTTTTATTATTATTTGTGTCTCTATGAATGGAATGTGAAGAAAAGAAGCGTTGAATTTATTTTCGTATTGCTAAATAGTCTAAGAAGGTACAACAAAAATTAATAAAAAAAGGTCAAGTGAAAAATTGAATTGCAACGGAACTAAACGAAAAATTGCAATAAAAACGAAATTTACCAAGTGTCGGCAGGTAACAGTGGATTGTCAAATTGAACAATAAAGTTGCAATTGTTTTGTTGTTGTTTTTTGTACTTAATACGGCAGAAAAGGGCACTTTGCTTAAGAGATCAATTTTTTTTGGCTTTTATTTTAAAGTTGCTGTGTTTTGTATTTGTTTTTCGTAAAATACACAGTGTGTCCCAAAAATGACATCTGTCATCCGATTTAAATGAATTTAGGTGCGTTTGAAAGAGGATGAATGTATCTTTTTAATGCTGCAATAGTTCGGTTATTTTTGGGGACACACTGAATAAATTTGAAAATTTTTAAAATTTTATTATTTACGTACAAAAAATTCTTTTACGATAAAAAATATTTAATAAAAGAAGGAGAAGATATCTTTTGTGTGTGTGTGTAAATATTACTTATTATCCTTACTTCAAGAAAGCTTTCTTTTCTTTTAATTTTTTCTAGTAAATAATTTTGTTTTTAATCCCAAAATAGTCTTCTCTTTATTTAAAGCAAAAAATAGTGATTGCTATTAAAAGTTTTTCACACAATATAAATAAGGTAATCCCAAATGTCATTTTTTTTCTAAATATGTTTATCAAATAATTTCCATTTACTTTCCTCGTTTTTTGATTTTAAAAATCCCTAATATACTTAAAAAATTATTACTAAAATTTGTCTATAAAAAAAAGTTAACATTTCAGTTAAACAAAATTATATTCTCCTCCAATAAACAAAAACAGAAATTTTTTGCAGCTCTAGAGTGCACAATAAAAATAAATGCCATAAACAAAACAAAAAACCAACAAAAAAATGAAAAACAAAGCGACAGTTCCACATCAACAACTGCAATTGCAACTGCATTTTTCCAATTGGAATTGAAAAATTGCAACAACCAATTTGTCCATGACACAAATTCCCCTAAACGTTAATTATTATTCGTGTGAGAAGAGAGGAGACTACGTTTTGTTTGGTTTGGTGTGCTTATGTGCGTATGCGTGTGTAACGATGGACGATCTTTAATTAATTTCTTTGCTTCCACTTTTGGATGAATGTGTATTCGAGGTGTTGTGTGTATGCATGCATTTGTACAATAAAATAATGGTAGTAACACAATTCCGACTGAAGCTGAAAACTGAACTGCAAATTATGTCAAAAAGTGACGAATGTCGTCCAAATTAACCTACTAAATACAATTGCACCAAAATTTATTATTTATAAATTATGTTTCATTCATTTTATATTAATTCAACTACAAATAATGTATGCACTTGATTTATTTCTATTTCAATTTCAACTGTCAAACAAAAATCCTGCCACATATCAACAAAAATAAAATTCTATGGCTGTACTTGGACTACAATTTCAAAATCAAAACAAGATCCAATTCGGAGTTTTGTGCATTCCCATAACACTGTGAAGGTTTTAAAATTTCTACACTCCAACCTGGATTCAGTACTCAGTTCAGTCGCAATTGTGTTACTACCATTAGAGTTAAATCAATCATGTGAGAAAATAAAGTAATAAGTGGGAAATAATGTTGGGTGCGAAAGGTACGACTAATGATATGTCAAAGTCAAGAAAATTTAAATATTTTCTCACCTCTTCTGGATTTGCAGCTCATATTCACCGCACGAATTATTCGGGTGAATTTACTACTGCTTTTTTTCCTTTCACAGTTAACCCTTTTGGGTTGGGTTGATAAAAAAAAACTTTTAGTCCTTTATATTTGGCTTTTTTTTCTGTTTATGCTAATAACGGACTATAATTACAGTAAAGTGGGTAGAATATGGTCATTTTTTGGTGGGGAGGGGGTTAGGGGTCCAGATATTATTTATTGTTTTTATGTTATAATTTAAGAATATAAAAATGTCAGTAATAAATACAATATAAAAAGGTGACCATTTGTTGCATGTTGATATGAAATTAGGTGAACAATAAAACCTTTACTTTTGTGGATATTTTCTTTTGTAACTTATTGTGAAGGATTTCTTTAATTGATTGTATTTTTTTCATGAATATGAAAATAATTAAGTTCTAATTGTTGGTCTGTTTAAAAGTAAACCAATTAAAAAATTTAGACTGAACTATGTTAAATCTCCCAATATAAGGTCAGTTTAGCTTAATTCATTTTTTTACAACAGCACATTTATTTTCTTTCATAAAAGAGTAGTCAGAATTGGAAAAATAGAAATTTTTACTTAAAAAAAAGGGCAATAATCCAAAAATTTAGTGTATTATATCTAAACGTATGCCTTCGGGACATTTGATAGACAGAAATGGTCTTTTTTCCAGGAGTTCTGCATATACCAATGAATTCTATAAGAAAGACTTTTTAAAACTCTACTCAGCCATGTAAATTCTATAACAAAAGAATATTGAACCCTAAAAAAATATATAAAATAAGTACCTTCGTGAATGTTTGTTAAAATTTTCCAGATCCATTCAAACCATAAAATGTTCAGCTCTGAAAAAATAGCATCCAGAAATGTTATTATTTTTTTTTCTGTAATCTTAGGGGTTGTTTTGTTTGTGAAGTTATAGAAAACTCTCCAAATTTAAACTCAAACTTTCGCAAGTAAGTAAAATCTTTTAATATCATTGAAAACTATTATTGGATTTGGTTGTTCAAAAGCCTTAAGTAGACATATTTGCTAGTGAAGAATAATTGGTTTTCATTAAATTTTTTCTAATACTTTAAAAAAAATAGCAATAAGCCTAGACATTATGAATCTTAAAGCCATTCGGTACGCTGACTACTATAAATCGTTCGAAATTTTATGGGCCCTACCCTACGCACGATTATTATTCAGTTTTGAACAAAAATTACTTATTTTAATTTTTCTTTTTGATTTTTTTTTTCGGTTTCTTAAAAACATTCCGCTTTGAATAGTGGGGAGTCAGAAAATAACACCCAAATATCGTAAGAATATAACAGGAACTTTATCTGCTTGCCAACGCAACGCAACGATTTAGGTTGACCTATTTTCCGTAGCAATAAATTGGTTCGTTTCGTGCTATCTTGTCTTTTTCAGAGATAGTGTATAGACGACCCTCTTTCCAGTAATCGTAAATAGGGATAGGAACAATTTTAGAAACAGAAAAGTAGAACCAATATAATTGAGAATAAGAATCTTTGTATCCTTGGAAATGTGAGACTATTATTGAATTCCTTTTTTAAATGCGATTTTGTACTAGATTTTATGGCTGATCTCATTATGCATGGGGTGGAGGAGGACAATGCAGAAGAAAAGATGATTAATTTCATAATTGCACGAACACAAAATGATCCCACACAATCGAATTTTGTTTTGCAAATACGCCTCTTTTGGCTGTTTATGGTTTGTTGAGTGTGGAGATTCGCCCAACTATTTTATTTATCCAGACAATAAAGTGATTGTGATCTATTAAATGAGACTAGTTTATCAACATCTTTTTATTACACTTTAGACTCATATATTGGCCACCCGTATTGGCCACAATTTGTATTCCGTAACCGATGTGATCGTTGCGCCTGTGCGGACTATTATAAGTCAAAGTCACTATCGATTTTTAGATACAATACATTTATTTTGCATTTTTCTACTGGTTATACATAAAATGATTGCTGGTAGTTGTATTTTTGGTATAAAGAAACCTCATCAATTCTTTGGGTGTAAAATCTGCCCAAGAGAAGACTACCGACCGGATGGTAAATTTTTTCCGTCTATAACGGAAATTAATCTTGCTACCATTTACTCTTCTAGCGGTAATAATCAACGATAAATTAGCATTTTCGATTATTTTACTACTATAAAGTTAGTTACATAAAAATTCTTTAAGAAAAAGTAAATCAAAACACCTAAAAGACGATTAGTTATTAAAAATTTTCTGAGGATATCGAAAGTCTTTAGAGAGATGAGGAGGATATGAACTCTATCTTGTGACGTGAATATCTTTAAAAATGTGCCTTTGGTCTTTGGTTCAAAGGACTGCGAAGTGAAACCGGTTCTTATATTTTCTTGACGAAGGATTAAAGTTACAGTGTAATTTTTATATTCGGTTTTTATTTCGTCTTCTGACGTTTGGCACAAATATAACCTCAAATATGGACGATGCTTTAAAACACATAACCTGAAATATGACTGACACCAAAAAAATGGTTGATATTTGAGCAAATATCTGAAATTTGGCTGACATTTTAACGAACATAACCTCAACTAACATTTGGTATGTTCTGACTAAAAATTTAACAAATCTGACTAAAAATTTAACAAACATAACAAAAAAAAAATGTTTTTTTCTTTTAAAATTTAAAAATAATTGAAAAATTATAAGAATCTTAAAAATTGAAAAACTCCTTAAATAAAAATAATGACTTTAGAGCAAAAGAGTTTCAATTTTATTTTTATAATAAAACAAATTTAATGAAAACTCGCAAGGATATGTTCTGGAACCTTTACACTTAGTAGCATAGTAAATATTGGAAAAAAGAATCATCAATAATTAAGCGAAGATGAAAGGCAAATACAGAAATCGATAAAAGTTTCTATTTGTGGTAATGGAAGGAATATTATTTTTCATTAACGTGATTTTCTTGGTTTTATATAAGCGAGAATCTTTGTTCGAAAATTCAATTCAGTTTCGTATTTAACATGCCAAGTTCACGGACTATAATTCGATTAGGATCGCGTGCGCATAAAGCGACAAAATTAGGCGGGTGGCTAACAAGTGCATTATCAATCCTGGAACGAAACTTTTTTTTCTGGATTGCCTCAGTGCTTGAGGCAACTGTACTTTCGTATTCCATTAGCTAACACGGAATTTATTTTTATTCTAGTGAAATATTTAAGGGTGAGTGGTGAATAATCTGGTAGCGAGAGCACAAAATATCATCCCCTATTTAATTTGAACTCATTCAACTGTGGCCTACTATACCGACTTGATCAATAGATTCTCTTCTCAAACCCCCTCCTCAAAAAAGGGAATTAACTCATCCCGTAGTACTGTATGAACCAACAAAAAACGAAATACACTTAGTTTACTGGTCACAAAAAAAGGGTCAAAAAGCTTGTCTTAAAAGTCGTTATCCCAATTTTTTTCTTATTTAATTAAACAATAAGTTTTTTTTCTTACAAATTCAGCTAAAATAAGTATTAAAATTATCCCCAAAAATTCTAAATTAAAAGGATTCTGCAGATTTATACTCTTACAAATGGTATCGAAGCAACTTCCAAAAAGATAATAGCAAAAATTTGTATTTATTTCCTGGGTTTTGTAAGAGGTTTCGTCCTGTTCTAATTAATAATGGAATTGCAATAAAATCTGCAGGATATGTGTGGGATACAAAAACATTAATGATCATCCGTTTTGTTTGACGATATTTTTTTTTACATAACAAGAAAAAAAAATTGAAATTAATAAAAAGAGATAAATCGGATAACACGAAGAACAACCCCTTTCACAATAGAGCGAGGGATGAAAATACTAACATTTGTTATTAACTGGAAAAGGTGTTTTTTTTTTGTACTAGATTTTAAAACCCAGCATAATCGGTGGCAGCCATTTTGTTTGAATGCAATTTTTTTTTTGCGGCTAAATGGCGATTTACTTGAAGGGGGATGGCATCCTAGTGCGTGTGCACTACCAATGCAGATGGATTAACCAAGACTTCTGCTATAGGCAACGTTCCTCGAATAGAATAGTGTCCTCTGTGCTGGTGCATTTCAATTCAAGTAATAAGATGGTCTCTCGAGGATTTACGGAGGGAATGTGTTTCCTTTTTCCTGTTTTTTTTCTGTTCAAGAGAATAGATTAGGATGCCAAAAAAATATGCTTCAACGAAATTTTGGAAAAGAGCATATGATACGAAACACGATTTTCGAAATAATGCTGGTAACAGTAGCAGCTGGCACCTGTCGTCGTACGATCGAATAAGAGGGCATCCACGTCCAAGGCACCTAAGGTCAGATACCGCAAACTTGTTGCGTTCGTTCTTGTGCTTTCTGCTCTTCGTCGAGGTTAGGTTGAGAATGATGATGTGCGATGGTCATGTTACTTGTCTGTCTTCGTCCGTTCCTTATACGATGTTAAGCTTATTGGGCCAGCAAGCGATTGTCATTCTTTAAACGTTTTATCTTGTCAAAACTAAATTGATGGTAATTCTTATCAATAAAAACGCAGTGGCTGCCAGCAAATGGCATCGGTAAGTGCCTACCACAACAGGAATAATTTAGGATACAATGTGAACGCTTAGTCAGGCAGTTGCTGGCAACACAATTTTCAGGTTCCTTATTTCATCTCATCATTTTCACTATTATTCTGGATGCCTTGGTGATGCCTCAAGACGTCTACCCTTAACCGCAGTGTGTCCTTTGTTTAGCCACAGCCAAGATTAACCTATACTTTCAAAAGAGAAGATACATTCAATTATATTTAAATGTTGAATGTTAAAAAAAACCCAAAGATTCACTGAGAGGTTTGGATCATTTCATAACCCAAAGAACAGCTGAAGTTTCTGTTTAAAAAAATTGATCCAAAATAAAAAAAATGTGCTATATTTTTTTACAATTTAATAGAAGTTGAGTCATTTTTCGTCAATTCACTCGTAGTTTTTACTTTCAACAGGTGTATACTCGTATAAAGCGATAGTAGTGAGAATTTTTTCCAATAAACTTTGGCAAGAATATGATAAAAATTCAGGAAAATTCTGCCGTGTTTTTTCTACGATAACAAAAATATCCAAAATAGAACTATTCCTCGCACACAAACAAATATTTTGATAAGTGGGCGCTCAACTGTGTTCGGAATGAAAAAAGTCCATATACTCCACCAAAACAAAACCTATCCGGATGCCCAATAGTATCTCCCTTTTATAATGGAAATTAATAACGTTTCCCAAATTATTTTTACTTTTAGTTTTTTACATTTAATTTTCATTTCGGTTCGTACAGATTTCCCTTATAGAATATTTTGAAAAATAAGTAAAAAGAAAAAATCAATTTATTCTGCACAGCATATTGTCAGGATTTTATTATTTTCGGACATTGTTGACGACTAATTTGTTAGAATTGGCATTGATCACCCGCCGCCTAATCCAAATCTCAAATAAACTAAACTAAACGTTGCCAAACTTAATTCAGCTCATCTTCCTTTAGATGAACCCATCTTACCGGGTTAAAATTTCTCAAATGCCGAGGTAACTCCCACTTTTATTTTCATAAATTTCACACTCACATTCATGCGAAGGGAGGAACGTATTCTCTTATTTATGCACTGTGCAATCTCTCAAAATTTATGGTGCTTGGCCGTGGGAGAAGATTAATTGTTCTCATTAATGTGGACGCTCTAAATATTATTGTAGCTCAATTTGTCATTTTCTAATAAGAGAATAACCAATCTTTATGTATTCTGCGGAACTTTGGATCCATAGAAAAAAACCATCGCAAATTCTTACTCTCGTACGGAGAGAAGGCGACTAAGAGTTGGCAATGGTTTTTACTGTGGGTCCCTCTTTGGTTCTCTTTGTGAGAATAGACGATTTCGCAGCCTGTTTGCCGATGATGAGATCATAAATGTGATAGCATAATCGCCCGATTGTGGCTAAAATCAAGTTCAATAGACTTTGGAACTCTTATCCTGACCGGAAAGTTTACGGTGATATTCTATAGAGCGACGGTATTGGTGTGGACGCTGAAAATATTGTCAAACTGGAAAACCGTAGCGAGAATATTTCTTTGATTCAGAACAAACTTCCAGTGAACAAAACACTCCAAAATTAACCCTTTTGATTCAGAATAATGAACAAAATACTCCAAAATTAACCCTTTTAAGTCTGACATCGCTCAAGGTAGAATCTTTGGCCCCATTTTCCATAAAAATAAATTTTAACTCCAATGTTCCGATAATAATTTTAATGCCACATATGCCGTAATAATACGGCACTTTTAACAACTAATAAAGCTCTATCTTGCATCCAAAGTGTTAACCACAAGATATCTTTAATCTCTAAGATTGATTTACGAAATAGATAATAAATGTTAATAAACTAAAAAGTGTGCATGTAACTTTTACTCTTTGCCGTAAACAGTCTATGCCATTATTTATGAACCTAAAAGAAAAATAAAGTCGAGACTAGACAATTACTTATATTATAAAAAGTAGGGTATAAATTATCAATAAACAACTAATGTAAAAATCCAGTATTCAAATCTGATCTGGACGTACGGACTTTAACTTTGGAATTCAATCAAACCTACCAACTCCCATCAAATCCAATTCTTGTTAGGACCCCTTTCTGTGATCGTTATAATGAGATACACAAAAATGGTCCTTGTTGTGTCTATGACGTTTCATGTATTGCTACCAGAAGTTCTATGACCGCCATCTGAAGAGCTTGTTCCTTTTTTTTTGCCAATAAAAACAAAACGATTGTAAATAATCACCTATCATCGACTAAAAGACAATAATTTCCGAAATATATTATTTGTTGGTTTATATGAAAGGTCCCTTAGACAAGTGAGAGCAGCTACTTTAGCTGCTTTTGTATGAGGCCATTGGTGAGTTCATCTTACGTGCGGGAAGCTATTCCAGTTTACTAAACGAAACTGATCTATCTAATATATAAAAGTCAAAATATGTATGTTCGTTCGTTCGTTTGTCCACAATTCTTCTCTACGTCACTACAATACTTTTCTGAAATACCAGGCGCTCATACAAAATGCAAAACCGTGTTCTCTTTTCTACGCTGTCTTTTCTCCTCACCCCTCACCTTATTCCTCATTGCGAGACCGTGTCGTGCCCGTGTCGTGATAGCCTTAGAAGAGTAGAGTAGTATAAGTATTAGAAATGTGTCATGGTTGAGTAAACAAATGGCTGGATCTAAGGCTGTGGAAGTAAGCGCTGGGTACGTGATGATTTTGTTTCTGATTTTCTGACTTTTTTATGAATGCCTGGTACTTCAGAAATGAAAATGAACTTCTAGAAAATTGAAGGAAACTCTGGAAAATTGGAAAATATGAAAATCTTCTTAAATGTTTAATGAGAGTCCATAAACTTCTACAAAATTTAAGGAAACTCTGGAATATTGGAAAATATGAAAATCTTCTTAAATGTTTAATGAGAGTCCAGAAACTTCTAGAAAATTTAAGTAAACACAGGAAAATTGGAAAATATGAAAATCTTCTAGAATGCTTCTTGAAAGTCTGGAAACTTCTAGAAAATTTAAGGAAACTCTGTAAAATTCGAATATATTTAAAATTCGAAACAAAAAGGGACCCGGGCAACGTCGGGTACTGATCAGCTAGTAGTTAATAAAGTGGAACAATGAGTTTTGTTAGATTTTGTGGAGGAGATTAGCATGTTCTAAGGTTTTAAAGAGCAGGTTAAGGCAACGAGTTGTTAAATCCAGTCCGTTCAGAAACTTAGTGGGAAAGTAATTTTTGATTGGGTGAAATTTACTTAATTAATGATCAGGCAAGACCTCAATTTTTGCTAACAAAAGATTGTAGGAGATGTCTAATTCTTAGTTTGGGAGCTTACGTGGTCAGGATTTCGATATAGACTGCTTTTTGTTGGTGGGTAATTGACAAATGATTAGACCAAAAGAGCTCGCTCTTCACCCAGTCTATTTGCCTGCGTATGGCTAATGGTGGTTAGTAGCGAGGCAGATTGAGGTTCTGATAATGGTTGCGATAGTTGACTATTCATTGCCCCAGCATCCAACACAACTGATCAGTCATTTTACTATGTAGCCTATGTCGAAATATTTCGCTAAGTATTGCTTCTGAGGAGATTCATTAAATAGTTTACTATTGCTCTACTCATTATTTAGGGTAAACGCTGATGGGATCGACTCCTCCGTCATCAAATTTACTTGTTACATATTTTATAGTCGTAAATGTCTAGTAAAATAAAAAAAATATATAACTCTCAAATGTATTTAAATTTCAATTAATAAGTTCCAAATACTTATGACCGTTACTGTATACTCGAAATTTATTAAATGGCACGTGCTAATTACTGTACATCCTCTCTCGTATAGCAGAAAAATAACATCGCCAAAATAGTAAATAAAGTTTTTATTTTGGGGGCTAATCACCCTGACTCAATGTTATTAAAATTGATTGGCGCGGCACATTTAACTGAACACCACACCCCATACGAGTTTCGCTCAATCCGATTGCTTCCTTCCGGTTCAGTCATCTTTCTTCTACCGTACAATTTCTTATTCGGTTCTTTTTTCGCGCTGCCTTCCCTATTTTGACTGTTATGCCTTTTTTTCTAATCTATTAATTTTTTTTCTCTATCTCGCATATATTTTTTTCGTTCCATTCTCATTAAATCCCGTTGGTGGAAATAAGTTAGCATAATCCATCGAACCGGGATTAGGCATACCAACAATTACTATCCCACTTGAAAATGTCTGCCTTTTTTTTATCTTTTCTTTTCTTTACTGCGTCGCCTCTATTCGCTAGTTTCTTTCATTCTTAAAAATACTCACCATTATTTTTCACACTATTTTACTAGTCGCAAAGAAGAAGACGAAGTAGTAGAAAAAACTTACGTAATTTTGCCGAGTGCCACTGTAGTGTTGTGTTGTTTGTTAATTAAATATTTTTCTCTATTTTTTTTTTAGCACTTTCCGAGTTTTTTTCTCGTTTTCTCTGATTCATGATCGGGTTGATTTTTTTATATATATTTTTTTTATTTTTTTTAATAACAATACTTTCAAAGTAATGTTGTTGGTGGTGGTGATGAGAAACTAAGTATTTTAGCTTCGTTATTATCCATACACGTATGCATATAAGGGAGGGAGTGTGTTTTTATATAATCATATGAGAGCTGTCATCAAATTTTGACTATTATTGTGTTTGGATACTCCATTATGTCCATGCAGGGGTGTGTGTGCGTGTGTGTGTGTCACACAGTCGTCTAATGTAATAGAAACATTTGGAAAATTTCTTTTCACTTGATTTCGCTTGGGGCAGGTCAAGACTGTGATGTCATCTTCTTTCGTTTCTGATTAGCTAAATCGAGGAGCGCCGGCGGCGGCAGCTTCCCACACGATTCCGTGAGAATTCACATACACATATACTGTGCTCGCAAATTCGCAAATATTTTATGAAAGTTTGAGTAATAAATTTGCACCTTTTTTTAAAAATATAAACATTTTCTATTGAAAGACATACGAGTATGTAAATAAAATTCTGTTTAATAAGAAAATTCAACTATGGTACATGTGTACAATACATGCATGCGTAAAAATAATACGGCGTGGCCTTATTATTAGCGTTATTTTTGTTTGCACTATACAACATTTTTCTTTTAATTAAAACTGCACATTTATGATAAATAATATGCAAGGGCAGGTATTTTTGGTAAAAAGTTTTTTTTTTTATATATTAAAAAGAACTAAAAAATTAGCAACAATAAAAAAAAACGTTGCTAATTTTTTCTAGGTTACCGGAAGAAATTTACAAAATTTTCTATTAATTAAGTACTATTAATAAAATATAGGAAAATGAATTAATTTTCCGAACAATAAATAAAAAAAAAATGGATTTCTTGATATGAAAATTAGAAAGAAAGAAAATTGTTTCTGTTAATTTTCGACATAAAATTTTGATTTGATAATTAATTAAAAATATTTTTGAGTCTGTTTTACTAGGAATTTTAGCTATAAAATTAATGTTTTTAGTCCAAAAACTTATGAACTTAAATCAAGACATCTTATGTAAAAATAAAACCCGTCAAGGTCCTGGGCTACCTATTGAGGTTCTTGGTACATAATATATTTTACAATAAAATATAAGAAACTGAAATTTCCTTTCAATAAATTCAATTTATTTATTGAAAGGAAATTCAGTTCCTTGAATTTCTTCTACAGATTTTTCTCTTATAAAATGCTCAAAATTTTTTTTTCGATTGCTAAGGCTTATTTAAGGTTAAGGTGTCTTTCTTCTTTATAAAACAATATAACATCAGATTCGCCTGTCTTCCTTAAAGGTAACACTGCATCTAATCTAATACTTTTGCCTATTAGGTTTTCAGGAAAATAATTTTTTCTATAAATTTTTTGTGCTAAAATATTGCTATAAAAACCCTCAATTTTTTAAGATTGTTTTTACTTTAAACTAATTAAGTTATACTCAATTGATATCCAGTACAGTTTGAGTCTCAGTAGAGTGAGTGAGTACAATTTTTTTTACTCTAATCAAGAAAATTAATTTTTGAGGAACTCCAACAATTTTACAAGAACCAATTGTAAAATAATCCATAGCAATTGAGTTAGAGTTAGTTTACCACAATTCCCTGATGACATCTTGTATTCTTCACAATTCTGACATTTCATAATAAATTCTGAGCCACGTAAATACACTACCATTTTCCAAATATCTACAGCTTCTTGAATATTTTTGTTACCATCACCTGAAAAGATTATCCTACAGGTTTTAAGTCTCCGAACACAATTCTTACAGGTACAATAAGGATTTTTTCTTAGACTTTCTAAACAATCCTGAATATAATAAAGATAAAAATTAAAAAAAAAGTAACGCACCACATCACTTGAAATTTATGAAAAGAAAATGGATTCAGGCATTTTTTTGGGCAGGTGTACAGGTTTTAGTTCTGATCAAAAGGACTTTAAGAAAAACTATAAACAAATTGTAAGAGGATAAAAGAAAAATGATGGTATGTGTGTACACATGTTCGACTATACTTCGAAGGACTAAGTTGGAAAATGTGCAAGAGCAATGGAGTAAAATATAATATTATATAATTTTTTTCGTCTTTCTTGTAGCACATAAGAAGAAATATTAAGAAAAAATACTACACAAAAAATCTTCTTCATTTAGTATATAAACAGATCTTAAAAATGTGAAAATTGAAAAAAAAATTATGTGTATTTGAATGCGGATAATGTCTAACCAGGTTCCGAGAGCAGATGGTCTTATGAGACTACAGATGGAACCCGGAGCATAACCTGATGCAAGTAATCGTGGTAAAATTGTTTTTTTTTTCGTCTGCACCACATATAACGGCTTGGAAATCATTAAATGCAGTTCAACAAATTCTAGACTACAGTCACATTGGAAGGTATTCTCTTCGCTGAAGAAGTAGTCGCAATCTTGTCTTCTATCATGATTTATTACCAAAAAAATTGATTTCGTATCTTTTCAAGTGAAGGCATTTACACCCATCTGTCTCGTGAAATCTTTATTCTATACGATACGGAGCATAGTCAGGATTCGATTAATAGTGTAGTGTGTCCGTTCAAGTCAACTTGTAATAGTTTCGTCTGTAAATTATAATTTTATCCGTACTTGTAGAATAATTGTAGAAAAATATCCTGAATTGATTTGGAGATAAAGATGAACGAATTTCAAATTAATTTCGAATTTTATCTGGAAAAAAATGCTGCAAGAAATATGGGCAGTAGGACATGAGTTATATTGTTTTTTGTTGTTAATGTCATTGTAAGGTCTCTGAGACAATGGAGCATCCCCTGCCAAATAGTTAGCCAATTCATTACCAAGGATGCCAACATAACCGTTTCTATTGTTTAATAGATTGCGACGAATCACATGCTTCGAGGGAAGATATGCTATCAGTAAATAAAGCAATTCTGTTGTTTACTGAAAGCTTGATGGCATTTTCCACTGCTGTCTTATTCGCCCACAACTCGCCATGGAATGATGAGTCAATAGCTAGTTCACGGTGCGTATTGCCAATAAGGTATGGTCATCAACAGGAGCATTCGTGAACAGTTTGCCTTACTGTACCTGCTGATTGGCGTAGACACCCTCAACTGCGGTCTCAACCGCGCGGAAGGGGGTTGGAAAATCGAAAAGAAACGGTAAATCAAGGATAAATTTCTTTTGGAATAGGCGTTGGAAGAGATTTGCTTTAAAAGATTTCGAAGGAGATACTCGGGAGAGCAAGGGTTTTTATATATGTGCTCCACTGGCTAGTCAAATGCGGCGATTGACCGCTGCTTCAATTTGCCCTTGCCTTGTTACTGACATTTTGACGTATAAAGTGATTGAATAGAGCAACGTTTCGTCCAGTAGGGCGGTGGTTACTCTGCTGGCAGTAAAATCATTCTAAGTTGCAAGCTTGGCTTGTCTCACTGACTTCTTTACTTTGGCACGTCTGAGGATAGAAAACACTTTTTTCGCTAGTGATCACACACCTATCCCAGGTTGCCTGGTCCTCCATGAAGCGTTAAAGTGCTTTCATGTTAACGTGTGCCACGTTTGCTCCAAAAATGATGGGCTGGTAATCGCTTCCCTCAAGAAAGGCATGCACCTTCCATAAAAAT
This sequence comes from Atherix ibis, assembly GCA_958298945.1. Lineage (NCBI taxonomy): Eukaryota > Metazoa > Arthropoda > Insecta > Diptera > Athericidae > Atherix > Atherix ibis. The sequence goes on from OY282609.1 coordinate 50,903,305, forward strand.
AAACCCAATATCCGAGTAGGAATAAAGGTAAGATCGAGGATGTACTCTTAGTGGAATTAAGCAATACCTCGAAAGTTTTTCCATGCCAACAGTTTTCTGAGAGCCCAAAGACAAAATGAGTGCGTTGAAATCTCCGAAGATGATTGTATTTTCGGGTAGCGGGCTAACTAGACCTTTCCAATCCGCAGATGAAAAAGGCAGGCTGTGCTCAATATATACATTCGTAATGTAGACTTTGGGGAACGTATTAACAGAAATGGCGATTATCAAAAAAAATTTGTGGAAACTTGGATTTGGGAGAAGGAAATGGAGTGAGTTTCCTCTCATCTTTTGTCGTTATTAAGATTAGGAAATTAGTCCAAGTGTGGGGAAAAATTGCTCCTAAATTCATGCTGCAAATATTTATAATGAAAATAGACTAAACTTTTTTTAAGTACACATACCTATCAAAATATCAAACAACCAAAATGCTTCATTCAATAGAAAACAGGACAAAAAGTTGCTCAAAATCATCAGAAAACAGGACAAAAAGTTGCCCAAAATCATTAGAAAACAGGACAAAAAGTTGCCCGATATAAATAAAAAAGGGACCAAATGTTGCCCAAAGTCATCAGAAAATAGTACAAAAAGTTGCTCAAAATCATTAGAAAACAAGACAAAAATTTTGCCCAAAATCATTAGAAAAGAGGGCGAAAAGTTGCCCAAAATCAATAGAAAACAGTACAAAAAGTTGCTCAAAATCATTAGAAAACATGACAAAAATTTTGCCAAAAATCAGTAGAAAGGAGGGCGAAAAGTTGCTCAAAATTCTCTATCGAGAAGCAGCAATGAACTTAAAACGCTGTTACAAATACAATACGTAAAATATTACCATCACACTACTTCAATTAAAATTATTTAAAAATTATCACCTTGTTTATGTTAAACAGTGATTGTTTTTTTTGTTGTGGATAATGGGGGGAAAGGGGGTGTTTGATTGACGGTCGATAAGGAAAGGTATTTATTTATAATAATAATTTGTGTTCCCTTTTCTAGATTAGAGTAAAGAGTAATTTGTTCCGTCATTGCATGTATTATTTTTTTTATATTCAAAGAAAAAATACTAAAAGATTTCATGTTTGGTCGGAAAGAAAAGTAGGAAGAATTTGGATTGTGCAATATTTCTGAGAAGAGACTGCGAGAGCCCTTTGTGATCGCGTGTGTCCATTTCCGTTTGCTTCTACACCCACTTGTTATTTCTTTCTTTTTAACATTAAATTAAATTTCCGTAAGAGATTTTGATTTATTTATGTTGAACGGTATTTCTTCGCCAACTCTTTTAAAATGCCTGACAACATAATGTGATGATCGTTCCATTAAAATGATGAATGCCATTTTAATTAGATACGATGAATACCATTTTTCTACCTTATTAAGAGAAATTTTCCTATTTCGACGAAGTTTTTTTCCCCCTTGTTTTCCCCGCAATTTGCTCTGCATTTGAACCCCGCCAGATCTATCATACAATATGCATTTTGAAAATGCATTCTAAGGGCCAGCAAGCAAGTATTCAACATTGGTGGATCTGTGTTTGGAGGTAGTTTTTTATTCCTTATTTTTTTGCTGCAATTTCATTTTTTTTCCATTGCACATGAATTAATGCGGGAGATCGTTAATGTTGATAAGATTCACATTTACAAGAGTAATTTCACTTTATATCAATTATGAAAAAGTCTACATGCACTCACTCTCTTGATTACCTATGTACCTGCACATTCAGGTAGGGTTTACTTGCTGAACGGTTCGCCATTTACGTAGCCGAAGATGGTATTTATTTTGACGAATCTTTACTGATGGGTGGGTCATAAATGAGAGTGTGTCGTTTAAGAGTTACATATCATAACTGGAATCAGCTTATCGCAAAATAGAACATTTCCTCCCAGTTACCAAGTTAATGCATACACGCACGCTCCTATTTTGACGTCACAATCGTCTTGATGAGGAATTAAAAAAAAGGAATTTGCATTATTGCTTCTTGAATTTCTTTCGTTTCCTTTTTAATTATTTCGGGTTGTTTCTACCACCTAACCCCCCTCCCAAAAAAATTAACCAATTTTGTCATATTTTACAAAAGTAGGTCTCACTCGGTGAGCAGCCATTATCACACCTTCCATTTAGGGTGTAATTAACTCTGCGCATGCCAAAATGACTTTTGATTAAATCTAGCAAAATTTTTGAGAACCCCAAATATGGTAAACTCTTATTTCCGGTTTTGGTTTTTTAGTTTATTAATAAAAATTTGCAATAATTAATTAATATAGTTTTTATCGTAACATAAAATTTTCACCAATTGAGCGGTTGTATTTTTTATTTAAATTTTTCTTTCTGATTATATGCGGCCATTTATTTTGGGTAGTCAGGGTGAAGTTTGAATGCTTTAAAAGATGTTTTATCAAATCACATGTCATTAACTCTGTTTTCTGTAGTTTTTTTTTTTTTTTTTTTTTTTTTGCGAAGAAATTTTTTTAAGAATTGAAGGTTTTCGTGGTATTTGATGTTCTTAAGGTCTTTAAAAAGTATCTGATTAGAGACCACTTATTAATTAGACCAGATGATGAACAAACCTTTATTTTGATTGGACTTATGTTTTAGAATATTGTTAAATAAAGGTCATCGTTACTCCAGGAAAATCAGCACCGCCTCAGATCTTCTCTCTGCTGCATTTGATGAAAAAACGATAATAACATGGACAACAGCTTCACCGCCTATTCATCGACGTCAGTGCTGCATATGATAGAGTTCGGCACCCTAGACAAATTAATTAGATTACTCAAGGCTATCATGATTATTGATTGAGGATGAATAAAAGCAGCCGAATTACTTTCAATACTATTTAACATCCATAATCGTCTCATGCAGGGAGACGCACTTTAGTGCGTTTTCTTTAACCTGGCACTACAAAAGATTATTCGCGACTCAGGAGTTGGCGTTAGGGATACCATCTCCATTAAGTTTTTTCAGCTTTATTCTGATAACACCGATATTATGTGGGGATCAGAATGTGCTATACGAAAAGCCGTCACCAAGATTCAACCGGCGGCAAACAGTTCTGGGCCTCACAATAATGACGGTAAAAAAAAGTATATGGTGGCAATTTCAGCGTTAACGTCAAAGACAAGACATACTAGCCTAATTCCATAGAAATAGGAGACTTTTGCTTCGAAAGAGCGAAGTCGTTCTATATGGGGTCAGGGATCGTAACTAATAAAAACATGTGTACAGGAACTCGCGCACGGCTACTGGCTGCCAATAGAGTTTATTTTGATCATTCTTATATCGTTCAGACATTTTGACCAAAAAATCGAAACTACTGACTTCTCAGTCCTCATGTGCTCTTTGAAACCTTAGGTCCTCAGCAAAAACCATTCCAACTCTTTCCCATTTTTGGAAGAAGATGCTCTGAAGAATCTTTGTCTTTCTACATGAGGGTCGATGATTCTGCAGCCTTTTTAACCCTGAAATGGATCTGCGATGTCTTCAATAGGCTGCCCTTGGCTGGACCTTTGATCCGGTCCGGAAAGCTTACAGTGGCGTTATTTATGGTCCCAGAAGACGAGGCAAGTCCTTCCGAAGATAAAGCGACAACTTTAGTCAGGACTCTAAAAACATGTTGAAATTGTCAAACTGGAAGACCGTGGCGTAAATACGAGACGTTAATTCAGCAGACTTACACCTGACTATTGGTTGTCCGGCTGGCCTAGACTAGACTCGCGGTTGATAGTGATGATGGTGATGTTTTCAAGGAAATTGATTTAAACCAAATTTGTGGTTTTTTCCTCTTTTTTAAGATTATTTTGGGGTTAACCGTCTTTGATGTTGATGTACAGTAAAAACCACAACAAATAATCTAATCGAAATTTTAACAATCATAAAAAGCAAAACATTCTAATACTAAAAACTGCTGGATTTTTTGCAGTTTATAAGAAACAAAATGCATTTTGTCATTGAAAATTTTGCATATTGTCAAAGGCTCAAAAACAAACGATTTTTTTCAGGTATTTTTTTGGTTAGGAAAATGTCTGCTTTCTACTTTTATTAACTAGATTTTCCTACTCAGGTTATTGCACTTTTAAAAAAAAATTTACTTATCAAAATATCGTGACGACTCCGCCAATAAGGGCGCCATACACTTGCAAGAGTGCCTTTGGAGTTACCCTAAACAAATGAAAACATTGCTCGCCATTTTAGTGTTTATTTATTTTTAAAGAAAACTTTTTATTAAAAAAAACAATTTTATTAATGTTAATTTAATTTTTTTTTGTGTTTTACATCTTTTCAGAGCGATCAAATCCTTCCAACAGTTGTTATACGTGAGTCCAGACTTCGCGCGTGCCAATGAAGCCCATCTGCGCCTTGGGTTTATGTTCAAAGTAAATGGTGACTACGAGGCATCATTAAAGCACCTGCATCTTGCTCTGCTTGATTCAGCGCCGTGCACCTTTACGAAACTTGAAAGTAAGTATTTTAAAATATTCCAACTTGTCCGTCTGTAAAGGCCTCATTCCTTTGTCAATACCGCAAACAGTCGCTTAGTTGCAGTGAATCACTTTTCAGGTATTTTTGTAAAAAAAAGAAAAAATTACTGCCACTGTCCTCGTCGAATGTTAGGTTGGAATTGGGAGCAAGTATTTTTTTGCTGTTTTTGATACTGGGTACAGATGATGGTCAAATTGAATTGAATTAAGGTCCAATGGTGTAATAGTGAACCAAGTACACCTGATGCCGCAGATGTATAAGTACCGCAGGGTCTCCAGACACAAGCAACCAGAAGTATTTCGAGGCATCGGCCGTTTAACGATGTAGTTTATTAATGACATTTACCCAACCCACAGGGTGTTTTATCGCTCCTACGATAATAGAATCTCTTCCGCGATTCCGGAATATCCTCGTTTGGTTTCTTTTCCGAAATTTTACCGTATTCCCAAATTCAATTTAATTCAACCGATGATATCCTCGGAAGATTTATGGATCATCGATATTGTAACAGAGAAATACGTTCAGTAGGTACCTGAAAAGTGCAAGAAGTACAGAACTTTTCTAGTCACTGACAGAACGATTTTCAAGCAATCTGGAGCCTAAGGGTTTATTGTGTCAACGAATCAGCAGCTGTTCAATAAATGCTAATATTTCGTTTCAGTTTATTGCGAAAACATCTTTATTAGTATGTTTATTTTTTCTACGGAGAATATCTTAACTGAGAAACATTTTACGTCTGATATGTCACCCCTGAGAACTGTGGACAATTTACTGATGAATACCAGGTGTATAAGCATAAATCCGCTGTTTTACCACATGTTTTTTTCATAGAAAGCAAAAACAAATTTATTCAAAGTACTTGCCCTCGCTAGCTACACATTTTCCCATCTCTCGGGCAATTTGTGGATACCACGCCAAAAATATTCACTCATCAAGCCATTTTCAGACGTCTTCGTAAGAATCGAAGTGCTGCTCAGCGGGCGCGTGGCCCATCAATGAAAACAGGTGGTAGTCGGAAGGGGCTAGGTTTGGTGAATAAGCGGGGTGGGGTAGCACCTCCCAGTTGAGTGCCTCCAAGTAGTTTCGGACCATTTTTGACGTGTGCGATGGTGCGTTGTCGTGGAGGAAAATCAGCTTGTCATGTCTTTGTTGATAATACGTCCTTTTTTAACGCAGAGCACGGTGCAATTTGATCAGTTGTTTCAACATCTCATAATAGGTGATACCCTGCTGATCCCCCCACACGCACAGCATCGTCTTCCGTCCGAAGCGATTTGGTCTTGGGGAAGATGTTGATGGTTGGCCGGGATCAACCCACGATTTCTTGCGTTTAGGATTCTCGAAATATATCCACTTTTCATCGCCTATCACAATCCGATGCAGGAACGACTTTCTCTTTTGTGTGGCGGGCAAGATTTCGCATGTGTTTTCGCGTCGCTCCATCTGCCTATCGCTCAATTCATGCGGCACCCATTTTCCGATCTTTTCAATCTTCCCCATGGCACGCAGACGCATGGAAATGGCTGGTTAAGTAACACCCAATTGCTCCGCGAGCAGTTTTTACGATTGGTTATCGTCTTCGTCCAAAAGAGCCTGCAATTGATGGTCCTTAACCTTCGCAGGCCGATTTTCACGCTTCTTGTCCCACAAGTCAAAATTGGCGTCTTTGAACCGACGAAACCAATCTCGGCACATTGTTTCCGATAAAGCACTGTCACCATAGGCCTCCATAAGCATTCGATGCGATTCGGCAACCGATTTCTTCAAATTGAAGCAGAAAAGCAGAGCTTCCCGCATATGCTCTTTTTCTGGCACAAAACTAGACATGATTACCAAAGGAAAAATGTATGTTGTTGTACGAAATTGCTGACAATGTGCACTGATTAATGTTGACAGATGTCAAACTCATAAAAAAAAGTATAGTGTGCCCATGGTAGCCTAATACGGTCATTCACGCCATCTATGACCAAACAGCGGATTTAAGCTTATACACCTGGTATATGATTTACTTTAAAAAAAATTCAATTCTTAACTCAAACTATTAAAACCATGCCAACCGTAGCAGTAGTTGGCTTCGAATTTAATACCGTGGCGCCTGCATTCGACTGCCCTTGAACTAAATTTCATCAACTTTTATTTACGAACAAATCCAGATCCAACACTATTTTAAGGTTATTTTCTTAGTTCAATCTTAGAAATACGAAAAATCATCTCGATTCCAATTTGATAAATTCCAATCGACCGAAAAGACTATTTAAGCTTATATACCTGGTATGTATCGAGTCTTGAACTGAAATGTACATTCTTAACGTCAAAACAACTCAGGCGATTTATCGAAAACTAAAGTGCACATCGTCTATATCAGTAGCTGGATTCGAACTCAAGATCGCTGTGTACTAGCCGAAGAAGTTACGAGCGTCGCTAAATCAGGACACAGATCAAACTTTGGGTCATTTTTTTGGACAAATTTTAAGGAGCCTTGTTTTTCTTTTGATTAGTTTTTTAGTATATTTTTTCGTCTTTTATTTAAAAGAGAAGATTTGGAGAACGCAAAATATTAAAGTTGAAAGAAATCAACACCAATAGTAGATATTGTTCTTATCCATGCGATGTTGGTTAGAATTTTTAGTAGATTTTTGAAGACTCCTTTTAAGATTCTACAATTTTAAGATGAATTTTAAAAATCAGAAAAAATCCACCGAATTTAAAAAAAAAAATACTCTGAGATATAAAGAAAATTTTAAAATCATCCAAAAATCCCCAAAAAAAAAAGATTTTTTTTTTATTTTTAACTCTTATTTGTTTTTTACTATTCAAATGAGCCTATTTGTGGATAAGAAAAATTTGTTTCCAATAACGAAAAGCCTATATTGTTCGTATGTGATTTATGTTCCTTTTAATCCAGTTTTTTTTCTAGGTTAAAGTCTGGAGCATTAATAAAAAGTCTTTTCCAAAAAAATAGGTAGCGTATAAGTCTAAAATTTTGTTAATACTGTTCTTTAAACATAGAATGTCCCATCAACAATTAGGTTGATGCCCAAATTTCATGGCTGGAAAAGTTTTCAAAATCTCACCCGGACGTAAACGACTTTCCACTTATCCATATTAACCTCGTAATTACTTAAAGATGTTCCCTTGATTAGTTTTTGGAAGAAAAAAAAACAGTGTTAAATTTATCAGAAAGCTAGGGTACCGTCGCCTTTCCTTTCAGAATTGCATTCTTTGGGTTTTTTAAAATCGGAAGAATATAGAAAATCAGAGAAAAAGTCGAAGGTAAGTCTAAGTCGCCATATTTAATAGAAAAATAAATAAAATACTAGTTAATTGAGAACAAACAAACAGTAAAAGTTCAACAGCTGAATTGTTTTATCTTCGATCTAAATTTTGAGGATTTTATCCATTTAACGAGCAGAATTTATAGCAAAGATCAATAGTGCACGGTATGCGTTATTCGTAGGCATGCAGCCACATAGTCAGACAGTCATACAGATAAACAGATAATAAAAATAGACAGACAGTAGAGAGACAGTTAACATATTCAAACGGATGCAGCCCCAATAATAAATTTCTCATTGCATACAAAGCAGCCGCTATTTTCCTGCAACTGGAATTTCTATTTTGACTGTGATCTGTTTTCTCCACACTATCTGTAAGTGCATCATACTCGTAAGTGGAGCTCTTGCCAAAAATGTCCATCCCCTCCTCCCTCCCCCTCCATACTCCTCAGACTTTGGCTGCATAAATTTTGCTCCATCTATTTTAAGCTAAAATAAGACATTATCGGATAGAAGATGTTTATTTCGTTTGTTGTCATTATTCATCGATGTGGTGATGGCCATGCATGAAAATGAACGCTCCCCCTCCCCAACACAGTAAAGAAAAACGGAACGTAAAAAAACAAATACTACAAAAGTGCATCGAAAAAAAAAACAATAATAAAAAACCAATAACAAGCAGAACGGGTCAGCCGAATTCAAAAATCTTGAATTTAATTAAAGAATTTTCGGATTAAAAATAGAATCCCTGTTCGAGTTCGAATTGAATTTTCCTATACGAATCAGACTGATGACTACTACTAGAGTCTCGAGATGATATTTTTTTAAGGAGAGCGGAAAGTCTCTAAAAGCCAACGAAATTTTGCTGAGGATCGGGTCTGTGTTTTCTCTACTGGCTGAGATGTTTTCCTTTATTTTTAATTTTGTTTTCATTTTTTTTTCTTTTAAAATTTATCTAAAAGGCACAATTAGGGTCTAGGAAATAAAATTTAAAAGGAAAATATTCGGTCTTAATTAATCGTCGTTTCTTTGAATAATTTAAGTCTTAAAATAAAACTTTTGTAAAACAATTTAATTTTATTTGGACAGTTCAATTATTTTTTGTTATATTTTGGTGTGACAAGTTGTTTTTGTTTTTAACAATTTAAATAGGAGAATCCACTTTTTTTTTGCAAAATTTGGTCGAAAAACTACTTTTTTCAAGAAAACAGTTTGATCTAAAATAGCCTAATTCATTCGTTATTCAAATTTGTCATTTTCAAAAAGTTTTTTGCTGCATATACGAGGTCTGTTCAAAAAGTATCGCGAATTTCCGCGGGTTACGTATATTCGATTTTCGATTTTTTGTGGCGTTCTGTTGGTACTCATGTCTCTCACTTATGCCGACAAGTTCGGCAATTTTGAATGTTCAGTTAATTTTTGCAGCTCCTTTGCTTGCACGTGTTTTGGCTCGTCTTCGATTTTTGCTCAATTTCGATCAAAAACAGCATCGCATTAACATTGCTCAGAAGCGGTTGGACTCTGTCCGCGACGACCCAAATTTGCTCCAGAGGGTCATAACTGGTGACAAATCATGGATTTATGGTTATGACGGGAAAACCAAAGCTCAGTCATCCCAATGGAAGCTGCCGCACGAGCCAAGACCGAAAAAAGCGCGCCAAGTTCGGTCGAATGTAAAGGTTTTCCTTACAGTTTTCTTCGATTACAGGGGCGTGGTGCATCATGAGTGCTTGCCACCGGGTAGAATGGTCAATAAGGAATATTACCTGCAAGTTATGCGCAAGTTGCGCGAAGCCATCCACCAGAAATGCCCGGATTTGTGGAAGAACAAAAATTGGCTTTTGCCATTTTTGGCCAAAAACCACACACTAATAATGCCGCAGCCACCGTATTCCCCAGATCTGCCCCCCTGTGACTTTTTCTTGTTCCCGAAACTGAAGAGACCCATGAAAGGACGACGCTACGCTACGATTGAGGAGATAAAGACGGCATCGAAGGAGAAGCTGAACAAGATCACAAAAAATAATTTTTTGAAGTGCTTCGAGGATTGAAAAAAACGTTGGCGGGGATTACTTTGAAGGGGACAAAATAGATGTAAAAAAAAAACACAAAATTCGCCATACTTTTTGAACAGACCTTGTACTCGAAGCAAGGTTCAAAAATTGTGCAAATCCAAATTCACATCCTCCAAAATTGGTTCGCCAAGTAACGTGGTTTATTTGAAAAGAATTCTTATATGGCAGTGTCACATCACAAGACACTGAATTTCGTTACCAAGGACTGAACATAGACAACTGGGTGATATGTAACCAGCAGACAACTGAAACCAATATGGACTTACGGACTAGAATTCTGAGGCTTTTCTAATACCCGTCGAATCCCAGTAAAATACTTTGTAAAAATGTCGATGCTCCGCTTAATATTTTTGATGTGACTGTGTCTCGTTATAAAAAGTTTCACTGTCGTCTATTCTTATTCGAGAACTATTCTCCACTTACTGTTCTATACATAAACATGGACGCCAAACCATATTATGGGGAGCTGTGGGTTAGCAAAATGGCAATGGAGATTGCAACTATATCTAGAAACAACGGATGCTATTATTTTTAGTGACAATCTTGCTGTTCTCGAAGCCCTGTGTGGCCAATCGAGTGACCCTCTACTTAACGCAATTCGACATAGCCTACTTAGCATTGCGTACCGGTGCATGTCTGAATTTTTGGCAAAGTAAGCGTGGACATGTTGGCTGTAGAAACTTTTTGTCCACCAGTGCTCACAGTTCATCTTAATTTAGCTCGCGTACTAACATATGGCAACTTACATCATTAGCCATTCGCAGACACGTCTACTGGAGACACTTTTGGTTGACTTAATGGCCACTTACCAACATAATACACATACGTACAGAAATGATGGGAACGTAAGCTCCTCAGAATCCGAATTGGACATATCCGAATTCTCCTCAGAATTCGAATTCTCACTGAAGATGTTCTTTTTGACAACACCAAAAAGTTTATTCCTAAAAGTCATAGTTTAAAAGAAAATTCTCAAATAAATTCTTTTTCGAAACAAATTTTTCCCTTAAACCATTTTTCTCTAAACGAATTTATCAAAATGCTTTCTAATATTTTATAGTCAATTTTCATCACAGTTTACTAGTTGATAAATTGACTACGCTAAAGACTTGAAATAAAGAAAAAAATTATAGTATTGATAAAAATTTTATCATTTAAAAACAATATTAAAAAATAACAAAACTGTTCTTCCCTTGACAAATTCAAGTCATTTTTTTGTGTCCGGATAGGACGACTTATTAAAAAAAAGTCGTCCAACTCTGTTGACACTTACGTACGCAAGAACAAAAAAATTTTCAAACACGAAAATTATCAAAAAAATTGTATCTACAGTTGTGTGAGAGTGAAACTCTAGAAATTATTGAATTTTGGTATTTTTTTTACTTAAAGACCACTTATAAGGGCTAGGTCCATAGGGCTACAATTTATTTGACAGTAGCAACACTAATTGTTTACAGACAAACTCTCCAAGTTTAAAGCCACCAAATAGTGATGAATGTTGACACTTGTTCGGCAGTCTTTGGAATAATAAAAGCTCGCCAAGTTTAAAGCCACCAAATTCGTAAACCAATCAAGATACAAACGAAAGCAGCCCGTGAAATTTTCTGAATTCAATTTTTAAAAAAATTGCATGGATAAGTTTTCAATTACTTGTCCTTACTTTCACTGTTGTTGAAAAATTCTCATCGTAAATAGGTGTCGATTTATTGAATTTTAATAATTAATTAAAATTTTGTTTTTATTAGGATACGAATGATGTGGTAAGTAGTGGGGATTGGAAATTTTTGCAAACTATTTTTTTTGTCTTTCCTAAATAGTTTTTGTACCAAAAGGTTCCAGTAAAAACTGCTCGAAATTCGGCAATTTTATTTTGAAACAATATCTGAAAAGTTCCGCGTAGAAACAGTCGATTTGATAGAAGATTTCCAACAAGTTATGGCCTGGTTAGATGCAGATGCATTCACCAACGTTGAAGTCTGTCATCGCCAAAACATGTTAAAATAGAGACGGTCCCGAACGCGACACACCACAACAGATCAGATAATAATAGTAATAATATTCAAAATAATATGTGGCATCGAAAATCAAATAAAACTGAATCGGACTAAATGCATCTGCTCCAGTCCGTTCCATTACATATTTTTCTGTTCGTTTTTCTGTCCATTACGGACTTGATACGAGAAGAAGTCTCCAATTGTATATGAATAAATAGCCTGCCTTACTTACGGAAATCGTATCGTACATGCTTCGCAACGAACATAGAATGTTTTCGGTCCTATCGCAACCGCCCCTTTGCCCCCCATCAAAGAAAATGTATTTTGTACGGAGCGTCACTGTATTTACGTTTAGTACGTGCGAGAGCATTGTAATGCTGCATCAAGTTGGGTACGTTGACTTGTCTGCCCTGCCGTCGCCGACCCTACTGCGCTGCGCACTGAGGGCAGATGGAAATGTTGTTGTGTTGGGCTATTTGGTGGCTTTTGTGATTGTGCTTCTCCTTTTGTGTCTCCCCAAACAAAGTTCATTCACATCGCCGTTTTTGTCGATGTTGCTCCTGTTGCCGCCGCTTCTTCTACTTTCAGAACCGAATTCACTGGTAACTAAACTAGAGAAGATACAATTCCGTGAACGTTTTGAATAGCCAACCAACCATCCGCTATGTGTACTGCAAGCGAAACTATTCCACCATCTGCAGTCATAGGTGATTCTGATTTTCTTTTAAGATAATCACTTTTTGTTGTTGTTCTTGTACTCAACTATTTACGAAAATTCTAAAAGTACAAAATATGAATTTTCTAGCTTTTATTAAATGTTGGGTCTACAGAAAAAAAACCACTAAATAATAATAGTGGAAATATTGTCGGTTCCAAATTTTCATATTAATCTTAATTTTTTTTGCTGATAAATTTTTCCTTATTCCTTACAAGGTAATTTCTAACAAGTTTTTTTGTTATAAAATTGTTTATTTAGCAAAATGTTTTGTTGTGCCAATCGTATTATCTCGGACTGTATCGCATACTGTAAGAAATCGTAAAGTAATCGTAAAAAAAGTTGGTAGCAGAACCAGTTCGCTTAATTCTAATTAATAACTCCATTTTTGGAAGTTTAGACATTTTTTTTTCCTTTTCGATTAATAAAATAGATTTTTTTTTGCGGGATGGAGCAGAGCAGGTGAAAAGAAGATAACATTAAAGATCGATTCGCCATCAAACCGTTGAATAGTAGGTACACGTGATTATGACTGTGACTTTTGTTTGTTGTCTCTAAACCAGACGGCGGGCTTCAACGTTCGAAGCTTTGCCGAATCATCTTTAATTCACTCTTCCAGTCATTCCTACATACATACAGAAGAATATGTGTATACATTCACTATAAATATTATCATTTGTTAATTTTCACATTAAAATTTTCCTATTTTGGTCGTTCAATTAATAGATTTTAATGAAATACGTACATACATACACACACGCAAATATGGTAATTTTCTTAGAATATTTTTACTAATTTCAATACGTGTTCTGTCTGCTGTTCCGATTAAACCGTCGTCAAGCTCTAATAAACGTTTTAAAGTCTAGTAACCAAAGAAAAGAAAACAATAATAAAATACACAAGAAAAAAGGAGAGAGAAAAAAATCAAACTGACTGTATCAGCCGAAATTTGTGTCTGCCTCAAATTGTTTTGGGATAATTCTTCTCTTTTTTTTCCTTGACTCTCTGTCATTTTCCTAAATTTTCATTGTTCTCTTTTTTATCGTTTTTTTGTATCAGAATTTCTTCAAATTGTTATTCTCCAACTAAACCGGTCGTTTACATGCATACACAGACACACACATTAACACACCCGCACGTATATATTAGGTGTACCGTCGTCAAGTTGATATTATTATGGGATCCTAGTTCTAGACAGAGGATGAGTTTTTTTTTTTGATTCTCCTCAGATACCCGCACCTGTTTTTTATGCATCGAAATTGTATGTTCACTGAACTAAGAACGCTTTTGCACTTGTTATTCTCGTACGTAATCTGTATGCGGACGTACTTACATAGGATACGTACGAGTAAATTGAATATGTCCAAATGGGTACGTACGAGTATGAATGCATCACAATTTTGCCTGGCTTTCTTGGTCTTCCGCCACGTCCGCCTTTTGATCGACTGCAGTCTGCCTCTGCACAATCGAATTGAGCTTTTACCAATCCGCTGTTTCTCTATATCTTTGTAGCCAGAAGCATTTCTCAAAATTAATTACAAAATATGGATTCCTGGGTTAGTGCACTTTTGGGTTCGGTTGCAATTGGGTTGTGGATCACTCCACATTTGGGGTAATATCGTGTCTTTGGTCCACTATTTTTTAGCATAGTCTTACTCAGAGTCTAAGGCTTAATATTGGTGGCGACAAACGTTAACACGCCACGTTGACCTGCAACGTCAACATATAAGATGGAAAAGCTCCTGAGTTTAAATCTCGACCGTATTTAGTTTTTTTTTCCTATTTGGAAGTGTGTGTGAGTGAGTGTCTACTTTTATTTTTTTATTAACGCAAATTAAATATATATAATGCATATTTCGTGAGGTTGCTGCGCTATTACAAACACATTAATAAACAATATGATAATTAATATAAACGTACGTAGACTCAAATCATTTTTCTTTTACTTTAATTATGATAGTTTTTTTTAAAAAAATATTTAATAATTACTTCCATTAACATGGGGAGCAGTTACTGCAGTCAGAATTTTGCAAGCAACTATCAAGAAAATTATCCTCGTAGACGTATAAAAGGAAAGAAATGTGAAAAAAAAATTACTAATCGCATAAAAGGCGACCGCTTTATTATTTTGTGTGCATCGGATTTTTCAGGTGTTAACAGCCGTTTTCAGTTTCTTTGTTCGATAAAATCTTTAGTTTTGCTGTGCAATCAGAGTGAAAATCGTCTGACCCCAAGAATTTTATTGGTTTTGGACATGAAATGCTTTTTTTGGGAGAGATTCATTGAAAAAAAATCAAAGTAAAAAATTGTAAAAGTTCCGAATTTTTATGCTTTTCTAATGGGAAAAGTTGAAACTTGCTACATAAAAATTTGTATTGATTGACAGGTGATTTTTTTTTTACTATATTTTCTTTTTGTTGTTGTTGTCTTATGGAAATGTTTACTTCTTAGTGATTATTAGCTCCTTTATTAGGCTATGAAAACAACATTTTTTTAAAGTGAGGGCAATTTTGTAAATAATGTTGGGAAAGTCGTCAATTTTAGGGTTATGATTTTTCAGCCACTTTTGTGGGGGAGTGGGGGTTGGTGTGTTGCTTCTGTTTGGTTTTGTTAATTGTTTCAGTTATTATTTTAATAATCTTCAAAAGAAAATTTCGTTTATCTTTAAAACTCGTTTATTTTTTTTATTTGGGTGCATATTGTCCTGATGCTTGAAATACTACGAATTCATAAACAGTAACATAGCATGTGTAAAACGATTTTGTTTTAATGGAAAAAATTTACTAATAAAATTTTTATGATGTTATCTATTAGCGAAAGAGTCTGACACTTTAGACATGTTTTTAACGACGACGTGACAATATTGGCAAAATTTTCCGTGCCATTTTATTTGTAGTGGAAAATCGTCCTCTTTTGATGTAAGTTTTAGTTTGACGGAGTAGGAGTGGATAGAACCGATGAATTTTGTGTTTTAAAAGGCAAAATCTTACTTTCAGTGGTTTTTTTTCTGGTCTGGGATTGACTTCATTTTCCGATATTTTTTACTATTGACAAAGAAACTTCCGCCCCAGCCATCGTAGAAAACACCTTCGAATTGATTTCTTCCCCCGATTACCATGCAGATTCTTTGGTCATGACGCGTGTGCCAATTTCTTCAAGTGGAATCGGATTTTCCTGCCATCCATCTACAAATTAACCGGCATCGATTCTGAATTGTAATTGTGAATGGCAGTCCAAAGTAATGGAATTTGTATGCACTTGAGAGAATACTTTTTGTCTGAAGAGTGGCTTTTAGAAGTGGAACTTTTGAAGACTGCCGCTGGTGTCGACTACTTAATAAGTTCATGGTCACCTCATAAAGTGCGGCATTTAAAGCACTTCGCTTTGATCTGGTAAGAAACAAAAGAGATAAAATGCTGCTGGTACTGTTGATTGTACATTCCCATATTGAGATCGTTAGTTGAGGCTTGGCAGTTGCCATCAACTCCAGATTGTTTAGCTTCGATTAAGTGGCACGGGTTCAGTTTTGTACTTTGGCATTAGTGATAAAGTTTTGTACTTTGGCATAAGACTCTCTTCCACCACAAACCATAATTGCCTAAAGCCAAATCCCAATTTCTTTCAATACGCAAAAATCAGTCCACAAATCCCCGATTTACTTTGTTAACAATTTTCGCCCTTTTTCTTTAAGTTCTGTGCGTTTATTCGGATTGTTACCTATAAACGAATACCGGTTAATATAATTTACCTGCACACGATTGTCGTTGTTCGATGGAAGCCGACCCCAATTATTTAATTAATTACCGTGTTTTCTGATTTGAAGTCGAAGTTTTTCTTCTTCTTTTTCAAGTATAGATGTAATTTTTTAATTTAAGTTGAATAGAAATATCGTCAAAAGAACTAACGCTCCAATTCCATTCGGTTCTCGCTCCAAAATTTTACCAATTATTTCTGAGTTTAATTCTTGCCGTCCTCTAATCCGTCTATTAGGAAAAGGTAATGGAATCCGGTTGATAGAAAATTTTGAAGGTATGGCAGTTCCTTTTGTAGTGTACAAATAAAAAGTCGTCCGCCCAGAGCTAGAATGTAGGAGAGATGCAGTCGTAGGAGAATAATCAGAAGCCAAATTCCAGAGAAAGTGTAGAAAAGCATAAATCACAATTTTATATTTTATAAGGGATTAATCCAAGGAAGGAAGGGAAAGGTAGATCAAAATTTTAATAGGCAATAGATTAGATTAGATGAAAGTTAAGTCCGTTATCATCAAAGCTGAGAACAAAGTGGAAGCAGTATTTGATTTTTGTGATATCCATGCAGGCAATATCACTAAAATCGTCCAGGAAAAAGTCACCAGATATCCCCTTCTAAAGGATGTGAAGGCTGAGCGTGAACAGAAAACGTGGAAAATTGTCTTCTCTTTCTGTTCGTTTTTACAGTAACGACTAAAGTCATTATCGGAGATACCTAGTCGTCTAGCGTGTCTCACCTGTAATCATCCCGGTACCAGCATCCTAATGTGAGCCCTGCCTGTCCTCGATATGCCTTCTTTTCACTTCTGATCTAGCATAAGCAGATATAATGTTTTATTTAACGTGACCTAGTTGTCTTCAACGTAAAACCACGAGTCGCCTACGACTATAGGGATTGAGTTAGGCTCAATCAACGCACCACCATTACTGGCAGTTAACAGTTAGTAATCAGTTACAAGCTGACTACTCCACCTGCTGGTGGCGAGGACTACCTAAACCTCTACTGGCATAAGCAGTGACTAGAAGAGTACTTCGGTTTGCACTCCGCTCAGTGAGCTACGGTTAGGAATCTTGTAAATCCCTAGGCACTGCTAAGCCAGCTAAGGTACGCTGGTTCGCCAAGATTCGCAAGTACAACCGGAATCGACCTTGTTCTTTCACCCGGTTGTAGCCACTCTGCGTGTCATTCACACACTCATTCACGCAGCATTCTCGCTCTCCTCTCAAAAAGCGCCACGGCAAATCTGTTAAGGCATTCATACCTCTCTCTCATATCTAACACTGCACTCACATTCACACTATCTTCATTCTTGGCACTCTCCTCCGCCGCCCCACCAGGGCAATTAGCTTCCGCAGCCAGACCACGCCTGTACAGGTGTCCCGTGAGTAAATACCCAAGGAACAGACCAAATTCAAATCCAGACGCAGACACAAGGCACACATCCTAAATGTACATGTGCGTCCATCTGCCATTCACACTTTCATCCTATCGACGTTGCCAAATTTCATACATTCTGTTCAGGACCAGTACACGCCGCTGGCGTGGACTAAGATCCTGAACCCATTCATTCATAACCAAACAACTAGCAAGCGAGATGCCCCACCGTAGACGGTAGTGAATGCTTCCACGCAGCACCTCTAGGTCTCATGGAATGTGACACGAATCAAGATTGCTCCACCTCTTGTTTTTTAGCTTTATTAATATATGCCTCCTCTGTTACAAGGTGGGGATTCTAGTCTAGTACCATTCCTGGCTTACTCATCTGTTTTACAGTTTACGAGTATTGGAAACATTGCACTTGTTGGCAATCTCATTCACAGCTCCTGATCTTACAATGGGTGATTCCAAGCTGCGGCCCTACAAATGGCCAGAATTTCTTCTTTAAATACACTACACTGGTGTAAGAGTCATAGGGACATGTTTATATTCAAAGATGCAGAGAAGACCCCTGCTTTGCTAGTGTCAACCTTCCTTGACCCAAATTACTAATAACTAAACTAGAAATTCGTCGTTTTTCTTTGACTAATTTGGTCAAGTTTGGCATAGACTCCCTGGTCAGAATCCCCTTAAAATCGCATCCGTCACAGCCCATTAAGTTTGAATTTTTTAACAAGACTCAATGGGTAGCAATTGAATTAGGCTTTGTTCACTAAATTTAAAGTAAAAACTTGGACATATTCAGTGGATCTTCAAGCGAATAGTAATTTTTAGTGTGACGCCATTCATTTCTTATCAACATTATAAATGGGCCATTCGGTTTAGGTCTTTCCCTGAAAATGGTTCCAGTCACCCACCATCCATTCTGCCTTTGTTCGGACATCTTCCAATTGAGGAACTTCTCAACTTTTGAAGTCCTGACCCAGTATACATCAGTCAACTCATACTGATCGTTTTCATCGGTCCTGGAATTTTCCTTCTCTATTTTTCCCCAGGGAATAATCTCCTTATTAGATCCTTTTTAATTATGACAAAATTTTGAATTAAAAAAAAACATTTTTAGAAGGCACAGAAATTAAAGCACAATAAACTTGAGCAATTTGATTTAAGCTCCATTTGACGTTATTCCCTGTGCTTTCTGTTGTTGGGTATTTTGTTCTTTTTGTTTTTAATGTCCACGAAACCAAAAAAAAATTAAATACCCAAAGAAGAAAAAGAAACTTTTTCCATTACCCAAAAGAGTATTTTCTTTACTCGTGTTTTTGGAGGCTTTCCATCTTGTCACCTAGTTTTTATTTTCAAAAATAAATAAAATATTTATTGGGTTTTTTTTTTACCATGCACGATACCGTACCCCCTATCCGGGCCTACCATGAAAATGCAGCATGTGGGCGTCTTTTATAATAATTGTTTTGTGTATCTTTTTGTCAACGTATCAAAAATCTTCACTCAAACTGCTCGAATGCTTAATATTTTTAGGCTTATCGGCGTGATCCGCCCATTAAATGAGCACTTTCGAGGAAAATTTTTTTGGTTTTCTTTTCTTTTCTTCTAAATTATTGGAAATATTTTAATTGAACGACAATCTTTTTCCTGATCGTAATTGTCATAAATTTTAAAAATTTCAGAAAGTTTGAAAAAAATTCATTTGATTGAATTTGATTAAATTTTTGATCTCTTTAATCGACGAGCTTCGAAAGTGGGCCTTTCTTAACTTATCTTGAGAGTTTCTCTTGCCACCGGGAACATTTCTTGGCTGATATTTAAATAAGAAGAGGGACAAATTGGTTTTTCTCTTCTTAACAAAATATGTTAAAATGGTTAAAATTAGTCTTTTCGGTCGATTGGAATTTATCAAATTGGAATCGAGATGATTTTTCGTATTTCTAAGATTGAACTAAGAAAATAACCTTAAAATAGTGTTGGATCTGGATCTGTTCGTAAATAAAAGTTGATGAAATTTGGTCCAAGGGCCATAATTGACTTCGAAGCCAGCTACTGCCACGGTTGGCATGGTTTTAAATACCACCAAGCGGTCTGAGTTGTTGAGACGTTTAAGTTAAGAATTGAATTTTTTTAAAAAATGAATTACATAAATACATGCAAGTTTCAGGAAGATTCAACTCAGATGTTCTCAAGCTTTGTAGTGCACAGAAGGCTAAACATGGGATCAAATCCCAAATCTGGAGGTACACTTAAGTCTAGAAAAGGAATTAATCCACGCATGAAACCAAAACTATATCAAAAGTGTAAGCTCTTAGCTAAAAGGAGGTATACTTCTAGACTCTAGTCTAGAAAAGAACCCCAGGCTAGAAAAGTAAGCCTAATTTGGAGATAGATCCAAGACTGTAATGAACTCTATGCTAATCTAGGGATGTGTTTCAGCTTATAGGAGAAGTGGGTGAATGTCAAGGTCTGAGATCTTAAGTCTAGCCCTAAAATTAACTTCTAATCGCTTATGTTGTCATCGCTTAGGGTTCTGTATCAGCAGCAAAACCAACCGACAGATGCGTTGCAAGCTTACATTTGCGCCGTTCAATTAGACAAGACCCACCGTGCCAGAACAATTCTTTGTTTTTTTCAGACGTGTCGTGTAGGAACTGCTACTTTAAGAGTTCTTACTTTGACTGGAGTTACTGTAAGACCGCTGGCTTGGTCAGCGTTGCCTTCAGACTCCTCGTGCTATGGCTGGTAATGCAGATTCTGCGTTTGGACTGATAATGTATTAAGACCCCTCGTGTGAATCGATGTTGCCACCAGACCTCCGATTCGGTCTGAGGGTTCTTTAAAACGCTTCGTGTGGAATGGAACCGCACTCAGACTCTTCGTTTCGACTGCTGGTACTGTTAGACATACCATTTGGACTCCAATTCGATTTTATGGTACTGTCAGACCGTTCGTGTCGATTTTTGGTACTCTTAGACCTGGTGTGGACTGTTGGTGGCTCAGACCTTCTATTTGGACTGGTTGTATTTTTAGACCTCTAGTGTGTGGACTGTTGTTTCTTTCAGACCTCTTGTGCGAGGACCGCACTTTTCGATTTGATAGTACTCTCCGACCCTTCGTGTGGATTTTTGATCGTATTTTTAGACCTACAATTTGGACTGATTCTATTTTTAGACCTCTTATGTCTGGACTGTCGTTGGTTTCAGACCTCCCATTTGGACTGGCATTGCTTTCACATCGATTTTCTGAACTCGAGTTATTTTGGACCTTCAATTTTATGGACATTTATGGACTCACTGTTAACTTGATTGGTAAAATTACAAAACAAAAGTGGCTGAAACTTATCAGAATGCGGACGGTATAACCCTTTTCCTTATCTCTCGTCCCTTTTCGATTTAATTATTTTTACCCAATTTTTTCACAAACATTTTTTTTATAATTTTAGATTGTAAGATGGAAAATGTTCCGAAATTAATTCAAAAATTTTCTTATGCAATAAATTTTTGAAACGTTTTTTTTTAAATATTTTTATTTTTTGCTTACAGTCCGTTTCCATATTGCCCATCTTTATGAGGTTCAAAATAAGCACAAAGCGGCAAAGGAAGCATATGAGCAGCTGCTTAGCGAAAAACAGCTGACATTACAGTTAAAGGCGAATATCTACCGTCAATTAGGTGAGCATTTTTTGTTTGTTTGTTGATTTTAGTTTTTCGCGTTAAGAAATTTTCCTTTCGGAATGGAAATTTTTGCGGAGCAATTTTAGTTTTAACTGTGAAAATTTTCTTTCGGCTCTAATAAGAACGAATTGGCATAGTTCTGTCTAATCAGCTATTGAAGAAGCAAAAAAAAAATTGACTTTTCCAGGATGGATGTATCATTGCGTGGAATCGTTAGCGGAGAAGAAACAGCGTGAATCGTTGGCCATACACTGTCTGCAAAAGTCGATCGAGGCTAACCCGAAATCCGGACAATCGCTGTACCTGTTGGGACGGTGTTTCGCTGGTATCAATAAGGTCCACGATGCGTTTATAGCGTACAGGAATTCAGTTGAGAAAAGCGAAGGAAACGCTGACACTTGGTGTTCAATTGGGTAGGTTACATCGATGCTCTGCTCTTACCACGGAACATTCTCCCTTCTAATCGCTTATGTTGTCATCGCTTAGGGTTCTGTATCAGCAGCAAAACCAACCGACAGATGCGTTGCAAGCTTACATTTGCGCCGTTCAATTAGACAAGACCCACCGTGCCGCTTGGACCAATTTGGGGATTTTATACGAAAGCTGCAGTCAACCGAGAGACGCTTTTGCTTGCTACTTAAACGCAACGAGGAGTACAGATAATGTAAGTGAATAGTTTTTATTCATTCCTTTTTTATACGACAAATTTGCATTTGACGCATTTCTGAGTGCATTTAATAATTCAAAAATATGATAATCCCCAACAAAAAAATAATAATAATAATAATAATAATGACAGGAAAAGACCTACATATTTTTCTCTCACTATTAGTGAAAATTTGAAGAAAAAAAACAACGGAAAAATGCTTTCCTGATATTGGGGAACAGCTTCGTCTTGTCTATTATTTTTTTTCGTACTCGGGAACACATTCAATAATATTTTTATTTATTAGGAATTATTTTGTTGCGTATTTTCATTTCCTCAAATCCGAAATAAAATACCAGGTGTATAAGCTTAAATCCGCTGTGTTTTTGGTAAAAAAACACATGTTTTTTTCATAGAAGGCAAAAACAAAATTATTCCAAGTACTTGCCCTCGCTAGCTACACATTTTTCTCATCTCCCGGGCAATTTGTGGATACCACGCCAAAAAAATGCCTTCTCTTTCGAGGCAAACCCCTCATCAAGCCATTTCGGACGTCTTCGTAAGAATCGAAGCGCTGCTCAGCGAGCGCGTAGCCCATCGACGGAAACAGGTGGTAGTCGGAAGAGGCCAGGTCTGGTGAATAAGCGGGGTGGGGTAGCACCTCCCAGTTGAGTGTCTCCAAGTAGTTTCGGACCATTTTCGACCTGTGCGATGGTGCGATGTCGTGGAGGAAAATTAGCTTGTCATGCCTATGTTGATAATCCGTCCTTTTTTCACGCAGAGCATGGTGCAATTTGATCAGTTGTTGCTAGTAGCGGTGGGCATTGATAGTTTCACCAGGTTTCAACATCTCATAGTAGACTATACCCTGCTGATACCACCAAACGCACAGCATCGTCTTCCGTCCGAAGCGATTTGTTCTTGGGGAAGATGTTGATGGTTGGCCGGTATCAACCCACGATTTCTTGCGTTTAGGATTCTCGAAATATATCCACTTTTCATCGCCTGTCACAATCCGATGCAGGAACGACTTTCTTTTTTGTCTGGCGAGCAAGATTTCGCATGTGTTTTGGCGTCGCTCCATCTGCCTATCGTTCAATTTATGCGGCACCCATTTTCCGATCTTTTCAATCATCCCCATGGCACGCAGACGCATGGAAATAACTGGTTAAGTAACACCCAATTACTCCGCGAGCATTTTTTGCGATTGGTTATCGTCTTCGTCCTAAAGAGCCTGCAATTGATGGTCCTCAACCTTCCTAGGCCGATTTTCACGCTTCTTGTCCCACAAGTCAAAATCGCCGTCTTTGAACCGACGAAACCATAGGCCTCCATAAGCATTCGATGCGATTCGGCAACCGATTTCTTCAAATTAAAGCAGAAAAGCAGAGCTTCCCGCATATGCTCTTTTTCTGGCACAAAACTAGACATGATTACCAAAGGAAAAATGTATGTTGTTGTACGAAATTGCTGACAATGTGAACTGATTATTGACAGATGTCAAACTCAAAAAAAAAAGTATGGCGTGCCCATGGTAGCTTAATACGCTCACTCAAGCCATCTATGAACGGCTTTAAGCTTATACACCTGGTATATCCTTCGCTGAAATTCTGAATAGTGACACAATTGAGCTAGTGACCCCGCACAGATGAATCAGGAAAACGAATAAACGCCAGAGCAGAGAAACTTGTGCTGACTATTATGTAGAGAGCCCCCATTATAAGAATTTTGTATAATGGAAATAACCCTGGTAATAGACGACTAAGAAATTGAGAAAGTGCCGTGTGGGTTAATTCTGGATACAGAAACATCTCGAACAGTTATCGGTACACAAATGGTAAGACGGCTTGCCAAAAGTTATATTCTGGAAAAATCAATAGGAATACAAACCGCTCTACTGGTTAGCACATACACTTCCGAGGAGAAAAGGGAGTGGAAGTGAAATTTCGCGAAAACCCCCATCGACGTATCGCTCTATCGGCAGATATCGTCGATAACTGCATAATCAGATTGGACTTTATGAGAAGATATCAGCTAACAATCGACTTTAAATATGTTGTCTTGAAGAGCGGATGCGAGGAAATATTCTTACAAGAAGCGGCGATGTGCAATGTGTTTTGCTTGAAGCGACCAGTTCTACCATCGAGATCGGAGGCTCTCTGGTAGCAGTTAAATTTCCACCAAAGTCTTTAGGCGTTTTCCTTTGGACCAATGTTGATACTAGTCGGTAGTTCTAGTTGTCATCATCTACTCTACCTCGAACAAACGAGCACATTGAACGAACACATTGCACATATTTTGTTTTTTTTGTCACAAACAAGAGAGGTCTTTCTTTCTTAAACATTTTCTTTTAGCATAAACTTAACTAATTGCCTATATCCTATCTATAAAAAATTGGGTTTTTTTTATTTCTCACACGCAATCAAATCAGTTAGCCCAGACAGACAATAAATATTTTCATACTTTTAATTTTTATATTCGAAATTCTACTAATTCATATTAGAAAAAAAAAAAGGCTACTTTGGTACTCCTTACTACATATTTTTTAACTAATTTTTAATTTTAACATTTTTAAACCAAATGCAAATCGTTTGCCGCCATTAATTATTTTTTTTTTACACGACAAAACAAATTTTCAACAACAAAAAAATAGAATTTTATCTTCTAATTGGATTGTTACTTGTACGCGATTGTGGTACTTGCCTATAATATTATTGGGTGTATGTCTGTATTTGGTGTGGTAATTATCTGCGATAAACTATGGTTATTTACACTGCTTAAGTGGTTTGTGTAACTGCTTTATGATGGTTGCTACTTAAATATAGTTATGGTTCCTGTCTAATAGCATCTATAGTTCTTTTCTAAATCACATATTTTCGGTGGTTTTCGAACATCTTATCTGATTGGTTGTAGAACATATTTTTAAAAAAAATTTACGTAAGATACTATTTGAAACTGCCCTTTTTCTATTCGAAACTGCCCTTTCTTCAACGTTATTCTTAATTATTGATAATTAAAATATTTGTTAATAAATAAACTAAAACCACATTTTGATTTGTTGATAGCCATAATTATTAAGGAAAAAATGTTTTTCTTGATTTTGTTTTTCATTTTCTACTGTAATTCTCCAAAAAACAACATATACTGGAGCAAACAAATGTCATGAGTTTTGTTCCAAAAAAAAAATATTACTCGAATGTGGGTTTGTTTTTGTTTGAGAGAATAATTCTCTGATTTATATTCCAAGTATAATAAAATCACTAAAAAGAAAGAATATAATTTGAATACTTTGAAGAAATTTCGAAAGTCCCTATTATTTATAGGCCGTCGCTTGTTTTTGTTCAAATATGGTACACTGACTGATAAAAAATTGGGAAGTTTTATTTCAATATTTTTGCCAATAATTTCCTAAATTGATAGTTTGTATTTTTATGGTTTTTTGTTTACTTTCAGAGTTCTTCACAAATTCAACATTTGAACGTATCTTCGTCAACGTCTGCTGCCAGTGGCGGAGCTGGTGGAATCGCATCGGTGAACAACAGCCTCTCGCCTTCGTCGGTTTCTTCGGTGCCCGTTTCACCGTCGATCAGCAGTAAAAATCTCCTGAAGGAATCGACGGTTACGGCTAGCGGCGGAAAGCCACAAAGCCTTATCCACAGGATTAAATTCTTGCAGAATCAATTAGCGCAAGCTCCTATGCCGAGCATAACGTCAAAGAGACGCCAGTTGTTCTCCATTGAAGAGGCCTGGAATTTACCAATATCGGCTGAGATGAGCTCGAGACAACAACAGCAAAGCGCTCAAGCCAATCAGCAGAGACAGTTTCAGAAAAGTTACCCGCAGGTATGCAATGCGACCTCCTTTTTTACTTACTTTGAAATTTTTTACTTATACTTTTTATTAAATTCTATCAAGTTTATCCAATATTATTTACCGATAATATGATTCCTCCTCGTCCACACACACAGAATATTAAAAATGAATAAATATAAATTCGGTTAATTACTATTTAAAACAAGTTTTATGAGTTGTTAATTAATTATTCTGCATTAAAATGAGATGACTAAAAATAACATTAATAAATAATATGAAATTTAAAAAAATTTTACAATTAAAAATGGTATAAAAAAATGTGCATTTTAACGACGAGAAAAATTAAACGAATTGAAAACCCTACAAATGTCACCTTTCCGATTGACAAGTGAGAGAATATATTGAATGTATTACGTAGTAGTAGTACTAGAAGAGAACTGTCTACTTCGCTCTATTACTTCACAAGCCACTGTCACTTTTTATCGCATAGGTTCTCTCTTGCACACTTTGTTACAGTCAATTTAAATCTGCAAAAATTAGTGTTTCTTTTTCTCTTTCTTATTTAACAGAGAGAAAATCATAAATTTGCCGGTCTCTAGAGCCAAATTCTCGTTCATTTTGCCGGCAACCATAAGTGACAAAGTATTGAGTGGTTCTGTAAATTCGATAGTTGGTGTAATTTTTAGTTTTCCCTTTTTTATTTTTTGTTCATTTATTATTTACATATAAAAGTAGGAGTGTTTTTTTTATTTAAAAGGAATACTCGAAATAAAAGGTAATTTTATTAAGATGAACAGAGCGGATGTAAAATTTTCTGGCAGCACGTGTTGCCGCCAGTAAAATTTGAGGTTATGTGGTTTTTCGGATGTGATTTTTGAAGGGCAAATTCATGAAAAGAAATTTTTTTCTCTTCATTTGAAGTAGTTTCACGATAATACGTATTGAACGCATCGTTTGTTGGTGTTGAATCTGTCCCATCGTGATAAATAAAATTTTATGGCTTACGAAAAAGTAGTTTCAGTTTTTTCCTATGATACTATTTAAACCAGTTGGCCAACAATGAAGACAAGAAAAAAAAATGATAGAAGATGGAAATCGGTGGCTTTTAGCCATTGATCTTATCTAAAATTGTTTTTTTTTCCTGTGTGGAAATTATGTAATCTTAAAAACATGGGTGTACATGAATTTCTTTAACATAATTTTTTCTTTTTTGTAGAGTGCGCAAGGCCCACCACCACCATATCCAAATCAACCAAGCAGTCATGGGCCTATACCGACGAAACGGTTTAAGTCCAATGAGGAATTACAGGCGGCAGCGGCTACGGCTGCAGCAGCAGCAGCCGCAGCAAATCGAACAACAACCGCACCGCCGTTTTATTTATCACAACAGCAGTTGCAGACATTGCAGTGCCTTCAACAAAATCAGGATAACCTTAATCCGCAACAACAACAGTTGTTGCAGCAATTATCGCATCAGTTTCGTTTGATGCAACAGCATCATCACAATTTAAGATTACAACAGCAACAGCGCGTACAACAACCGGCCGTAATACAGGCTGGTTATCAGGCTCACACTGGAGCACGAACGCCACAGTCCGGTACCGGTGTCCAATCGGGCGGCTTTAATCTCGACAATGCAAATAGTTTCCCAGCCGCGACTGGCAATACCCGGCCAGCCGCTGGTATGCCTTATAAATCAGCTAATATTCCAAATAGTGCAAATTTCCGACAAACACAATTGCCTTTTGGCACACCACATTCAGGAACTTTTACACAAATTAGCAACAATAATAATCAAAACGATTTAGGTGTGTATAATCACAAAATCATCTCAAATTATTATCATATCCAGTATAATATTCATTGTCGTAGCACATTTACTATAACGATTCTTTTGATTAGGTGTAACAGACCAAGAATTGCAAGCTTTACTTTCGCAAAAGGATCTGACGACGTCATTAACGGAGGATATTTTGAAAAGCTTTACATCCGATGGCTTCGATATTAAGGAGGAAATTGAAGTGTCACATTCGGAAATGGGTGTTCAACCACATGTACCGCATCAACAGTCGCTATCGCAACAAATGCTTACGCGTAATAAGTCGCCAACGTTAAAATGTGAGGCGACGAGCACGAGCTCGATAATATCATCAAATGTGGGTGCAGTTGTTAAGGACGATGTTAAGATCGAAACTGGTATTAAGGTGGAATTTTTATTCGAAGAAGATGATTTTCCAAATTATTCGATTGAAATGGACGCGAAAACTGTCTGTGAAGTAACAAAGAAGTTAGACTTGAAAGAACCACCACCGCCATGTTCAGTGCTACGCATAGACGCACCACCGCCAGCCCCTCCTGACTGCCCACCACAAAGATTGACAAGGGAGCAGCTACTGCCACCAACACCATCGGTTCATTTAGAAAATAAGAAGCACGCATTCAGTCCTCAGCTCCAAGAGTTTTGTCTGAAACATCCGATAGCAGTCGTTCGCGGAATGGCCGGTGCATTGAAGTTGGATCTGGGACTGTTTTCGACGAAAACGCTAGTAGAAGCTAATCCGGATCATAGTGTTGAGGTGCGAACGCAGGTTCATCAATCAGCCGACGAGAACTGGGATCTGACACAAGGGCGACGCGTTTGGGAATGCTTATCGTCTCGATCTCATACGACCATCGCAAAATACGCACAATACCAAGCGTCCAGTTTTCAAGATAGCCTCAAGGTAATTTTCTTTAAGTAATGTTCCACGAAAATTTGATCAATCCAACATTCACAAATTTTTGTTTCAAAATTTACCAAAAATACGCTAATGCAAATTTGTTTGCTTGTTTAATCCAAAATTAAGTAGGAAACTTTTAATTAATTTTTGTTCTATTGAATAGTGATATGATGATAAAATTATAGCTAACTGATGATGATGTGTTTCGCTAAAAGGATATTTATCTTAACTATATTGAGCTTGTGCCTTACAAAAAAGAAGTAATCGATTGTTTTTTGATTTATTTTATGTACAGGAGGAACGTGATAAAACTACTGGAATTCACATTTTATCGGATTCTGATTCAAAGGATTCTATATGCAATAATACAGCGAATGGAAAGAAGAAGAAAATCAAAAACGGAAACAAAATGTTAAGGTACAAATGGAAATGTTTAAAAATATTTTCTGAAGAAAAAAAATGCATATACGGAGTATCGGACCAATCTGAGGAATTTTCTATTTAAAGAAACTACATATTGTCTCTTGTAGATTTTAAGAAAGTAAAGTTTTGTACAAGAATATTAAATGTCTGAGGTTTGCATTAGAATTTTGTGGCATATAAAACTAATAAAACTAACTTCTAATTTTTTCGCTCTCCTATCTTATTACTAGGATAATAAAATAATCGTTGTGTATTTAATTTTATTTCTGTATTAAGATACGTCTCTTTATTCAAGCTGTATTTTGCACATTGAGTTTAAACAAGGTGGTAAAATAAATATTTGGAGAGGTTTTCGCTAACACCAACTATTTTATTAAGTTGGTGGTTGATAGTATGTTTCTCCACAACATAGCGATAGAAAACTATTCGGTTAAAACCAGCAATGCATTTCTGTACAATTGGTTTTTATTACTGAACAGATACGTGAAAATACCAATAATTTTTCTTGTCAAAACTAGAAATTTCATAATTTTGAGAAAAAAACATATTTATGTTTTGTGTTTACTTCCAGATTTGGTACAAATGTAGATCTCTCAGACGAGCGTAAGTGGCGGCCACAATTAACGGAATTGCAGAAATTACCGGCATTTGCTCGAGTTGTGTCCGCAGCCAATATGTTATCACATGTTGGACATGTGATCCTCGGAATGAATACGGTCCAATTGTATATGAAAGTGCCGGGAAGTAGAACGCCTGGTCATCAGGAGAATAACAATTTCTGTTCAATTAACATCAACATTGGTCCCGGTGATTGTGAATGGTTTGCTGTGCCCGACGCGTACTGGGGTGGGATACACAATCTCTGCGAGAAGAACAACAACAATTATTTGCATGGATCGTGGTGGCCAGTCCTGGAGGATCTCTATCGAGAGAATATTCCCGTTTACAGATTTATTCAGAGACCAGGAGATCTAGTTTGGGTTAACGCTGGGTGAGTCATAGCTTCCCTCTTTCTCTCCCTCGTTATCTGCCTTTGTGTTGTCCTCAACAAAAATTACTATTTTCATTGTCTCTTTGGTGACAAATTTTCTATATAATTTTTTCATTTACTTTTTCAGATGCGTCCATTGGGTACAAGCGGTGGGATGGTGTAATAATATTGCATGGAATGTTGGACCATTAACAGCCCGCCAATATCATTTAGCGATAGAACGTTATGAATGGAATAAATTACAGAGTTTCAAGAGTATTGTGCCCATGGTGCATTTAAGTTGGAATTTGGCGAGAAATATTAAAGTCTCCGATCCGAAGCTCTACGATTTGATCAAGTAAGGGAAAAGAAACTAGATTTTGTAAATCGTTTTTTTTTATATACCAAATTAACTGAGAATTACTGATTTTATATATGAAAAATAATTATTAATTGATTTATTTTTGTTTTGTTTTGGAAGGAATTGTTTATTGCAAACACTGAAGAACGTTGCTCACACACTCGAGTATGTTAAATCGCGAGGCGTCGAAGTACGTTTTCATGGCAGAGGAAAAAATGAGGCATCGCATTACTGTGGTCAATGTGAGGTAAGTGGAAGAAGAAGAATTTATATTTATGAGTGTGTAAGAGTCCTAATAATCATTTCGTGGATGCATAAATTTTCAATACACTAAAGTGATTATATCTAAAGAATGTGGGAGATCGATCTGGAACTTAAAACTGACCTCCGCTTACGCCTATAAATTCAAGCCGAAAAAGTTTTTGCGCGGCTTGCTGCAAGTATGTTGATAAAAGTGAAAGACAATAAATTTTTGGGGTATTATATGTTTTTAATAAATTTTTAAAAACCCTAAATTAGGAATTTATGCTTGCTTGCAAGTATGTTGATAAAAGTGAAAGACAATAAATTTTTGGGGTATTATATGTTTTTAATAAATTTTTAAAAACCCTAAACAACAGCTGTTTCCATTTGTAACTTTTTCAACAACCCATTTGTAATTACAAAAGGGGTTGTTTTTATGCGTTCAGATTTGGAAATTTTCAGATTTGGTAGGAAAAAGATTGTAGTGAATAATGATCCGTATATTATCCACTTAAATTGATTCAATGGAAAAATGCAAAAATTCTAATAAGCCTCCCCCGCCACGTCTGCAGAAAAACGACTACCATCAATACCCTTGACGTAAGTAAACAAAAGAAAGTTAACTAAGAAAAGGAAAAATTGGTTAAAAAACACCCCCTTCCCTATAAAAATGGCGGAAAATAGAAAAAAAAACCAATAAAAATCAATTTCGTGCAATTTTTAAATCGATTCAATGGAAAATTCCAAAAAAGTCTGTTCAAATAGTATCGCTTTGTTATTTTTCAAAAATTATTTACTTATGAATATCTATTTTGTCCCCTTCAAAGTAATCCCCACCAAATATTATACAGTTGTGCCAACGTTTTTTCTAATCCTCGAAGCACTTCAAAAAATCTTTTTTTGTGATCTTGTTCAGCTCCTTTGACGCCGTCTTTATCTCTTCAATCGTAGCGTAGCGTAGTGTCGTCCTTTCATGGGGCTCTTTAGTTTCTGGAACAAGAAAAACTCACAGGGGGCTAGATCTGGGGAATACGGTGTCCGCGGCATTATTATTATTATATTTATTTGACAGGTTTTCATTTTCTACATTTGTACAATTTTTAACACATTATGCATTTTTTTTATACACACATAGTCATGACAACACAGTCGCTATGGAGCACATAGCGGCACTAGAAAACTCCGTGAACTCTCTTCCTGCTTCTGCCTTTTGGGTTTTTGCCTGAGGTACGGTCTTGGGTTTTTGCCTGAGGTACGGTTTTTGCCCTGAGTACTATGAAAGCCAAATGAGTTCTTGCCTGAGGTGCGGTCCGGATGCTTCTTCTAGTGCTGTTTCTTTGATAGGGTGTGTTTTTTATAGCTTGCGGCTTATCAGACCAGCGAAGCAACCTCCAGTGACGTTGGGGGACCCTACGGACTACATATATAAGGCTTGTAGTCAGGCCTTTCACCCCGGCACCAATGCCGAGATGGCGGCAGCGGGAATCGAACCCGCCACCTACCGA
This sequence comes from Atherix ibis, assembly GCA_958298945.1. Taxonomy (NCBI): domain Eukaryota; kingdom Metazoa; phylum Arthropoda; class Insecta; order Diptera; family Athericidae; genus Atherix; species Atherix ibis. The sequence goes on from OY282609.1 coordinate 50,935,370, forward strand.
GTGTGAGTCGGTCACCTTGACCATTGCACCACACACTCGGGTGCGGCATTATTAGTATGTTGTTTTTGTCAAAAAATTCGCGCACAAGGAACGATGCGTGAGCAGGGGCGTTATCATGGTGCAAAAGTCAATTTGTGTTCTTCCACAAATCCGGGCGTTTCTGGCGGATTGCTTCTCGCAACTTGCACATAACTTGCAGATAATATTCCTTATTGACCGTTCTATCTTGTGGCAAGAACTCATGATGCACCACGCCCCTGCAATCGCAGAAAACTGTAAGCAAAACCTTCACATTCGACCGAACTTGGCGCGCTTTTTTCGGTCTTGGCTCATGCGGCAGCTTTCATAGGGATGATTGAGCTTGGTTTTCACGTCATAACCATAAAGCCATGATACGTCACCTGTTATGACCCCCTGGAGCAAATTTGGGTCGTCGCGGACAGAGTCCAACAGCTCCTTAGAAATGTTAATGCGATGTTGTTTTTGGTCGAAATTGAGCAATTTTGCTACGAATTTCGCTTCAACCCTTCTCACGCCTAAATCATTGGTAAAAATCGAATGGCACGAGCTAATCGATATGTTTAAGTCCTCAGCAACTTCTCTAACGGTGATTCGACGATTGGCCAGTACTGTTTTCTTCACTTCGTCAATATTTTCGTCTGTTGTTGATGTGCTCGGGCGTCCGGCACTCTTTTCGTCCTTCACATCTTCTCGGCCCTCTGAGAACATTTTGTACCACCGATAAACGTTGCTTCGGCGGTCCAAGGTAGCTTCACCATATGCCACAGTCAACATTCGGAATACGTCCGCGCAATTAATTTTGTTTTTCACACAAAATTTGATACAGATTCTTTGATCCAATTTTTGGAATGGGCAAAAATCGAAGACGGGCCAAAACACGTGCAAGCAAAGAAGCTGTCAAAAATTAACTGAACATTCAAAATGGTCGAACTTGTCGGCATAAGTGAGTGACATGAGTACCAACACAACGCCACAAAAAATCGAAATTCGAATATACGTAACCCGCGGAAATTCAAAATTCGCGATACTTTTTGAACAGACCTCGTAAATTAACATAAAATCAAATATAAAAAATTAATAGGTATCAATACGATTGAACAAATGCATCAACCTTTTTAGTGGGTTTGTTTGGTTGGAAGTTGTATCCGCCTTGAGTAATCTCAACCAACTGCAACGTTGCAAATTTGACATATTATTTATTGAGTGTTTGTGGGTTCGATGTAATCATAATAAAAAAAAATACATCATAAAGAAACTTATTTTTTATAACAAAAAATTGAACGTTGTTCACTTATAGTCATGAATTTCACATTTAATGTTGGTATTTATTTTGAACGTTTTTTCTAAAGCGTCTGTTACTTATGAGAGAACACTTTTATCAAATTTCAATATATGGTTTGTGTGACTACTACGCGTCCACCCACCTTTTGGGCAATTCACTTTTAAATAATTAAGCGACTATAAGAAATATCTTGAGTTGATGGAGCGAGGTAGTAATAGTCACTTTGGTGTATAAATTTGATATAAAAATTATGAAATGATTTTAAAAAAATATATATAATTTTACATGATGTTTAATATTAACTTTCGTTCTACTGATTTAATTAGAATGAAGAAAATTTAAAAAAAATTACTGATTGAAATATAATTGAAGAAAAAATATGATTGCACGAATATTTCAAAATTACAAAACTATTTCTTTTATTTCTTGGTGTTTTTTTTCTTCAATTTACACAAAAATAATTGGAAAAAAATTAGCTGGAAGTGTTCAATGTGCTTTTTATACGAGAACAAGAGAAACGACACGTCGTACATTGTATGAGTTGTGCACGAAAACAGACACCATCGCTAGCTGGATTCGTTTGTCTTGAAGAATATCGATTATCAGAATTGATGCAAGTCTACGATGCGTTCGTACTGCACAAACCGCCAGCAATAACACATCATTCGATATCGTGTTAGGAGGAGAGACTATGATTAGATTTTTGGGAAGTGCAAAGAAAATAAAATGGATCGTCAACAAGTCGTCTTTTATGATTGTGAGTATGGTCATTTTAAGCATCCTCCGTGTTACATTATATAGTTTTGTGCTATTAAAAGAACGAACTACATTTATATGGAGAGAACATTTATTATAAGGAATGCCGTCGTTTTTAAAGATTGTCGTAACAAAGAGAAAAATAGTTGCTTTTAATTCTTTTTTTTTGTTTTTTTTTTTTGAAAAAAAATTGATTTGTATATTTATAAATAATAGAATAGATAATACGTTTTAGAAAACGTTTTTAGACCAAAATATTTAACTAAAAGTAATTCAAATAATAATTAATTATTGTATATTATATACCACATTTTGTATAAAAAGATTTTTTTTTCTATTTAAAAAAAGGAATTAAAAAGCCAATCAAAAAACTAAATAGCAAAAATTAATCAATATTTAAAAATTATACGTATATATCAAGAATAAATTATTATAAACTAGAATTTATAATTAAAATCAAACAAAATAACAATAAACCAATAAGGTAAAAAAAGATAGTAAATACAAACAGAAAAAGAGGAGTGTTCGGAATTGGGTCGGGTTGGGTTTCATTATTTATTATACAATCAACAAACAAACAAAAAATACGTGAAATATTCTTCTAATATTTTAGTATAAATCAATTTGTACGGAAATAAAATATAAAAACGATCGACATAAAAATGAAAAAAAAAAAACTTTTATAGTTAAACAAATTATACAATAATAATTAGAAGAAAAATTATCCCACGAACCCATTTATACAATATACATTAAATATTTACATACTTGCACATAACGAGAGTAAAATTTTAGAATAAAAACAAAACAAAATTCAATATATTGTACATTACGCGTTATAAATAAGTAGACATAAATTTATATAATATAGAATCGCGCGTGTGCATATTATTTTAGAATATAAAATAATTAAGGGCGTAATCCGTAAAAAAAGCAGATTATTTCGTGAAATTTTTTTATAATAATCAAATTTAATTCATCATTTCATAAAATAATTTTGAAAATTTGTTTTTAATATTTTACAAATAATAGAATTTATTCAAAAATTTACGATAAATAATAATAATAATTGCAAAGAAAATAAAACAGGAAAAAATTGATTATTAAAAAAGTCATAAAAAAATTACTATTATTAGTCGTGTTCTGTTGCTAGCGTATGTATTGAAAACAACAATTAAAAGTAGACAGCTATCATCGACTGAAATACCATTTACGCGATTAATGTTTTCTTCAATCGTAAATGTTGGTATTTCTTTTTTTTTTTTCATTGGTGGTAGACTTTTGTTATTTGGAAAATATTCAAATTTATAAATGTATGCAGTGGTCAACTAGAAAATTAAATAATTGCAATTTATTTTCATTGAATATTTTCGAAACAATTAATTTATACAATAACAAAACAAATCAACTTCATTCTGTTATCAACTTTAGAAATATAAATAATTTGACGCCGATTATTGTTTTGCTACCGTGTGAAAATAACTCATATTTGACAGGAAAAGAATACTATTATTAGTAAATAATAATAAAAATGCACACACAGAAGCACATCGCACGAATGTGTATAAGAGAAATATTTTAAAAGAAATCGATATACATCAGGGAAAAAAACTGCAAAAAATTAAAAAAATTCGAATAAATAATTTTGAAAATTTAAATAATACCGTGTACACACACGACATACATACAAGTCTGCATGGTATATGCAGTCGCGATCAATGAAATTCTGGTCATTTTTTCGGTAATTTTCACTTTTGCATGTAAAACTATTATTACTATAAGCTTTTGTGCGTCGAAAGTAACAAGAGAAGAAAAGTATCGCGAATATTATATATACGGGTACACGAGTTTCACCCCAAAGTTATTACGGGCAACATGGAACCAACAACCGTGTCCACACTGAGTTGCAGTAAACTGTATATGTGTTAGTAAAAAAATGTTCATTTCAATCCGTATCCTTCGAAATTTTAAAATTAAAATATTTTTTGATTGAAAACGGGGAGTTGAGTAATAACTTGACAGTCCCCACTTCTAATATAAATGTTTGTGTACTTGTGAAAGCTCGCTTCACATGACGCTAGTTTTCCTGCTTGTTTTCTTGCTTGCTACCGATGTTGTCTGCGGTGCTAGAAATAACGTCACTGCTTGTTCTGCTGCTACTTTTCAAGCTAGATTTCAGTAATAGAACCAGTTCTATTTGTTACTAGTTTTTAACGAGATTATTTATTAAGTAAATTTTGTCGTTATTACAAAAAAAAAATCTAATAAGTTTGATGTAATTATTTAATTTTTGCAAATGCTATCGATAAAGCAATTCTTCGGGGACAGTTTCTGTTATTTAAACAAAATTTCTTCAGTAATATAAATAGTTAAAAATATTACGTATAACATATATTGAAAAATTATGAAATAATCTATTTTGTTTCATTTTCTAAATTGATATTCTCTCATAAACTATTTACTCGTAGAATGAATTTTTTTTAAATTGTCGTTATTTAAGTTTTTATTAGTTTCTCTATTTAAATTAAAACGTTTTTTTTATTAACGAAAAATCAAATACGAAAATACCACCGTTCAAAGATTAAAATTTTCTTAATAATCAAATGGTAATATTAATAATAATAGTTACAAAAACAACAAAAAAACCTATTTAAGTCAACAAAAAAATTTAATAATTTAAAAAAAAAAAAACCAAAACAAAAATATTTAAAAAATCGAACAAAAATTAACAAAAAAAAAATCATTTAAAATTGACGCTCTAATGCATATTTTTAAATAATACATAACGAATAAAAACGATATATAACTAAAAGAAAAGGTGTTTTTTAATGGAATTTTTACTAATTAATTATTATCTTTTAAAGAACACTTTAATTCATATGTAAATAAAAAGCTAAAATTAAAAATTATTATATAAGAAAACAAAATTTCTTATAAAATTATTGGTTTTTAATTGTTTTATATCAAATTATTACTTAATCTAAATTTATTCTAGTACATTACGTGTAAAAAGTAATAATAAACCTTTCTCTTATTAGAGAAGCAAATTGAAAAAATTCTTAACTGTAATTGTTAATTGGTTTTTTGCTTCTTCTTTTTTTTTTAAATTAATTCATGACTAATAGAGTTCTAAATATTAAAAGAAATTTATATATAAATCAATATTATGTAAGTTATATTATGTATTTAAAAAAACAAAAAATTTGAGTCGTATTTATTCGTAATTCGTAATTATTAATTAATTAAATATTATGAAAAAAATATACTTGTTTAATAAAAAAATACACAAAATATCGGTTAATAATAATAATAATAATAATAGTAGTACATAAATAAAAAAAACTATTGTTGGGAAGGGGGGGGGGGGTGAATTCATACTATTTAGTAATAAAATACAAATGAAAAAAAAACATTTTTTTCTAATTTTCTTCTTAACCTTAATTTTTAAGAAACATAAAAAAAAACGAGAAAAACGGAATAAAAATATTAATGTCGCTTCTTTTAAAACGAGTGAGATAGAAAACGAAACCATAAATGAATAAATAACTAGAAATAGAGATAAATACATAGATAAACACATATAGTAAATATGAATAAAAGAAATTGTCAACTTTATTTTTCTTTTGAAGAAAAAAACGAAATGGATTTATATATAAATTAAAGGTAAATCAAAAGAAAAAAAATATAAATAATTACAACTATAATAATGATAAAAATAATAATAATAATAACGATATATGCAAAAATTTCAAATTCCATTTACTATACATACATATATATATATATTTATTCTGTACATATATGCATAAAAGAAAAGAACGGAAATAAAAAACAATAAAAGAAGAAATTGATCTCAACGAAAACAAATTGTATTGAAAATATTAATAATAATGACAGTTATTATTATTAATATAATTGTTTATAATTACGCGAATAATATATTATATAATGTATAGGCATTTATAAATATGTACATAAATAATTTTGAAAATTTTAAGTTAGGAAAAGAAATATTGGTAATTAAGTGAGACAGAGAGAGAGAGCGAGAGAGAGAGAGAGAGAGAGAGAGAGAGAGAGAGAGAGAGAGAGAGAGCAGGTAAACAAGAGATGAATAAGCTTTGAATGGATTGTGTTCGTGTCCCTTATCTTCTTTTTCCTTTCTTTGTCATTAGCAATAATTGGGAACTAAACTAATTAACACATTTAAAACATATTCATATTTTTACGTATACAGTTAATAACAACTTTCCTTTTATTATGTTCTTTATATTTAATTTTAATTATTATTTAATTGCAGAATAGTTTTAATATAAGAAAAAAAAAATTTTAGTATTTTTTTTAAATCAAAGTTTCTGAAGAAAAAAAAATGCAATTTTTCAGGGTATTCACTTAAAGTTTTGTAAATTGTGAAATTTGGATAGGGAAAAGCTGTCAGTCAAAATGATGGTCACGTTTACACATACTACAATAAAAATACTAAGCAAAGTACAATGGTACAGCAGTGTCAGTACTAGAACAAATTTTAACAGTTCTATATTTTTTTATATTATTTAATCAATCCAATTATTACAAAATGATGATTATCTGTCATGTACTTTATCAGATGATAAGAAAAATTTGTGCAATATTTCAATGCACTATTCTTATCAATTTCTATATATATATATAGGGTACTGCGGCCAAACCGTTCAGCATTCACCAGTTCCCGTTTGACCCCACATAAGTTAAGCACAACTGGGCGCTTTTAGTACACAGACGGGTAACCGCATGCTGCATGTTTAAATAATCGCCAATTGGTATTTAATGTCGTGGCGCTTAGAATTCACATTTCAGTACTAATATTATTTGAACTTCAAAACATCTCAGAAGACGCATGCTAAAACGGGGAAAAACAACAGAATAATCGAAATATATTTATATTTTATTCAAGTAATGAAACTAAAGCATGAGAATTAAGGTTGGCGGAATTGTTGATCGAGTTTGATCCGCTGTTCCCTAAATGGAGCACAAACGTGTTTTTTGTGATTATTCAAGCAACATTAGAACTGAAATGTATATTCTAAGTGCCACCACACGAAAGGCCATTTTGGCGATAAAGGGTAACGAGATAAGGAAATCAAAGTAAAATGGGAAGTAGTGTTTTTTTTGAAAGCCTAAACCCAGATTTGAAACACGAGTCCTTCGATGCTAATCCAGAACGCACAACGATTTTACTACCGAGGCAGGCTTTATAAACGTGTTTTTTTTAAATATTTATTTTGGCATAGCAAAGGGCGTTTGTTAAAAACTATAGGGTTTTCCAATAAGAGTGATATAATTTCTAAGTGACGTTTCGGACATGATCTGTCTTTTTTTTCCATTGTATTCAGTAATGTTTACAAATCTGTCTTTTTTCCATTGTATTCAGTAATGTTTACAATTTCATCATGGAGAGATATACGCAAGAACAACGTTTACAAATTATTCAATTTTATTATCAAAATAATCGTTCTCCAATTGCAATTTTTCGTGCGCTTTTGCCATCTGAGCGGTGCGGTAAATAAACAAAACTGTCGATTCTAGTGCGAAGAAAATCCACAAATTATTCATGAATACCGATTACATTGACCTAAATTGACAGTTTGGTGTGGTTTTTGGTCTGGTGGAATCATCGGTCCGTACTTCTTTCGAAATGAAGCTGGTAACACCGTTACTGTCAATGGAGGAGCGGTATAGATCGATGATAACCAACTTTTTATGGTCGAAATTGGAAGAAATTGATCTTGACAACATCTGGTTCCAACAAGACGGGGCTACGTGCCACACAGCATTATTGCGAGAAAAGTTTGGAGATTCGATTATTTCAAGAAATTGTGACATTGAATGGCCTCCAAGAAGTTGTGATTTAACACCCTTAGACTATTTCTTGTGGGATTATTTGAAGTCATTAGTCTTTAGCAATAAACCAGACTCTCTTCAAGCTTAATAGCACGTTCAATATAAGTCATGAATAGCACGTTCAATAAAAGTCAACATTGAACGTGCTATTCATGACATACGACTTGATTTAGTGGAGAAAGTGCTCGAAAATTGGGTTGATCGAATTCGTTCCTGCAAAAGAAGTCGTGAAGGCCATTTGAATGACGTTTTATTCAGAACTTAATTGTATCAATTGTACTTCACATTAAATAAAAAACATTTGAATTTCCTTAACAATTAGTGTGTTTTTTTTAAAAAGAAATCGAATCACTCTTTTTCGAAAACCCTTTAGTAATAAATAAAAAATCTTCTAAATGCTTAGTTTTTTATTTTTAATTAAATACAATAATTATTAGACACTCATAATCCGAAATGCAAGACCAAAATACATACGTAATTATCATATAACAAATATGCAAGTTTGTGCTCTGTACTGTGGTCGAAAGGGTTCTACTACTGCCACTAGATGCTGAAATATCTTTGTTAATGCTTCTCTTTTTAAATAAATATTGCTATTGTTTTAACAAAAAAACGATCTCGTAAGTTTACTACTTACCTTAAGTGAATACCCATTTTCTAGTTTTAATAACTATTTTTTAAAAAATGGATTGGTTTCAATACGCAGACATATTATTTTTGTATCTATTTAAACTGCGATTATAAAATAATAATATTATTAGAAACATTATAAGATTGTAAAATTTCCGCAAAATGTTATTCAAAATTAACTACAGGAGTTTTGAGTGGGTGAACTGAACGAATGGCGGAAGAAGACTTTCCAACGTCCATATTCCCACTGAAATTGCGAATTTTTCGTGTCTACTGACCAAATGGCATTTAACACATTTAGGCATTCATAGTAAAACAGTCTGGACCAACGCTGGAAGATTTCTTTCCACACACATTGGCCAATGTGTGTGGAATTTCTTTCCACACACATTGGTTTTTTTTTAAACAGGACTCATTCAATTGTTGAGCTCCTAAATCCAACCATTTCTTTTCTAAGCCATCTTTTTAAACTTCTTAAACATTTAAAATTGCTCTACAAAATTTTAACAATTTTAAATTTAAAATTGAAATTGAAACCACTGTTGGAGAAGGTTCATTAATAAAACACTATTTTAGAACCTATAATTTTGATAGACTACTCAGTCTCATTAGAGTTCCCAACTATTTGATCGATAACGACCTTCAAAAGCAAAACCTAATCAAGATTAAATTGGCACCAATGCCTATATTTGAGATTCCCCGGATTCGAACCTTTTAATGTATCAAAAAATATACTAAATTATCATTCATATCTCTGTTACCCCTTGCTTTTTTAAACGAAAATATCAAATATAGATACGATACGATCGCAAATTAACTGGGCTAAAAAATCTGTTCACCATTAGTAATTTAAGTTACACGTATTAATTTTTATTTGATTGTAAATTTATACAATAATCGGAAATATTCAAAAGAAAGAAAGAAAAAAAAAAGAATTATTAAATATGAAATTAAAGATTATTGTCGGTGTATAAAGTTGGATTTTTTTTTAAATAAGAAGGAGTAAATATTCTAATAATAATAATAATAAGTAAATTAAAGAACGTAAAAAATCTATAGGTGCTTTAATTTGAATCGATTTAATATAAATAATTGTGTATAAAATTAAAGATTTTTCTTAACATAAATATTCGTATTAAAATTAATTAATTAAACAATTAACATATTAAACGTGTATATGTATATATTTACATAATAATTATTATAAATATTGTATCTTAAGGACACTAGGCATTTTATTTTTGTTAATTTAATTGGATTGAATTAATTTTTTCTTTTTTTATTTAATAAATAATAAGATTATAATAGAATAAGTTGCTTCTAATACAGTAAATTAATATATGCTGAATTTGTTTCTCGTATTACTATCGAAATATTGTAGTTGAACATCATAAACTGAGAAGAAAATATTAACAACATTTTAAATATTTTTATTTTTCAACATTCAAAATAAAAACAATTTTTTACGTTTATGAGAAGGTATACATTTTTTTATTGATGTCGTACACATACATATTTTTTTTAGTTTATTACTTTTCCTTTACTAACAAAAACAAAAAGCCAAAAATATTTTAAAATTGATGTTTAAACAAAAAAAAACAATGAACAATTCAATAGTTTTTGTCATTTCATTTTTTCCATTCTTTCATATTCTTAATGAAAATAGAAGAAAAAAAACAATAATTATTTTACTTGTATTTAAAAAAAAAAACCATTTAAATTTAGTTTAACATCTTTTTCTTATAGAAATACCGCTTTTTCAAAAAATATTTTATATAAAAGAAGAAAAGAACAAATAATATATTGTATAATTTACAAAAATCAAACAAAAAGATGAGATGCCGAAAATAATAAATTTCTTTATTTAAACGTTATCCGGTTGTTGTTTACTTTGTAAAACAAAATCAATCAATAGAAAAAAAATGTTTAAATAATGAAAATTTTGAAAAATACAATTTATTGAAAAAGAAAGAAAATGAAATTTATAATATTTTCGATAAATTTTTTATTGCAAATTTAAATTTTTGATATGAAATTTCGAAGAAAGGAAAAGAATGGAAGATCCTTTTGTTTTTGTGTTTCTACAAACAATATAATAAGCAATAGTACCGAAAGGGTAACAAAAGAAAAAAACAACAACAAAAACTCATGAACAAAAAGGGAATATGTAAAATAAAAATCTATCGATAGAGACAAAACTATTTTTAGTACACACACACACACACATATATATATATATATATAAATATACACTGCCGCATAGGAAAACTAATACTGGCACTTATATATATATATATAAATACCTCCTATACATTGGAACTGAAAACTTAGAGTTTAGAGATATCGGGCGAGGAAATTCTCTCAAAAGATTGCATACTATCTTACAAGAAACCTATTATAGGTATAAATTTGAATTAAAATATAATAAGCGTACCTGTAATTTTTGGCCAGTAAAAAAATATCGATATTAAAATAAAATGAAAATATTTTTTGAACTATATTTTATTTAAAATAAAATATTTCATTCATTTATAAAGTAAATTTTGTAATGATTATACATCTTAATATAAGAAGTAGCGCTAAAAAAAAGAGTATTAAAACAAAGTTATCGCAGTTCAATTTATATGCATACAATGTCTTCCTCTCCTTATATCTTTATACGATAAAACTGGTAGTAGACCTTAGATTATAATAGACCAGGATGGGAAAAGCTGTCAGAAAAACTGAAGCAAACCCTTGCATATTATGTGGCCCACACGCAGGCCAACTTGGTCGGCCGACTAGGCAAATTGTATCGTGTGTGGGGCAGTCAGTCGACTATTTTGATAGTTGGTGAGTTGGTTGGAAGAAAATCAAAATATTCTTGAAATTTGGAGAGAATTTTTGACGAGATCTTTTACCATTGAAGTATTTTTTACCATCTGGTATTTTTACCAGATAGAGAGGTCTCTGCTAATTTAGGAATTTTATGTGTCCAACTCTCTTAATATGGAATAACGAATCTCATTTAGATACTACAGATGCGAATAAGATCACAATTCTGACATCATCCCTATAAGGTTATGGAAAGTTTTGAGATGTTGACAGCGACAACTAAATGTCGCTTTCTTTGTCGTAGCAATTTTGTTCTTTCCTTCTGGTAAATATTGAACACTTCCCACGATAACGATCGCTGTATCAAAACTATGAAACCTTATTATACAGAAAAATTTTCTTTCCAGATGCGTTTAAAAAAAAATTATGTACAAAACTGGCTATTCTATTAGATGGATTTTTATGGAACCAACTACAATAAATAAACTAATTTCAAAAATTTCTAAACATAAAAATAAATATTAATACAATATGGTAAGAGGCTGTAGAAAAATGAGTGTATTCCAAAGTTTCTAAAAACTTTTTAACTTGTTGCCGTTCTTGGTCCGTTTTCCTGTCTATTCAGTTCTTTTTTCCCTTCGCGTTGGATCATAGTAGACAATTAATTTGCATTTGCAAATACTTATCACTTTGCCTAGATAGTGCAAGGACAAATAAAAATCTTTTTTGACTAATCTGCCAAAGGGCAAATAATTTATTGCATATTTTCCATATTTAAATAACAAATAAAAACATAAGCATGCACTATTCTCAAATGGTAAATTCTGAAGTAAATAACTTCTTTACTTCATTTGTTTTTTTTTATACCAGAAAGAAGATATACCAGAGAATATAGTAAAAATAAACAATAAATGATGAAGAGATTTCTTCCGACTAAAACATTCTTCTCACTCTTCTGAACACAAAATTTTTGACGTTTCAGCCGAACACAGCTAAAGTTGTGTTCAACACAAAAACTGAAAAACAAATGATTTTTTGACATACGGTTGTCAAAAATACTTGAATGCTTTGAAAGAAGTTGGAACGTGTGTGGCGTGGTCGGCCAACAGATCGGCCGACCAAGTTGGTCTGTGTGTGGGCCACATTAGAAAAAATACCAACGCATTGAAAAAAGAAAAATAATACTTAATTTATTTATTTAATATTACTTGCATTCATTGTTAATATGAATATTAGTTTGTACAATGGATACACGTCTGGTATCGATACCATGTAGAATAAATGTTAACAATCAAATCTCCGCCCATAAAATCAGTTTTTAGGCGAGCGGGCGTAGAAAAAGTAAGACAAAAAGTGTTGCGGATAACATAAATAAAAATCTGAATGCGAACGAATAGAGTTATTTAATATTTTCTTTATTTAACAAAAAGTGTTTGTTTAGAATGATCGAATCCTAATTGAATCTTCTCGCTGTAGTTTCTCTTCACACTGTATTTCTACCATCAAACTTTATCCACCGATCACCTAAATAGATACTTCTCGACTTTATTTGCCGTTCGCACTATTAATACCCGACTTCAACCAGTCTTTCATGAATCGCTGTTTAGACTAAACTCACTCGCTGGTGAACAGCGCTCGTATATATACTACTTCGCCGTGCTTCCAGAACACGCCAGAGCCTTGTTACGTAACAATACGAATATTCCAGAACACGCCAGCGCCTTGTTAAGCCTGGTATGCAGCTCGAGCTAAGATAAATTTTCATAAAATTTTTAGCTAGCTAAATCGAAAACGAAAAATTTAGCTCACGATTTCGCCGGGCAGTACGCAGCTCGAGAGTGAAAACAAAGTCTCCATTGACAAGTCTCCACGCGATTTCACTTTGGTTTTCGCTACAATTAAATGCACGGAACAATAATCAAAGATAAATCCTAGCTAAATTTTGACGTTTGTGTTTCACTCTCGTTTAGCTGCGCTAAATGAGAGAGTAGTGGAGATCGCGTTAAAATTTATCTTCGCTCGAGCTGCAAACCAGGCATTACGCCGTAACAATATTCACCCCTGACACACAGCCGTTAATGGTATCGTTTGACGGTTTGAATTTTGTGTTTTGGTGGTTAAGCAAATGAAAGATTTATTATCATGGAATTTAAGCTATTTATCAGATATATAATATTTCAAAATTACGTCCAATTAAAAGCCGTAAAAAATATATATACATATTCCATATTAATCATTTTCACTTTCGAACCAATCTAAATGAATTGCATTATGAGCATACCGAAATACTTGCATACTTTTGTTTACATTTAGATACTTATCACGAAGTGAAAGTTAAAGTGCGGTTTTATTAAATTTGAAATAGTTTACGAACAAATCAGTATAAATTAATATATTTGCATAAATAACATAGTTTAATTCTTCACGACGGTAAATAGGAAGTTTTTATTTCAGAATACGAAGTATTTCGTGATAGGTTATTTTGCAAATGCGTGCGTTCTTATGAATGTATTCTCGAACAAAATTTTTGTGTAGAGGCCTATCCAGTTCTATAATCCCAGCCGCAAGCAACCAAACAAATCGACGTCATTTTTTTTACCTCCTCGGTTTTTTGCTCCAATAATTGTATGGCACTGAAGCAGGTCAGATAAAAATCGAATACCAGCATTTTTATCTGATATCGATACCAGATGTGCGTCCCGGAAATTTGACAGTATTGTGCTTTAGTACTACGACCAGATATCATTTTATTGCAAATTAATATCGATTTGTTGCTAAACTATACAGCTTCAGAAACTTGCATTATTAAGAAATGTATTAAGCCCGTTTCATACGACGCTTGTTTTCTTGCTTGCTATCGTGCCGGCTGCGGTGCTAGAATTGACGTTACTGTTTGCTCCGCCCCTTATTTTCAAGCTAAATTTAAGAAATATAAACGGTAAATTTTTCGTGCTTGTTTTAACGAGAACCAATGAGATAATATTATCTTCTGGAAATGCACATAGTGCTAGGAACATAATTCCGACTGAAACTGAAAACTGCATGAGTCGTTTCTGTTAAAATTTTAAAATGTTCACAGTTTTAAGAGAATGCACAAAACTCTGTTTTATGGCCGAAATATATTTTGTTTTAATATTTATAGTTATAATTGGTATTGCCAAAGAAATCCACATTTAGAACAAGCATCGTGTGACTCCCGCACGCATAGAAACCAGTACAAAATGTTGCGGCATAGCCAGCTTAAAAAAAAAACTAGCGAATCCAGCAGGGAAACACGCACAAAAACAAGCGTTGTGTCATTAGTTCAATAAAATTGGCGCTATTTAGAAAAACTTTTTATTTTACTATGCTTCAGCCTGTAATTACTTTGTCATCCTGTAATTCCATAATCTAAGGTGAAATAGAAACCGTTTCTTACTTGCCTGTAAGACAAAGACAGCAAATAAACACCGAAATCGAATTACTTAAAGCAGTACAAAACAAAACAATAACAAAAATAAATCACGAAATACCGAGAGACAGTTGAACATAATTGTGTATAAAGAGTAAAAAATTTTTTTTTTTAAATTAGGGGAAGAAAGCAAAGAAAATAATATACTAAACTAAAATAAAATAAAATAAAATAAAAATAATAATGAACCAGTCATCACTGCCAATAAAATAAAAATTATTATTGAAAAAAAGAGTAAATAATGTATTTAAATTGAAACAAAAATAAAATAACGCAATTGAAAATACAAATGCAAAAAAAAAAACATAGAATAAATTATAAATAATGTGTAGTAGCAAGATGGTACGCAGTTCGGTTATGAACGTGTATTGTTGATTTTGTAAATAGAAGCTAAAAAAAAATAACAAAAATACAAATATAATAATATTATTAAAATAAATGAGAAAATAACCATATTATATATTGAAAAGTAAAGAAAAATTGTAAAAAAAATAAAGAAATATAAAAATTATTTATTTCAACAAAAACCAAATTATTTATATAAAAATGAACAAAAATATTTAAAAGTTACATAAACTAATAATACAGGAAAAATATTTTTGGAAAAAAATTATATAATTGTATAATTATACTTAAAAAAAAAAATATTTTTTTGCAAAAACATATATTATCATAAAAAGTAGAAAAACATCATTAAAAAAGCCCAAAAATAATTATATTATATATATTATTTTTTTCTTATAACAAAAAATTCAAAATTTTAAAACGTTTAAAATTAAATTACAAACACTACAATTTTATTAAAAAAAATTACAATTCTTTTGGAATATATAAAAAAAAATTATAAATTGAGGGCAAATATTTAATAAAAATATGAATTGGTTAAATAAAACAGAATTATTAAATTATTAAAGAAACAATATAAACATACAAAATTGGTACAAATTAGTAGGGAAATAATAGGCAATAGGAATTAGAGAAAAAAAAATAATATTGAGAAGTGTATGGCATTGTAAGAGATATTTAATCAATTATCTTTTTACGTGTGCGTGTTGGTATGTGCGAGAGCGTATGAGAAATATGAATAATAATCTAAAGGTTAGGAATGAAACAAACAAATATATTGTATAACAAAATAATTATTTAAAAAAAAACTATTTTATTAATATAAATATTACTATTAAAAGTAAGAATAAGGAAAAAAAGAGAGAAACCGCTCTATTTGAGCAGCGAAGCAGAGTTATAAATGCTGTTCTGCATACGCAAACAGGAATTTTTTGTGAGAAGCTGCACTCTCGCGTGCTGTCTCCTTTCAGTTTTTGCGATAAACGATCGGAGGTGGAGTGTTTTTGTTGTGTACACATAAGTAGAAAGTGCTGCCAGTTCTTACATCAAATTTTATGTTGAGCTTGTGCCGAACGCGTTAATTTAATTTGAGAACCACGTACCTCTTGCTAATTAAAGGGAATGATGCATTTTATTAAAGGAAAATATTAACAAAAATCATAAATAACCAAAAACATATATAGAAATCAATAAATTGCAAAGATTACAACATTATTCCAAAATATCATCAAAAAGAAACTACTTGAAAGAAAAAAAAGTCAGAATTTTTTTTTTAAATGATTAATTGGAGAAAAAAAAATCAAATAAAAATAAAAGGATTTAAAAATATTGTGTGGGGATTTTTTTATTGTAAGAAATAAATATAACAAAAAGTTAAGAAAGAAAATAATTTCTAAACAAAAAGAAGTAAAACCGTGCGGGGGAATATTGAAATTGAAAATAATAAACGAAAAGTTTAGTATAATTATGATTAAAGATTAGTGAGTGTACACGTATGTTTGCATGTGGTATTCATACGATAGTCAAGATTATGAGTGTACCATATAAGAATTAAATACTGTAATATAAGGCCCGAACACAATTACAATGAGAACTAGTGACGATAATGAAAACCACTGTCAGAATTTTAAAAACCTTTACAATATTATGGTAGTGCACACAATTGCGACGGAACGACGAAAACGATTTACTCGTCGAATTTAATGTATGTGCATTATTTCGTAGTATGGCACCACATATCATTAGGCGTATTCGATTGGACTAATTTTGCTACAGTGCAGTACTTAGCAGTAGACTCTCAATAAAATGAACATATCACTGACAGCAGTAAAATACAACCTCACAATAGTCACCAACATTACTGAGTTTATTCACACATAAACAATAAAAACTGAGTTTACGCACACATAAACAATAAAAACAAAAATATAACACTTGAACATAACTAACGAACCCGCTAAGCCATCTATAGCCAGTTTGGAAACTACAATCCCCTTACCCTAAGGGGAGAAGTGCAACTACTGCTACAATCCTACTGTTTTGTTCGAGGTACAGTAGATGATGACAGCTACACAACAGTAGCAGTAGCAAAATTAGTCCAATCTAATACGCCTATTGTTTTGTCATGAAGCAGCATTGTTGAAATTGAAATTATACTCAAGATAAATGTATATGTATAGGTAAGTGAACATAAAAATAATAAGCGTTTGCTAACTCGTTGCAATTGTTTTTGAGTTGTTGACTTTTTGTGTTCGGGGCTGTATATTTAAAAAGAAGTAAATAATATGTGTATATGTACAAATTAGAAGAATGAGAAAGAAATACAAATAACAAATAAAAGTTAGCAAAATTCACTTTAAACTGCAAAACAAATAAAAATCTTTTATTATTATTATTATAATTATTATTATTTGTTTGTATAGTAAATGAAAAAGAAAATAATTTTTAAAAAAAGAATTGTTTTATTATTATTATTATTATAAATATTGTGTATTATTTACAATGCTGCACACTAATATTCTTCAAAACAGAATAAATTAGAAAAGAAAAATTTCAAAAAAAAAATGTTCTTTAAAAATTTATTAAATTAAATCTTAATAACTAAGTTATATCAATAATAAATATTTGTAAGTTTATTTTTAATAAATTGAAAAAAGTTAATTTAAATTAAAGAAGAGAGAGAGAGATAGAAATATAGTGAATATAATTTAATTTAAGTAAACGAAATAAATAGAAAGAGAGAGGAGCATTTAATGAGAACAAAAGTGAAAATGAAAAAAATGAAAATGTAAATGAAAAAAAAATCAGCATAATTTTTTGTTTTATTTTTTCTTCAAAAAAAAAAAAAATTCTTCTCGATTGGCCAAAAGTTCAACTCACCTCAGCATTCAGTTTCATTTGATTTACTCTCTTCCTTCAACCAAAATACAAAGTTTTGATTTTATTTTTGTGCATTTTATTTTGTGTTAAAAAGAATTGTTTATTCTTTACATAAATTAATGAAGTGTAATTTTTTTAAATCTTCGCCTTACATTAGTAAGTATATATACTTTGTTCCACCCCGCATTATTTATTAAAGTAAGTACTTTTTTTAATTAAATAAAATTTATTTTTGATATCGAAAAGAGTATATATGGTATTTTTTGGATTTGATTGAATAATTTTAATAACTATTGATTAGATACAAAGACTTTTTTTTTAAAAAATAAATATCTAAATTAAATTTACGAGTTACGAAAAAAAATTTTTTTTTTGTACAGGACAAAATTTTGAACTGATTTTTAAAGTTAAATTTTCTTAATAAACAGTTTTGACGAAAAATATAATGTCACTTACGAGGTCTGTTCAAAAAGTATCACGAATTTTGAATTTTCGCGGGTTACGTATATTCGATTTTTTTGTAGTGTTATGTTGGTACTCATTATTTAGTCTTAAGTCTTTAGCCAATAATAAGGAATGGAGAAGACAAGGTCGGCATAGCTAGTTAGATAGGCCTCCATCCCATTGTTTGTTTGTCAAGCTGCGGTACGGTTTAGTTTTACGAGGTCTGTTCAAAAACCCATCGCCCATACCACTTTCAAAAAGTATCGCGAATTTTGAATTTCCGCGGGTTACGTATATTCGATTTTCAATTTTTTGTGGCCTAATGTTGGTACTCATGTCTCTCACTTATGCCGACAAGTTCGGCCATTTTGAATATTCAGTTAATTTTTGACGGCTGCTTTGCTTGCACGTGTTTTGGCTCGTCTTCGATTTTTGCCCATTCCAAAAAATGGATCAAAAAATCTGTTTCGGGAACAAGAAAAAGTCACAGGGGGCCAGATCAGGGGAATACGATGGCTGTGGCATTATTAGTGTGTTGTTTTTGGCCAAAAATTTGCGCACAAGCGCAAATTCGGGCGTTTCTGGCGGATTGCTTCGCGCAACTTGCAGGAACTCATGATGCACCACGCTTCTACAATCGAAGAAAACTGTAAGCAAAATCTTCACATTTGACCGAACATTGCGCGCTTTTTTCGGTCTTGGCTCGTGCGGCAGCTTCCATTGGGATGATTGAGCTTTGGTTTCCACGTCATAACCATAAACCCATCATTCGTCACCAGTTATGACCCTCTGGAGCAGATTTGGGTCGTCGCGGACAGAGTCTAACAGCTCCTTAGCAATGTTAATGCGATGCTGTTTTTGGTCAAAAATAGGCAAAAATCGAAGACGAGCCAAAATACGTGCAAGCAAAACAGCTGTCAAAAATTAACTGAATATTCAAAATAGCCGAACTTGTCGGCATAAGTGAGAGACATGAGTACCAACATAAGGCCACAAAAAATCGATAATCGAATATACGTAACCCGCCAAAATTCAAAATTGGGATACTTTTTGAACAGACTTCGTATAATGTTGTTCTACTTTTTTGGTTGTCACTTTAAAGCATTTGTTATTATATTTATGAAAGCAATTTATTTTGTTATGTTTTTATCTTGGATTTAGATACATTCTACTCTTTTATAGATTGCCCAAAAATATTAAAAAACATCCTTATCCATCCTCATTGTAAGCTTTATTTTAATATTTGCGTAAATATTTCTTAAGATAAGGAATCATTCCTTTAAAAAACGATTACGGTCGATGCTTACGAGACATTCTGTAAGTTTAAACAATTAATTTAACCAGAAATTTTAAATAGTAGGCTTTCGGATAATTTCACAGAATTTGGAAGATGAAAATTTCGAGGTCAGTGAAAATTTTATTGTAATTCTCTTTATTTTTCTTTCTTTTTACCTTAATCTAACTACTATGCCTGCCTTTAAAATCTTTCAACTTTCTCAAGTTCATTTCAACACGTTAGATTTGGATTAAATTACTAATTTGCAGTTTAGGAGCAATCTTCTCCGTAATGGCTAATATTTACTTGGATGATACTTGGTCTCAAACAGAGAATGAGGAAATTTATACAATTCCAAGTCAATCCGCTAATAGTTCCTATGAAAAATATTTTACTTTTCAGCGATAAATCCACTAAATAGGGGGATCTTTTCAGTCCCTGAACAAAATTTATAAAAAACGACGTCCACATTTGTAGTTATTTCTATGTATAGAATTTTCTAATTTGTCAACAATAATTCGGTTGTGTTTAAAAGGAAATTGTTGTTTTTTCGTCTCAATTATTGTCTTAAAATTTTTTTTATCAAAACTTTGTTATGTTAACAAACATATTCGGCAAGTCTTGTGCAAAGGTTAATGAACAAATTATAAAATAATTGAATTATTGTGTTTAAAGATACAAAAAGAAAAATATGAAAATATCCTTTCATAATTTCTGATTTTTTTTAGTGCTTTTATTTCTATGAATTTTGAAAAAATAATTATGAGAGCAGGACTAAACGTAGTTTAGCTTAGATACTAAGCATCAAATATTTTGGGTATCACTGATTATTCACAAACATAACATTCAGGCGAACTGGTGTATAACTGACAAAATCCAACTTAATTACGATTAACAAATCTTCAAAGTCAACAAACAAAAATTACATGACCACACTACGTAGAACACTTTCCATTATTCAATGGAACATTTATGGATTCTTTAATAACCTTAAGAGCCTCAATCTGCTCCCAAACTTGACAGCAATACCCACTTTCCCAAATATTCTAACTACAATTTTACCACCTACAAGAAGCCACAGAATGGCAGGAGGAGTGGCATTGGTTTCTTAATACACCGTTCCCTATTATACAGTACGATATCTCTAGCCACAATTTTTTGGCATTTACTATAAAATTACACGCTTCACCACCTATCCACATCCTTATACATCGAACTCAAACTTCCTCATGCAGATTGACACTATTCTCGGGTACTGGACTTCAACGCGCATAGCCCCATTTGGGGCTCCGCTAGAACGTGTTGGCGTGGCAAAATATTTGTAGACTAGCTGAATTCCTATTCCTACAGCCACACACTTATGAACGATGGATCTCCTTTATTCCAACACGTTACTTTGGGATGTATACATGGATGGTACAGTTATTTCCAGAGGGTAGTGACCATCCCCCAATTATAATAGTAGCTAACGTAGCATACACTAATACGCGGTCGATGTCCCGATTTCTGGAAAAGAGATCAGATTAGAAAAAATCGTATGGCTGCTCTGGAACAGCCACCAATCCAACATCCCATCGTGAGGCGATTGCATTACCGCGTATTTCCAGATATGCTTCAGCCGATATGGTTTACTTCCAAATTTCAAGTCTGATAAAAAGAAATTCTGCGTTAATATAAAATGCCTTTCTGGGTAGAAAGAGGAACGGTACTGTCCCGACTTTAACGGCTCAGTGGGACATGATCGTCGATTCAGCTGATATCGTTGAGGAGTTGGCAACTGCTTAGGCTTTCTACTCTTCTGACAGTTACCTCTGTTCCTCCGACCGTAAGGACAACCAATTATTCAGCTTTGCTCTCCCCATACCTGAAAATGTCTCCATTTAAACTTTAAACAACCAAATCTCTGTTCCCGAATTCTACCACTAACTAAAATAATTCAAAGGAACCTCGCCTGGTAAGCACAAAGCGTCTTTCATGATGCTGATATCCTCCACCTTTATTGTAAACCTCTTTGACCAGATACTGATATCCTCCACCTTCCCCAACATCTGGAAGGTTGCGGTAGTGATACCAATGCCCAAATGGAAAACAGCTACACCCTCGGCCAATAACTTCACGCCCATATCCCTTTTACAATGCCTTTCCAAAATGTTCGAAAAAAATTTTAGCTTCAAAACTGAACAATACCATTCAGCATAAATTAACCACCAACCAACATGCATATAGGACCGATTGGGGCACGCAGTCCTTCCTCTACCACCTGCAGCATGCATGACTGTTACAAGAATAGTATGTGACAGGATTTGCAGGCACAGACTGCTTGTCCAGCTGGTAGAGTGGGGCATCGATACCCGAAGTATCCATTTACTCGAGTCGTATATAGTTGGTAGGACATTACGATTAGAGTGAATGGCTACCACTTAACATGTCGCAACATGGAGAATGGTATTCCACAGGGATCTCCTATTTCCACTACTATATTTAATATGTATTAAAGTCTAAAAAAAACCACAATTAATATCGCCTCAAAACTTCGTACCACACGCCATCGAGTTAGGTCTTGGTACCATAAAAATGATGCTACTATATATTTCGACATAGCGTCCTGTCTAAATCTATATTTCAGAAAAGATTGCGGTATCACTTGGTGGGAGCAAACACCTTTCCTTAGCGGATACAATTAGCGTTGGTGGAAGCCTCGATTATCCGCGGATGCAAATTATGCCCTCAAATTAAACATACTGTTGATAAGATTCAATTAATCTACCGGTTGGTTAGGGTTCTTGTCGGCAGAAAAAGTAAGGTCAGATAGAATGAAGCAATACGAGTGACTGACGCTCTTCGCGACGGCAGTTTGCACTATCGTTTCATCCTGTGTGCCAGGATGTCCAAGGCATGTCTCTACAAAATTGAGCCAGTCGTTAACCGCTGTATAAGGTTAGCCAGTGAATCTAACCGCACTTCTCTGGTAGCTTCTCTACAAGTTGAAACTGGCCGAACTCTTTTATTATACATTCTCCTCAAAATCAGGTACCAATTCATCTATAAAATCTTCTGTTACTCCAAATATCCATTACACTCCTTGATTAAAAACATATTGAACACTCCCATTCGCAAAAGAGGCTCCTCTTCCATCTCAGTAATCCTGACCAAAATATACAGAAATCCTAACATTCCACTTTACAGCATCCCATATACCCGTCCAGACCCGGCATGGGTGTTGCGGGTGGGAGCGGTGTTGAGAATTTTTGTTAACAAATCCCGATTAAAAAAGAAGGCAACCAACTCAATATGCTTCCATACATTGGCTAAGCACGGGCTGAGTGCATTAGGTAATGACGCAATTTATTATACCAATATCTTTTGCGGTTATTCAACAAGCGGGCAGTTGCTTTGAGGAGGTACACTATGGTATTTTTCCATACAGGGTAGAATCTTATTTCGCAGAACTCTGGACAATACAATCAGCAGTAGAACATGCTGTAAACAATCAACATTAAAATGGCCACGAGGCGGTTATTTTTATCGATAGCCTCACTGCTTTAAACACTATTCGTAGGTAAAGGACGGACGCGGCAATAAATGATATCAGACATCGCGGGTATGTGGTATTCCAGGCAACGACTATGCTGATCGGCTTGCTAAAGAAGTTTAGCTCCACCCAGTTCCCACAGTATCCACCAAATGCACGAAATAGGAAAATAGGGGATTTTCCTCGCACTGGCAGATCATCGCCAAATCGATTTACTCGACAACTAATCCAAAATTCTGGGCAAGAAGTTTGGTCATACCACGTCACTCACGACGTCCTCCTCGACAATCCTGTTGCGTTCGTCTGAACAGACCACACATACTGGCGGATTTTCATATAACAAGGAGCTTTTTTAAATAGGATTCCCTCAGTAACTGAACTGCTATCTCCAGCTACACCCTTCCCTAATCCTCTCTTCAGTCTAATTAATTACATATACTAATATCCTCCATAAAATATAATTATTACTTTTCCTCTATCCAAATTAAAATAAAAAATAAACATTCACTAACTAAGTCTATTTGAACATTTAAACCGTCACACCTCAGCCGCCAAATGGTCCGGCGGTCGTGGTGCTTAGATGTGGGCCCTGATATACAACCTTGGGACTTTTCTCACAAACAAACAAGTATTGGACACTTTGGAAGTTTAACTAGCTGAATTCACGTTCAAAGCCACTATGCGCAAATGGTCTTATAGGAAAAAAATGAAAATTGTTAAATTTAAAAAATTCAAAATATCAAAAAAGCGGCATTTTTTAATGCCAATAAAATAAAAAATAATTTACATTGAGTACAAAAATATAAATACTATCAATTAAAAGATTAGACCAAAACCCCCCTCCCAACACAAAAAAATCCAAATATAATAGCAAAAATATTGTATAAAAAAAAAAAAAAAAACCAAAAGCCGACATACCCAAAAATAGAAAAAAATCTAAGAAAAACCAAAAAGAATAAGGTCGACGTCAAGAATCGGCATTTGCGTCAAAATAGGACTTAACTAAAAAATGTAACAATTTTGAAATCCACGAAATGTAACAGGAGCCCAGTTTTCAGAAGAAGTCATTCTCATGACACTTCAAATGTTGCAATTCTATTGAAAAATCCGAAAATTAAAAACTTTTGACTAGTTTGATAGCAAAGTGCCTAGGGTAAAATTATCATAGACCCAAAAATCCGAAAATTCAAAACTTTTGACATGCCTAGGGTAAAATTATCATAGACCCAAACTCGAATTCATTAAGTAGACAATCAAGCTCATTGAAGTTTTCTGTCTTCCGCTCAGATTTTGTGAAAGCTCAGAGAACAAGTTAAAAGTTCTTGAACTATCCCAGGTTAGAATAGCCGTATTCCATAGGGAACGCTTTGTTTCTAAAAAAAGCTTCATTTATACCACCTCATACAGATGAGTACTTCATACAATTTACGATAGGGGAATTTTAGTTCCCAAAATGAAAGTAGATGGCATAGCGGGTTCGTTGGTTATGTTGAAGTGTCATATTTTTGTTATGTTTAATTTATTTGTACAGCAAAAGCGAAAAGAAATGGAGTCGACTATTACTGGAGTGCGTTTTTACACCGTCCAAGTCATGGAGGAAATGTACATCACGTTGTGGTTTCTAGCAAATACTGAAAGTCTACCGATAAATTGCAGACAGATTTGATGTCACAGAAAGCAGTGTCCATCGAATTTTATACCGCGTTGTAAAATAATTTGTTGAAGTGAGCGCCAATTACATAAAATACAATAGTTAATAGCATCCGAAATGCAAAATAACCAGATGCAATTTGCAGTTATGAAAGGTGTACCCGGTGTTGTTGGGGCTATTGATGGTTCTCATATTAAAATCAATCCTGCTAAACGTGACAAACTAAGCATACTGCAATAGGAAAAAATATTATAGTCTGCTTTTACAGACTATAATATATAGTTTTGAGGTTATATTTTACTTCTGTCTGAAAGCTCTGCGTTCCATTGGAAAAGTTTCGCGATTAGCAAAATAGGCCCAAAGGAATACAGCTAACAAACATAATAGCTGTATTTCATTGGGAAAATTTTGCTACTCACGAGTAGTTCTACCTGTCATCATCTACGCCACCTCGAACAAATGAGAAGTTCGCATTCGTAGTTACGCCATACAATTTATGGTAGGGTATTTTAGTCCCCGAACTGGAAATAGATGGCTTAGCGGGTTTGTTGGTTATGTTGAAGAGTCATACTTTTGTCAGTAGTGTTTATGTGTGAGTAAATTCAGTATTTTTGTTGACTATTTTGAGATTATATTTTACTGCTGTCAGTAAATTTTGCATTCCTATGGGCATCTACTCTCAAGTACTTGTGAGTAGCAAAATTGGTCCAATGGAATACAGCTATTATCACATTCTCTCATTTAATTCTTTTTACATTTTTGGAACAGGTTTTTATTTGCGCACATAATTTATTTTGATATAATTTATATTTTGATATGCTCTTCCACTTTATAATTATATTTTAATAAATAATAAATAAAATGAAAATATATAATCAATAAATAAATAAAAAAATAATAATTTAAAATAGAATACTGTGTTTTATTGTAAATTTCCAAAACTAATTCCATTAAACAACAAAACCCGCAATATTAAAAAAAAATCTATAAATGACATCTTATGTGAAAAAGGGGTTTTAAACGAACCGCTTCAATCGCTTACTGAAGTTTAAAATCGCTACCATCTAAAGCATAAGTGCTTTAAAAAAATGTTTTTCTGTAGGGCCTTATTTTTTTACTTTCTTTAAACATGAAAATTATTGTTAATAATTTTTAAAAAATCCAATTTTCTTTTGCAGACTCTAAACAGTTATAGTTCATCTAAATTCTGCTCCTTAAAATATGAATTTTATTTAATAATAGAATTGTTAGTGGGTAAAATCTTGGAATTCAGTTTTATTAATTAATCATATCTTAGCTACCTTATTTCCTTATTTTCAATTAGAAATAATCTTAGAGCAGCTGTTATAAAAAACAGTTTCGGGAACAAGAAAAAGTCACAGGGGGCCAGATCTGGGGAATACGGTGGCTGCGGCATTATCAGTGTGTTATGTTTGGCCAAAAATGGCAAAAGCCAATTTTTGTTCTTCCGCAAATCCGGGCGTTTCTGGCGGATTGCTTCTCGTAACTTGCGCATAACTTACAGGTAATATTCCTTATTGACCCTTCTACCCTGTGGCAAGAACTCATGATGCACCACGCCCCTGCAATCGAAGAAAACTGTAAGCAAAACCTTCACATTTGACAGAACTTGACGTGTTTTTTTCATGATTGAGCTTTGGTTTCTACGTCATAACCATAAACCCATGATTCGTCACCAGTTATGACCGTCTGGAGCAAATTTGGGTCGTCGCGGACAGAGTCCAACAGCTCCTTAGTAATGTTTATGCGATGCTGTTTTTCGTCGAAAATGGGCAAACATCGAAGACGAGCCAAAACAAGTGCAAGCAAAACAGCTTTTGGTATGTTAAGGTCAGGGGATTTTTTTATCTTCAAATCGTTATTAATTTGGCTTTTTTTTAATAAAGTTATAACAATACAAATGTTTTTTTTAATTAATTTTGTAGTTTTTCTAATAATAATAAAATAAGAAGAAATTGACTGTTATTCAGTAACGAAATCGTAGTGATCAGTTGTGATCCAAAATATATCATGTAAAAAAATGTTTCTTATATTAAAAGATTTGTATGACTTTCATTTGGTTTTTTGTTTCCAAATAACAAATAGTCGTTTGTCCTCTTACAACTAAAATAAGTATAATATTCTTTTTTTTATTATAAGAAAACTTAAAATTTATTTAAGAAAATTTAGTTATTGAATAAATGTGTTATTTCAAATAGTCACCTCTGGATTTCAGCTTAAAGATGAAATCTTCAAAGGAAAAGTTATTATTGAAGGCCTGCCAATAAATATTAACATTCTATAACTATTTTGTGAAAATTTACAAAAAAAAACTGCTCCGATTCAATATGAAATTCATCAAACTTACAGTCTTACTCCTCCGTTGAACTTGGAAACCCCAACCATCCACTTTACTCACCAAACAATTTTTAATAATTTTCACATAATTAATAATATTGTATATATATCTAATCAATTTATAAATTTAATAATTTTAGATAAATTCTGACAAATATTAAATTCTGATAAACGAAGAAAATTGAACGTTAAACGTATAATTTGGTAAAGCGCTGTCAAAATTTGAATATTTATTCAAATTTAATTACTATTAAATACCAAAAAAAAATATTTAATAGAATTATGATAGAATTTCACTTATATTAGTAATATTTTAACAATTTCACAAGAGAATTACTGAAACAAATTGTATTTAAAATTAAACAGCTTAGAAAAACAATTGTCGACATACTCAATCCATATCACAAATGCTTATTTTTCAATGTTGGTAACTGTCAACGACAACTCGTCCACTGTACTGTAATTCTCAACTTATCAAATGACGTGTGATTATTTTGTAGAGACAAAGCATACCGACTGACTGTAGCGATAATTGCGGTAGTGTTTGCGTGTCAATTGTTTATTTGGTGAAGTTTTGATTGTCGGCTTTTCTATTTTTCATTTGAAAAGATTGTAAATTCTCGCTACTAAAATGCGATTTGCGATATATTCGATAGTTCTGGTGGTCTTTTGTACGGTGCAAAGTCGTGCTGCCATCGATACGACCCTTGAAAACCGGAATGTCGAGAGAACTATAGATTTAACCTCACAGCTAGTTAAAATATCGTACAAGATTGCAATACAGCACAACGCCAATAAAAACATCAATTTGTACAGTTTTGTGGTTCCAGATGAATACAGGGAAAATCTCGCGTTTATATCGGCCAAGGATTCGTCGAAAAAAGAGCTTAAATATACCGAAAATAAGATATCGAACGGAAATGAGTTTGTTTTTCAATTGACTGGCAATACGCCTCCCCATGTGCTCTACATCGAGACGGTGTTTACAAAGTCCCTGAAACCTTTCCCAGCACAAATAACCCAGAATGAGAAACAGCTGGTTCGTTATTATGGTCATTTGTATTTCTATTCGCCGTACAAAACGCTTTCACAAAAAACTACGGTGCATTTGAGTTCAAAGAATGTAGAAACGTATACACAAGTAAAGCCGGTATCCCTTGCTGACAGCACAATCACTTACGGACCATACGAAAGTATCTCGCGTAAGTACCAGCAATTTATGCAATAAAAAAATAAAAAGGAAGAAAACTGAAATTCACATAAAAAATATTTACTAATCAATTTCAGCTTATTCTACGGATGAGTTGGTTATTCACTATGAAAATAATACCCCGTTTTTAACTGTAACGAGACTGGAGCGCATCATTGAGGTATCTCACTGGGGTAATATTGCCATAGAAGAGACAATTGATATGGTGCATTCCGGCGCAATGTTGAAGGGTTCATTCTCACGTTACGACTTCCAAAAGGATACGAGGAGTGGACAAGCCTGTGTGAAATCGTACAAAACAATTCTACCATCGTCCGCATCAGGTGTCTACTACCGCGATACCAATGGAAATATATCAACATCGAATATGAAAGTGTTAAAGGATTCAGTCGAACTTGATTTAAGACCAAGATTCCCATTGTTCGGCGGATGGAAGACACACTACACCCTTGGATACAACGTACCATCGTTCGAGTATCTCTTCAATAGTGGCGATAACTTTTTATTAAAAATGCGCTTGATTGATCACATATTCGATGATATGATTGTCGACGAAGTTTCTGTTAAGATCATTTTGCCCGAGGGTAGCAACAACATCAAACTAATCACACCTTATTTGGTGACGCGACTTCCCGACACTCTACATTACACTTATTTGGATACATTTGGTCGACCGGTGATCTCGTTTACAAAGAGGAATCTTGTCGAAAACCACATACACGATTTAAATTTGAAGTACAATTTCGCTAAAATTAATATGCTTCAGGAACCGTTATTGGTTGTTGTATTCTTATACATCCTGTTTGTATTAGTCATAATATGGATGAGATTAGATTTTTCAATTGCAAAAGAAAAAGAGATCCACCACCATAAAGAGCAGTAAGAGTTTTAAAATGAAGGGAGAGAGTTCTTATAAAAAGAGCTTGATTTGTTTTTTTTTTCTCTATTCTGTATTTTTTTTTAAATTAAAAATAAAAAATTATTGCATATTTATGCTATAAAAGATAAAAAATTTGATTATTCACAAAATGCCAATAATTTAAAAAAAATTACAAACAAATATAAAAAACGGAATTAAATTAAGTAGTTTCGATTCGATGATTAGAATCGCAGAAATGTGTGTCTACATTCCGGTGCTCACCATAAACGGCATTTACTGTGAATATGTTTACTTACATTTTACCAACACCACATCATTAATTTGTTTATAAAAAAAAGAAGAAAAATTGTGTTTTTTGATTGAAAAATAAATTTATAAAAATGGAAAAATATACCCACTATTTGTGATTTTTGAAAATTCTTTTCTATTTACCTTAGCAGTTCTTGGTGGAAAACAACAATTCGAACCGTTATAGTCGCTGGTGGTAGTTTTACTATCGAAACCCATTACTTTGTGACTATTTGGGGGCGCATTTTAATTTGACGTTATGAATTGTAGGGTTTTGGAGGAGTTCATAAGGTCTTCAGTTTTTGAGCGGCCATTTTGTCAACAATTTCTGAGTATTTTTAATTTTTAACACTCCTTAAGTACATACGCTTTTAAAGTTTGGTTTAGAATAGAATATATTTCTCGCTTTGTTTATATAAGGTCCTTAAAACAAGTGCCACAAGCCAGTTTACAGTTCCACCAGCCAGTTTACAGTACCACAAGCCAGTTTACAGTACCACAGCCAGTTTGCAGTACCTCAAGCCAGTTTGCAGTACCAGAAGCCAGTTTACAGTACCACAAGTCAGTTCACAGAACCACAAGCCAGTTTGCAGTACCTCAAGTCAGTTTGCAGTACCACAAGCCAGTTTACAGTACTACAAGCCATTTTAGAGTACCACAAGCCAGTTCGCAGTACCACAAACCAGTTTGCAGTACCTCAAGCCAGTTTACAGTACCACAAGCCAGTTTACAGTACCACAAGCCAGTTTGCAGTACCACAAGCCAGTTTACAGAACCACAAGCCAGTTTACAGTACCACACGCAATTTACAGTACTACAAGCCATTTTAGAGGACCACAAGCCAGTTCGCAGTACCACAAGTCAGTTTACAGTACCTCAAGGCAGTTAACAGTACCACAAGCCAGTTCGCAGTACCGCAAGCCAGTTTGCAGTACCACAAGCCAGTTTACAGTACCACAAGCCAGTTTACAGTACCACAAGCCAGTTTACAGAACCACAAGCAAGTTTACAGTACCACACGCAATTTACAGTACTACAAGCCATTTTAGAGTACCACAAGCCAGTTCGCAGTACCACAAGTCAGTTTACAGTACCTCAAGGCAGTTTGCAGTACCACAAGCCAGTTTACAGTACTACAAGCCATTTTAGAGTACCACAAGCCAGTTCGCAGTACCACAAACCAGTTTGCAGTACCTCAAGCCAGTTTACAGTACCACAAGCCAGTTTACAGTACCACAAGCCAGTTTGCAGTACCACAAGCCAGTTTACAGAACCACAAGCCAGTTTACAATACCAAAGTCAGTTTGCAGTACCAAAGTCAGTTTGCAGTACCACAAGCCAGTTTACAGTACCACAAGCCAGTTTGCAGTACCACAAGCCAGTTTGCAGTACCACAACCCAGTTTACAGTACCACAAGCCAGTTTACAGTACCACAAGCCAGTTTGCAGTACCATAAGCCAGTTTGCAGTACCACAAGCCAGTTTACAGTACCACAAGCCAGTTTGCAGTACCTCAAGCCAGTTAACAGTACCACAAGCCAGTTTACAGTACCACAAGCCATTTTACAGCACCACAAGCCAGTTTGCAGTACCACACGCCAGTTTACAGTACCACAAGTCAGTTTGCAGTACCACAAGCCAATTTACAGTACCACAAGCCAGTTTACAGTGCCACAAACCAGTTTGCAGTACCACAACCCAGTTTACAGTACCACAAGCCAGTTCACAGTACCACAAGCCAGTTTACAGTACCACAAGCCAGTTTACAGTACCACACGCCAGTTTGCAGTACCACAAGTCAGTTTACAGTACCACAAGCCAGTTTACAGTTCCACAGCCAGTTTGCAGTACCACAAGCCAGTTTACAGTACCACAGCCAGTTTGCAGTACCACAAACCAGTTTACAGTACCACAAGCCATTTTGCAGTACCACAAGCCAGTTTGCAGTACCAGAAGCCAGTTTACAGTACCACAGCCAGTTTGCAGTACCACCAGCCAGTTTGCAGTACCACAAGCCAGTTTGCAGTACCTCAAGCCAGTTTACAGTACCACAAGCCAGTTTACAGTACCACACGCCAGTTTTCAGTACCACAAGCCAGTTTACAGTACCTCAAGCCAGTTTACAGTACCACAAGCCAGTTTGCAGTGCCACAAACCAGTTTACAGTGCCTCGACCATTAGGCTATTTATCTTGGGTGCTGTTACCGCCTATGACAGTAGAGGTTTAGATAAGCCTTGCCACTAACAGTTAGAGTAATCAGCATGTAACTGGTTACTGACTGTATCAGCGTTTATTTAGCCTAATTCAATCCCTTTGGTCGTAGGCGACTCGTGATTTTGTGTTCAATGACAGATAAGTTACGATAAATAATATAATATTACTGAGCATATTAGATTATTTTAAAAACAATTAACGGGATGGATTGGTACTTACCTTTTTGCATCTACTTAGTGACTATTTGAAAATATTGAATGGTTTATTTATCTGAGAGTTAAAATTATAGCCGATTCTGTAAGTTTGGATTTATTTAGGTTTAGAAATCTTGGTAACTCTGCTAGCTCTTCTAGCATCGCATTCTAGAAGAGGATCACTTGGAGAACGTTTGGTCCCCTGCAAGAGAATGGTGTATTCCAACGTGTATTCCATACCTCTGCTGAAGGGGATTGAAGAAGATCTTATCCGCACAGAGTCGAGAATGCTTGCTTTTATAGTATATAGCTCGGGGACGGGACAATGACTGAATTATTAGATTCCTTCTCGAAATTGTGATTCATTTCGGCAGGCTTAGATCGAACCATCTGCTGTTGCCGCCGCTGATCTTGATAATTAGACAATTTCGTATACAAGAGTAAAAACTTAATAAAATTAAAAAAAAATTTACTGATAAGACTTTTCTTAAAGACATGTATTTATATCATTTTAAATAGGTTTAGTTATAAATGAGTATAGAGAATACATTGTAGCTATGAGATGCATTTAAAATAGTTCCAAAAAATGCATGCGCAATACGATTGTCAATAGAAAACACCTTAGATTATAGAAGAACTGAATACGCCTCTACACAAAAATTCGGTCCGAATTTTGTTGGCAATACATTAGTAGAACGCACGAATATGAAAAATACCAGAAACGGCGTAAATCATTGGGGGCCAATTTTAAACTTCAGTATGCGATTGAAGCGGTTCTTTTAAAACCATTCTCATACACGTATGTGATGTTATTTATGCGTAAACAAATCTATTTTTTAATATTGCAATAAAGCACACAGTATTCTATTTTTAAATATTATTTATTTATTAATTATATATTTTCATTTTATTTATTATTTATTAAACCAGAATTATATAGTTAAAGAGCATATATAAAATTATAAATTGCAAGTTATTTGATTATATCAAAACAATTATGTGCACAAATAAAAATCCATTCCAAAAATACAAAATGAATTAAATGAGAATTTGATATTATGTTTATGTTGAAATTAGAACCACACCACAACTTAGTACTCGTAGATATAAATTTTAATATTAAACAATCATAAGTAGGTATTGTAAGCTTTAGTATAATATCTAGAAGGATACTTTAAGAAGCTAACGGACTTGTACGCTATCAAACTGTTTGATGTCAATTCTCCTAAAGCTGAAAGACAGTCTTCACAATGCAACAAAGACTTGCCTAGCTTAAAAACAATAAAGCCTGATATGTATTCGACAATTTTTTCATTACATTCATTAAGTGCAAATGCGTTAAATAAATCATCATCGTCACTTAAAATATTTATTTAACCCATCTGAACTATTTTCTGGTAAACATTGAACTGTCAACATCAAATTTGTTTACATTTATTGAATGACGAACTTTTCACTTTTTCATCACTTTTTGGACCAAAAAATCATTAAAAGCCAATTAAACACATTGTAAACTAAATTTGGTATTAACCCATCTTACATTGGGTAAGCCAATTACCGAAAGAAAGAAATTCCCGGCTTCCTCATTCCGTTGAATTATAGCAACCCTTTATAAAACACTCCATTTTCTGAAATAAAAACTTCCTATTAAATGTTATCAGCAATATAACTCTTTATTGTAAATACTTACTTTTTCCTAAATACTTCGAAAAAGATAAAAGCCACACTTTCACTTGCACTTTCTGATAAGTGTCAAAATAATAACTTAAAAAACAACAAAAATTGAAAAACAACAAAAGTATGCAAGCATTTCGGTATGCTACCACTTTCTTGGAGAATGGCGTGTTTAAAAACTCTCCGAAAGTCTACAAAATTGAGACGCTTGATATTTGATTGATATTTACAAAATAAATAATAAACTAAAATGCAATTCCATTTCATATCAAAAGATTGTACAAAAAGTAGATGTTGCCTTCTGTCGTGTATAAATTATATTTTTGTTTGCAATAAGTGAATTAAAATGAATATAAATTATGTTTTTGCAATTGAATAAATTCCTATTACGAAAACTAGATGTCAGTGGGTGTCATGTCTATATAAAAAAATCTACACAAAAGTATGCAAGCGTTACGATTTCTCGCCACTTTTGCAATCATTCGTACACAAAACTGCGTATACAAATACGAAAATTTGACGTATGGGCCTATCTCCAGGTATTCTTTAATCTAAGACCCGCCCAGTGTCGATGGAGGGAGAATTTTGTACTCGTAGCAAGAAAGTTGAAAAAAACTACATCTTTTAGTAGACGTTATAAAGGGTTTTCAAATAAGAGTGATATGATTTCTTTTTTAAAAAAACACACTAATTGTCAAGCAAATTCAAATGTTTTTTATTTAATATGAAGTACAATCGATACAATTAAGTTCTGAATAAAACGTCATTCAAATGGACTCCACGGCTTCTTTTGCAGCAACGAATTCGATTAACCCAATTTTCGAGCACTTTTTCCACTAAATCAAGTCGTATGTCATGAATAGAACGTTCAATATTGACTTCTAAAGCTTGAAGAGAGTCTGGTTTATTGCTAAAGACCAATGACTTCAAATAACCGCACAAGAAATAGTCTAATGGTGTTAAATCACAACTTCTTGGAGGCCATTCAATGTCACAATTTCTTGAAAAAATCGAATCTCCAAACTTTTCTTGCAATAATTCGGTTGTTGCACGTGCTGTGTGGCACGTAGCCCCGTCTTGTTGGAACCAGATATTGTCAAGATCAACTTCTCCTAATTTCGGCCATAAAACGTTGGTTATCATCGATCTATACCGCTCCTCCATTGACAGTAACGATGCTACCAGCTTCATTTCGAAAGAAGTACGGACCGATGATTCCACCAGACCAAAAACCACACCAAACTGTCAATTTAGGTGAATGTAATGGGTGTTCATGAATAATTTGTGGATTTTGATGAATGGGTGTTCATGAATAATTTGTGAGCCTCATCGGAGAAGATGATTTTCTTAAAAAAATCGTTATCGTTTTCAAGTTTATTTGATAATAAAATTGAATAATTTGTAAACGTTGTTCTTGCGTATATCTCTCAAACATTACTGAATACAATGAAAAAAAAAGACAGATCATGATATATTACAAATGGCCGAAACGTCACTTAGAAATCATATCACTCTTATTGGAAAACCCTATACAACCCCTACTGAACGGTCGCTACTTTATAAACCTGCACTCTGAGAAACTGCATCCATATTTCATAGTGCCATCTATTGAGCTATGTGTAAAGCAACAGAATTTCTATAATTAAATAAATATTAACTTCCCGTTCAGTTGAATTTTTTTTTATAATAATTTATCTAAGCAACTGTTTTCTTATAAACTAAATAGAACACCACATTCTGCTTTAAAACGAATAATATACATATTTACTTTGTAAGGACTAATTGTCTGAATCAGTTGTATTTTTGTGTAATGCCGGTTTCCCCCTCTAAGCCATGTACGAAATTCTATATGAAGCGGCGCCACGACCTTGAAGCCATTTGGAGACAACAAGCATGTGAATAGCATCAATTATCCTAACTGAGAAAGTTCGCTGCGTTAGTGGGCGGGCAATGAACAAAATTGATATGAGATTTCATAGAGCAAATTGTTATTTTTGACAAGATCACAGGGGAAACTAGCAAAAAGAAGATATGTTTTAAATAGCTCCACGAGGAGTGGAATCGAAAAGTAACTCTGGGATTGTAAAACCCATCTTACATCTCTACAAAAAGTTTATGCATTTTTAAAACTTGCACGAAATTTGTTAAGATATATTTAACTCCGCTGCCAACCCCATGTTGTCCAATTTGGGATGAGATTTCATGGTTTGGAAATTAAAAAAAGGATTTTATTGAAGTTGAGACATCATAACGGAAAGAGAGTTGGGGACAGACATGATCAATTACAAGAAATGGTCTTGGAAACTGAGGTTTTTATATAATATACTCGTATTTTTATGGGTTTATGGCCTGTCTCCACTAAGAAGAAGACTACCGGAGAAGATGGATGTACTCCACTAGACAATCTTATTCAACGATAAACTGCTGCCTCCCTCCATCTGCCCCACATATAGTGATATAATAAAATAGGAGTGTTTGGTCAATCCACAAATTTGCGCAAAAAAAATTATTATTAAATTTAAAAAGTCTGCGAAAAAAAATTATAATATTTTTATTTTTATATTTAAAAGAAAACTTTTGAGAACGCAGGGGATTTTTTATATTTATTAGTGGACCAACGGGTTTGGTTACTTTGGTTAAATTTCCGAATGGGTATGATTGTTAAGGAATAAAAAAATTTGCTTCTAATTAATAAATTTGCTCTTAAAATTTAAATTTATATTCGTATATTCTTAAGAAAATAGAGTGTATCGTTATGCGCTAAGGTCTCAAAATAAAATGTATTGAAGCAGTGCAAAAGATACTAACCTTTTTTAATTAAAGTATTGTGTTTTATTTTTATTTTTATTCAATTTGTATAATTTTTTTTTGTATATCTAAAGTCTAAACGACGATTTCTAAACGACGATTTTTTCGATTTTCTTTTTGAAAATCGAAAAAATCGTCGTTTAGACTATAAACAATTTTTCAAAACATAAACAATTAATTAAAAATTTATTAAAACAGATTATTTTATAAGATTTTAAAATAACAAAAAAGGGCTTTTTTTTAAAAATGGAAATATTTTTTTCCGAATATTACCAATTAAATATTTTTTTAAATTATAAAAATAAATCAAAATGAAAGTACTGAGAATTAAGTATATTATTTAAGTTAAGAGGTGAGAGTAGATATGTTTAAAAAGAGTTAATGCTCGTATAGTGTTGAATATGGAAAAGTGGTAGTGAATTATAAGGTGAGTAATTGAAGAAGTAGTCATTATTTTTATGACTGCTCTCTCATATTAATAATGCTTCTAAATTACAATAATTATTTTTGTTGCTTGTCAATTTTGTTTTGTTTTGTTTTGTTTTGCTACAATATCACCGAGTATATATCCCATATACATATGCCAAATATAAATCTTTTTTATTTTGAAATTTGAAATTATTTCTTATAAATGTTGGAATTTATTTAACAAAGAAGAATTTAACTGATTTTACTTCTTCTAATTAACCTTATATTCTATGCATGTGTGCATATGCAGTAAAGAATATTTTATCTGTATAATAGATATTTCAGCTATAATAATTGAAATTTCCTAATTAAGAATAAAAATAAATAAATAAAGATAAGGGACGCCATGAAATTTTATTTACTTAAAATCTCGTGTGTACTTTATGAAAAGTACACATGCGGATAAGTAAGTATATAACGTAAATATATATATATGGACATTTGTTAAAAATAAACAATATTATATGGATAGTGTTTGGTATGCAGAAATGAATAAATATATATATATGCATGTATATGTAAATATATTCATAAACAACATAATCGATACTAATCAAAATGAAGTATTTTCTTAGAATTATAAATTAAAAGACCGGGCAATTTTTCATTAATAATACATATAACCAATTATATACAATATTTAAGCATATACAATATATATGTTATAAATTTTAATATTAGCACAAATACATTGACAATTGAACGGAAATAAAATTTACAAAAATTGATTAAAAATAAAACATTAAAAACTGAAGAACCGTGGTTAATGAAAGGCGTTGTCTTCAAATTGTTCCAGAATATTTATTTATATATATATATATGTACGTATAAAATATAGGTATACATATTTCTGACTCCGATTATATAAACGGGCATATGATGTATGGGTGTGTATGGATAAATAGATGGGAACCATCTATGGTATAGGATAAGAAATGTTGGTTCTATTCTTAACATTTAAGTCTCCGAGGTGATTTATTTAAATGCACAATGGTTGAAATTATAAAATGGATATCTTCCAATGTACATGCATACATCCAATTATATTGTATAGATTTAAATATTTACTATTTATTGTATTATTTATTGTTTATGTATTTTGATATTAGTACAAATGTGCGTAGATTATTTTGTATATACGGGATAGATAGATGGAATTGATCAGGGCAGGGGAGTAAATTTACCCTAAAATCGTACAATAAAATATTGTATATTGTATATTGTCGATATGAAAGCGTGCATATATATATGCCCGTATGTACACGACAAGTCTCAATTATAATTATTTGTACAAATAGAAGAAAAATGGGAGAATTTCTTTGGTGTTAAGGTTGGGTATAAACGATGGCGCGCATGCTTAATTGAGCGCGAAAACGATTATTTTTTTAAAAATTTTATATTGAAAAAAAAACGTACAAGCCGAAACGAACTAACCCAGCAGCAGCAAACGAACAATAATCATCTTTTCCAACCGAACATTAAATGTGAGTGCAGTCATTTTTGTGTACTAGAGTTCACTAACTTCATGATTCAATTGTCATTTGGTATGCATACATATGCAATCGAAACATATTCGTGTAAATATTTTGATTCAACAAACACAAAACAACCTTTCAGCCGATGTATGAGTGGATATGGAAATACTTCGTTCCCTATATACACTATGCTATTGTACAGTTTGTATCAAAAAAATTTCAAATGCAAAATAAAACTTTTCATAGCTGAATTATAAATTTATTATATTAATTTATACTAATTAACAGATTTTCAATATTTCTATTAAGATATTTTCACAAGTAGTGTACACTTATCCATTCAATGTGATGAGCGTTTTTTTTTTTTATGAAAAAGCAATTTACTTTATGGTGGATCACTTTTAGCATTGACTGTAACCAAACAATGGTCAATAAGAGTATACATTTTATGTACGCGAAATATTGAAAGCATGTTTTGAAATGAGTGTATGCGAGTTGATTGAGAAGTGCGGTTGTTTCGTTAAAAATGCTTTGAAATTAAAACTGCTAGGAGAAGGAGAGCCGAGTGTTTATTAAGTTAATTTATTTTCGGTTTATATTTCCTTCATCCCGCCCTCCATTTATTATAATATTAATTCTTAATTAATTAAATAATTTATTTTAAAAATATTATTACAAATTGATTGAAAAGTAAGAAACAAGTAAACAAAGCAGTCTTTTAGTTAAGTTATTTAAAAAGAAAAAAGAGGATAAAACAAAAAAACTATAGTTTGTTATTAACTATTATCATTATTATTTAAACAATATTCTTTTAAAAAAAAAAATATTTAAAAATATGGTGTATAGATAAAAGTTATTAACTATTTAATAATTAACCGCCGTTAAAATAAAAAATTGTATTTGTATTAAATTTTTTAAAAAAGTTAACAAAAATAATAATTATTATTAAAAGTGATACTTAAGTTTTATAACTGTATCCCCCCGGCCTGTATTTAATAGAAAATTAATTGTTTTAATTAATAAAAAAAGAATTCAATTTTTACGGAATATTCTTTCTTGAAAAAAAAACGAGATATATAGTAGTTGTGTTTATTGTACAAAAACAGAAATTATTAACAAAGGAATTTTGTGAACTATTTTTTTTTTATTAATTACTTTATTTTGTGTTCTTACGTAAAAAGTATCCTCGAATCAAAGGAAGAAAAAAAAAGTAAAACTGTTTCTTTATTGGAACATTTTTACGGATCATTTTGTTTTTTTTATATATCTAAACGCAACATACTATCGTGCACCTATATAAAGGATCCATATATAGCTTAGTTTTAAAAGAATAAAATTAAATGGTAAGAACAAAATGGTTTCCTGGAATTTTTTTAATTTCCGAATAATTAAAATAAACCATTTTTTTTATGTTCAATATTCGATATTATTATTTATGATTCATGGGAAAACAAAGCGAAAGACAGAAAGTGGAAGATATAACGAATAAATGAGAAAGAAGAAAAAAAACTGTTTCAATTATAATAAAAAAAAAACATTTCTTTAAATTTTATTTTAAAATAAAATAGAGAGAGGATAGAAGAGGAGGGGTGTGAGTGAACAAGAAGAGAAACGTGCTTAGTAGTAAATTTAAGAAAAAGAATTTGTCCCATCCGTCTAACTAGATTTTTTCGTAGTATAAGTATAAATGTGATCCGTTAAAAATTATTATCTGTCTTTCATTTCTTTTTCAACACAATATGTATAAGGTTTCGGTTTGTTCTTCTATTTATTTAACTAAAAAAAACGTACTTAATTTCTCTTCCTTTTGTTAATTGTATTTTAGCGTACAGTCTGTTCTATGTACACACGTATTGTAGTATAAAAATGTATTGCTGCATGTATTAACATAGAATATTTTCTTTTTTTTCTATATACATATCCATAGACTGGTTATTATTAAGGATACATATACGATTAGGTCGGGAATCGACGAAGGTAAAATTATTAAAGGTTTCTCCTCCTCCCTCTAACAAATAGACTAAATTATACGTCGGTTGGTTCAAATGTTTGCATGTGTTTGACGTACGAGTAACAATAAAAATTTGAAGCGTGATCTTTTTTTGTCAGAAACCGAAATTAACTAAACAGAGAACCAAAAAAAAAACCATTAAACATTAAGAATACTTTTCTTTAAAGAAAGAGAAATGAATCTCTTATGAGTAAGAGCGTGTATATTTATAGTTCTATTAAAAAATATGTAAATGCATATATGATCATACCAGTGTATTATACACATGCATACGTGCTTTATAGCATATTTATTGTATAGTATAGATTGGTTACTGGTAAATATAATTGGGAGGATACTGTATAAGAAAATTAATATATAAAATTGCCTGTCCATATTCGTTGTTGGAGTTGGATTTGGAGTTATGTTTTGTTGTGTGTACATAAAATTCATTTGAATTTTTTTTTATTATGCTTAATGAATGAATAACAAAACATATAATTTCATAGTTTCCTTCAGTGAAAAGAAAAATTTATTGAAAACTAAAAAAAGAATCAGAAAAAGAAGTATGTACGAAGAATATAAAATTAAATAAATAAATAAAAGTAGAATGTAATAATATAGAAAAAATAATAAAGAATAAAAATAAAGTAAAAATAAATAAAATCGAATTACTAATCAGCGTCTGTGCTGGCAGAGTGTGTGCGAAAGAACGAGAGAAGAGGAGGGTGTTGATGCTCGCCTTCTTATTCTTTGGCAATTCTTTGTTAATATTACTACTTCTTTCTATATAGTACACCATTATAATGGATTTTGGGGGGGGGGGGAGCATGGTTCTATTCCTTCTGCTCATTTCTATATACTGCTTTGCTGCTGCTATTCGTATTTAAATAAAATAGGGAGTCGTCTTTTTTCACTTTACTTATATTTATTTATTAATTTTTTTTTGTTGTATTATATTTTATTATTGTTTTTTCTTGTTCTTTTTTTTAAATGTATATTTTTATAATGGTAGAGTGTTTCGATAACTTTTCGTTAATATTTTGTTGTTGTTTTGTTTTCTTTTTTTTCCGCCTGTCTTTATAGTATAGTGCAGTCACCCTCACCCTCTTTAACACTCTTATTATTTCTATTCAGTTTATTCATTTATCCAGTAGTCGATATACTTGGCGCGAGAGAATGAAGGTTCGATGAATTTCTGTCGGTCGGAGACACATCTCCATCTCTTCACTATACATTTATTATCATTTGATTATGTTAACAATTTATAGTCTCACAAGGAGGCGACAGAGGAAAAAGATTGACGATTGGAAAGAGTGCGAGATATAATAAACGGAGAGTGTAATATTTACACACATTCTCAATCGAAAGGCATCATCTCTCACAATACATATCTGTTCACAATTAATATCATCATTTGAACTTGTATCTAGAGTCTAGAGTAAATCGCACTCTCTCTGTCTCTCTCTCGTACATTCTCGGTTGATGTTTTGTTTCGATTTCAATTTTGGTTTCTTCCTTCCCGAAGGAAGGAAGGTGGTGAAATTTGAAGAATCAACTAAACTGAACCAAATCAGAAAAAGTAAAAAAAAGGAGTACCATTAAGAAAAGAATATAGAGAAGGCGAAAAAGATAAAGGATAAAAAAGAACAAGTTTTTGCTTTGTGTTTGTATGTGCATCCATACATAATTTTATTGTTATGGCTAAGCAAAAATAGGCAGACAGAATAGAGCAGCAAGTAAGATTGGATAATATTATTAGTGTGAGTGTTCAACTTGAATTATTTTAGGTGTAACTTGTAATGTGCTTTATTACATTTTATTTTAATTTTTCGGGTTGAAAGGAAAAAAAATAGAGGAGAATAAGAAAGAGTCAGAATATTTATAAGTAAGGGAGCAGGACAAGGTATTGATGATTAATACCGGCTGATATCACCTAGTATAGTGTACTCTCTCATCGCATATATCGAAAAGGGTCTCTACTATCCTATCGTACACACATAAACTAATTGGGGTTGGTGAATACCTTCTTTTTTTTAAATAATGTTTTTGTTATCTCGTTTTGTTATGCACCCCCTATTTACTGTAGTGGTTGTTCTCGTCTTTTTTCACTTGATATTATTCTCACACCGAAATTTAGTTTGTTTTTCTTTCTCTCAACTCAACTCGTAAAGCATTTTTCGATATTAAGTAAATTTTTTTAGCCAAGTAATATGGTTGAATTTTTTAATACGTTCTATATTATTGAACTTTTTTTTTTTTTTAAGTTTAATAATTGGTAAAGACAGGATTAAATATAACTTTTTTTAAAAATATTTTTTCTTTTGTTTAAAATTTAGTTTAAAAGAAAGAAAAAACAATTTAGTCATTTATGTGTATATTTGGATATGATTTAAATTAATATGTATATAAGCTGAAATTAAAAAAAGAAAAAGTGTGAGTGCAGTTATAAATTTATCACGAGTGTAGTTTTTGATATGTCCTTATGATTGAAAATGAGTTATTCCCTTAATTAGGATAAAATAAAAGTGGTTCTTAACACATGACATTCAGATTATCAAAGTTACCGGATTTTAGTTAGATATTATCAACTCACTTGAGTAAAGAGAGAAAAAATATCTCGGAATACCTGTAAATGGCATTACATTCACTTGACTAAAAAAATGTTACTTCTACTTTTTTTTGGTAGAAGAAAAACATTAAAATCAACAATAGAAAAAAGAGTTTAAATCTTAAAAATAATTAACTAACAAAATGTTAAAAAATTTAATTGTATAGGAAAATAAATTCAAAGTGTGATAATAACTGCACAATAAATCACATATCAAACGTTTGCAATATAAAAAAAAATATTTAAATATATCTACTCTACGCAAAACAACCCCCCCTCCCCTCCCCAACTGTGCTTCGTTCTTCTACGTATAAATTGTTTTATAAACAAAATTCTTAATAATAATGTCCACATTTTTTTAAATTTAAAAATCAAAGTTTGATAAAACACTCCAAACAATTCTAAAGTATTCCTTGAAAATGTTACCTGAAATTCGACTATTTATAAATGTCAAAAAATATTTCTAGTTCAAAGACTAGCCTTTGGATTTAGTGAATGAATTGCTTGAAATGTTCTTCGAAAATAAATATTTTAGTGTATCAAAATATTACCTGATTATTTTTTGTTGTTGTTGTTTCTTCTTATCATTTTATGTAACATTAGTGCTAATTATTTGTAAATTGTTTAAATCAAAATATGATCAAGCCTTAGTGTTCACTGCTTAAATATTAAGTGAACACTCATAATCATTATTATTTATTGGAAGTATGCTTCTAAGCTATTGTTTTTCTTATTCTCTGATCTATTCTTATATTATATCGTTGCTTAAAATGAAACAAAAAAATTTGAAATTTGTGTGATAAAATATAAAAGCATTAATGGCAACAAAAAAAATAAAAAAAATGCAATTGGATGGGAATATGCACTTACTTACTCCCCTGTGCAGTGCATAAAATATTGTAAATGATTACATCAAAGAATTCCTTATATTAAAGTTTTTCGGTTTTTTGCTTTGGTTTTTATTTATTAATTTTTCACATATACTCTCATCCATCTTATGACTCTAAAGTCATCCTTGAGCATCGTCTCATTTTATTGAAGGAATTTTAATGCATATTAAGTATATATATGTTTGTGAAGATGGGATATATTCATTCGAATCCATATCCAGATGTGTGTACGAATAAATATAAAATATTCTATAAATTCTCTAGTTTTATTGTAAATTAAACACATCGATAAGGTAACGTGCATATATGCACATGAATTGAAGTAGAAGGACTTAATGTATTCAAATATATGGATATGTATATACTTAATAATTTTATGCATTATGTGGCGTAGAATAAAATGTGATGAAGACAAAATAAAATCAATAAATTTTTATTATATTTCCTTTTTCTAACCGACAAGAAAGAAAAGAAAAAAAAATTAAATTAATAAAAAAGAAAATAAAGCAAAAAAATTAAAAAAATTTAATGCAAAATGTGTATATATGTGTGTGTGTGATTGTGTGTACGTATAATGAAAAAAATAATTATAGAAGTAGAAGAACAGAATAAAACGAAATAAATTAAAAATAATAATGCGCAAAAAAAAGACAAAAAAAAACAACAACCGCAAATAAATAGAATAGAAGTTCTTGATATTTATATGAATTGGATTTAGAGGAAAAAAAAAAAACAAAGCAGAAAATAATACGAAAAGAAACAATAAGAAAATAAAATAAAACTTTTACATGGGGAAGAAAAAAAAACTAAATGTAGGGAACAATTTTTACTTATAAAATACATGGATATACTTATATACTTGGCTAGTCTATATTATTATTATATTATTATTACTA
Organism: Atherix ibis; assembly: GCA_958298945.1. Taxonomy (NCBI): domain Eukaryota; kingdom Metazoa; phylum Arthropoda; class Insecta; order Diptera; family Athericidae; genus Atherix; species Atherix ibis. The sequence continues at coordinate 50,980,286 of OY282609.1, forward strand.
CTATGCTCCTCATAGCATACATATATTGTGTATATATATATGTATCAGTGTAATTATTTATAAAACAGAACTAAGTGTATGTATATAAATTCAATGTTTTTTTTTTTTTTTTTCTTCTTTGCATCGTTTTCCCTATCTTCAAAGCTTTGTACATATTTTGCTCAATATATTTTTCGTATTTCTTTTTGTTTTATTTTCATTGCATTTTATTCATTTTCTTGGTTGGATTGCATTATTCATTTTGAATTATTTTTTTTTATACTTTTTGTTTTCCCTTCTAAACTTAGTAGGAGAGATTTGTTCTTGCCTCCTCATTGAACGGGAGGAGCACAGAGTTACATATACACATCCACACGTGCAAATTTACAATAAATAAGTAAAATATTATTTTCTTCACTATCTGACTGCCTTTATGTATTAATTTTTATTCTCTTTTCTCTCACTGTCGGCACTCTCCCATTTTCTATACGTCCCTATAGAGCCCTCTGCCTCTGGCGATAGTATTCTCACAATCCTTCCTCTCATTTACTTCTACCCATGATTATGATAGTGTACGATTATGGTTGCCAACTTTACCGTCCAGACGTTCTGTTGTGAATGCCCTTTCCTTTTTCCCCTTTTTCTTCCTTTTTCATTTTTTTTTTATTCTTGTGTATGCTGCTAATGTTCAGTGTTTCTGTTTCTTAAACTTTGTTTTTTTTTGCTCAACGCCGCCCCGCATTCTTAACACAGTTTAATTCGCTTCCAATTTAATGTATTTCGTTTTTATTTTTATTATACTCGGATTCTTCTTACTTTGCGACCTCCCCACCTCCACTAACTACCGTATTTAATTTTACTTTTATACAATTTATGTTTTGCTTTTTTTTCCTTCGTATTCTTCGGATTATTATTATAGGTTAAAATCAATCGATAAATTGGCTTGGCTGGCGGCTCTCTTCTTGCTATTTTATTTATTCGGCATTATATTTATGAATGTATAAAGATTCGAAAGTATTATATGTAAATACACAGAAGGATGAGCTAAAGTTTATCTTTAGTTAAATATAATTTTTTTCTTTCTTTTGCTTATTATTATGCTACAATATATGAATACATTTACAATAGAGATATGTTTATTCTAAGATTTATTAAAATAATTTTTTTTTCATTTATTATTCCTACTCTGTAACATATACGTGTGCATAGAGTTGTTGGTGTGCAGAACTGCCAATTATGTAGTTCGGAAAGATTTGAAGAGAAAAACCCAACATACCGATAAGAATTATTTTAATGCACACACAAACAAATCTTCACAAAATAAAAATAAAAAACACATCCATTTTCAAATTAGAGAGAAAACGGCGATATTTTAGAAAAATTCTACAATCAGACATGTTGTTTACGTTAGCTTTTGATAATTTGGCGGGCGAGATAATATGATATGAAAAGGGCCAACCAACGCACATGGTGCGCTCAACTCGAAACTGAATTGACCAACAAACAAACGAGACGAACACATGGTCGGTCCCATGTACAATCGATATTTGGAGCTGTGAGTATAGAGAACTTTTCAGCGGAGGATATGTTGGCAGAGAAATGTAAACGAGTATGTACATATGTATTTATAAATGTATGGGAAAATTTGGGTACCTGCTGTTGCTATTGCTGATGATGGGGCTGTCGCGCGCTTATCTACAATAATTGTCAACAAAGCACCATCGTAAGTTACGTTTCTCGTACAAATACGCGCGCCTATGAATGTATTGCACTGGCAGACGGCAGTGCTTTTTGTGAGCACGCCATTCTGGGAATTCGTTCATGGGCTTCGACAAGAATCCGAGCACATGGTAAACACGAAAGCCTTCAGCGACATTGAACAAAGCTACAGAACGTAGCATAGCACGCGGGAGACCGGCACAGCACAGTCAGTTATGCCGGCAAGTAGGTAAATGAGGCAGACAGACAGAGAGAGTAATTCCGCGTAGGACAAACAAAACACGAATTGACGTACGTAAACATAACCTCAATTTTCAACTAGCCGGCTTTTATGTTGTGTCGTCATAGTCGTCACCGCCGTTTTCGCTTTGTTGCGAATGAGAATCGATTGCTTTGTATTGTGAGTTGACCGTGACTCCTCTCAGAGAATTATGGGGTCTTGGTTTTTGCAAAAAAAGTGGGGGATGGGCAAGAGATAAGACTTACAAAAGCACGTGTTTTTTTTGACATTCAACTACAAAACTATGCTCCCGCATTCTTGACTTTCAGCTCTCAATAATTGCGCTCTTCTTTGTTGTTGGCTGCCATTGACTGATGGTGATATGATGTGCTGTGCTGTGTTCTTCCGTTCATATTCGTGAGAACGTATTTATGCGCAGATTTAAAAAAGCTCAGACAAAATGTTCACTACACGTGGTAACCGTAAATTTGTTTGCTTTGCTGACATATCGACTATAAAGAATAGAATTTCTTTTTGAATCTTTCCTACTAAATAAACTGGCTACCACCAATCACAAAAGCTGTCGAAAATTAATTTAAAAACGAATATAATAATTAATTTTCTGATCAAAGGACTTATTGTGTTTAAATACATGTCGATGTTAATTTAAAAAAAAAATGAACTTTTGTGATTGAAATGAATTGAAAATTTTTATTACGAGTAGTTCTAAAAATAAAAATTTCTTGTATGAAGGAAAACGAAATGCGTTTAATCATATTTCTGTAAGAAATTCGCCAATACTCTATAGTAGTCAATCACATATGGTATACACTACAGACCGAAAAAATGCGACCACCTTGGTTAAAATTTTAATAAATCGAAAAATTACATTATTTATTTTGTATGCTTTTCATTGTCAACTACAACAATTGCTCCACCGTCCCTGTTTGTAGCAAGTTAAAAATAAATGTTTATTTATTTTTAACTTACCTTAACTTGCTAAGTATTTATTATATACTTTTTTCTTAATATTTATCTAAAGTTGAAACTATTACATTCAATTTAATCAAAAATTGCAAACATTTTTGTAGTTAGTTTTGGATTACTTTCCCAAATTATTTATGGAAGGTAAATCTAAGATTTAAAATTTTGACTGAAGACTATGAAAAATGAACTTTAAGCAAATGAATAAAATTTCCAGATGTTTGGGTCCAAAAGAATAATATACATGCATTGCTAGTACTGGAGAAAAAATGCTGCCGGAAGCTGTAGTGCCACCTGTCAAGCAATGTGTTGGTTCCCAAGTAACACCAGTTACGGAAATTATGCTATTTAACGGCACTCTGGCGAAACTGTGTTCCGTCATATGATTACGAATTTGTTCAAGATGGGTTCAGAAACGGTTCAGAAACGGTTCAGAAACTGTTCGTTCTTTGTCTGTGAAAGCCGATGCTCAAACAATTAGTTTGCTTTCATGTATGGGTGCATTCATACATGAAATTGCATGTATGGGTGCACCCATACATGAAAGCAAAAAATTTTCGAGTTCCGGCTTGTAGCGACAAAGCACGAACAGTTTCTGAACCCATCTTGAACAAATTCGTAATTATATGACGGAACAGAGTTCCGTCAGAGTGCCGTCAAATAGCTTTATTTTCGTAACTTGCGTTACTTGGGTCTTCATTATAGTTAAATATTTTTAATTTTTTTTGTAATCAAATATATTTTCATAACATTAAAAAATTAATAACAAAAAATTAAATAAAATAGCATCTTCTAGCTATATAACCATATAAAAAACTTAAAACCTATTCAATTTCTAGGAACTCGATGTCATCGAACAATTCGGTGTCCGAAGTAGTTGCACAATGTTGTTCTTTTTTTTTTGGTTTTTTTGGATATATTGTCTTTTGCGGTATAAAAAAACCTCCTCAAAATTTTATTTATATCATCTTCCCTAACGAAGGGAAATTTATCCAATGCACAATCTATATTAAAAAATAGTTATTAGTTATGTTATCATAGATTTAAAAATAATTTAGATTATGCTTACTCTTAATTATTTTTGACACATTCAGGTCCTTGAAGCCAATATTTGTCTGCCTCCCATCAAATGTAAATAACAGTGGAATAATGTTGTATTTGTGGAGTGCTGGAGCTTTCTTCTGTTTTATCCAAACTTTCAAGATATTCAATGGAATTGTCGGTTTCAATTATATTACCTTGCACCGGTATACGCAAATCAGCAAGTGTGAATTCTATGTTTTTTTTTTTTTACTGCACATACTAATTTTCTTTTTATTTCGTTCGCGACTTCCCTTTCGTACGCTCTTTTGGCCATTTTCCTTTTAATAATATTATTATTTATTATATATTTTAATTCTAATAATATAGTTTAATTAATATAATGTACTATTACGTTTCTTTTTTTTAAGCACGAGAAAAACTTGTTGTCGCCGCAACATTCAATTCGCAATTGGTTATTTCACAACTAATAGAAATGAAAATTTACAATTCTAATAATATAATTTAATTATAATATAATGTACTATTACGTTTCTTTATTTTACGCACGAGGAAAACTTGTGATCGCCGCAACATTCAATTAGCAATTGGTTATTTTGACAACTAATAGAAATGTAAATTTACAATACATTCACACTAAATTCATTTCGAGTTCAGTTAGTTCCGTCATTCAAGTCCATAGACGACACTCATTCGTAATACGTCATAATCCTGAACTAAGAGCCGTCAGATGTAACAAAAACGGAACTCATTGACGGAACTTATTGAATGAGTTCCGAGTGCGTTACTTGGGTTATAATGTATTATATTGTAGTTGGGGGTTATTTCTCTACGGCTGGAGTGGGAGTTTTGATGCGAATTGAATGAATTGAAAAAAAAGAATAGTATCTAAATATTTTTACTTGGTGAAAGATTCGTTATGCAGAGTTATAATATGTACGAAATAAAAAAAAACAGAAAAGGAATCATCCGATCTCAACCCAATAAAAGTTTTATAGGATGAACTAGAGAGAAGAGTGCGGAGCATTGTCTATCCCCCACTAAATACTTATCGAGAGTATTTCAAAGGATACGATAAAAAAATTGACCGACCAAATACCTAGAAATTGTAGTCATTTTTTTTTTTTTTGACTAGATATCTTTATCCCTTGAACTTTCTTCAGCATTATCTTGAGTTCTGTATTTTTTTTTCGCAAAAAATGGTTATTGAAGATATTTTGCTTTAAAATGAGAATTTTTCATAAATTTTTTTATTGGTTTCAAGCACTTTTAAAGTTCTCTCTTAAACTGTAAGCTTTTTTCAATCTTTATTTAGGAAATATGCACATAACTTTTAAGTGTAAAATGTTGAATTTTTTCGTTTTTATATGTGCTATCGTCCCCTGCATTATCTTGGCATATTCTAGATGACATTTCCACCTAATTTGCTTCAACACTTTCTTCTTTCACCAGTGATTCTTGAATATCTTCGACAGTTATATCGTTTTAATCCTTCTGCTCCTAGATACTTAGCAGGTTCTACTATATCATCCATTCTGTAATTTGCTGGCTCGATTAGATTTTCACGAGCCAGCAATTAAAATTTAAACCTTTTTACATTAAAATTCAAAATATTAAAATTTAAAGCTTTTGAAATGTCAGTATCCATTATTTATTTTTTTTTTTAATTTTAACAATTTTGTTTTAAGTTAACTCAATTTTATCGGATCAGAAAATTTCCATAATAATTTTTAACTCAAGCAAATTTACATTTATGCAAAAAAAAATCTAATTTTTTGTATAAATTCTGATTGGAATATTTTTTTTTTTTAATTCCTTGTTAACTTTTTTCAAATTATTTTAATACTATTTTTTAAAAAAAATATCTAATTAGTCTCTCCAAAAAATTAAATTCCATCATTTTTATTTTTAATATAATAATTAAAAAAAATTGTGGAATTTAAGTTATTTAAATAATAATATAAAGAATTTGTTTCTAATTTGATAACATTTAACGAGAATAAATGGTTCGTTATCTAATTGTATGAATAACAAAATATTATGGAACTTGTCAATCGAGAATTTATAAAAAAAAGAATTTCCATTTTTTCTTCGTTATGTCACTATATTATTAGAGAATATAGAAAGTTGGTGAAATAAAAAAAAACTATTTTGTATAATACTTTGAAAAGTTATGCTACGAAAAATAATACAAGAACCGTCCAAAAATAGGATTTTCATTTTATTATGTAAGATAGGAATTTTTCTAAACCCAAAAAATTCTGTAGTTATAGATATTTTTCAGGTAAGATTAATAAAAATTCAATAGGGTATATTAGTTAATATAATTAAATATTGTAATATATAAATAAAAAGGAAAAACCTGAATAGATTCAGTGCTTTAGTGAAACTGGAGCACTGAATCTATTTAGGTTTTTCCTTCTGATATATAAATAAGAAGTGAAAACTGTCAACGGAGATATTCGGCGAACTCTTCTTTACTAGATCTAAAGCAACAAGAGTTGTAGTTCCAATGAATAATAATAATAATAATAGACAACCCGGTATCACAGTCGTTAGCAGCGTACTGGACTATTATCCAAGTGGTCGTGGTTTCGAATCTGACACTAATTCCCCAAAACCATTTTTCCTTCCATTTTACTTTAATTTCTCATATCTCGTTAACCATAATAATAAGAAGAAGAAAAAGAAGAAGAGGAAGCAAAACCATAAACTTCATATGATTTATGAAAGTTCGATTATTTTAACTATTAAACCCACCGGCATTAGGAAACAAAAACAGCCCAAATTAGAATCCATTATTTTAATGATAAAATAGGTAAACGTTAAAAAAAAGAAAATTAGTATTGTAAATTTTATTTGGATTAAAAAATGTCAGAGGGTGAGTTGTCCTTTTCAAGAGTAGAAGTCCACTATAGTCGAAAATAACACAGGACTTGAAAGAGTAATAAAAGGTATAAAATATTCCAAATGAAAATTTGCTTTAAGTAAAGAATAATAAAAAAAGAAAAAAGAAAGTTCTCAGTAAAAAATAACAAAAGAAGAAAGGTTTTTTTTAGTGTGTCAAATATATCAAAGATTACGAGAAAAAGTCCTTTTCAGTAGAGAATATTTGAGGAGAAGAAGAATAATTCTTTTGTTTAACCTGATATACCTGTCGTTACACATACTACATACCCAATCACCGCGCAAACAGACCTGTCTAGTTAGGATTTTGCCAGCACAACGCTTTATTTGATTTCCTGCTTAGACCACCTAATGCGATGGATCAGTTTCCCTCTTTTTTAAATCTCTTCTCAACCAACATCGGTTCCCTCTTTAGTGGTCTTTTTACCATCTCCGCCACTTACCTACATTCATCATATTTCGTGTTCCATGTATGATACCGTCAAACATTCCATCTTGTTTTTATACGCACATTTGTGCAGCCACCTGTGTACATCACCAAACCAGCTCCATTTATCACAGATAGGTCCATTTGCGAATAGTCAGTAACTAGTTACAGGCTAGTTACCCTAACTGTTGATAGCAAGCAGTGATAGCACCCGAGATCCTGGTTTACCCTCAACAGTTTTAAGACTATACCCGTGATGAAGGTGTCTACCACAGCCACCATGTTTCAGCCAAAGGCTCCTCGTGTCGGAAGAAACACGGCGGGGCTCCCGACACCGATTGCACAAGACAGTTCTGCTCTGAGTACCTGGTAGGTATCAGTAAGGAACTTAAGTACCGCGGGTTTGCCAAGACCAGTAAGCCGCTTGTGGTATAGATTTTATAACTGGATCATTATAGACTTTCCAGACCGGATCTTCCTCGTCCAAATATTCCTCGTTCAACCCATCACAACCTAATGATATTAATTTGATCTACTTTAACGCTCTAGCACCTCGTCATTAAATAGGCTCCGGACTCGACTATCCTCTCCGTCCTTATGTACGGGGTCAAAATCCTCATCTCGAACGTGAATCCTCCTCTCGAACGCGGACAAGAGTCCGCAATGGTTTTTTCCTGAAAACCCAAGGTTCCGAAGAATACATGGGGGTTGGAAAACCCTTGTGCAGCGGGTCAGAATTTTCGAGCGAAATTAAATTATTTAAATTGATATAAATTGACTGACTGAAATATTGATATTCTGCTCTCTGCAAAATTTGCTTAGAACATAGAATAGGTGGAAAGGTCTGTCTCGTATTCATTGACAATAGTCGGGAATTCGCTAATCTGACCTCTACGAGAATATTTTTGCAAATTAATTTTGTGCATCTAGTGCCATCTGTTGATATTTACATACATCTGGTCTCGTAGATTGAACCAACAACATCTATCGCCAGTAAGATCTGTGTTAATAGTCAGATATTCTCTACTGTTATCTGCAGTGATAGTACCCGGGATAAGTACTAATAGAATACGAGACATGCGATTTGGATGTCAACTATAGCCACTATGTTTTTGCCAAAGGCACCTCACTTTTATCGGACACGGTATGACCTGACTCCTCTAGTACCAGTTTTTGTTTCAAGAGTACTTTGGTATGTATTAGGAACCTTGTGAATTCAAGGCACTGCTAGGCCAGCTCTGGTCTGATGGTTCGCTAAATCCGAAGTTTCTTCTAGTATTGAGCATATTATAGTTGGAACGTTCTCTCAAAAGTGCCTCCCTGCTGGGAGGACATCTTTGATAATTCTGCATGCACTCTTCACAGAGCTAAGTTTCCAGTTTTTTCGTTTATTTGGTTTTATTAAAAATACAATTTACCCAATATTATCTTTAACATTATACGATGTCTGTTCAAAAAGTATCGCGAATTTTGTATTTTTTCAAAAATTATTCATTTATTCATGGAATATCTAATTTGTTCCCTTCAAAGTAGTCCCCACCAGATATTATACACTTGCGCCAACGTTTTTTCCAATCATCGAAGGACTTCAAAAAGTTTTTTTTTGTAATCTTGTTCAGCTCCTCCTTCGATGTCGTCTTTATCTCCTCAAACGTAGCGTAGCGTCGTCCTTTCATGGAGCTCTTCAGTTTCGGGAACAAGAAAAAGACACAGGGGGCCAGATCTGAGGAATACGGTGGCTGCGGCATTATTAGTGTGTTGTTTTTGGCCAAAAATGGCAAAAGCCAATTTTTGTTCTTCCACAAATCCGGGCGTTTCTGGCGGATTGCTTCACGCAACTTGCGCATAACTTTCTCAATATTCCTTATTGACCCTTCTACCCTGTGGCAAAAACTCATGATGCACCACGCCCCTGCAATTGAAGAAAACTATATGCAAAACCTTCACAATCGACCGAATTTGGCGCGCTTTTTTCGGTCTTGGCTCGTACGGCAGCTTCCATTGGGATGAATGAGGTTTGGTTCCACGTCATAACCATAAACCCATGATTCGTCACCAGTTATGACCCTTTGCAGCAAATTTGGGTCGTCGCGGACAGAGTCCAACAGGTCCTTAGCAATGTTAATCGATATTGTTTTTGGTCAAAATTGAGCAAAAATCGAAGACGAGCCAAAACACGTGCAAGCAAAGCAGCTGTACCAAAAATTAACTGAACATTCAAAATAGCCGAACTTGTCGGCATAAGTGAGAGACATGAGTACCAACATAACGCCACAAAAAATCGAATATACGTAACCCACGAAAATTCAAAATTCACGATACTTTTTGAGCAGACCTCGTATTCAAATACGTCTGAGCTTTTAACATTGCGCAAAATACCATCTTGAATTCTTTGTCGTATATTTAGTGTGGATAACGAAATTACGCCCCAACATTTTATTGAAAACCCTCAAGGATTGCTTATTAAAATTTCCTTAAAAGATATTCTTCTGAATTAAGGATTTACACTCATGAAATGTTTCCTTTGTTTGTTTATTTTTTTTTTTGTAATTTTTTTATATCCACAAAAAAACCTTGTCCCAATAATTCCGAAAAGGGAACGTACAGAACAAACTATCTTCTCCTCTTTATGCGTTTAAGAGTATCTCAATAAAACTAACAATTTTTATTTTCATATTCGAAAAATTCTTTAACTAATTTTAGCTTATTCTTTATTTTGGTTTAGTAATAATAAACATAACGCCACAAAAATTGAAAATCAAATATATACTTAACCCGCGGAAATTCAAAATTCGCGATACTTTTTGAACACACCTCGTATGAAAAATAATGTTTAATGATGGAGAGGATGTACCTTAATTAAATCAGGACCAGTTAAATTGGTTTTTAACAATGTAAAATAATGCAAAAAGGGCTCTGTACTGTAGACCCTGTGAAAATTGCAAAGTTTTTTGTAAGTAAAAACTATTCTGCGTCATTTCGTATAGTTTTATTTACAAAAACCATTGAAGTGGTAGGCAAACATTAACGGTAAATAAGAACAACAAAGAATTTTTAGTATCGCATTTCACATTATTATTTTCTTTTAAAGAAAATAGAACATGACGCAAAAATTTGTTGTTAGTAATAATTTTATGGTGAATTTATTAGATTTTCTTTGTTAAACAATTACCAATACCTAAGTTTCTAACAGACACATGTATTGTATAATAAATAAATATTTTTTTGTTTGCTCTTTTTACTTAAATGATACTATTTTGAACGGAAAATATTCTCATAATTTTCCCTAAAATCTTTGTTGTGAATCGCCATAATTTTTTATGAGTCATTGTAGACTGTTTATTTATAAAAGAAAATCGAACATTTAGTTTTCTTGTCTGGTCGACTAAATATTGCACTCAGGAAGAAGAAACTTTCATCAAAATTAGAAAAGTTTATTCGATAATAGAAAATAAGAAATATGAAAATTTATCGTCAAATGTACACTCTGACACGTCTACTTGGATTTCATAATTAAATTATCGTTAATAATTATCAAATCTCTACAAATTATGTTTTTTTTTTTTTTTTGCATATTTAAGTTTTTATTTTAGTATTTTAATAAGAAAATGTTAAAAACTCATCTTACATCCGCAGAAAATTGATTTTAAGAACAAAAACTTAACTTGGTGCACAATAGTTGAATTTTTGGAAATTTTTTTTTCTTTGCAAAAATTTTATGGAGCGTAGTCCTGTTTATTGAATAATTTCGGGCAATCAGAATGAAATTTGAAGCTGCAATCTGCACGTCTATCCCCCTTAATTAATTAAAAGTAATAATTTTAAGTGACATCCATGGTTCAACAAGTGATCTCTGCGCTTAGGGTAATTCGATCTAATCTATGCATGTACCAGGTGTATAAGCTTAAATCCGCTGTTTTTAGTCAAAAAAACGTGTTTTTTTTCATAGAAAGCAATCACAAATTTATTGAAAGTACTTGCTGATTTTCGCGCTTCTTGGCCCACAAGTCAAAATTTCCGTCTTTGAACCAACGAAACCAATCTCGGCATGTGGTTTCTGATAAAGCACGGTCACCATAGGCCTCTATAAGCATTCGATGCGATTCGGCAGCCGTTTTCTTCAAATTGAAGCAGAAAACCAGAGCTTCCGTATATGCTCTTTTTCTGGCACAAAACTTGACATGATTACCAAAGGAAAATTGTATGTTGTCGTACGAAATTGCAGACAATGTGCACTGATTAATGTTGACAGATGTCAAACTCATAAAAAAAGTATGGCGTGCCCATGTTAGCTCAATACGCTCACCCAAACAGCGGATTTAAGCTTATACCTATTGTTAAATCAATCTAATTCGCAGAAGTTTGATTATTATTAAGGTAAATCAGAAAGGTAATATGAACCTTTTTTTGACGTACATTCAAAAAAATTCTCAAGACGATTGCGTCATATTCGGATTGGACTATTACTCCTAACTCTTATTCAGAGCTATTAAAACTTTGGACACATTAACTAGTCCTAATCTAAGTGGGGTTTGGTAACCTCTTTATTCTGATTCATCTATACAGATTCTAACGATTGCGTAAATTGTGCAGTCCTTAATCCATTTGAGTAATTAAAGAACACAAACTCCCATTGCGTACTTTTTCTGAACGCCCAACTTAAATTTTTTTCAACTAATCTACTCTGCTGGAACTAAAGTTTTTTTTGGACTATGAAATTAAAAAACGGCTTTACTTTGCAGAGTTTTTATATATCGAAATAAGACCTGTTGTTATAACAGTAGTCCTTTTAGCTCCCTATGAGTCGACTAATTAGGATGACAACAGGCCCAATTATTAAGAAAATCTGTACAAGCAGCATTTATAATGAAACAATTTTAAAAAAAAATATCTTATTTCTACCACCTACTCAAAAAGAAAATATTTTTGAGTTGTAAAGAGATCAATCCACTCTTTTTTTTTTAATTTCTAACGCTCCCTGCCTCGCTCGGATAGGAAGCCGCGCGTAGGAGTGGGGTTCAGTTTGTCTGCGTCACTAAGTAGATGCAAAAAGGCAAGTATCGATCCATTTTCGTGTAGGAAAATTTTCTTCGAAATGGTAGATAAATTGAGTGACTCCATACTTTTGTTCACAGAATCTTTTGTCGATGACCACGCAATATCCTTTGAGGTCATCTAGCTTGCTGGAGCTAAATATTGCGATATCAGGTGGAGAACCCTACTAAATAGAAGTTATTCTTTCTATGGTGAACTGTGGGCAAGCAGGCCGGCAGTTGAAACTGTAATTAATCTTCCTAAATATCACAGCGTAACAATTGAAGACCATTCGTGGATTATCAGTTGACCCGGTTCTCAAAAGCATTCGACATTGGTTGTTCAACAATCATTAGGTTTCGGGTTATGTTGGCATATCAGTTGGCGACGGAGGATATTCACTGTCCAGTTCCCACTCAAATTCTGAACTCGCCGCATCTACTGACCAAACGGCATTTAACATCTTTAGCTGTACGTAGATAAACAGCCGGACCGACAGTGAAAGGATTTCTTTCCAAACATTGGCCAAACACCAGCACACTAGTCTACCCAACAACCATTTCTCAGTATTCAGATTGGCATACTGCAATTACCCACGATTTCTCCTTCGGTAACCAATCTAATCTTTCATGCCATTCCTATGGCGTGCAACATACAATTTCCCATATTTTAAATGAATATCATCTAATCCTGAATTCGTTTTTGTATAGAGCTCCTTCCATTGTGAGGTCTAGCAACCCTAAAGCTTAGATTACACCGTGCGGTCTAATACACGACTTTCTCCTGACAATGGTTTGCTGTCAAGTCGTTTAATTCTACGAACAATTCGCCGCTATATTATACTGGTCGTGTAATATTCCTCGTGCGAATCCTCTATATAAATTCAGCGTGCTTGCTCGAACATACACGTACACATATGTGTATATTACATGTGACATCGTTCATGTTGCTCGTTTCGAACTCATTATTTGCGCGTCGTTTATTTTGACATTTGACAGTTTCCATATTTACTGTGCGTTCATTGCTGCTTATTTATTTTATTGATAAATGTTATTTAAAATTATTTCTTTAATATTTATTATATTAAATATAAAACTCTTTTGACATATGCAAAGTGGAGATTGCCTAATGAAAATTTAAAAAAAAAGTACCAAAAACTACTTTAGCGAATAAATTTATAAATAATGTTTAATAAAATGACACTATCAGTGGAACATGGAATATTAATGTTTGAAATTAATATTTAAATAATAAAATATTATACCATATATAAAATATTTACTAAAATAAATAAATTAATTGAAATAATCAAAATAAATAAATGTGAAAATGTCATTCATATTACAAAATAAAAATTGGGTTGTTCGGAAAGTAATTTCGTTTAAAAAAAAATAAAAATGAAAGACGATTTTCTTATAGTGAATTAATATTGTCCAGTCTGATCCAATACCCTTTGCCATCTTTCTGGCTCATGAAATTTTTGTTCTTTGCTGGCAAAAAACTGATCCAAGTGATTTTTGACCTCCTCATTTGAATTAAACGTTTTACCGTTTAAAAAATTCTGTACAGACCGGAACAAATGATAATTGGAAGGTGCTAGGTCTGAAGAGTATGGTTGGTGTGGCAGTATATCCCATCCAAGCTCTAAAAGCTTTTGCCGAATGGTTAAACTTGTATTTGGTTTCGCATTATCCTGTTGGAATACTATACCTTTCCTATTGTCCAATTCTGTCCTTTTTTCTTTAAGTAAATCAGTCAATTTGTCCAACTGATGACAGTTCACTTCAGAATTGATCGTTGTGTTGCTCGGTAGAAGCTCAAAATAAACGATTCCTTTGAAATCCCACCAAACAGATAGAATAACCTTTTTTTTTAAAATATTGGCTTTCGAAGTGCTTTGATCCGGTTCATCTTTCCTACTCCAGGATTTTTTACGCTTAACATTGTTGTAGACAACGCATTTCTCGTCCTTAGTGATGATACGCTTCAAAAATGGATTATTTTCTTGGCGTTTGAGAAGCAAATCACAAACGTCAATACGACGGCACAAATTTTTTCCCGTAAGAAGGTGAGGAACCCATATGTCGAGCTTTGAGATTAAACCTACCCGTTTCAAATGATTATGAACCGTCGAATTCGAAAAATTTAAACTCTTAAATCAATTAATGCGTTTATTGTGTTTCACACTGGGTTGCATCAATTAATGCGTTTATTGTGTCTTCATCAGCAAACGAAATTACTTTCCGAACAACCCAATAAAATAAGAATAGCAGCGACCAAATACAGAATTCATCAATAAAAAATATATTTAAACATTTTTTTTTGCTCGCGTAAATTGCTCGTGCATCGCGATTAATTTTTCTATGATTAAACTGATCGTCAAATATACAATGTTTGCTTGCGGCGAACGAGCACAATTTTATTGACGCGTAATGTTCGTAAGTCCGCGCACGTATTTTACGATGTCAGACGTGTCAAAAAGGGGAAAATTCACACTTAGTTCGTCTATTAGACGCGAGGTGTAATCTAAGCTAAGTGCTTACCGTTTGAACTAATCAATTTATAGACGAAACGAAGTGTAACCACTTCTTTTGGCAGTGAATAAGCAATAAGACATGGAAGGAAATCAAGAAGAGCACGTGTAAATTTAGTATGTGTCGTTGTTTTGACAAATCGATTATTTAGGAACACCGTATTTGGGATTTTAAATAAATGGGTTTTTCATATAAAAAATATTTTCATGATTACTAAGCATTCAGGAATAATTTTTCAGGAATACATTCTGTAATAATACTTATTGTATAAGGAATTCCTGATAGTGTAGAAGTCATTCGGAAAAAAAAATGAAAATTTCATGCAAAGATGAAGTGATTCACGGCTTAGAGTATGGACTCAAAACGGCACTAAATTTTTCGCTTACTATCATAAGAATCCTGGTGTACTCAATTAGGATTGAATGAAGGACCTAATATTTTTGGCTTTTAGAAGGCAGATCGATCGCTGCAAAATAATTTAGATGCAGTTTGATTAGTTCTTTAACTCACTGTTCAGTTAAAGAAATAATTATTTCTTTTGCCATTCTTCAGCGCGCTTCATGATTTCTCGTTCAGAAAAAGAACTGAACAAGGTGGTGATTTACAGCCCTATCTGAATTGAAGGACATACCACGCAAGGAGTTTTGCAGAGACAGAAACCAGTGGAAGTCTGAGGGCGCAAGGCCAGGGAAGTATGGTGGGTGTTGGAACACATCCCATCCAAGCTGCAATATTTTTTGTTGGGTGATCAAAATTGTGTGCAGTTTTGCGTTGTTGTGATGGAACACAACTCCTTTACGATTAATGAGCTCCAGACGTTTCTGCATAATGGATTTGTTTAAAGTGTGCAATTGTCGACAGTACACTTCTGAATTGATTGCTTGGTAGCAGCTCAAAAAACACAACACATTCAAAATCCAACCACAATGACACCATAATCGTCCTTTCATGAATGTCCACTATCGATGTTGTTTAAGGCGGATCATCATGCCTAAATTAAGAACGTTTGCCAAACCACATTATTGTAAACGATCCACTTCTCATCGTCAGCTATCAATCACTTTAAAAAAGGATCTTTTTCCTCACGTTTCGTAGGGATGAACTTTTTCAGATAGTTGTGAACGGTTGAATGATGGATGTTCAATGTTTCTGCAATGTCTCGTGTCGTGTAACGCTGGTTTGGCTCAATTAATGCCTTTATCTTGTCGTCATAAACCACGGTTTTCCCTCCAGTCCGAGGAGCGTCGTTGAGATCAAAGTCACCAACCCGGGATTTTATAAACCAACGTTGTTGGTACCGTAAACTTTACGCAACTTTTCATAATTCAAAGTTTGGTTTTCCATATTCAACTTGTTGTAAAATCCGTAGAAAATAACCAAAATGAATCAATTTTTTTAATAAATGAAGCTTAAACTGTCAACTATTAAATGACATAACAATAACATAAATGCAAATAAGTCTCTAGGACTTTTAAAACAAAATGAACAAAAACACCATCTGTTACTAAAACTTCCCCAACAACCCAATAGATGTCCTCAGTTTCTGAATCGTATTTTTTATCATTTGTTAAGACATTATAGAAGATGCTATCTTGGTAACTTTTTCGTTTTGTCCTTTTGAATTGACAAATCTTCCATTTGAATTAAATTTGATTTGATAGCAATAATCTTTTTTTTTTGTTTTTAATTAAATTTTATTATTTAATAATTGCAGAAAATGGAAGTACATATTTCGCCATATACCGGAGCAAATTTAAATCTGCCGATCACGATAACGCCGGTTTCTGAATCAACAGAACAGCAAAAAATCCCCCGAACAGATTTAACTTTCCACTGCATGTGCTGTGGTGATTTCTTCGAAGATCCAAAAGTGTTGTACGATCACATGAACCAATGCCATTCGGAATTCGAGGATGGTACTGGACCAATGTATACAGATAATGTGGATGACAACGATGACGATGAATATTTTGAATACTCCAGCATTATGGAACCAATTTGTGAACTAGTACATTTGGACGATGAGAATTTCAATGGCATGGATTTGTCGCCGAGTTCACAACCAGACAATTGCGATGAAAACTCTTCCGGTTCAAGTAATGGTGTGTCTATGTCGGAACGGAGACGGACAAGAAACAAGATGGACGAGGATCAAAAACCAGACACGAAACTTTTGTCGAATAATTGTTTTCAATGTTCACAGTGTGAGGAGTCATTCCATAGTGCTGGCGATCTAGCGAAACACGTACGGTCGCACACACTTAACAAGCCATACCAGTGCTCGATATGCGAAAAGACGTTCACGCATATTGGCAGCCTAAATACTCATATTCGTATACACAGTGGTGAAAAGCCCTACAAGTGCAATGTTTGCGCAAAAGCATTTACACAGTCCAGCAGTTTAATGGTGCATTTGAGATCGCATTCAGTTAAAAAGCCACACCAATGCCATTTATGTGATAAAGGTAAATATTTTTTATAAATAAATTCTTTGGGGGGTATTTTATACCATTTAAATAGATGGTGGTAAGTCAAATTCACTAATAGACATATAATCTTGAATGGAATCTTTTCGATTGATAAAAAAATAAGAACTCTTTTATGAGTATTGATACATGGCGTTACAGTACTGCTGAACTAAAGGTTGAATGTTCGGGTAATTAGGATCTAAGTCCCTGGCTATGTCGTAAGAACTACCAGGTGTATAAGCTTCAATCCGCTGTTTTTTAGTCAAAAAACACATGTTTTTTTTCATAGAAAGCAAACACAAATTTATTGAAAGTACTTGCCCTTGCTAGCTACACTTTTCCCATCTCTCGGGCAATTTGTGGATACCACGCCAAAAAAATTCCTTCTCTTTCGAGGCAAACCACTCATCAAGCCATTTTCGAACGTCTTCGTAAGAATCGAAGTGCTGCTCAGCGAGCGCGTGGCCCATCGACGGAAACAGGTGGTAGTCGGAAGGGGCCAGGTCTGGTGAATGAGCGGGGTGGGGTAGCACCTCCCAGTTGAGTGTCTCAAAGTAGTTTCGGACCATTTTTGACGTGTGCGATGGTGCGTTGTCGTGGAGGAAAATCGGCTTGTCATGTTTTTGTTGATAATCCGTTCTTTTTTCAGGCAGAGCACGGTGCAATTTTGACAGTTTCATCAGGTTTCAACATCTCATAGTAGACGGTACGCTGCTGATCCCACCAAACGCACAGCATCGTCTTCCGTCCGAAGCGTTTTGGTCTTGTGGAAGATGTTGATGGTTGGCCGTTATCAACCCACGATTTCTTGCGTTTAGGATTCTCGAAATATATCCACTTTTCATCGCCTATCACAATCCGATGTAGGCACCCATTTTCCGATCTTTTCAATCTTCCCCATGGCACGCAGACGCATGGAAATGGTGATTGGGTATTGTCTTCGTCCAAAAGAGCCTGCAATTGATGGTCGTCAACCTTCCTAGGCCGATTTTCACGCTTCTTGTCCCACAAGTCAAAATTGCCGTCTTTGAACCGGCGAAACCAATCTCGGCACGTTGTTTCCTATAAAGCACTGTCACCATAGGCCTCCATAAGCATTCGATGCGATTCAGCAGCCGATTTCTTCAAATTGAAGCAGAAGAGCAGAGCTTCTCGCATATGCTCTTTTTCTGGCACAAAACTAGACATGATTACCAAAGGAAAAATGTATGTTGTACGAAATTGCTGACAATGTGCACTGATTAATGTTGACAGATGTCAAACTCATAAAAAAAAGTATGGCGTGCCCATGGTAGCTTAATACGCTCACTCACGCCATCTATGACCAAACAGCGGATTTAAACTTATACCCCTGGTATTATTGACATGTCGATTTAGGCTAACATATTTTCACATTTTTAATGTCAACTCACAATGTATCGATTAGTATCGATTTTGCTGACCGCTTAATACCTTGACTTATCGTCAGTCAACTTCTGCCGTCAGCCACTCGTTAGTCAGCCGTAAGCCATTTTTTTTTCGTGACGTCAAGTTGGCTGACATTTTTTCCAATTTGATTGACCATCTTATGGCACATTTACTTAAAAAATCTACTGCATAGGCTCTTAGCAAATTTTTTCTATATCTACACGTAAATTTATAAAACCAGATTTAGTCCTAGCGGCGATAATTAGAACAGCGTGCATATTTGTGTGTAGATATGACTAAGAAGATATAGTTTTCTCTCACTTATTACTCATTAGCCATTTTTTTTTTATATTTAAAAGAGTTTTGTCAGAACCAACAATGTATAATTTCTCAAATGTATGAATTCTTGCGAATGTGTTTTGGAAATAAGTAGGAATAATTTTTGTATAGACACCTACAACTTCGAGGTTAGGCAAGTTAAGGATTTTATGGCCAGTCAGTTGGCAAAAATTCACAGCTCGTCACGCCATTTTGTTACGCCCAATCCTATCGAGCATAGTAGGTTGTGGTTAGTAAACAATCTTCAGTGCATACAATTGTTCGCGTATAAACGTTTTGAACTATTATTTGCTGGATAAGTCTCTATGAACAAATTTTCCACTACCAAAACTTACTTATTAGTAATAAAGCCAATATGGTCGTAGTGCTATGAAAATAGTCCCTAAATCATGTCTAAGCGACCTTACATGTAAACAAGCAAAGAATTTTAATTAAAAAATTGTTTCTATTAAAATCATTATTCTGATTAGAAGAAAAATTACAAATTTAAAAAACTAATTGTTTCTATTAAAATCATTATTCTGATTAGAAGAAAAATTACAAATTTAAAAAACTAAAAAGCTAAAATGATAGGTTAAAAATTTTCAAAAAGCTACAATGAATAATGTTTGTTCCTTAATTAAAAGTTCGCAACAAAACAATTCATATATGGTCTATATTTCAAAACTAAATCGATTCTTACTTTTTTAATAAACAAGAGACAATAATACCAATATTATGCGGACCCTAACTAGATTTTAGTTATTTCTGTTTTTCGTTTATTTTCAATCAATTTTAATATTCAAAAAGAACTTTTTACATCATTCAGGGAATAATCAGTTTAAATATAATTTAAGTTGACAACTAATTATATTGCATTTGCTAACTGATAGATGGCATTACTCTCTACTGAGCTAAGGTTTCGGTCTTTGGTTTATTAGGGTTTAAATCTCTGGTTTTGTTATAAGTCAAGTACTGCAATCTTATCCATATTATCGGCGATATTTAGTGTCCCATTTTTAGATGGAAAATATTTCCAAAGAGCTTTATTAAAAGTCTTGCCAATGCAATGACAAAATTTGCTTGTTTGTTTGCTATCATTTGAAGTAACATTAGTACTAAAAAGTGTATTCTAAACGCCATGACACTAAAGGTCATTTGGCGACAAAGGATATCGGGATAAGGAAATAAGGTTTTTTTTTTGGGAATTAGCGTAGGACCATGCCTCAGTGGGATTCGAACCTACGACCCCTTGCACAAAATTTATTTTGTAACATTCTCTGTGTTATAATTCACAATATTAATTTAAAAATTATGAAACGAAAAAAAAATTAAAGAAAAATTATGGGCCAATGTGATGTTGCCCCCACTTAAAGAGAAAACAATTACTGACAAAAAAGGTGGAGTCGGAGGTCCTAAAAAAATGAATTGAAAACTAGAAGCCAAATCGTAGCTCTATGATCTTTAAGTTAAATAGGTGATTATTATTAAACAAAAAAATATATAAGAGAAACATAAAATTGTAAGTAGTGTTTTCGATAATACCTTATTTTAATAGTTCAATATAGTTCAGTAAAACAAGCAGGAAAATGTGTTGAGCTCACATTTCCGTAACAAAATTAAACTTTTATAATTATGAATTTCGATTAATTATTATTTTTCTAAAACTAATTTTCATCTTTTTGTACGCAGGTTTCGTAAATTCAAGTAGTCTAGTTTTGCATCTACGCAGTCATAGTGAAGGCAATCCTTATCAATGTACAGAGTGTGATAAGAACTTCAAGCATGCCAATATGTTAGCAGAGCATATGCGTTTGCATAGCTTCGATCTCGTCTATCAGTGTTCGATATGCCGCAAAGCATTCAAACATTCTAGTGAATTAGTCCAGCATATGAAGTGCCACACCGGTGAAAAGCCTTTCCAGTGTTCCATTTGTGAAAAATCCTTCACACAGCCAGGAAGTCTCAGTACGCATATGCGCATTCACACCGGCGAACGTCCTTTCCAATGTAAATTGTGCGATAAATCATTTACGCAAGCGTCCAGCCTGACGGTGCACATGAAGATCCATTCGGGCGAGAAACCCTTTCGCTGTGAACTCTGTGGCAAAGTCTACAATCAGCAATCATATCTTAATAAGCATATGCAAATGCACCTCGAAGCCGCCAACGAGAAGATTTGCAACAGTTTATCGTGCATTGTGTGCGGTCTAATCTTTAGGGACGCACTTTCATTAGCACACCATGTGACGCAGGTGCATGCTGATCTCCTGCGTGAGGTAAATGGTTTGCAAAAAAATTAAATTTAATTTAAACAAACTAAAAAATAAAGTGGACACATACACACACATAGGAATAATTTTTTTTTACCATAAGAAGGAGAATGAGCAGAAGACCGAATCCAACTTCATTATTAACCAATCACATAAGTTTGTACAAACATATTTAAATCCATAACAATAACTCCTTCATACTCTAATTATGTAAGAATTGTTTTCATCAACAAAACTCATTTTAATTACAAAAGAAATATGAAAAAAAAACACCGAGAAAATGTGAAAAAAAAATCGAGGAAAATAGTGATAAGCAAACAAAAGAATAGAAAGACAAGAACAAAAAAGTAAAACGCAGATAAGTAAGAACGAATGAAATAAAAAAAGAAGAGAGCAACAAACTGTCATTATTTCTAGTTTTAAGTCAGATTTTATTTTTTTTCCCTCTTTCGCGATTACTTTTTATTGTGTTTATTTTTTTTTAGTTTTTGTATCTCATTCTAAATAGTATTTTTATACTATATATAAAAAAATTAATTAAAAGAACAATAAAGCAAATTTTTTTCTTCAGTTTATTATAACAACAACAAAAAAGATTAGAATGATTAAAACGATTTTTTTTTCTTCATATATATATATATTTATATATAATACAATAAATATACATATACTCGTATATCTATTAATTTATATATGTATAAATATAAAGACTGCGCCAAATAAATGATATTTTAAATTATTATTATTAATTACAAAAAGAACAAAAAAAAATAATAAGAAGAATTATGAACAATAAAGTGACTGAGAGAGAAGAGGACAGACACATGAATATTGATATAATTATTAATAATAGAATAAAAAAAATATAGATTAGAATAGAATAGAATTTGGTTATATTAATCGAATTGATTTTTTTGTATTTTTCATTTAAGTGATTTTCTTTTTTCATTATTTTAATTATAATTTAATTTTTAAATTAAGGATTCACGCATGCACTCATTTATATTCGCAAACATAGAAAGGATACACTATAATATTTAAATAATGAGACATTTTTAAAATCATTTCCTTTTTTTTTTTTTTATTCAATTTAGGACATTTTCACTTTATTCTCTCTTAATTTTCTTTGCGTTTCTTTTTAAACAAATCAAAATATTTTTAATTATAAATAATTTGCGATAGGAAATGATTTGTAATTGAGAGAGGAGAGTACTAAATAAATAATTATATTTTTTGTAATTAGTATGTTATTCACAACTTCGTCATGTAATATAGAAATGTGTAACCTAAAGTATTCGCCCTTGTACCGTAAGTTGGAGTTAATAATTCCTTTTATGATAGAAACAGAATTCCGACGGCATGTAGTTGCGCGCTGTGATCATTTTAAAACATTCACAATCTAATGGGAATGCACGACAACTGCAAATTGTTTCATTGACGAATTCGATCTTGTTTTAATTTTGCAGTTGTAGTTCAAGTATTGCCATATATTTTAGTGTTTTACCCAATACACTGCCTATGGGTGGCTATTGACATCTAGCGGCTTTAAATCTAACTTTATTACTCTTCAAAGTTGATAGTAGGAACACAATTCTGACGAGAAGTTGTAAAGTGCACACAGTTGCCGCTGTAAAAATCTTAAAACATTCATAATCTTATGGAAGTGAACGGTAACTGCCGACTGTTTTTTCGTTGAATTAGATTTTGTTTTAATTTTGCAGTTGTAGTTCATGTACTGCCATACATTTTATTGTTTTGTTATATTGTAGGATTTTTTTTTTATAGTTGGTATTGAAAACAAAGTCAAGATAAACGCATGTTTGAGGTTAAGTGAACTTAAAAATTAAATTAAACATTAATTAATCCAATGCCGTTTTTTTTCAATTTTGGGAATGGCAGAAGTCAGAAGAGGGTGTCCGGTTTAGAACTGTTTTATTAGATATTGCTGAAAGAGTTCAATGATGAGCTCCCACAATTGGAACCTTTTTCTCCACATTTCGTTCAGTAGTGTACTGACTTTCAAAGGTACTTTTTGTAATCCCAAGGTCTTCTTTCACCTCTTGACTGGACTACTTTTGCCTTTTAAATAGTTTAAACCATTCCTTAATTCAAATATTATTTCTAGATCAATACTGGCAATAGTTTTCGAACAAGTTTATGGCAAAATTCAATGCAAACGTTTTGTTCGATGAGCTTTGTTTTTATAAAATTTGACATTTACAGAATTTAATCCTTAAAAAGACTCTCAGTTATTGCATGAACAGTTTTTAAATAAATGAAAGCGATTGTATTCGTATAGAAGTTTTTTAATTGATACCTTAGGTCTATAGATAAAACCTAAGATCGTACTACTTTAGATTCATATAGAAATAGTTATTATTCAATGTTTTTTTGACTCTCTCAAAAATTATATTTTATTTTCAAAACAAAAAAAACGACATTTGATAAATAATTAAAATCATTTTGAAAAAATTGTTTATACTATCAAAGGACTATTTCTCTTTTGTAAAATATCGTAAAAGAAAAAAAAGATACAAAACAAATGAGAACAACAAGAGCAACAATTACTCTCTAATAAGTTATTAGAAAAATGGTGTTTTTATTTAAATAGTAATTAATGATTACATTAATTATTACAGTTCAAAAGGTGATAAAAAAACAAATAGAAATAATATAAAAAATGACCGTATACGATTTGAAAGTGAATGTAAAGTGCATATAATTATTGATATTCTTTTAAAAGGGAGAAAAAAGTAAATTTACTAATTCTCCCAATAAAATGGAAAACAAAACCAACCACCAGCATATAAATAATCATTATTTATTATTATTTAACTAGAAAATAAAAAATTGTTCAAATTATTGATAGTTGAATAAATTTAATAAATTGTAGATATTAAGAGATTTATGGACTTTACATAAGTGTTTTTACACGAACTTATTTGTAGAAAACGGATATTTTTTAAACATTACAGATTTGTTTTTGGTCAAATCATATATAAATCCAAATTTAATAAATTTCCTAATTATTTTAATGATAGTGGAAATGGACTTAAAAAATAGTCCCTTCTTTAGTACTAACATATAATAAATAGACGTGAATTAATACTATTGTAAATTGTTCTGTCCTCGTCAAATTGATAAGAAATAAAAAACGCAATAAAACTAATACAACATTTTTAGAAAATTCACTAAAACCAAGTGTTTTTGGCAAGCGCATGTGAAATAAACGGAATTTTTGTAAATATTTATAATAAAAAATTTTGGTTGCATAATTGTTTACATGACTAAATGCATCGTGGCCAAAAAAGGATGTGAGTTAGGAACTTGTTTCTGTTATTTAATTTGATTATGGGTTTTTCAGAAAATTTAACAAATTCTCGAGGCCATAAAAACTTACAGATTAATTGAATAAAAAAATTAGCGTTAATTATTTAATTAAATTCACTTATTTTGAAAGTATAATAACAAAAAAAAATTCAAACGAAGAAGAGAAAAACTAAATTCATGGAAAATAGCAAATATTATTTAGGATTTTCGATCAGAGAGTCTTGTTAATAAAAATCGTGATTAATAATTGTGTTTAATATTTTAATTTGGATTGTATTGCGAGTACAAATGGAAAACCGCAGTTTTCCAATAGATGGCGCCAGCAGCAATTGCTGTTCCAAAATATCAGATCAGAAACGTCAGATCAAAATTTGAGGCTTTATTGTTGACGACTCATTTCAGTGTTTCCAGGTAGGTTTTCACCACATTAGCAACATGTTACCGAGGGTTGTCGTGCTGCAAAATCACTTTGTCGTGTCTTTTCTTTTAGTTGTAAATCAGTTGTGTTCAGCAACATTTCATAATATACCACGCCGAGGTTGCAATAGCTCATAATGGTCCCACCAAATACATAGTATGAGAATATACCATGGCCGAGGTGGTCCCACCAAATACATAGTATGAGCTTTGAGCTATGGATGTTTGGCTTGGCCGTAGATGTTGATCCATGACCGCGGCGCCCCCATAACTTTCTTCATTAGCTTATCGTAATGAATCCACTTTTTATCGTCATTTACAATACGATGCAGAAAATCCTTCCGTTTTTGGACTCGTATGTCACCCAATTTCTTTGCTTTTGGATCATTCGCATGGCTTTCAAATGATGAGATATGGCTTGTTGAGTCCAGCCCAATGAATCTTAAATTACTTGTTGCGTTTAACATAGATCTTCATCCAGTAATGCCTCCAATTCTGCGTCTTAAAACTGTTTCACCAGTTCGAGACGCTCCTTGTCTTCCACGTCGAAATCGCCACTTTTTTAGCGTCTTTTCTCACTAATACAAAGCCTCACCATAAGTTTCTACAATTATTTGACGCGCCTCGACCGCAGATTTTTTCGAATTGACGGCAAAAAGCAAAACTAGCAAATGACACTTATTTCGCACAAATTTCGACATTTTCACGCACAAAACAATATATAATGCCGATCAAAAGTTGCAAATGGAATGAACGGCTTAGATTAAAGAATACCTGGATAGGCTCAAACGTCAGATTTTCGAAATATGTATCCGCAATTTTCTGTCTAAATTATTGCAAAAGCGGCAAAAAATCGTAATGTTTGCATACTTTTGTGTAGATTTTTTTATGTAGACATGACACTCACTGACATCTAGTTTTTGCAATAGAAACTTTTTAAATTCCAAAAGCATAATTAATATCCGTTTAAACTCACTTATTCCAAAAAAAAATATAATTTAAACACGACAGAAGGCAACATTTATTTTTTTTCCAATCTGGTATTAAATGCTTATTATTTATTTTGTAAATAACAATCAAATATGAAGCGCCTAAATTTTGTAGACTTTCGGAGAGTTTTAAAACACACTATTCTGCATGAAAGTGGTAGCATACCAAAATGATTGCATACTTTTGTTGTTTAAGTTGTTGAGTAAGTGAAAGTGCGGTTTTATTAAATTTTAAATAATTTACGAACAAGTATAAATTAATAAATTGGCATAAATAGTTTAATTCTTCACGACAGGAAATAGGAAGTTTCTATTTTAGAATAAGAAGTGTTTCATAAAAGGTTATTTTGCAAGTATGTGCGTTCTTAGGAATGTATTCGTTTGGACAGAATTTTTATGTAGAGGCGGGCCTATTCAGTTCTTCTGAACTATAATCTAAGTGATGAGGAGTTGTTGACAGATGCCTAAGCTTACAATTTGACGTTTCTGATCCGATATTTTGGGACCAGTATTTACTGCTCCTAAAACTACAAAATCTGAAGTTATTCAGCACTTAACTATTCAATATGAAGTTTTAGGAGTTTTCCATTATAAAACGACAATATGCACATTTCTGATACTAATAGGCATTTATTTACTGCATAATTCGTAATTAATATGAAAAGTTTTTGCTTATAAAAATGACGATTTCAATTTTTACACTGGACTTAATATAAAAAGGTTAATTAACAGTTTATTATTTTTTCAAAAAATGCATCATTTTAGAGATTTTCTCTTAGATTCTGTTTGTTTAGAGATTTTCTATGATTTCATTTAGATTACCAAACATAAATTGACATTGACAATTAAAGTTTGAAGTAGAGAAATATTTTTAAAAAAATAAATAAAATAGAAAATATATCCGAATTTGCATTTTTTTGTGGGGAGGGGTTTGTTTATATTTAATAATAATAAAAATATATTTTGTTCGTTTCAAATAAAATTTCTTCTAAAATTAATTCAGCAACTAAAGAAGAAGTAGCGTTTTGTGAACTGGCCTTAGAATCATGGCTAAATACTTAGGGTCATACCTAAATACTTATCTGTGTTGGTGTAAACTACAGTTTATACAGTAATAGTAATATTATATACGCATGATCAACTTTCCTGTAGATAAATATTATATCCACTGATTTTACTCCATTTAGTTTCTTACGCTACAGGTTCGGTCCAGTTGTATATTGAATTCTCTAGCTTTTTACTGGCGCTGTCAATAGATGATTATACCGCTATTATGATGGTGTCATGTGCAAATATAGTCATTAATGTTTTATAATTTTGTGGGATGTCTCTTTTATTATATATGAGGAGTCGTTATTTTTGAAAGTGGCATAAGACCATTTCCTCATATCGATTCGGGTAATGTTTTTAACACTATAAACCTGTTCAATTTTATTATACAAAAAAAATTAATAAAATTGTTGAAGAAAATAA
The DNA here is from genome assembly GCA_958298945.1 of Atherix ibis. Classification (NCBI taxonomy): domain Eukaryota; kingdom Metazoa; phylum Arthropoda; class Insecta; order Diptera; family Athericidae; genus Atherix; species Atherix ibis. The sequence goes on from OY282609.1 coordinate 51,007,806, forward strand.
ACAATTTTTTTTATAGATACAAATGAATTTATACCACTTTTAATAATAATAAAATCTAAAAAATTAAAACAAAAACAATTTTAAATTTATATTTTCTTAGAAGTTGGGCTCTTCTGAAATGGGCTTTTTAATATAAAAAAAAGAAATTAACTTTAATAAAGACATTTACAATATGAACATGAAAAAAAATCGAGTCTATCAGTAATTAATTCCAGTAAAAGAAAATATAAATGAACAAATATAAAAAGTAAATTATTTGTAAAGATAACTAACAACAAAAATAAACTTATTTCTCTATTTACACTAATAGGAGATATGTTCTTGTATAAAAACATTTCTCTCTTGTTATAGGTCTTCAAGTTGTATACAATAGCAACATAGTAATTTTGCTAAAATATTTAAACCTTCCTTGATTTCTAACTGAAGAAAAAAGCTTTAATGGTGCATTTTCTACCATAGACGTTTTAAAGAAATTTTGTGCGATTCACCCATTTTAAACTTCATACAGCATATCTCGGTACACATGTCAGAATATATCATCGACGACGGGGGAGGGAATTGAAATCTATCGGCTTACCGTTAATTGGGAGGAAAGAAATGAGATCGTGTTGAGATGGCAGCATATCTATATCCACTTTAAGGTGGAAGTTGATGCAACATGCCCTAATTATCGACTCACAATGGAGGCTGCGGAACATGTATTCTTCGACTGTCCCCGCCTTAGTGGGAAAAGGAAGAAAGTGAAGAAAATAATCGGTGAACAGCTATTCCAAAATCAGCAAGCTTGGATGCGGTAGCTGAGTAGTAAACAAGATCTGGCATGAAGAAAGAATAAGAAAAGGATCAAGCTAATCCCCATGAAGTAATACCTGACGATGGTCCCATGGAAAGTCATCCTTGAAGAAAATGGAAGTGAATTTTAGTTGGTAAAAATCCCACACACTGTAGGGATTGGTATTGAAGATTTCCCACTACCCATGTATAAAAAATATAACTGCATGCTTTTGATTAATTTATGATGAAATCGGAAACTATTGAATAGTGTGCTTATAAATATAAAAAAGTGAAGATCTATATCACTTTATCTCATTTTTTTTCTAATAGTGGACTTAGACCACTTTCAAAAACAACGGCTTATATCATAAATACAGGAGAGGACCTAAAACACAAAAAAAAACAATTTTTATTTTATATTTCTTCATGGGTCTGAGAATATTATTATTATATGCACTTTACATATTATAGGTAAAACGAAGAAAAAATATTTTAATACAAAATTAAAAGAGCACATAAAATGGGTTTTAACATTTTTTTCAATTAAGAAAATTTGAATTTATTCTTTTTTAATATAAAATTAAACACAAATTAACAAAAAGTGAGAGAATTAAAAAATAACGAGAATAATATAAATGAGAATTATAAAATGCAAAGAATTAGTACATGTCCCCTGAATATATATACACATGCACACAACACCATATATACATACATAAAAATAGGATTATATATAATTTAATCATCCAAAGAAAATGAAAAATAAATAAAATTATTCATACACACACACATCCATATTTATATTGTACAATACATAATTAAAATTGACATAATAAATTCGATATGTGTAGTGTATAACAGTTTTCGCCTATAAACATTAAACTAAAAATATATTTTTAAAAAAATTATCAAATGTGTATTGATTTTCTTTTTTCTTTATTTTTTTTTCTTTCTGTTCTGTCTGATATATATAATTAAATATTATTTAATCGAAATAGCATTTAGTGGATTGAAATTATTTTCAAATAAGAATAAGACAAGCAAAAGAACAATAATATTTTTATGTTCGTCTATATTTAAATGTAATTTTTGAAGACTTTTTTCTGTTGCAATTATTTAATAAATATCAAAATTAATAGTATTAATTTTTAAGGATAATTAATTTATTTTTTAATACAATAGAAAAAAATTATCGGCAAGGGAGACTATTCATAAGAAAAAAACGGCTAGAAACATGCGCGTAACTAGTCTAAGGAATAAAAATTATTACGTACACGTAGATCATAAATATTGTACTTTCAAAAGCGAATAGTAATAAATATTTTTTCCAAAGATTTTACAAAAACAAAAACAAAAAATTAAACCAGATTGTTAATAAGATATTTTGACTAAACTTGATTGCCTGCTTCAATACATGTGTTTATTCGTACTGACTTTATAGAATTTATTTCTATTATTTGCTCGTAAAATTAAAAGAAAAAAACTTAAAAACAAAATTAACTCAAAGCAAAATTTACAACTTGTAAAAATTAAAATTTTGTTCTTTTAAAAAAAGTCACTTTCTCTATCACTAATGCTCTCTTATGTTGTGTAGAGAAATTTCAAAAAAGCAAAAGTTTTTCTATATAAAAGTGCAAATGCTCATGATTATGAATGGAGTAATTTAGATCATGTGCATTAGTTTGCGGAGTCACATTTTGCACATAACCCTTCTGATATATTTTAAATTATAAATAAATAAACTGAAGTCAGTAGATTCTAATTATTTAAGTCTTAAATTATTGGGTTGACAACTAAGTGAATGCTGATTTTAAATAAGAAGAAAAATTGAAAATTTTTATTTAAAAATATAACTTTATTCAATTAGGTATTGTTCGTTTTTGTCGATGACACTTTTCCATCTTTCAGGCAGTGTCATAATTCCGTGTTCGTAAAACTTATTACTTTTGCTAGCAAAAAACTGAATTAAATGGGATTTTACATTATCAGCGTCATTAAAAATTTTACCATTTAAGGAGCTCTGCATGGAACGAAGTAAATGGTAATCTGAAGGCTATATGGTGGATGTGACAACACTTCCCAACCTAATTCCAATAATTTTTGGCGAGTGACCAAAGATGTGTGAGGCTTTGCAGTGTCATGTTGGAAAACAACACCCTTACGATTTGCCAATTCTGGCCGATTTTCTTGGACTGCATTGCTCAGTTTGACGAGTTGTTGAACGTAGACTGTGGAATTAATCGTTTGGGTTCTTGGTAAAAGTTCAAAGTGCAGAATTCCTTTATAATCCCACCAAACTGACAGCATAATCTTCTTTTGGTGCATCTCAGCTTTTGATGTCGGCTGAGGTGGTTCATCTCGCATTATTGACGATCGTTTTCGATTAACGTTGTTGTAAACTATTCACTTTTCGTCGCCAGTTATCAGTCCTTTTAAAAAGGGATCCGTTTCTTTGCGTTTCACAAGCGAATCGCAGATGCTTATGCGTTGCGTCAAATGAATTTGCTTAAGCTGATGAGAAATCCATAAATCTAGTTTCTTAACATAGCCAAGCTGTTTTAATATTTTTCAATGCCTGTACATTGCGCTTCTCTGCAATATCACGTGTTGTGCTATGACGATCTGAATCGATAATGGCCTTGATATGGGTCTCATCAACTTCAACTGGAAGGTCGTTGCGCATTTTTTAGTAAAAAATCACCAGAACGAAATTTAGCAAACCAATTTTGACACTGCCTTTCTTTCAAGGCTTCATTCCCATATACGGCACATAACTTCTTGTGTACCTGCGATGCGTTCTTGCCATTTCGGAAATAATACAATAAAACATGTCTTAAATGCACGTCTTTGTCCTTCCATTTTTAAATTTGGATGAAAACAAAACTAAATAGCTAAACGATTTAGTAATTTCTGACTAAATTAAAGGCGGAAGTCCAAACAATCAGAACACAATATAGGTTATTGAACACGTTGACATAACAAAAGAATGTGCTAATACCATCTTTTGACAAAATCCGCAATCACTTAGTTGCCAACCCAATAAATACTATTTCGAAACCACTCGAACAACAAATACCTCGGTCGTTATTTACTAACAGTTTCAATTCTAATAACTTTATTTTATTTGGTAATCCAAATAACGCCATTTCTCTTCGCTTAAAAGATTCATCATTCAAAATAATTAAATATAATCTAAAATATTTATATATCCACTGACAATATGATAAAAAATTTGCTATTTTATTTAAAGTAATAAATTAAATAGTAATAAAATATGGCACTCGATTAAAATTCGAAAAAAATGCTTTTCACGTCAGACGGATGTTTCTTAAAAATCTATTAGAATATTTGCAGAATTTTTTTAACTATTCAGAATAAGAATCCATCTTTGAATTCATGCCAGACTTTCTAGAAAATTTTTATTAAGAGTAGAATTTAACCTAAGAACACGTTGTCAACATTAAGAGAGCACTTTAAAGCGGTTAGTTTTTTTATTGCCAAAGTTGGAGTATCCTCAAATGGTGGCTCCTCTTTCCTACTTTTGGCCTTTTTGTAACAGGCAGGAAATACCGTCGGGCTATTCTTGATCTCTGACCCTATACACCTACACGGAGTATATTTCTAAAATGCTAAAGGAAAATGTTTACTTAGTTTAAATTTCCTATAATCATGTCACTTTTTTCAACTTTAATTTATTTTCAGAATTTCAATACTGACAAATTTTTTTTGTTGCAATTCCCAAAATAAACGTTAAATGTTATTAGAGTTGATCAATTTTTTGTGTGCTCAAAGGCTTGTATTGAATGCAGGTACACTGCCAACAAAAACCATCATGACAGCTATTACTATAGTTATTTTTAATTTTTACTATTTTTAATGTTAACATATACCGAATTTTAAAAAAAAATTGATCAATTTTTCGAATCATTAGTGTTGAGAAGAAGAAAAAAGAGGGAGAGAATTTTCAAATTCTCATTTCGACATCATCAGACATTGCCCTTCCCACTTACCCACCACAAATTATCATATTCACATTTATTCACCACATACAAACAATTCTCACAATGCACTTTTTAAAATTTATTTTATTGAAGTTTTTCGTTTTTTTTCTTCCTTTTTTTAATTATTTATATTAATTTTCTTAAGAAACACCAAAAAAGGAGTATATTTATTTCATATAAATATACTCCTTTTTTTCTTATATACTGCTAACAAGTATTTCCACATAAATTCCATTAATTAGAAAAAAAAAATTTAATTCAAGACTGTCCTTAATTTTTTTTTTTAAATAAAAATATTTAAATAGACTGAAAAATAATAGACTGCACAAAATAGGCAAAAAAAATAACTAGATTTTTTAATAAACCTTTACATTATATCAAATATATAATAGGTAAACACAGGAAAAAAATTTTGAAATAGAAATGAATACCGTATAAATTGTAGACTTTAGTTTTTTTTATTCTTATATAAACTTTCAAAAAAAAAAAAAGATTTTTTATTACATTCCACATAAAAAAATGAAGCCCACAATCTCAAACGAACTAATATTTTTTCAATTTTTTTTTCTTTTTAATAATTTTTTTTAACTTTTTCTAAACGAAACTATTGGAATATTGACAGTTATTGAGATTATATAAAAACCATTAACTTAATCGCTAATTATGTAGACTGAGCAAAAAAAAAATATATATATATAATTTAAAATAAAAAATAAATGAGAGCAATACGAATAGTGCTTATCAATTTAACTAAAAAATAAAATCTCGATTTACTCTTAAATGAATAAAATTATTAATAGAAACTATATAAAAAGAAAGCAAAAATATATTATAATAAAATAAATAAATTATGAATTAATATTAATATTAATAATTATATTAAATATTAAAACATATAATAATAAGAAAAATAAGAGAATATTTTTATAAGAATGCAAAGTACTTGAAAGCAGTAATTTTTAATAGTCAAAATCGTCCTGTGAGTGACAGTATTTTTCTTAAATATACCGTTTTTTTCCTCTTTAAGTTTTTTACATTATACGCTTACATTAGAAAATTTTGATTTATATATTTCTCCGTCATATGATGTTATAACGCAGAGAGGTTATTCTTATAGCATTATTTGACAAAAATTTAAAGAAAATATTAATCTCACCTTACAAACGATAGACTTCAGGTAACAGAATAAAAAATATAATTAAGAAAATAAATTGTACTTAAATAAATATAAGAAAAAAGAGAAAATTATGCATTGCGGTTAATGGAATTATTTCCATAATCAATTTTAATTTTTTTTTTTTGGTCGATGATGTGGTTTGGGATTTGAATCTGTTGGAAACTAATCATTTTAGAAAAATTTTTAATAAGAAAATTAATATAAAAATTATTCGAAAATAATAAGGAAAATAGAGATGACTACGAGTATTTGTAAAATTTATATTGTAGAATGGCATTAAGAACGTTATCATTGTTATTAAGCTTATCGAGCCACTGTCAATTTTAAGTAAGTTTTCATGTTTCTCAATGAAGATTTTTTTTTATTCAAAACTGGGTTAGAAAAACTGTAGAAATCTTTGGTAACGATGTGCCATCAAATTTTTCGCTAAGCTTAGTGAATTCATTAGTTTGAATAATGAAAAGCTGCACGTCAAATCGAAAATTGTAGATACTTGGATATCTGACAACGCCAGCTGTCACACGGTCAATGAGTTTTTGTCGAAAAAAATCGATTTAGGTGGTTCTCCAGCCTTTTTATCTCGAATTAATATACTTTCAATTTTTTATATACGGTCTACCTTAGATTAAAAAATACCTGGATAGGCCCGAGCATCAGATTTTCGTACATGTATACGCAATTTTCATAAGAGTTAAAATTGGCTATGTTGCCCATAGGCGACAGTTTTGCTTGCCACCATAGCCGTCAATGTGAAATGAGCTTCGTCTATAAACGAAGATCATTTTCACATTTACGGCTATGGTGGCAAGCAAAACTGTCGCCTATTTGCATCTGAATATCCAAGAGCGGTTATTATTGAACAATCATTGCATTAATTAGCTGTCTTCCATTGGGACAATTTTGCTACTCACAAGTACTTGCTTAATAGATGCCTAATGGAACGCAGAATTTAATTAGTATATGCCTAATGGAACGCAGAATTTACTGACAGAAGTAACATATAACCTCAAAATAATCAACAACAATACTGAGTTTATTCCCACATAAAAAATAAAAACTGAGTTTACTCACACATAAACAAGAAAAACAAAAATATGATACTTCAACGTAACCAACGAACCCGCTAAGCCATCTATTTTCATTTTGGGAACTAAAATTCCCTAGCATAAATTGTATGCGTAACTACTTATGTGATCTACTCATTTGTATGGGCCAGAGTAGCTTGTGAGTAGCAAAATTTTCCCAATGGACGAGAGCTAATATGTGTTACTGTATGGTGTAACTGAAGCACAAGCGTAATTTTTTTTTTAGAAAATTACGCTTGTGCTTCAGTTATTGTTAATTCAGTGCGCTACAGTGACATGGTTACCAAGTTTTTATGGCCTATTCTTGATGATATGGATGTCGACAATTGTGGTTTAAACAGAACGGCGCTATGTGCCACACTACCAAAGAAACAATCGATAATTTTAAAAACAAGGGTAATAGATGTCTAATTTGGCGAAGAGGTGAGATGTCAATTGACCACCAATATCATGTGAATTTAGGCCATTGGACCTTTTGTAGAGCTATGTGAAATAGTCCACACGCAAATCCATACTTCAAAACTAATATCAAACGCGTCATTCGTGAAATAGAACCACAATTATGCAAAAATGTGATTGAAAGAGTCAATGTGTTTTTTATTTTAAAAAATTCAAAAATTTAAAAAAAAAAATAAAACAAATTTGTAGACCCTGTAGAAGGTTTTATAATCTATATTTTTTTTACAATATTTCGAAAATGTATTTAAAATTAATAATATATTCTTTATTAACTGAAAGTAGATTAACTTAACTTAATCTAGACCAAAGGATTTTCCTTTAATAAAATGTCCGGGAAATGATTTTCCTACACTGCCCTTTAACTATTATAGTGCACCTATTATAATTGTTCATTTTTTAATCGATGATGGCAATATCCAATTCACCACCTACAAAAATTCATGTAAAAGGTTTCCAAAGCCAATAATTCGATAATTGTAATACGGATTTAATAAAGTCACAAAGATAAATGAGTCACATAGTGTCATATTCATATTAGATTGAGACTTTTCCCATAAAATGATAGTAAAAAATATAATACTTTTTCGTCAAATAGAATAAAAATGTGTACAATCGCAATTTGGAATTATGTACTTTGCATCTATAGACTGGTTATTCTTCTACAATTATTATCGATTAGAGTATTAAGGTGTCGACTACTATAAGGGATAAACAATTTTTCCTTTGAAACCATTTTTAGTGCATCTATCTGACAGATGGCATCGATCTGACGTTTCTATTATCCAAAAGACTATACCGCATGTGGTGAAGGATTATTATTCTTTGATAATGTCACTACAGTATTCATAAATATGTATAGTCTAAACAAGTTATTTTTGTTCTTGAAATTCTCTTTATTACTTTTATATTTCTAAATAGTTTTTATGGTTAAAATTTCTAATAATTTCTCGATTAAAAAAAATAATTATAACGATTTCGTTTTTTTTTGAGTACAGTATATCGATGCCCTAGTGTGTCTAGTACAAACTATAGACTTCGATCTACTACAAACAAAATACTAAAACGTACAAGATACATTCTTGTGCATATATAAAAGGCGATAAACAAATTTGTGTATTATTGTTAAAAATTCTAACAAGATTTCTTGTAGTTTTTTTTTGAAATATTTTTTATATATATCCATTTTAACAGACTAAACCACATCACTCCCTCGTATTGAAAAAAAATAAGATTGTAATAGAAAACAGTATAAAAAAATATGATAATTTAGGGGATTTTTTTTATTATAAAAAGATCCGATACAGTAAAGAGAGAAGGGATCTTTTTTTGAACGCTAATATCTAAATATTTATTTTTGTTACAAAAAAAAGAAGAAAATAAAAGATTCAATAATAATAGTAATAAAAAGCAATAAAAGTTAATATTAAATACGAGTAAATATTCGAATAAAATGAAAGTCCGACAGAGCAAAATAGCAAAACATAAAGACAAAAATGAATAGTGCTAATAGAAAGAGGTAATTATATTATTAATAATAATAATAATAATAGAAATAGTTAAAATATTGCATTATCATTATTCAAACTAGAGACAACGTTGAACATATTGTAGTATAAATTTAAAAAAAAAAAAAAAAAATTGTGGAAAAGTTACGAAACTATATTCAATACTGATTAAATCTTTAAAAATTACATCTTTAAATCAAAATAAATTCATTCTAAAAGAGATCATTTCCTATCAAAATAATTATAGTAAAAATAAAAGTTTTATATCAAAATAAGAATAACATAAATTCGGATAACGTAAATATATTTTCGATATCCTTCAAGTGTCTTATGATCTTTTTTTATGAAAGGCGATTATTTTATAAGGAAACATATTAGCAATAGCGTCCTTAAGTTACTCGATTCGATCAGTATCGTCGACATCCTAGTAAATATTATGTCCCCATTGAAAGTAAGTAACCTACCTCATTTTCTGGATTCAGTCGAGTACATTTAGACACTAGCCTTTTTAGGCAAGATTTATCTTTTCTTATGGAGCTAAATTTTGTCAACTATGGACTGGTGAATATATCGTCCCATGATCTCAACGATTTCTTATTCTGATTCAATCGTGGTGCATATTCGTTTCAAGAAGGAATATAAATCCCATGTTTTGGCAAATTTTCCCAAGACATTATTGTGCAGCTGATAGACGGAATCATAATCATGAGATTAAACTTATTAGGTGACGAAAACAAAAGGTAATCAACAGCCAAATTACAAAAATTATTGCATTATTCTTAAAAATTAAAATATCCCACGATGTTCCGATAATTGCAGCCATCCATCATTTTAGTGTTCCGTCTCACCGTAAGAAATAAAGGAATTCTCTCTGAAATCGTTCAATACCCGGTTTTTTGATAAATTCTTAAAATTAGCGATTATCTTATTGTAGAACAAAGTACATTTTTCAACTCCCTTCTGACACCTTTCCATCACGGTATGTATTGGGTTGTTAAAAAAGTAATTCCATTGTTTCCCAACAGGGGACTTAATTGAATTTTTTCACAACCAACTTCACACTTAAGCCGCATAATCATATATATTTTGACAGCTGACATAGCAAGACGTGCTTGTGAAGAAATTCGATTGATTCTGCACAGTAGTTTTTGGTTGATACCCTTTTAAATATGGAAAGTGAAAAACAGTATATTTTATTCAAAACCAGTATATATTTTCGGTATATTTTACTTTTGCTATATAAAAGATAAAAATGCTGTTCAAGCAAGAAAAAAATTATCCGATGTGTATGGAGAAGATGTGTTAAGTGAGCTCCAGTGCCAAAACTGGTTTGCAAAATTTCGATCCGTTAATTTTGATCTCGAAGATCTATTCTGAAAGGACAGTTGAAGCTGATGAAGACACAATAAAGTCATTAATTGATGCAAACCGGCGAATAACAACTCGTGAGATCGCTGAGAGATTATATTTATCAAATTCGACCCTTCAAGATCATTTGAAATGGCTAGGTTTAATCTCAAAGCTCGACATATCGGTTCCTCATCTTCTTACGGAAACAAATTTGTGCCGTCGCATTGTCATTTGTGATTTGATTCTCAAACGCCGTCGCATTGTCATTGTGATTTGATTCTCAAAGAAAATGATCCATTTTTGAAGCGTATCAGAAATGGGTTATCTATAACATTGTTAAGCGCAAAAGATCCTGGAGTAGAAAAGATGAACCGGCTCAAAGCACTTCGAAAGCCAATATTCATCAAAAAAAGGTTATTCTATATGTTTGATGGGTTGGACAAATTAAATGATTCACTTAGAAAAAAGTCCAGAATTGGTCAATAGGAAAGGTATAGTGTTCCAACGCATTAGCGAAATCACATACAAGTTTGACCACTCGGCAAAAGCTTTTAGAGCTTGGATGGGATATACTGCCACACCCACTATACTCTCAAGACCTAGCACCTTCCTATTATCATTTGTTCTGGTCTCTACCAAATTTTTTAGACGGTAAAACGTTTAATTCAAATGAGGAGGTCAAAAATCACTAGGATCAGTTTTTTGTCAGCAAAGAACAAAAATTTTATGAGCGTGGAGTCATGCTCCTGCCAGAAAGATGGCAAAGGGTATTGGATCAGACTGAACAATATTTATAAAAAAAAAAACGAAATTACTTTCTTGACAACCCAATATTAGAACATTGTAAGGATATTCATAACTCCTTGAGCGCGAGTGTACTATACTAAGAAAAAAAGAGCCAAGTTTCAATTGGAATAATATCGACTGACTGACATATGTTTTGCTTTCTGGTAAAGGCTATTTTATCACATAAATCAGATTGAATGTACAAGTATAAAAATAGGTTACAAAAATATTTGAGCACCAACAACAAAATATTTTTTTGTACAAAATACAAGCCATATATTAATTTTTTTAAAAAATACTAGGGGGCTCCGCCCCTGCTCGCTTCGCTCACCAGCCCACACCTCCGACGATCGCTTCGCGATCTCCGGGGGCCCTATGTCAAATATTCTACTTAATAGAGTAGCTGCGAATAGCTAGAAGTACTTGTGAGTAGCAAAATTTTCCCAATGGAAGACAGCTATTAATGAAAATATCCCAATAGGGGATATAAGCGTTTCTCATTCGACTACTTTCTATCGAAGATAGAATGACTAATGCCAAATGGAAGCAGTTCAAATACGTAGGTAAAGATTTGAAGAGTCATTATAATTTGTGATCTTTTCACATTTCCTAAATAAAAAAAGTAAATTTATATTTTTTCTAAATTTTGCTGTACAATCAAAAGCAACAGTTAGGAAATCTTAAAAATAATAAAACTAAAAAAATGTGTTTTTAAAATAAATTAATAGCTTTTGTCAGTCTGAAAGTGAATATTTTTATATGAAAGTCTGAAATGAAAAGAAAAATCGCTTCTCGCGGATCATTAGAAGTCATTCTAGAAAGGATTCTAGAAATAATCCATATCCTATTGGTAAAATAGTATTACAAAAACAACAATCAAAAAGGACAAATACTCACACTACCTATTACTATTATTATTGTAATTAATTGATAGAATATGATTTGACATTGCAGAAAATATAACAAAAAAATATATCAAAAGAATGATATTATTTATTATATACAATACATATAAATATACATAAATATATAAATATATTTATAATATATATATAAAAAAAATGTAGAAAATAAGAGTATATATTTTTGAAGAAAAAAAAAACAAACAAATAACATTAGTAGAAACAAAGAAAAACCAAGTCTTATGAAAATATTAAAATAAAGTAAAGAAAATTGAAATAAATAAATAATACCAACAATAATAATAGTAATAATAATTTTAAAAAAAAACCCACTGAAATAGAAAATAAATAAATAAATAAAAAAATGGCTTAATAAAATTATATTAAAAAAATGCTAATTAATTAATACAATCTTCATCGTCAGTTTCATAATATTTTCAAAGCATTCAATTCTGGATCTATTTATTAAAAAAAATACGAATAATTTCATTTGTCATTTATAAATATTATTTTATTTAAATTATTTAATATTATTTAAATTGTTAAATTCAATCATAGTATCGATTAAATAACGTGTTCGATAGATCGTAAGGACTACTACCCACCCAGGCGCTTTCGATCGTGTTGATCGGGCTTTGGAAGCTGCACACCCTAAAATACTATCTTTCAGACCGAGATTTTCAGGTAGCTTAACATATAGAGTATTTTGACATTTATCCTATCATTATAGATTTTCCTCAAGGGGTAGCATCCTAGGTAAAATTTTTTATAACAATTATGCCCACGATATTTTTTGTCATAATAATATTCTAACCGCAACATATGCGGATAATATAGCCATCCTTACCCAGAATAAAAATTTTCCACAGCCACCACTATTTTATAGAACCACATCAATTTTTTGGAAGCCAAGTTCAAAATGTTGAAAGTAAGGGGGCTGATAGGGTGGGCACTTAAAGTGGAGCGGAGTCGGGGATAAAGCAGATGAATGCTAGAAGCAATGAGACAACACTAGAGTCATACATTTTCATACAGTCGCATGGGTATGGATGCCAAGCAGAGCGAAGAACTAATAAGCTTTCCAAATTCTTTTTCTTCCATAAAAACATTTAAAAAACTGGGAGAAACAACAAAATACTCTTCATCAGACGAATCCATTACTTTTGACTTAACTTTTATAAGCAGAAATGAATAACGAAACTGAAAAGTAGATGCTTAAAAAGTAAAAAACACGAACGAAAAAAGAGAATTTCAGCGCAGTTTCTCTCATTCACTCTAACACCCCCAATTTTGCTTCTCGCATCCAAAAGCTCTACTTTGCTCTCGCCTCGGCCTCGTCTTGAACATCCAAAAATCTTTAAAAAAAACAACTTACAAAAATCTTGGACTTATATTCGATACACGGTTAAACTAGAACCCACACACGAAAATAAGAAGTGAAATTTACGTCATGAACACACATCTGATATCGATTGCACGTGGAATACCCCATGCATGTGTCAGCTAATAACAGCTAAATATTAGCCAAAATGGATATTATTATAAAATTACGATTTTTTTTTCATAGTTTCCCTATACATAAACCATGTGACTCAACTTATCTATACAACAACTTGGTATTCTACTAACTTCAACGCCATATTCCCCTTCTATTAATGCATCGAGAATTAGTTTGAAAATCAATCTTCACTTTCAAAATAATATTAATATTAATATGGATTATATATAGAATTTTCCAAAAAGAGTGATATGATTTCTAAGTGACTGTTCGGCCATTTGTAATATTTCATGATCTGTCTTTTTTTCATTGTATTCAGTAATGTTTACAATTTCATCATGGAGAGATATACGCAAGAACAACGTTTACAAATTATTCAATTTTATTATCAAAATAACTGTCGATTCTGGTGCGAATAAAATCCACAAATTATTCATGAACACCCATTACATTCACCTAAATTGACAGTTTGGTGTGATTTTTGGTCTGGTGGAATCATCGGTCGGTCCGCACTTCTTTCGAAATGAAGCTGGTAACACTGTTACTGTCAATGGAGAGCGGTATAGATCGATGACAACCAACTTTTTATGGCCGAAATTGGAAGAAGTTGATTTTTACAACATCTGGTTCCAACAAAACGGGGCTATGTGCCACACAGCACGTGCAACAACCGAATTATTGCGAGAAAAGTTTGGAGATTCGATTATTTCAAGAAATTGTGATATTGAATGGCCTCCAAGAAGTTGTGATTTAACACCATTAGACTATTTCTTGTGGGGTTATTTGAAGTCATTGGTCTTTAGCAATAAACCAGACCCTCTTCAAGCTTTAGAAGTCAATATTGAACGGCTTCATCGAATTTGTTCCTGCAAAAAAAGTCGTGGAGGCCATTTGAATGACGTTTTATTCAGAACTTGATTGTATCGATTGTACTTCACATTAAATAAGAAACATTTGAATTTCCTTAACACTCTTTTTGGAAAACCCTATACATAATATATTTATGATTTTTCATTTTCCATACTATTTATATTTGATAAATTGCTTATATATAAATTATAAGAAATCTTTCATTTTCATAAACGCCAAAATACAAAAGTCGAAATGTCAAACAGTTGTGTATCAGGGGGTTAGTATTTTTCGTGGTATATGGTATTTACTATACCATAGTAAACAATTACTACTTCTGCTAGACTGTAGAATAATATGAATGAAAAGTAAACTATTACTATACAAAACAGTATTATAGAAGAATATTGTCAATGCTACCACTCCCCCCCCCCCCCCGCTTAAATTCTATTAAATTGTCAATGCTCCCTTTTGAACTATACAACACCCGTTAAAAATTCCATTTTTTCCTGAAATATGCAACACCCGTTAAAAAATTCCATTGGCGTCAATCCTACCTTCCTAATCCTTCAAGCAAGAATTTTTTACTTTATTTCATAATTTAAATAAAATACTTTATCCGAGAGTATCTTTTTTGATATAAATTTCTAACTGCATAAATAAACAACTGATGATAGGCAAATGTTTTTTAATTGTTTTCAATTCATATGTGTTATAAAATTAGAACACTTCGGGATGTCAATTACTTTTTTCCCCACAATTAATTGGAGTTTTTTTTTAATTTTGAAAATTTTCTAAATCAAAATAATTTTTATTATATAATATAATTTTTGTCAGTTTGTCAGAAAACAATTCTTTTATTTTAAAAATTTAGAATTTAAGAAAAAAATAAAATAATTTAGAAAATTTTCTTGTAAATTTTTTACCAAAATCTAATCACTTTTTTCGTAAATGTCATAAAACAATTTATCAGTTATAATATAAAAATTTGATAAAACTCAAAACCTTCAAACTATTTACCGTTCGTTTCGCTTATTAATAAAAGTGAGTCAATTTTTGAGTAAATTTAATCAATAATTTAACATTAAAAAAAAATTTTATGTTAAAAAAAAATTTACACAATTTTTAATTTACACAAATTTTTTTTAAATATAAAAAAAACCTTTTACCACCAAAAATTGACATTAGAGATTTTTTTTATTTTGTGTTTAGAAATTTAGCAAAAAAAATAATTTTTTTTTATATCAACAATAATAATAAAAGTTTTTTTCATCTTAGAATTTTTTTTGTAAAAATATAAATTAAATTTTTTAAATGGCAACTATTCGTTGTGCATAGATTCAGAAATTAAATAATATTTGAAAATATTATCGAATGATGATGTAAGTTAATTAAAAATTTAAAATAAAAAAAATATGTTGTTACAAAAACTTAAAAAAAGAAAATTTCATATTGCTTGACAGAATGTTAGTTATTTAAGGCATTCAATGTTTATATGTATGAGCCATATTAACAACACAAATATGATATGCATTTATATTGATTATTTTATGCATAAATATATGGGCATAGTGGGATGCGTGTGTGGGAATATATTAATTTTTTTTTTTATTTGCATAATGAAACCTTTAATTAAAAGGTAAAAAAAACGTAGAGAGGATGTACTTTTTTAATAAACTGGCTTAAATAATTTGTTTTATCAATACAATTTTATGTCCATACAAGCATTTTTATATGCACGTGTTTTTTATGTGTATGTATATGTGTACTCCCGTATGCGGTCCTAAGTACAGAAGTATATAAATTATAGATTAGTAAATAAAATTCATTCAAGTACTTATTTACATATAATTGTATTTTATCAACAAATTTGACAATGCCATAAATGTAAAAAAACGAATCATCTTTCATTTTTTTCCTGTTTTACCCATTATTTTTTTTGTACTTTTATATAAAAAAAAAACAACAATCAAATAAATTAAAGCTTAGTTCTAAAAAAATTTAATAGAAATCAAATGGTAAATAAAAATCAATTAATTGTAATAAAATAATATTTTATGTTTTAAGATATATAAACAAAACTGAAATTGAATAAAAAAAATACAACAAAAAAATCCCAAAAAATAGTTTTAAGTAAAAATTATAATAAAACAAAAAAAAAAATTAAATCCAATCCATGTACGATTGATATACAAAAAATATATATATATATATAGGAAAAATAAGGAATTACAAAAAAGACAGAAATATGAAAAATGTTGTTAAAAAATGTAAAAAATAATTGAAAAAATTATACCTAAAAAAGAAAAGAAAAACGGTGAGAAAAATTTAAATAATAATTTTTAATAATTTCACAGCGTATTTTAGTAAAGTATCAGCAATGGTGGTACACGAGTGACATTTCAGCTGAATTATACACTTTAGGAGGTGCCTTATAAACGATGTGACTTTGAATATGAGAGAGAATATTTTTGCAAAAATATAATTAAACATTGTTGAAAAAAGAATAGATACAAATACATAATAATAATAAAAAAAAAGAATAATAATTTTTCAAAATCTAAAAATTAATGACAAATCAAAAAAAAAGCAGAAAAAAATAAATAAATAAATAGCAGCCATTTTGCATTTTTAATATGCAAAAATTGTTTAATATTAAAAAAACAAAAGCTTTTAATATGAAAATTACAAAGAAAAATTTTTTTTTTTTGATTTATAACTATGTGTTATTAAAGAAGAAGAAAAGTATTAAAGAATATAAATGAAAATAATATAAAAATTCTCCCTACAATAAAACTGATGACTACCTCTAAAAAAAACAGCTGATTAGGAATCTCGTGTACACAACTCTTTCTTTTACGTTTAACTGTTCTAAAACTAGTAGTACAGTAGCTGTAATTGTACTCTTGCACATACATTGAATAATACCAAACAGCAAGTAATTGCTATACAATTTAAGATAAAATAAAAAGAAAACAGAAATATTATTATTCTTCGATAATAATATGAATAATACTACACCTTGAAGCGTATACGTTTCATTTATTAAGATCGTATACATTCGCAAATTATCCGATTAATAATAATGATCTCTTGTACGAATTTCATTTGTAGCTTTTCTACTAAACTTTCATATTTATTTTTAAAAAAAAACTACTATTTTATATAAAATAATTTTAATTTATATAATAATACAGTTTTAAAAAGCAAAAAATATTGTATTATATTATAAATAAAATTTGAAAGTAAAAGAAAAAAAAAACAAGATTGAAAATAAAATATTTTTTAAGGAAATGCATTTAAATGTATTAATAGAATTTATAAAAATTAACTGTATTTAAAATGCGTAATTAAATGGTTTTGTTTATAAAAAGAAAAGTTAAAATGAATAAAAAATAAATAAAAATTAGAATTTTCTTTTGTATTGTATTTGTATTAAAAAAAAAGTAATACAGCTTTAAGTGTAATAAAATATATTTAAATATACATAAATATATATACATATAGGTACATGATAAGTATAATGACGATTTATGTTACAGTATTTTTGAGAGATTGAAAAATGAGAGAAAGAATTTGAAAAAGAAAATACAATTAAATATTTATAAAACAGTAGAAAAGAGATGATAATGTACAATATTTTTAAATATTACATAAACACACACATCAATGCATTTATATAAATGCGTGCACACAACGTTGTGTATATAAAATAATAATAATAAGTATGTATGCATGTTTGCGTTTTGATATTCCGAAAATCGGAATAAAGGAAGAAATAAAATACAAAAGAGAGAGAGAGAGAAGAAAAACCGAAAAAAAGTACGAAAAAATACAAAAAAAAAACAGTAAATCCATCTGATACCGATAAAAGTGTCATAATAGAATTTAAGTTAAATTAAGTTGAGTGATAAAATTTGTATTAGTTTGCATTGTAATATAAAATGATTATTTGAAAGAAAATTTTGCGTTTTATTTTGAAAATTTTTATATAAATTTAATGTGGAAATTTTATCCATCCAGAGAGGTTAGTTTTCTCTAACCTTTGGGTAGTGGCTTGGCACCCGTACTTTATAATATGAAAAAGTATGGCGAATTTTGAATTTCCGTGGGTTACGTATATTTGATTTTCGATTTTTTTGTGGCGTTATGTTGGTACTCATGTCTCTCACTTATGCCGACAAGTTCAGCCATTTTGAATATTCAGTGGCTTTGTCTTCGATTTTTGCCCATTCCAAAAAGTTGATCAAAGAATCTGTATCAAATTTTGTGTGAAAAAGAAAATTAATTGCGCGGTTGTATTCCGAATGTTGACTGGCCTATGGTGAAGCAACCTTGGACCGAAGAAACGTTTATCGGTGGTACAAAATGTTCTCAGAGGGCCGAGAAGATGTGAACGACGAAAAGCGTGTCGGACGCCCGAGCACGTCAACAACAGACGAAAACATTGATGAAGTGAGGAAAATAGTATTGGCCAATCGTCTAAGCACCGTTAGAGAAGTTGGTGAGGACTTAAATTCGATTTTTACCAATGATTTGGCGTGAGACGGGTGGCCGCGAAATTCGTACCGAAATTGCTCAATTTCGACCAAAAACAGAATCGCATTAACATTGCTAAGGAACTGTTGGACTCTGTCCGCGAATACCCAAATTTGCTCCAGAGGGTCTTAACTGGTGACGAATCATGTGGAAGAAAAAAAATTGGCTTTTGCACCATGATAACGCCCGTGCTCACGCATCGTTGCTTGTACGCAAATTTTTGGCCAAAAACAACATACTAATAATTCCGCAGCAACTGTATTCCCCAGATCTGCCCCCCTGTGACTTTTTCTTGTTCTCGAAACAGATTCTTTGATCCATTTTTTGGAATGAATAAAAATCGAAGACGAGCCAAAACACGTGCATGCAAAGCAACTGTCAAAAATTAATTGAACATTCAAAATGGCCGAACTTTTCGAATATACGTAACCCCCGGAAATTCAAAATTCGCAATACTTTTTGAACAGACTTCGTATTTGTCTACGAAGTGTTATTTTAACGTAAAGTAGGTATTACTATGGGTACTGGACGCGAGAGAGTTTTCTAGCACGATATTCGTGCACTTATTGCCTAAAATGCCCACATGACCCGGAACACAGCGTAATTCGTTGTTCCTGTAGTTTAGCAGATTATGTCGAATGTTGTTGAGAACTGGGTCATTTGATGAGCTACGAACAGATTTAAGGGCAGCAGGACTATCACTGAAAATTGCAATGTGTCTGCTGTTGGGAATGTTCTCTACTGCTATCCTTATTGCCCACCATTCTCCATAGAAAGAGGAACCGTAAGTCAGAAAAATCATATAATTTACCTCTCGATGAACATCACCAAGAAGCTCAATAACCTCAAATGCTGCCGTGTGCTCATTAACTGCCACATCAGTGACCAGAGGCAAGACGTTACGTAAATTATCTAACTGTTCCAGACATATATATTCTGTAGAAAGATTAATCGGGGTTTGCCTTTTTGAATCTACTTAGTAACGTAGAAGACTCTGTCGACTCTACTCCTAACCACGGCTTCCAATCTGGGTAAAGGGGAACCTTCGAACAGTAACGAATGAGCGAATGATGCTCTTCCAAGTTCAGATATCATTAAAGATATTAAGGATGAATATTTTTTTAATAAGCTGGTAGAATTATTGTTTTAAGTAGGTTGTGTATAGCATAACTTTAGAAAGGGAGGTTTTTATATAGTAGGTGGATAAGTAGAAGGAAGTGGGATATCGTAGAGGTCCGTTGGCTATTCTTACGGTTAACCGCTAGTTCGACTTTGTTAAGCCCTGCTTGTAGCATCCTGGCACATATAGTGCATCTATAAAGTATCGTGTCATTTTAAAGGGCATTCGTTACTCTAAGAGCTTCTCACACTATGAAGCCTTTTTGTATGGTTTTATAACATTTTGTAATTTTTTGTAATTTTGTCGTCTCTTCCTGGCCATGCCTTAAGCCACCCATTTGCACTTCTTCGCCAATTGTCTATTAGCTTTTAACCCACACTCTTGATATTTTAAAAAACTATTGCTTAGCGTATTTTTTTTAATGCCATTTTTGTAAAGCTTTCAATTCATTTAAATATTATACATCAAACTATAAATAATTGTACCTTAAATACGGTATTGTTAACATTTAAAATGTATTGTATATCTATGGACCCTATTGTGTCAGCTTTATCGTCCACTATTCGAAAATAAATGTCATCGTGCACCGCATATTCCCTCTCCATCCCTTTATAGAACGCAAATGCGTGCACCGCATATTCCCTCTCCATCCCTTTATAGATGTTGAACCCCCATCGACAAGAACTGGACATTCTTCTACATGACAGACGCATTGCCTTATTAACTGAGATGCACTTTACATCCAGATCATATTTTATGATACGAGACTACGAAACATACAGAACTGATAACCCTGACATGGTGGAACAGCTATCCTTATAAGAAAATCAATTAAACATTAAATTCACAACAATTTCTCCTCCAAATACCTGCAATCCACAGTTGTTACTATTGATACCTCCTTATTTAATCTTAATGTAGTATCTATATACTGTCCTCCCAACAAAACCATAACTGGTTCCGACTTTTTATCGTTCCGACACTCACTTGAAGCTTCGATCCTCGCGGGAGGTGATTACAATTCACCCTAAATAGGGTTGCCGCGTTGCTAACCCTCGAGGAAAGATTGTTCAAGAAAATCTATCTCACACATCATATCAAATAACCTCCCCTCCAAATACAACATACTGGCCAACTTCTAGTTCAAAATGACCTGATATCCTTGATTACTTTATTAGCACTCCTTCAATTACCATGAATTCTAGTATTGAAACTCTTTCCGATTTAAACTCTGATCATAGTCCTATTCTCCTTACCCTTAATAACTTGGTTAAAGGAGTGCCAAAGGATGGCTTTGGGGCATCAACTCTTGTTCTCTCCCACTAACAATTTCTACTGACAATTTCTAAGGAAAATTTCTACTAAAAAGTCCTACCGAAAATTTCTTCTAAAAATTTCTAAGGAAAATTTCTACTAAAAATTTCTACTGAAAGTTTCTAATGAAAATTTTTACTGACAATTTCTAAGGAAAATTCCTACTAAAAATTCGTACTGAAAATTTCTACTGAAAATTCCTACTAAAATTTTTTACTGAAAATTTCTAAGGAAAATTTCTACTAACAATTTCTACTGAAATTCCTACTGAAAATTTCTACTGACATTTTCTATTGAAAATTTCTAACGAAAATTTCTACTAAAAATTCCTACTGAAAATTCCTTGTAAAAATGTCTTTTAAAAATTTTGTTTTTTCCGGACTTTATGTTAAGGAAAGGATAACGGGATAATGAAATTAAAGTAGATTGGAAAAAAGTGTTTTTTTGGGAATTAGCTTAGGACATTGCCTCAGTGGGTTTTGAATCCATGACCCCATGGATGGTAGTACAGAACGCCAATGACTGTGCCACCGAAAATAATGTTCTTATTATTATATGATACTAATGAAATTTTAGCACCTGGCAATTTTGATACCTTTCTCATTTCCTATTCCTTTACTCCCAGATTTAGCTTTTTTTCCTATTTTAATTTTTTTTTTCTTATTGCCACTTCTTTCCATTTAAACACCGCTGGGTCCAATAAAGAACCTAACACCGCTGGGTGTTTCCATTTTCATTTGTATGCTTTGGTATGTTTTTTTTAGTTATGGTGGGTGTGAGAGTACCTCTTTGCGCATAACATCGAACCCCCCAACGATCACCGCACACAGGTAGCATCAAGCATGCCAAGCAAGGCAAAATGTTCTCCGAGTATGATCGTTGACTGGCCGTACTCCTGTTAAACTCAATATTTATACTATCCTCATCCCTAACTCAACACCCAGAGAATAATTTCTAGAATTACGTTAACTCATACCACAACAAATTATTCAGTTTATTTAAAAATGTGTTTATCATCATTTCATCTTTGAATTTTAATAAGATAAATTATAATTATTTTAAACTACAAAAATCTAATATATTGTAAATTAAAATTTGGTAATTAAAAGAAAAATATTATTTTTGTGCCAACCAAAAATTTTACTATTGGGTTTCCAAGTAACACCAGTTACGAAAATTAAGCTATTTGACGGCACTATGTTCCGTCATCTAATTATGAATTTGTTCAAGATGGGTTCAGAAACGGTTCAGAAACTGTTCGTTCTTTGTCGATAAAAGCCGGAACTCAAAAAAATTTCGACATAATACGGAACTAAGAGCCGTCAGACGTAACAAAACGGAACTCATTGACGGCACTTATTGAGTGGGTTCCGAGTGCGTTACTTGGGTTGTCAAGAAAGTAATTTCGTTGTTTCATTGATTTAATTGTCTTTTTCACAACTTACTTCACACTTAAGGCGCATAATCATATTTTTTTTGACAGCTGACATAACAAGGCTTGCTTTTCTGCACAGTAGTTTTTGGTTGATACACTTTTAAATATGGCAAGTAAAAAACAGCATTTTCGGCATATTTTTTTTTTTTTTACTATAGAACAGATAAAATGCTGTTTAAGCAAGAAAAAAATTATCCGATGTGTATGGAGAAGATATGTTAAATGAGCGCCATTGCCAAAACTGGTTTGCAAAATTTCGATCCGTCAATTTTGATCTCGAGGATGCATCATGTTCTGAAAGGCCAGTTGAAGCTAATGAAGATAATTCATGATTATTTGAAACGGCTAAGTTTAATCTCAAAGCTCGACATATGGGTTCCTCATCTTCTTACGGAAATTAATTTGTGTCGTCACATTGACGTTTGTGATTTGATTCTCAAACGCCAAGAAAATGATCCATTTTTGAAGCGTATCATCACTAAGGACGAGAAATGTGTTGTCTACAACAATGTTAAGCGAAAAAGATCCTGGAGTAGGAAAGATGAACCGGATCAAAGAACTTCGAAAGCCAATATTTATCAAAAAAAGGTTATTCTATCTGTTTGATGGGATTTCAAAGGAATCGTTTATTTTGAGCTTCTACCGAGCAACACAACGATCAATTCTGAAGTGTACTGTCATCAGTTGGATAAATTGAATGGTGCACTTAGAGAAAAAAGTTCAGAATTGGTCAATAGAAAAGGTCAATAGTGTTCCAACAGGATAAAGAGAAACCAAATACAAGTTGAACACTCGGCAAAAGCTTTTAGAGCTTAGGTGGGATATACTGCCACACCCACCAGACACCCAGACCTAGCAGATTATCATTTGTTCTGGTCTCTACAAATGAGGAGGTCAAAAATAACTTGGATCAGTTTTTTGCCAGCAAAGAACAAACATTTTATGAGCGTGGAAGCATGCTACTGCCAGAAAGATGGTAAAGGGTATTGGATCAGACTGGACAATATTTAATTGAATAAAATATTAATTTACTATAAGAAAATCGTCTTTCATTTTTATAAAAAAATCGTCTTTCATTTATATTTACTTAAAATTTCTTTTCTAGCTAGAATATTCAATTTACTAGGAAAATCTTACAGGTCTATCTGGGCCTGCCAAATAAAACAATCCCACACTACACGGTTGCCTCGAACTTCATAGACTCAATTTTATCCTCTAACATAAATAAAACATTATAAACTTTTTGGATAAAATAATACCTCCTAGTATGGCGGTTAAATATATTTCTCGATCCGGGGGAATGAGTAAGAAAAACGTTAAAAAATACATTTTAACGTGTAAAGCTAAGATTTTTTACATCAAGAATTTCAGTCTACACCTATACTGACGGAAACAGTTAAAAAAATCGGTTAATTGTCAATGGCTGTGAGATTGTAGTTATCACTTTAAAACCTAGATAAGCTTTAATTTTTTTTCTGTATACGAGTATGACCAGTAGGGTGGATTTTGAGTTTGTCCCGGTAGTATGGGCGTCAAACGCAAAATCCACCACTAGCCATCTATTCATATCGGAAGCGGAACAGAATTAATAAGAATAGTATCAATAAAACAAGGACAACTTTTCCTAGAAATAGCCATGGACTATTTCTAGGAAAAGTTGTCCTTGTTTTAAGGACCAATGACATACTCGTATTTTAACAATTTATTTTTCTTTCATTCAAAAACCAATGACATACTCGTATTTTAACAATTTATTTTTATTTATATTTCGTTCAAAAATTTGATATTACAATTTTTTTTTAAAAATTCAATTTTATGTTTTTTAGTTCTTTTAATTCGTTTGAAATTTGTATCGTATTATTTTCGATTGCTGTAATGAGTTTTGTATAACTTTCTAATATTAAGTCAAATAGTGCTTTATAATTTTCACCAATAAGATTTTTATCATTGATGGCTGCTGCTGGTATACTTTGAAAAAATACTTGTAACTTAGTAGCATTAATACATGGAATTCCATAAAATCGTTCTTTTGAAGAATAATTACTTATAATTGCCGTACCACCCGATTCAATAAAATTTAGAATATTCGATAATTCATCACATAACCAATCATTTTCATTAATGCTTAAATGTTGTAGAGGAACGTTATACAAAAGTTGATGATAATCGAAATCAATCAAAGCATTTCCCTCCAAATAAAGACTTCGTAAATGGTTTATACCCAGAAATGTTTCCCACTTAAGATGTACTAGATCATTTCTTGTTAGGTCCAATATTTCTAGTTTATTCAATCGCTGAAATGATTCTCTTTCCAGTTCCATCAGATGCATTTGGGACAAGTTTAAATACTTCAAATTTAACAATTCCGAAAAAGTCAAAGCACTTATATAGCCACAGTAATTTACTGATAAGTCTAAATGATCAACGTTTTTAAATGCTTTTGCAAATATATTCACATCGGTTGGCTTTATATTGTCTTGGAAATGTGTTAAAATAAATTCCAATACTCTTCTATTAGAAATAACACCAATATCAATAAAATTCAAACGATTTCCACTTAAATTCACTCTATTCAGTTTGTTAACTTTTAGAAAAATATTTTGGTCCAAATATTCTAATTCATTTTCACTGAAATCAATTTCAATAAGATTTGTTAAAGAGTCAAAAATATTCGGTGGAAATTTTTTAATTTTATTATCTCGTAAATTAAGATATTTTAAGCTACTCAATCCAACAAGTGCTCCTGATTGTAAGAATCTAACATAAGACGAAGATACTTCCAATCGTGACAATTGTGGAACGTGCTTAAATGTGTCATTTCGTAAGCTACCTAGTTTATTATCCTTTATGTATAAAAAAAATAAATTGCGACCATTTTCAAAACTGCTAATATTCATATGTTTAACATTGCACTTTTCAATATTTATCGAATTAATTTTTGCACTCATATTGATTAGCCCTTTTGGAATTGTTGAGAAATTGGAATTTTTTACTGTGATATGCTGAGTCCCACTTTTTAAAGTGCCTTCAAATTTCAGATCTGGAATATTGCCAAAATTCAAATTCGCACATATTAAATGACTATCATTTCCTCCACAATATGATGTAAAATTCTTTAACGAAAAGCTTTCTGTATATCGATGTAAATTTAACCACATTACAAGTAATAATGGAAATATAAATTTTTTCTGTTTAAATGTCATTTTATATATTTTAATTGTTGTTTCTTGTTATATGGGCAAAAACTTTTTACTGAACCGAAAGGAATAACGCCACTGAAACGATAGAATAGGTAATTTTGATAATTTTTCAGATACTGATATCTCCCTACCCAATTTTTCATTGAAAAACCATCAAAAAATTACTAACCCCACATTCTAGAGGTTATCAAAAAACAATATTTCAATATTTTTCCGACCTTACTTATTTAATCATTTTTGTTATTAACAAATATTAATGAAGAACTAGAATTTTTAATTATAGCGATTGCCTTTTTTTTTTTTTTTTGATAATCAAATTCCTTGAATAATGGACTGCTAAGAATTTAGAGAACTTACTTTTCTAAAAGCTTATCTAAGAAAACAAAATTAAGCTTCAATTGGTGTTGTGGGGGTTTTTTTGAAGCAAGGTCAACTGTCATATAATATATTGAATAAGTAAATCAGAGATCTTAAAATAACTAAATAGTAATTGATATTAATTAATTTGAAAGGTTATAGGGAGTAAACCTAACCATTAATGTTTCTCATATACGAGGTCGGTTCAAAAAGTATTGCGAATTTTGAATTTCCGCGGGTTACGTATATTTGATTTTCGATTTTTTGTGGCGTTATGTTTGTACTCATGTCTCTCACTTATTCCGACAAGTTCCACCATTTTGAATGTCCAGTTAATTTTTGACAGCTGCTTTGCTTGCAGGTGTTTTGGATCGTCTTCGATTTTTGCTAATTTTCGACCAAAACCAGCATCGCATTAATATTGCTAAGGAGCTGTTGGACTTTGTCCGCGACGACTTAAATTTGCTCCAGAGGGTCATAACTGGTGACAAATCATGGGCTTATGGTTATGGCGTAGCAACCAAAGCTCAATCATCCCAATAGAAGCTGCCGCACCGGTTAAGACCGAAAAAAGCGCGCCAAGTTCGGTCGAATGTGAAGGTTTTGCTTACAGTTTTCTTCGATTGCAGGGGCGTGGTGCATTATGAGTTCTTGCCACAGGGTAGAACGGTCAAAAAGGAATATTACCTGCAAGTTATGCGCAAGTTGCGCGAACCAATCCACCAGAAACGCCCGGATTTGTGGAAGAACAAAAATTGCCTCTGCTCATACATCGTTACTTGTGCGCGAATTTTTGGCCAAAAACAATACACTAATAATGCCGCAACCACCGTATTCCTCAGATCTGACTCATTGTGAGTTTTTCTTGTTCCCGAAGCAGATTCTATGATCCACTTTTTGGAATGACCCAAAACACGTGCAAGCAAAGCAGCTGTCAAAAATTAACTGAACATTCAAAATGGCCGAACTTGTCAGCATAAGTGAGAGATAAGAGTACCAACATAACGCCATAAAAAATTGAAAATCGCATTTACGTAATCGGCGGAAATTCAAAATTCGCGATACTTTTTGAACAGACCTCGTATGTGCGTACCTCAATTAGGGGACCTTAAGATTTTTTTTTGCACATTGCCTCTTATATTTATAAATATGTAACACATACCATGCACCGTTCAATTATTTTGCAACTTTATAGCCGTTTTTAATAGTCTGTGTTCAGAAACAGTTTCGAATTCGAACGGAAGATAACGTTTCTAAGTTAAATTATGAAAACGCAAAAATATTATCAGATTCTTTCAATTATTTAAATATAAAGCAATTTAAAATGGTAAAAAATAGTAAAAGTGGAACATTAGACTTGGTCTTTTCCAATATACCAATTGCTAACTTCACAACTGCACTGGATCCTTTAATGCCTTGTGATTCTTACCACCCGGCTTTAATATGGAAAGTTGATAATGTATTACACAGTGATAATTTGATGAATTACAACTTGACATCGTACAATTTTAAAAAAGCTAATTTTGAGATGATCAATGCATTAATTAAGAATACAAACTGGGCTTTTATTAATGAAACCGACATGACATCCTTGCATCAACAGTACCAAAAGTTTTGATCCGGTCACATGAGAGTCCTATGTGGCTCTCTAAAGAACTAAAAAACATCGTGAAAGAAAAAATGGAGGCACACAAATTATATAAAAAAAAACCCTCTTAGATACGGACTATAAATTATAGACCGATTTCAATTATAAATGCTGTCCCTTAATTGTTCGAATCAATTATTACTGACAAAATAAGTCCGGTCTTAAATGAAATTATATGTGATGAACAACATGGATATGCAAATGGAAGATCAGCTGCATCTAACTTATGATTGTATACTCAGGAAATAATTGAAGCTATGGAAAATGGAAATCAAGTTGATGTAATTTATACGAGGGTCATTCAACAAGTACTTAGTCTACAAAAGAAAAACGAAAATTTTGGAAAGGTGGCAATTTATTTTTCCACATAATCTCCTTCAAGCTCGATACACTTGGCCCAGTGATGCTCTAACTTTTTTAACTCGTCCAAAAAATACATTTTCTCGAGGGAAGCAAAATAGGCCTCCGTGGCGACGATGACCTCCTCATTCGACCCAAATCTATTCCCGGCGAGTGATTTTTTCAGGTTTGGAAACAAAAAGTAGTCACAGGGGGCCAAATCTGGAGAGTATGGTTGATGGGGCAGCAATTCGTAGCGCAATTCGACCAATTTGGCCATGGCGACGGCGGAGTTGTGAGCCGGCGCGTTGTCGTGGTGGAACAGCACTTTTTTCTTCGCAAAGCGTTTCTTTAATTCGACGTTTCTTTAATTTTTTTTTCTTCAATTCGACGTCAAATCGGCCCAATAAGTCAGCATAGTAGCGCCCCGTGATTGTTTTACCCTTCTCGAGGTAATCGATGTGGATCACACCTTGTGAATCCCAGAAAACGGTGGCCATCACCTTTCCGGCCGATCGAACAGTCTTCGCCTTCTTCGGAGCACGTTCGGCGGGTGAAGTCCACTGTTTCGACTGTTCCTTGGTCTCTGGTGTGTACCAGTGAATCCATGTTTCGTCGACGCAAGAACTCCGCTGGATTGCGCTGAAACAGCGCCAAACACGTCGCCGATGTGGTCTCACGGTTGCGCTTGTTTTCCGGTGTAAGCAAACGCGGCACCCATTGCGCCGACAGCTTTCTCATGCCCAGTTCTTCGTGTAGAATATGATGCACCGTTCCTACTGCGATGCCCACAGTCTCAGCTATCTCGTGAACCTTCAATCGACGGTTGACGGTCGCCATCGAAGGAGAAGAGTCACCATACACAGCATCCAAGCGATCTTTGATTTTTCTGCGCGTTTTCCCTTCCAAAAACAAGAATCTAATCACCGAACGATATTGTTCTTTTTCTATTTTTGTGCAACCGACCGACACGCTCGCTTTCAAAGGCTCTCAAAACAAAACTAATGAAGGGAATCGACTGAAACTTTGACGGTAGGCTACTAGAAGAATGTACTGCACGATGGTTGATTTCTTTTGTGATAGCATATCCATCGGGCGGTGAGGCTAAGTACTTGTTGAATGACCCTTGTACAGACTTTTCTAAAGCTTTTGATAAAGTACCAATTGACAAATTGCTAGAGAAACTTAGAAAAGTTGGTTTTGCTGACAAATTTTTAAAATATTTAGAACAATATTTAACAAATAGAAAACAATATGTCAAGTACAAGAACTTCGTCTCACAAGAAATAGAGGTGACCTCTGGTGTACCTCAGGGTTCCCACTTGCCGCTTCTGTTCATTTTGTACATCAATGACATGAAGAATTTATTTACTGGATCTAAACTACTATTTCTAGCTGATGACTGTAAATTTTATAGAATAATTCAAAATCAGGAGGATGCTGACTTATTGCAAAATGATCTGTTGAGCATGAGTGAATGGTGCATTGAAAATGGAATAGAAATAAATACAACAAAATTTAAAGTTATGAGTTTCTCCAGGGCAAGGCAAGAAAAAATTAAAAACGAGTACAGTTTGAATGGATGCATATTAGAAAGAACAAAAACTAATCGTGATCTTGGAGTGATTTTAGATGACAAGCTAACGTTTAATGAACACATATATTTTATTGTAAGTAAATCGAGAAGAACTCTAGGATTTGTACTTCGACAAAATCGTGACTTTACGTCTGTTGACACTGCTGTTACCCTCTATAATGAACTAGTCAAGCCAACCCTAATGTACGCCTCTTCGGTTTGGTCTCCATATTCTGATATTCACGTGCGTAGGTTAGAAAAAGTACAACATAACATAAATTCTTGGCTTTTGCTGCATTTAAACTCGGACTGCGAAATCCTAGGTTCAGTCACAATTATGATGAAATAGCCAGGTTATGTAAAATCAGCTAGCTGAAATCAAATAGGCAATATATTGATATGTGTACTTTGTATGGCTTACTGAAAAACAACGTGAACTGTCTTGAACTAAAGGAGAAATTTAGGTATCATGAGAGAAACTACGCTCTAGGCCCGCGAGGCTTGTTCGAAGTACCGTATCACAAAACGTCTTATGGACAAAACTCTCCTGTTACAAAAATGTCTATTTTGGGAAATCTCCTAGATCCGAATTGTTTCACTACCTCATCTATTTCTCAATTTAAAAGACATGCGAAAAATGTGTATCTTCAAGACTTCTCTTATATATATAAATACTAGAACATTAAGCGTTAAAGCGGTAACATTAATGAGTAAATTATAAAAATGAATGCATATTTAAATATTTAATTAATGATTGTACACCACGAATTTGACTATTTAACTGTTAATGATATCACCACTTATATATATATGTAAATAATGGGCCAAAAGCCTGTGAAGTGAAATAAATAAATAAATAAATATTAGTAATTTTTTTGAAACATTGTAAATTGCTTACGAAAATTAACGAGGAATTTTTAATAGGAGTTTTTGGCATTACCAATATAATAAATATAAATTTATTTTTATTATATTGGTGAAGCCAAATAAATATAGTTCCTTATGGATAACAGACTAGTTACGTGTTATCGTAACTAGAATAGTAACGTCAGCTCCTCAGGGATGTCGAAAATAAACTCATGCCTAGTTTGGAGTCAGAATAGTTTCCAAAATTTCAAAATTGTTACCTCATAAGGTCTTTGAGACAAGAGCCAAAGGTCATTCTGTTTCGCTACGACGATGAAGCCATTTGGCGATTTCATATTACGACTTATGGATTGGCATAACTATCTTCCCTAATAAAAAATATATAATTTTGACCAATTAGAAGTGTTTGTTGGGTCTAGGAAACTCTACAATGGAAGGAGTATTATTCAAAAAGAATTTCTGGGTTAACTGACGTTCATTTGAAATAAGGGGAATGGTGAGTTGAACGCTACAGGAATGGGTATAGGTGTTAAATACTATTTGTTTAGTAGATACTGCAAGTTCGAAATTTCAGTGAGAACAGGACGGTGGAGATCCTCATTACCGAGAATATCAGTATGACCTGGAACCGAACTCAACTCGACGTTTTGATTGTTAAACAGATTGCGACGAATCACATTGAGTACTGGATTATTTGCCGATCCACAAATGGTGCACAAGTCTGCGGCACTGGTGGTAAAATATTTACGTTGCAATGTTTGGGGAAATTAATTACACGCTCCTTGTAGAGGTAATTTGTGAGAGATTTTTGATCTCAAATTCAATGAGGATAGAGTCCACTGGGGAAATTCGGTGTACTCAACCGATTTGTTGCAAATACAAGGATTTACCGCGGCTTGGCCCTGTTACTGACATTCGGGCACATTAATTGAGGAATATTATAGTATTGTTCTACTCTATTTGTCTTCGAATATGAATTGCTTCTAGAAGATTCCCACCAAAAATTGCGAAATTTCTATTGCCCAGGCTTCTAGACAGACAGGAGACCAACCACCTTCATGAAAAATTCACACAGTTTAATTAGCAGAGAAAAAAAGTTGGATAACTATAAAATTTCGGCAAAGGCTGTATCTGTAATATCTTTGAAAATATATTCGCCTCCATTAGTGTGGTCTAGCTCAAGGTAGAATCTTGTCTCCTATTGTCTACAATATTCACACCGTAATATTATCGTCACCACCTATAATGCAAATACGAGTAATACACATAAACTTGACCTAACTTCCTTGAATACTTGACGGAATATCGCTAAAGGACAAGAACCGTGTGAATATAGTTGAACAAAATGTCAACCGATAATAAAAAATAATAGTGTACAGAGAAATGCGTAATTAAAAATATTGACACTATAATTTAGTCTTAAGTCTTTAGCCAATAATAAGGAACGGAGAAGGCAAGGTCGGCATGGCTAGTTAGATAGGCCTCCATCCCATTGTTTATTTGTCAAGCTGCAGTACGGTTTAGTTTTACGAGGTCTGTTCAAAAAGTCCATCGCCCATACCACTTTCAAAAAATATCGCGAATTTTGAATTTCCGCGGGTTACGTATATTCGATTTTTTTGTGGCGTTATGTTGGTACTCATATCTCTCATTTATGTCGACAAGTTCGGCCATTTTGAATGTTCAGTTAATTTTTGACATCTGCTTTGCTTGCAGGTGTTTTGGATCGTCTTCCATTTGTGCTCAATTTCGACCAAAAACAGCGTCGCATTAACATTGCTAAGGAGCTGTTGGACTTTGTCCGCGACTACCCAAATTTGCTCCAGAGGATCATAACTGGTGGCGAATTATGGTTTTATGCTTATGATGTGGAAACCAAAGCTCAATCATCCCAATGGAAGCTGCCGCATGACCCAAGAGCGAAAAAAGCGCCAAGATCGCTCGAATGTGAAGGTTTTGCTTACAGTTTTCTTCGATTGCAGGGGCGTGGTGCATCATGAGTTCTTACCACAGGGTAGAACGGTCAATAAGGAATATTACCTGCAAGTTATGCGGAAGTTGCGCGAAGTAATCCGCCAGAAACGCCCGGATTTGTGGAAGAACACAAATTGGCTTTTGCACCATGACAACGCCTCTGCTCACGTATCGTTGCTTGTGCGCGAATTTTCAGCCAAAAACAACACACTAATAATGCCGCAGCCACCGTATTCCCTAGATCTAACTCCCTGTGACTTTTTCTTGTTGCCGAAACTGAAGAGCCCCATGAAAGGACGACGCTACGATTGAGGAGATAAAGACAGTGTCAAAGGAGGAGCTGAACAAGATCACAAGAAATGATTTGTTATAGTGCTTCGAGGATTGAAAAAAACGTTGGCACAAGTGTATAATATCTGGTGGGAATTACTGTGAAGGGGACAAAATAGATGTTCATGAATAAATAAATAATTTTCGAAAACACAAAATTCGCGATACTTTTTGAACAGACCTCGTATTCATCAAGAAATTTATAATTTCACTAATAAAATTGTGTATTTGGTAATCAAAGAGTTACATCCAAAAGTTGGTTAAGAATTTCGCCTAGCTGTAGGCACACTTATTCGTAATTGCTTTTCACTCTGTAATTTAAAAAAAAAAACGAATAATTATATGAGATAAGAAAATTGGACTTTTTCATATTTTCATTTGTTAGTATTAGAATATAAACGAGAAGTGCTAAGTTATCCGAAAATTTGGAAAACTTGAGTTTATAAAATATAAATGATTTTTTGCCGAAAAGCAAATATTTTCAACTGACCAAATGGCTTTTAACATCTTTGGGCATACATAGATAAATAGACGCTAATAGGAGCAGATTTCTTTCCATGAATTAGAAAAACATCAGCAGACCAGTCTAGCCAACCACCCCGAAATTCTGAGCAACAAAACTTCTCAGAATTCGGACTGGGCATACAGATTCCTCTTCGGGATCCAATCTCGTTCTGTGGTTTTCAACTTACTGTCTCTCATATCCTCAAGAAATACTACTTAACCCAGAATTTCTTTTTGAATAGGACACCTTTCGTTATGGAGCTCCTAGACCCAAGTTATCTTTTATTTTCTAAAAGAATCTAATATATTCCATAAAATTAATCCACTTCGAATTGCTCCCCCCAAGGTATGTTCGACTATTTCGTTAGGGAAGACGGAACATGGTCGTAGCGCTATTATGGGGCTCCTATCTCATGTCTCAGCGACCTTATAATACAAATGAACAAATAGAACCAATAACAAACATCAAAAGAAAATGGAAATTCTAAAAATTCATAATAAATTGCATTGAACATAATCAAAATTAATACGCCATATTGTAGACGAATACACCTGCATTTTTATTGATTGTATTGTTTAATTTATCAACACAATTAAAATTAATTGATAAATTAAAAATAAGAAATTATACATTTAAATAAAGAGTAAAGAAATTATCAATTATAAAATGGATTGTACGTAACCCAATGAGCTCGATTTTGTTCTTGTTCACTTTTATGTGATGTGAATATGGATTTGTAAACATCGCTAGCCTTTGGATCTTTAGCTACACTATAATCTGTTTTTAGGCGTTTAATTAGCGGATCTTGTAGTGCTTCTTTATTGTTATTTCTCTTAAGTATGGATACTAATTTATTTTTTGGTAATTTACCAATGACTGACCCAATAACTTCTGGTTTTAATTCGTCACTTATTGGCTCTGAATCAATAGGAGTTTCGGTAGTAGTAGCAGTTGATGTGGATGGTTGGGAATTGGAATTTTTCTTATCGGCTTTGTCTTTTTTCGTAGCTTTCCTTCTTGCAGCACGTGCTTCCATTTTTACCCTCATTTGATCGGTTTCTTCGTCGGTACCATTTAGTATAACAATATCATCCTCAGCAAACGGTGTTTGGCAAAGAGCACAAGCATTCGATTTGACTTCCTTTAGTGCACGCTCTGAAAATACACATCCGCAAGGCCACAACGCTACAAATCGGAATTTTCCCGACATCTCAAGACCAATCAATTTGCATATGAATGGAGCACTTCTTGCATCAAGCAAACCCTCTGTTTTGTCATCATCTTTGAAGGATGGGTTCGGAGTCAAATTGAGATCTTTGATATCCTTGGTCGATTTGATATGCTTTGCCGATTCGGGCATTTTATCTTTTTCCAAAAGTTGCTCAAGAACATTTTGTTTGGAATAGAGACGGCCTAATCCACACATAACAATCGGTTGTTGAAGACGCTGCTGTGTTAAAGCACAATGCAACCATCGAAATTGACGTTCCGCATCTTTGTCTTTCTGAAAAATGCATCAACACGATTATCTTTTATGAAATTAAAATTTTTATTGAAATAATACTTGTTCTGGTTTCTTTTTTAAACGGACTAATTCATCTCGTCGAGGAATAGTTCCGCCATCACATCCCATTTTTTTAATTTATAAAATTAAACAGATGATATTCATAAAAACAATAACACAACACTTATATGAGTCACCTTTTTTATGAGAACTGTCAACTCTTCTTCTTAGTGGAATATGCTAAGCAAGTGAACATAAAATCGCGTAACCTTATTATATGAAAAGGCAATTCATTTAAATGATTACATCATTTAACTTAATTATTGTAATTAATTATTACTTAGATTTTTAAAAAATAATCAGAATTTCGTATATATAGGCAATTTTCTTTAGATTAAAGAATACCTGGATAGGCCCGTGCGTTAGATTTCCGTATATATATAGGCAATTTTCTGTCCGCAGAATTTGAAAAGCGGAGATAAATCGTACTTCTCGTATACATTTGTGTAGAATTTTTTGTGTTTTTGGAAATATCAAGCGTCTCAATTTTGTATACTTTCAAATACGATATTATCCACGAAATGGTAGCATACCAAACAACTTGTATACATTTGTTTTTTTTTCATTTGTGATTTTGACAATTTAATGTTTATCGGAAAATAGTTCAGAGCCGTTCTACATTAAAGAAACTAACGCCGGTGCGTTAGATTTTCCTATATGCATACGCTATTTTCTTTCAGAATTATTGCAAAAGCGGCGATAAGTCGTACCGCTAGCATACATTTGTGTATATTTTTTTATGTAGACATGACACACCTAGTTTTCGAAATAAAACTTGCTCGAATTCCAATGCATAATTAATCAACATTTTTTTCTCCACTCTTTTGGTATTAAATGTAATTATGTTTAAGATTTATTATTTAATTTGTAAATAACAATCAAATATCAAGCGGGTCAATTTTATAGACTTTCCGGGAGTTTTAAAACACGCCATTCTTCATGAAATGGTAGTAAACCGAAATGTTTGCATACTTTTGCTACGCCTAAGGTTTAATTCTTCACGCCAGTAAATAATAAGCTTTTATTTCAGAATAAAGTGTTATGTGAAAGGTTATTTTGCATTTTTACGAATGTATTATAGAAAAATTTTGGACACAATCTTTCCAGTTCTTACACAACGCATATCCAGTTCTTATATAATCTAACTGAAAAAAATTAACTAACCAATTTTAAAATGACGGTAGATACTTTTTTCCTATTTCCAATTCAACAAAGGTGCTACATATCTACAGAGCATTTAAATTGATTAGAAATATTGGTAGACATAAAAAAAATTTAACAGAGCCAATGCGTTATTTACAAAATAAAATATATTTTCAAAAACATTTATATTATAATTAATAACTAAGTTTTAATATACATATAAATATATAATGTGATTTTTTTATTTTGTGCTGTAGAAATTATTAGAATTAAAATAGAAAATATTACATGTAGTTCCAGTTACAATAGAATATGACATTATAATCAGCTGTTTATGACATTAGAACATGAGAAAAAATTCAAAATAATCAAGGAGATTTTTGAAAAAGTAAAACGTGAGCAAATCATATATGAAATCGATTAAGATGATTAAATAAATGTGAATTACAGTGAAAAAATGTAAGAAATAAACACCAAATATTTATTAACATTGATCAATTTTTAATAATTCAAGAATTTGAAAGGAAGTGCATTTTTTCCTCGGTTAATTTCTGTCCAGAATCTTCGTTCAAGAGGACTTGGTAACAAACGATTTTTTTAAATTTATTAACTTATATTTAACAATGAAACTTTTACATTTTTTAGAAAATGACCCAATATAAGAGTTTTACATTTCCAAACATACCACCAGAGATTAGGTATGAAAATGCAAAGAACATATTTATTTTTGTAAAGAGCTGTGATTAAATATTTACAAAATTGTTTTATAGCGAACATGTTTTTAAGGAAGAGAAAAAGCTAGTCATTGTCGGTGTTATAGGGAAATCTTCCAACCAGGATTGTAATAAAATGGCAGGAATAAAAATTCTTGATACGAAACCATCGCTTTTAAACAACACCTTCGAAGAGGTTCAGTTCAATTTTTTTAATATGACAATAGGTATTTTTTTAAGGTGCAATCAATTTACAATTTAGGGACAGATGACATTCTATTATAAAAAGCCAGAACAATTCATTTTTATTCACTTCGAAACTACGTACGATAATCATTGTATGTTGAAGCTGTTGGAGAAATTCTCAAAACACGATGAATTGGGAAAATTTTTATCTTTTCATAGCTATGCCCGTACACGTTTTGCTAGAATTTTACTTTTTGCGATTCAAGTATGCCATATAATCGTATTCGTAGAAACGGGGATATCTTTTGATTCCTCGTATTTGTCTTTGTTTAAATCGTTGAAGATTATTCGGTATAACAAAATTATTTATTTATTTAACCATAAATTATTTAAAAACCAATTAAAATTTTCAGAGAGAAACATGTTCTAAAATTTCTACCAAAATTTGTTAAAAATTCCAATGCTGGTTCATTTTTGGGGAAAGATGCTAGACTGTGTTCGCCTAGATTTTTATTTTTATTCGAAAAATGCCCAGATGGTTATGGTAAAAATGCGATTAATTTTTCAATAATGTAATTTATCTTTTTACTCTTCGAAATATTTATCGATTACATAGATGAGACTGTAGAAAGACTATCGAAACTGGAATTCGATGTAGAGGATGATATATACAATATGTTACGAAATGAATTTATTATAACAAATAATAGGTAAGTGAAATTCTGTTTGTTTTGTATTTTCGGTAGCACTTATGGTTTAATCGATTTTTTTATCATCAAGTTAATCACCAAAAATATTTGTAATAAATTTGTTTAAAAATGTTTTTTTTATAGCTCAGCATCATTATTTTCAATACCCGGAAATAAGAGATTCGTTTACTTCAACACAGACAGAACAATACGGCAAGATCCTTTATTGGATTCAATAGAAATTTTAGAGAGTTGCATTAATAAATCGAATACGAAAAACGATAATGGCGATGATCTTGATGAATTGCTACCCTACAAAGTAATATGTCACAAATTTCGTAATATCAGAAAGAAATAATAAAAGAAAATAATTTGTAATCGTACATAAAATTAGGGTTTTGGAAAAGCACGAGCTGATTTCAATAATGATGATTCTGGTAATGAAAGCCCACAAAAGGAGAAACGTAGCTTTATGAATTTGTTAAAGGATCATGTCAATGAAGCAATCCAAACTGGATTTGATGATAGTATGTGGAAGTATAAGGGAAAGAGCCATTTTGTGGTAAAGAATACTTAACATTCGCTACAAAAAATTTAACGATTGGAAAGAAAATATTGTAGATTGAAATATTGTTATTCGTTTCAGATTCCAAATATGAAATTATGGTTCGATACGTTTAAACTTTTGCATAGGATATTTATTGAGAATCCAGATAATCCGAATTTTGAAGCAAATGATCCTGACTATGTAAGATTCTAGTTTTTTTTATGCGTACAATAGATGTATTCTATTTAGTTTGCTTATATTTTTGGTTTTGTAGAAATCTTATATAGAGAATTTCCATAAACTTATGGACATCGATGAGGAGTAAGTTGAGTTAGCTTAGAGTGGGTCTTCCAAGTACTATCGATCGCATTACAATCTCTGTTTTCAGATTCTTTGCAAAATGTTGTGATACTGGACTGAAAAAGGCAATTGCACACTACAATAATCCGATGATGACACATTATGGTAGCATATACCATCGGGGATTGGTAATTAAGGCGAATTCATAGAAAAATTTCAATTTATTTATATAAATTTCATCCATATTTTAGGTTGACAAATCGGTTCAATTGTATTTGAAATATGCGCGCGGACCACAAGTTACGACGTATGAGAAAAAACTACGTGAAAAATGTGAACAAATATGGAAGAATGGCAAACAACAGTGCGAATATTTAAGTTTACGTGGGAATCCGTGCGTTATGCCAAAGCACAATGTCATCGATCCAACTGAGCATACAAGCGGTGTTGTTTTTGTTTCAGCTTGCAATTGTGGGAGAACGCAGGTTGCTGTTAATTGTTCTTTCATTTATTCTTAATTATTTTTGGTTTTTTTTTTAATTTAGGGACGTCACGAAGATCCGTACACAATTCGACAAGCCAACTACGAATTCTATCAAATTATCGGGAATAGTTGTTCGTCATGCAATAAATTGGAAAAAATTCAATTTGCCGTTTTTGAACCCTCCACTAATGATTATCGGTAAAGTGTGCACAATTAAATTTTTCTTTTAATTTTATTTTCCAAATTTTTTGAGGATACATCAATTGCTGAAATTTTAAATTAAATCAGGGTTACTTCAATTGGCGATTTAATAGCAATGATATTGTTATATATTTTCTGTAGAGTTGTTATTGTAGGTCATTCAATTTCGGAGGTTGTCTTGCCACTTATTCACTTTGTAAGCCATTATAATTCAATCTACTTCTTCAGTTGTATCTTTAGCGCCTTCCTTTTATTTCCAATTCTATTTTGTCAGCTTTTTTGAAGCTTTGCTTATTATTCTTTACTCGATTAATAATATACTTAACAACTCGAATGTTCTGCAAATTGGTATTGTCCATGTTAATCAAAACAGTTTTGAAAATGTTTTGAAACTACCCCGTTCATCGGCTTTTAAGGCACGCGAAGGGACCGTAGAGCTGTGCTAATACCCGGCTCTACACAGCATGAATGAAAGGCATTGGAACTTTAAGAATTCTATCGTATTTCATTCAATAGAATATCTACGTAACATTTCTAATACTCGATTATATTCGTATTTTAGGGCAGCTGAAGTTGAAACAATTTTACGAAAAATTGATTTGAGTGATAATGAAGACTTCGACGATCGAAACTCAGAACTCTCACCACCTTTGACGGCATCACAGCGATCGCATACCAATCTTAGTCTGGAGTCGATGGATGATCTCAATAAGATTAACTGCGAAAGTTCAGAAGAGTCGGTTAACGAACTTATTATGAAAGTGGAGGACACTACTGAGGCCATGGAGAAGACTGTAATGCGACAGCCGTCGACAACAGAATACCTTCCGGGTATGGTGCATACCGAAAGCCCAATCGGCTTGTTACCACAGTTTCCTAGTTGGTCATTGGTGTGTATTGGACCCAGCTCGCTGTACATTCATAATACAGGACTCCTGGAACACTCTCAGAGTGGATTTTTGTCAGGTGCCAACTTCTTATTGCCATGGCACGTCCATGTAAGGTATGCGTGTGCATTATTCATTCAATTTGTTTAACAGAAAACGAGAAAATATATATTTGGGACTATTTGCTTTTGGTTTCGTAGATTAGAGCATTCAAACTCATGGAAAGACGCTTACGAAAAGACACGGTATCGTAAAAAAGGGCTGTTCATTATTTTAAAGATTTTCGTCGGCTGCGAATATGAATGTCCCCGAGGACATCGATTTATAATGAGCTCTCCGGACAAAGTGCTGCGAGGTGGATCAGGTAATTTATTGTCCTTTTTTGTAAATATTTTGATATATTCATAAACAATATATCAAGGAATCGTCCGAGATAGTGGCAGCAAAGTCGTATTCAATGACATGCCACTCTATTTTCCTTGTCCGTGTAGGAATAGTAAAATGATGGTTGCGCAGTTGATGAGAGTTCATGTCGTTACGCCAAAGGCACCAGTCAATGTTATACTGGATCCAAAGGTAATTTTAACCTTTGGCATATATTTTAGATGAATTGTTAATGGGCAAATGGTAATAATTCCGAAATCTCATCTTAAAAGGTTCGTACAGGAGTCAAAAACTATACGTTCACATTGGGATTACCAACACTTCCCAAATTATCTCAGAGTGCTTATTGGATACTACGTTTGCCGTATATTTATCAAGGCGATGATGGACCAATTATGCCGCCTCAAGAAATTACAGCGTCCTCTGCTATGATGCACGGCTGCCTTCTAGCGGGAATGTATGGCGTTACAGAAACGGAAACTGACAGTTGAATGGAATTTTTTTTTCTACAAAATTTTTTATATTTTTAATTTTTGTTAAAATTACAGAGTCTTAAAATCATTTTTGAATTTGTTTTTAAAATGTTGAAGTTTTTCTAGGGAAAAAATAGTACAAAAAATACAGAAAATTCAAACGAATTATTTAATTTGGAACACTAACTTTTAGAATTTCATAGACTCGGCAGACAGATATGGAGTTATAAAACTTTTTCTGGTACTCGTAAATTAATCTTCCATTATGCTTTTACGACCCAAAACAAGATAATTTTAAACTAAGTGGTTAACAAGAAAGATAGATATCTCTCCAAAACCTCCTCCTCCATTACATTTTAGTAAAGGCTGTTCCAATCAAGACGAAGTTAGCAACATAATCCGACAAAGAGGTTACGGCTATCTCCATCCTCTTGAAAATATCAGTAGTCAAGCAAAACAACACACTATCACAATGCCATCAAAATTCTTCAATTTCACACACTATTAGCCAAATTTTATAAACTTTTTATATCTGAGAAACAGTACTTCCGACTAACCATGTTTTCTCATCGTTTCTTCTGATCTAAATTCTGGAAAAAGTTTTACCTTTTTAAAATCAATCTTGCTCTAAAAAATATATCATCAGACTTAATAAGAGTCAGTGATTATCGAAATTGATATTTGCAATTGCCAACAAAAAACAGCAGTAGCAGAGAAATTTCTAAGCGCCAAAACTGTCAACATTGACGGAATAAAGTTACTTTTTGCACTCCATACTTCACTGAACAAGGTAAAGGGGACGATTTTTTCAGATGGGTTTGAAATTTTTCGGAAGAGGTTATAGTTAACAACCTTTCTGGGTATAAAGTTTTTGAAGCAAAGAAAATCAACTCTAAGATAGATGGCTCGGAGAAATTAACAGGCATCGTTTTTTGACTTCCGACAAGGTCTTTGACCTTCTTAAAAAAATTAACATCTTATACCATACTTTTGACGTAAAAACTTACTATTCGAATCGTATGAGATGTCGGAACTGCCAACTTCTGGGTCACACCGAAAAATATTGTAGTGGATTTACTTCTCATGCAGACCAACCGTACACACATACTTTCTGTGTAAATTGTAAAGTTTCGTCTCACTCATCCGAAGACCTCTGCTACCCAGCACATGCCGAAAGGAACAATTTTTTTAAGGTTATGAGAAATTGGTAAAACCGAACACCTCGTTACCACAAATAGTTTAATCTGTACCTACACCTCCGCTGTTGCCATCCATTTCAACTCCTACAGTATCTGTGCCATTTAATATTCAGATGTTAAAAAACAACACCAATCTCAATCTAAATCAGTATAATACCAACGTAAAAAGTCCAACTTAAAAAGCTAAATCCTTATCCTCTCCGAGCCGCAATACAAGTGAACAAGCTGCTTTACTAATTAGTACCTTGATATAAGTGAGTAAATCGGATAGGAGTCTATCGATCCTAAAATTATAATACAGAGTTTATTAAATTGTTACTAGGCACTTTTAAAAGATTCGTTTGGAGAAAATTAAAAAAACAAAAGATTCATTATAGAAATAAATCGTATGAGAACAATTTGGACGTCCTTTTTTGCTACCAATCAAATAAGAAATTCAGTTTTAAAACAACTCTTGCAGGCTCTTCACATAAAATAAATATAAAAAATTCAAAATTTTCCATGATTTAGAAAAAAATATTTGACGTAATTCGCTTATGATTGAGTTTTCGGACCTTTAAAGACTAAATGTCAGTATAAATGCTATTCGAAATAATTATTAATAAACAAGGAATTTCTATGCCTCAGGAGAGGAACCATTCCTAACAATGAGAGTTATTTATTTTCGGCAGATTAGAACATAGCCTAAGCATTGAAGTCTTACTTATTACTAAGTAGGGCCTATACTTAGTAAACAACCAAACGGAATACCTTCAGATAAAACGGTTGAAATGAAAGCTTTTCAAATACAATCAAAATGTTTTTCTTTTTCTCTTTGTAAAAGGTAGAGATAGAATTCATAGTTAAACTTGATTATCTCAAAAGGAAACTGGATCGATTGGAGTTTGCTTTAAAAAAAAAACTAATTCTATATTCAGTTGGCCTTAGTAGAAAATCAAAAGCTTAATAGGAAAAGGCTTAAACTGAATACATAATTAAAAAGGGTAATCTCGGTAAAATAACTAGAAAGTCTGAATATTGTTTTTGGGAAAAACTAGGACTATGAAATATTATTGTTTTTAAGTCATCAACTGTGTTAAATAAGCTGTGCATATCTAGGGTTATATTTTCAAAAAACTATAGACTGAGAACACATTTTACGTTAGGAGAAACTCACAAATACAAATGATAACGCCTAAACTGAATACGAGATCGGTTCAAAAGTATCGCGAATTTTTAATTTCCGGGGGTTACGTATATTCGATTTTTGATTTTTTGTGGCATCATATTGGTATTCATGTCTCCCACTTATGCCGACAAGTTCGGCCATTTTGAATATTCAGTTAATTTTTGACAGCTGCTTTGCTTGTACGTGTTTTGGTTCGTCTTCGATTTTTGCCCATTCCAAAAAATGGATCAAAGAATCTGTTTCGGGAACAAGAAAAAGTCATAGGGGGGCAGATCTGGGGAATACGGTTGCTGCGGCATTATTATTATGTTGTTTTTGGCCAAAAATTCGTGCACAAGCAACGATGCGTGAGCAGGGGCGTTATCATGGTGCAAAAGCTAATTTTTGTTCTTCCAAAATTTTCTGGCAGATTCGTCCGCGACGACCCAAATTTGCTCCAGCTGTCAAAAATTAACTGAACATTCAAAATGGCCGAACTTGTCGCCACAAAAAATCGAAAAGCCGCGGAAATTCAAAATTCGCAATACTTTTTGAACAGACCTCGTACACAGTTTAACTGATTAATTTCTATACTGAATACACAGTTTTTCTAGACTAAATACACAGTTCAACTCATGAAAAGTTTGGCGCATTTTTTTTAAACTTCCTAACAGAATAAACACTTCCAGTCTAGTTTGGGTAGTCACAACTTTGAGAGGAAATAACCCACTAAACGCAGAAGAGATAACCGTTAGATATTTTTTTTGTGAAAATATCCTAATTGAATGTTTGATAAAACTCGATGTGCTTAATAGAATGCCGGAATATCTGGAGTTACTTTTGATATAGGTCTAGATATAGTCGAACATAAGGAAGCAATTGCAACATTATTTTTTTTTAAAGCCTAAAACAAAATGGCCGTAGTTGGAGATA
The DNA here is from genome assembly GCA_958298945.1 of Atherix ibis. Taxonomy (NCBI): domain Eukaryota; kingdom Metazoa; phylum Arthropoda; class Insecta; order Diptera; family Athericidae; genus Atherix; species Atherix ibis. The sequence goes on from OY282609.1 coordinate 51,052,246, forward strand.
TTTTTCGTGAGTGCCAGTAACTTGTTCATTCAATAAATATTTATAATTAAATTAAACTAGAATAATACAGTAAAGATGTTTATTGTCGTTGTTGTTGTTATGAGGGTATTCCGAACAATTGGCGTAGTAATGTCATTGAAGGTTTTAGGGTTGTGGACATGCAAATAGACTCTACATCTGTTTTAATGGGTTCTTCGCTGGTCTGTTTTAATGGGTTGCTGTCCTTTTTATGTATTTCATTAATTTGTTTTCTTTCCAAATTTTATACTAGTCCCAACTTTTATACCTTCTACAATTTTTCTCCAAATTAAAAAAATTTCTTGTGTCATCCCATCTCTTGGACAAGTTTAGACCTACAGATCCTTAAGCAAACAGTTTTTTTATCTGTTAAGAGTTTGACTTTGTTATGTAAATGTGAGGACTTTTTGTTATAATTTTCTTGGCCCACACAATGCTGCCGCAATAGAAGAATGCCAATAACAGCGAAAAAGTATTATTTGAGCACTGTTGCAATTGGCCGTGCTCCTCTACAACTTTCAGTTTATTACCTTCCTTTTTACTTTCTCCTCTCTATCATCAAACCCAATCATACCATCATATTTATAATAAATAAAATAAAATGTTTTTGTTCCGTACATGTTCCTACCTCTCTATTATACCTTTAAAATTTTAAAGGTATAATAAATTATTACATTAATAGCACAGCAATCTGACCTACTGTCAGATTGCTGTGCTATTAATGTAATAATGCTGTGATCATGAATCCATTTGTAAATAACAAATATCAAATCTGATAGACAAACGTCTAAGTATCAGTTTCCAAACAAGAAAGTTATTTTTATCTTATCAAAACTATTTGTTTTAAAATCGAAACCAAATCGACAGAAAAAATACACGTATCAACCAAAATTTCGAAAGATAAACTAATAACAATCTTATCAATAAATTAACAATCAATAAAATTTGTACTCTGAACGGACACACACTGAATTTTCCAAAATCTTATCTGCATTAATAAAAGATTAATATTTAAAAAATATAATAGAAAGTTCGCCGCTACTGTATTGTTTTTAAAATTTATACTAATTGTATAATATGATAGTTAATCAATTTATCGGTTATTTACGTATGTATGTGTATGAGTTAAGAAAATTCAAAATTCCTTGTCATCAAAGTATTAATGATAAAATTCAATAATTCGTATAAAATTTTGATTTGAACATTAATAATAGTGCTAATCACTACTTATTAATAAAATTTTATGTAAAAATGACCAAATCAAAGTTTAATTTATTGCTGTTTTTGCAAATATTCTAAAAAGTATCATACACAAACTAATAAGTGTGGGAAACAAATACAAACGTGATTTTATTTTCTGTTTATGATAACAAAAATATCTCATTATTCATCAGAGGTCAGTTCAGATTCGGAATATGAGAAACAATTTTCAAAAGTACGAGGGAGCTCCGGTTGAAAAGATTATCGATTCCGGTGCGTTGTAACGATTAATAATAATCAAAAAGGAAAAAACAACAACAACAAAATCGATCTTGTTTTTAAGGGGTTAACAGCGATTTTACTGTGGTTGTGTTACGAAATTTTTTAGTATTTAAATACAACCTCATTGTGTAACGTCGACTTGATTCGAGCGTGAGAGTGTTCTAAAACAAAATAAAACCTCATGAAAAATTGTTAAAAATAGTACGCCGTTTTTATTCATAATAATTAAGAAAGTTTTTAAAATGCAAATAAAAGTGTTATTCTAAAAAAAAATATGTTTAAAAAAATAGTAAAAAGTAAATACTCGTAAAAATTTGAAAAAGAAACAAATCGAAGTAAAAATATTTACACATAAACAAATCTGTTTCTTGTTAAAAAAAAAACAATTATAAATAATAATAATAATCAATTGTGAGAACGATCACATTTAACGAAATATTAGCATTTTTGGTGAAAATAATAATCAACAGATATTCACAATATGAAAGAGTAAATAAGTTTTGTTTCTCTTTTTCTTTCACCTCTTCTCTTATAACAGTTTAGTGATTGTTTCAAATATAAATATAACCGTTTGGAATATACGAATTTGCGTTAAAGAAAAAAGTCTAATTTTTTAATAAACATTTTATTTTTAAAATTAAATAAAAATAATTAAAAATTAAATAAAACTCAAAGAAGAAGAGCAAAATTTTATAACCTATAAAAATATTGTAGAATTTTTTTTGAAAATTTTCAAAAAATTTGTCTTTTTTTTAAATTCAATTAATTTTACCTTTTACGAATATTATTAATAGTGGTTATTTTGTAAAAAAATTTAGTTGTTTTTTTGTTTTTCATATTTTTTCTTCTCTCAATTTATTCTAGATTATTTTGTAATATAAGATCGTTTATAAAGACAACATTATTCTTTACAATTGCTATATCATCATTGCCGTTTTTAATAGTTTCATTTTTATGTAAGTTGGTTTTTATTTTTTATTTTATTTTACAGGCTATATATTAGGTTATATAATTTTTTAATTATTCCTTAATGGTTTTGTGTCAAATAAGTTCTAAGATTGAGAAGAAACATAACCGAAAAATACACCAATCAATCGATATGGATATTTAATATTAAAGTTATTAAGCAATATAAGGTTTTAAGAGAGATTTTAAATTGTACAAAAGAAAAAAAAGGGGAAAGGATTGTACATGTTATTTACCGAAACTAGAAAGTTTTTTTTTTATATAAAAAAATTTTCTTAAGTTCAATTTAAATAAATACCAAAAAGTTGATACGTTTTATAATTGCAAAAATGAACTTTTTTTTAAAATTATTTGCAGAAATTATAAAAACTTTTCTACTAAAATCATATTATATCCTTACTTTGAATTGAAGGAATTGGATATAAAGATATAAATGCTCTATTAGAGTGGACAAAGGATAAAACCTTGAGGAATACCAGTTATAATATGGGTTATTTCAAATGGATGATGTGGTTGATATTGGTTTTGAGCACTTAAATTGGATGTGGATTATTCTCATAAGCCTTATCTTTCATATACCTCCACAAAAAAAGTAAACATCTCAAAAAATGGAATGGCAGAACTGCCAACATAGCCAATTTCAACCCTATTGAAAAAAATATAGACCCGTTACTAAATTGTACACAAAATAATTAATTTTATACCAGACGTTGTATCAGCATACGAGGTCTGGTCAAAAAGTATCGCGAATTTTGAATTTCCGCGGATTACGTATATTCGATTGTCGATTTTTTGCGGCGTATGTTGGTACTCATATCTCTCACTTATGCCGACAAGTTCGGCCATTTTGAATGTTCGGTTAATTTTTGACAGCTGCTTTGCTTGCACGTGTTTTGGCTCGTCTTCGATTTTTGCTCAATTTCGACCAAAAACAGCATCGCATTAACATTGCTAAGGAGCTGTTGGACTCTGTCCGTGACGACCCAAATTTGCTCCAGAGGGTCATAACTGGTGAGGAATCATGGGTTTATGGTTATGACGTGGAAACCAAAGCTCAATCATCCCAATTGAAGTTTCCGCACGAGCCAAGACCGAAAAAAGTGCGCCAAGTACGGTCGCATGTGAAGGTTTTGGTTACAGTTTTCTTCGATTGCAGGGGCATGGTGCATCATGAGTTCTTGCCACAGGGTAGAACGGTTAATAAGGAATATTATCTGCAAGTTATGCGGAAGTTGAGCGAAGCAATCCGCCAGAAACGGCCGGATTTGTGGAAGAACACAAATTGGCTTTTGCACCATGAAAACGCCTCTGCTCACGTATCGTTGCTTGTGCGCGAATTTTCAGCCAAAAACAACACACTAATAATGCCGCAGCTACCGTAGTCCCTAGATCTAACTCCCTGTGACTTTTTCTTGTTGCCGAAACTGAAGAGTCCCATGAAAGGACGACGCTACGATTGAGGTGAAAAAGACAGTGTCAAAGGAGGAGCTGAACAACATCACAAAAAATGATTTTTTGAAGTGCTTCGAGGATTGGAAAAAACGTTGGCATAAGTGTATAATATCTGGTGGGGATTACTTTGAAGGGAACAATATAGATATTCATGAATAAATAAATATTTTTTGAAAAAACACAAAATTCAGGATACTTTTTGAACAGACCTCGTACACATCAATGTCTCCCCAAGAACGGATAGATTTAACTTTGAATTTAGAAGATCTTGAGGCCTTTACCGTTTTCAACGTTGGGGTTTTCTTGCTTAAAGATTCGAATGGTTGGATAGACACAAATAGAATTTTTATAACGGGAGATACACAATTCACGAACGATAAATAACATTGTTTCATACATAAAAGGGGGTGCATTGACATTTTTTTGAAGGACTCAGAATTGCAGGGTCCATATGTCCATATTGGTTTTAGTACCTTATAAGTTCAAGGTAATGCACACTCGGTTTTTGTGGAATATTACAACCTTTATACAGGAATCTGTTTCTCGTCTAAGTGTTAAAGTAAAATGAGCACAAAAATGTGCTCATTCACCCTTAATCACGACATTTTGAACTATAGGGTGGTCCATCTAGCGGTTCCATTTTGAACCACTATTTATTTGAAGTACTTGAGTGTTAAATGTCATCACGAATTGACAGATTGTTAGTTGAAAGTCAGAATTTTACGAAATGGTAATCCATACGCTTGAAGAAAAATGGGAAATATTGAGAACTTACTTCCAAAGTGGTGAGTCTTCAACCCAAACTGTGAGAAATTTAAAAAAAAAATGAGTGAAGATCGAATGCCATCACGTAAATTTGTGGGCAAATTCGTGAAGCGAGTTCGCGAAACTGGTTTGTTGGTTGCCAAAGAAACTCGTTCCCGCTCTAAGACAGTACGACCGAGAATATTGCCGCCGTTGCTGAAAATATTCGTCAACATCAACTCGTCACCGTTCTCAGGAATTGAACATTTCTCGCACTTCTCTATTGAGAATTTTGCACAAAGACCTTGGTATGAAAGCTTACAAAGTTCAATTAGTCCAACAACTAAAGCCGCATGACCATCCGATGCGTTTTTGGGCTCAAGATCAATTGGCCGAAGATGAGCATTTTTACCGAAAGATCATCTTTTCGGATGAGACCCATTTCCACCTCGGTGGGTATGTCAACAAACAAAATTGTCGCATCTGCGGCTCAGAAAATCTATACGTCACCATGGAAAAGCCGATGCATCCACAACGAGTCACGGTTTGGTGCGAATTTTGGAGTGGAGGCATCATTGGCCCGTTTTTCTTCGAAAACGATGAAGGAGCCGCCGTTACGGTCAATGCTGAGCGCTATCGTGGCATGCTCAGCGAATTTTTATTACCAAAAGTTGAAGAGAATGGCATGGACGACATTTGGTTTCAACAAAAGGGGGCCACTTGCCACACAGCCAATGTAACAATCCAACTTTTGGGCACTGCTTTCGAAAACCGAATAATCAGCTGAAATGCTGATGTCAATTTGCCGCCTCGGAGCTGTGATTTGAGCCCGTTGGATTATTTTCTGTGGGGAGCCGTTAAGGATAAATGTTGCGCAAGCCATCCAGAGACAATTGTGGCCTTGAAACACGAAATCAAAGTTACCATTGAAGAGATACAGGCCCCGAGAATCGAAAATGTACTGAAAAATTGGGTCGAGCCAATAGGGTACTGTAACGCCAGCCGTGGCAGTCATTTAAATGATGTTGTGTTTTATTCTTAAATTTCAAGGTTCAATCTTTTTAATGAAACCGGAAATTTGAAAAAACATTAGTTTTTTTTTATTTACTTTTTAAAATGTAACTTCTAAATGGTCCACACTTTAGGTCCCTAAAGAGTTGAAGTGATTTTGTAAATTGGTGGTGGCTGTGGAAAGATTTTCGTCAGAATTATTGTATCGTCAGAATATGTTGTTGGTAAGGTATTATTTTGGCAAAGAATATCATAGATATAAATGTTATAAAGAATTGAAGCTTCCTGAAAATATCGGTTTGAGAGATAGGATTTGGGGGTATGGAAATAGCCAGAAGGCAAGACGCGGTGCAACTTCCAAAGCAATCCAAAGTGTCCTACACGGTCGAAAGTATACGAAATTTCAAGAAATACGTTTAGGGAAAATATATTTTATGGTCTAGAGAGAAAGTTATATAGTCGACTAGACGATGGCACTATTCGGTACGACATCCGAACTGATGTTGAGAACTCACACCCTCGATTTCAATATTAGAATAAAGCAGTTTTACTATTAATTTTTCAAGAATTTTCGTTCTAACAAGAAGGACACTTATGGGTGTATATGAGGTGGAAAGGCTGTTGGGTGTGCTGGGTTTTTGGGATCATTTCGATTATGGAGAATTTCCATAGTGTAGGAAACAATAATGTGCAGAAGATACTGTTGTAAATATAGATTATCAGGAAAATGTTTTTTTTTTTCATATTTGTTTTAATATTTCCAAAGATATTAGGTCGTATCCTGGGGCTGTTTTGTGTTTTGCCCCCAAAAAATCGACTTTATATTAGCCTTTTAACGTAATATAAATTATGTTTTGGGATTTTTTCTGCAAAAACTGCTCTGAAGATTACAAGCGTACACTGTTTGGCTGCAGAGCTACACGTACTACCATCAGAGCTACATATTAAAACATCAGACGTACATATTAAAACATCAGACCTATATATTATTACATAAGAGGTACATGTTTTGGCATCAGATCTACATGTTATACCATCAGATTATCATTATATTGTATATTGTAATATCCCAAACACATCCACAACACAACATAAATTGCACTAATTTTAAAGCTGAGCCAATTCTGAAATTCAAAATAATTTAAAATGAAATCATTTGAGAAAAAAAAACCTTCTTCATATTTGAAACACATAAAACTCACTTGGTAATAAATATTTACGGAAAATAATTTAAAGAATTTCATTTAGACTTAACTCAGTTAAAAAGTATAATTTTTTAAAAAAAATCACCGACACAATTAAGTATTAAATTGTCAGCAATTACTTTTAATTTATTTAAAAATAAATTAAAAGTAATTACTAGCAATTTAATATACAAAAATAAATGCAAATCCGCTTTGCTATCATTGAAATGATGCAACAGTCTGACAATACACAAGTTTTAAATTACCAATAGGACCATTACTATATGGGTCAGATGATATTATTTAAAAAATAAAAACGAAAAGAAATGAAAAGAAAAAAATCACATTTATATAGTGTGGATTATCAAGCCATGTCAGCGGAACATATATATTTTATTGCAAACGTAATCATACGTAATAAAACCAATTTACAAAATAAAAAAGAACGAGAGAAAAGGTTAAGAGTGTAAGTATCGTCAATATTGTCTTACATTTATTACTCGACATTTAAGAAAATTTAATCGATTGATAAAATTTGGTCAAGAATGCAACGAATTCACGCAAAAAAATCAATAAAAATAATGCCAAGGTTGAGAAACAACAAGAAAATTGTAAAAAAATATTCTATGTTCTAGTATGCCTGTAAGTGTATGTAAAATTAGAAAGCAAATTTAATGAGATTCACCAATAATAATTAAAAGAAAATCAAACACAGCCAATAAACTACAATACGTGTACGTGTATAAAATTTAAGTCACTAATCTAGGAAGAAATATTTCTACCTCCATTCACTCTCATCTGATGTTTTTATATTTTCTCTGATATAAAAAAATACTTTTTATTTAATAACAGATCAATAAGAACATGCCGAAAAATAAACAAAAAAAGTACAAATTTGTCACTAAAAAAAGCAATATTTTTAATATAATTATAAATTATATTTTTGCATGTATTTCTGTATATCATAAAGAATAATTTAAAAAATATTGTCTAAACAAATTTAATGAGAAAAAAAGCATACATAATATGCAATGCAAAAAGGTAATTTTGAACCTTGATCTTGGACTATGGTTTCCATTTTTTTTATTAATATTTATCAAAATATTATTATTGGAATTCGGAATATGATATGATGACTCGTAAATTGAATTGATACAATAATTTTCGATTTCGATTATTTCTTTTAATTAAGTACGTTCGAAGATTAGTGAGTGGGTGCTTTTATAAAGATAAGCTACAAAATTTATCTAACAGGTACAATTTTAGACTGTGTTTTAAAATTAGAATATTAGAGCTGAGCACAGTGGATTAAAAATTAATGGCAATACTCGTTGTTAATCTTTAACCTTCATTATGATGGTAGACGAAATATGGGGTGTAAGGGAAAGTTCTGTCGTTTTTGAACACTTGCACTTGTAAGCGTTGTCGATTCTTAGCGAGAATTCTGATTCGACTGAAATCGAGTTAGATTACTGTATGATTGATAGTTTATCGTGAATTTTTAATTTCCGCGGGTTACGTATATTCGATTTTCGATTTTTTGTGGCGTTATATTGGTACTCATGTCTGAGTCTTCGATTTTTGCCCATTCCAAAAAATAGATCAAAGAATCTGTACCAAATTTTGTGTGAAAAACAAAATTAATTGTGCGGACGCATTCCGAATGTTGACTGTGGCATATGGTGAAGCTACCTTGGATCGAAGCAACGTGTGTTGGTGGTACAAAATGATCTCAGAGGAACGAGACGATGTGAACGACGAAAAGCGTGCCGGACGGTTTTGCTTACAGTTTTGTTCGTTTACAGGGGCGTGATGCATCATGAGTTCTTAGCAAGTTATGCGCAAGTTACGCGAAGCAATCTGCCAGAAACGTCCGGATTTGTGGAAGAACAAAAACTGGATTTTGCCATTTTTGGCCAAAAACAACACACTAATAATGCCGCAGCCACCGTATTCCCCAGATCTGGCCCCCTGTGACTTTTTCTTGTTCCCGAAACTGAAGAGCACCATGAAAGGACGACGCTACGTTACGATTTAGGAGATAAAGACGGCATCAAAGGAGGAGCTGAACAAGATTCCACAAAATGATTTTTTGAAGTGCTTCGAGGATTGGAAAAAAACGTTGGCACAAGTGTATAATATCTGGTGGGGATTACTTTGAAGGGAACAAAATAGATATTCATGAATAAATAAATATTCGTGATACTTTTTGGCCAGACCTCGTATATACATTTTTTCGTATTTTTATCAGTTTTTTTAAACTTGTAAAACAGTCAACATGTGTGAAGAAAAAGTGAGTTCCAAAAAAGGGAATAACGCGATGGAGGCAAAAAAAAACTTATGTGGCGTGTTTGGAGAAGACGAAATAACAGCTCGAACATGCCAGAGATGGTTTGCGAAATTCCGTTCGGGTGATTTTTCTTGGAAAGATGAACCCAGATCAGGAAGGCCATCCGATGTCAATGACGAAGTCATTGTTAAATTTCACAGAAGTGGCCTTCAAGCTTGGAATTCATCAAACTACTGCTTTAGAGGACATTAAAAGGCTTGATTTTGGGTCCAAACTCTCTGCTTGGATGCCACACGAATTAAGCGAAAAAATTTAATGGATCGAATTTCAATATGTTCTTCAAATCTTGCTCGTCACGAAAGGGAACCGTTTTTGGAACGCTTGGTGACTACTGATGATGAAAAGTGGATAGTTTATGAACATGTCGTAAGAAAAAGAGTATATGTTTACAAAGGGGAGACACCATCGACCACATCCAAAGCTGGCCGGTGCATCAAAAGAAAGTTATGCTGTGTTGTTGGTGGGATCGGAGGGGTATTGCCCACTACGAGTTGCTGAAAGAAACTTATACGGTCAATGCTGATCGTTACTGTTCGCAACTTGATGTTTTGAATAAAGAAATTCAAAGTAGACGTCCATATTTGGCCACAGAAAAGGTGTAATTCTTCACCGGGACAATGCTAGACCGCACATGGCAAGAAAAACCGTACAAAAAATTGCAGAGTTGGGTTGGGAAACTCTACCTCACCCAGCATATTCTTCAGATATTGCACCTTTTGACTATCATCTGTTCAGGTCGCTGCAAAACTTTCTTGATAGAAATGAATATATAAATTATTATGGTGTCCAAATGGCAGTGGAAAAATACTTTGCGTCCAAAAACGAGGACTTCTTTTCCAGGGGATTGAATAAGCTACCAGAACGCTGGAAGATAGTTATAAGTAATAAAGGAAATTATATTTTTGGAAAAATTCTCTCAGAGACACGCGGCATATTGCAAAACGAGGGCAATACGATAAGTCATCGGCTAATGCAAAGATGTAGTTAATATCAGTAAAACAATACTTTTTTGTCATTTTGTATTTTTAACTACAGGCCATACATCTCCTTATTACTTTAGTTTTGATAGCTATTGAAAGCAAAGTTAGTATTTTTTGTATGTAACATTATATTTTGAGGAGGAGATAATAAAACACTATATTTTGAGGGGAAAAACGATATCTGACAACCAAAACTGAAACTTGAAAGGTATAATAAGATCTTCTGACTATTATAAGGATTGATTCGGAAGTTGTTTTTCTGAATTTCGTTGTGGTCGTACGAGTACAAGTGACGCCAAGTGCTCAGGATGTTCAATTCAGGTAATCAACGAAGAAATTATTAATAAATCCATTATATTACAATATATAATGGAATTATATGAGATAATTGATATGATAAACATCTTTGAACAACATGTAGATAACATCGTACATAAAATTTTGGGTATGATAAAGTTTTTGGCGAGTTGACTTACGTGTTTGCTAACACCTAACCAGAATCTGTAACAATTTCAATGGAGTTTTTGGACATCGACTCATAAGTGTTGATCAAAATAATGTAAAATAATAGACTTCTACTAGCAATCGTGTACTAAAAAGATAAAAAACCATTCTATCGGTAGGAATGCTTATGGCTACAGTTTTCTGGGACGCACATGGTATAGTATTCATTAACTATATTGAAAAAGAAAAAACGATAATAGGACAGTATTATGCGGTATTATTAGACTAATTGAATAATGAAATCGAGACAAAACGATTACATTTGGCGAAGAAAAAAATCTTGTTTCATCAAGACAATGCTCGCATGCACAACTGCGTCATTGCCATAGCAAAATTTCACGAGTGAGGATACGAATTGACTCCGCATCTATCATATTTAGCTCCTAGCGATTATTCTCAATTTCCAAATATGAAAAAATGGGGCTCAGCGGAAACAGCTTTGACTCAAACGATGATGTAATTACTGAGAAAAATGCCCATTTTGAAGGGTTGGAGAGATAACCAGGTGTATAAGCACCTCCCAGTAGAGTGCCTTCAAGTAGTTTCGGACCATTTTTGACGTGTGCAATGGTGCGTTGTCGTGGAGCAAATCAGCTTGTCATGTCTTTGTTGATAATCCGTCCTTTTTTTACGCAGAGCACGGTGCAATTTGATCAGTTGTTGGTGGTAGCGGTGGGCATTGACAATTTCACCAGGTTTCAACATCTCATAGTAGACGATACCCTGCTGATCGCACCAAACGCACAGCATCGTCTTCCGTCCAAAATGATTCGGTCTTGGGGAAGATGTTGATGGTTGGCCTGGATCAACCTACTCGAAATATAATCACTTTTCATCGCCTGTCACAATCCGATGCAGGAACGACTTTCTTTTTTGACTGGCGAGCAAGATTTCGCATGTGCTTTGGCATCCGATGCAGGAACAACTTTCTTTTTTGACTGGTGAGCAAGATTTCGCTCCATCTGCCTATCGTTCAATTCATGCGGCACCCATTTTCCGATCTTTTCAATCTTCCCCATGGCACGCAGACGCATGGAAATGACTGGTTGAGTAACACCCAATTCCTTCGCGAGAATTTTTTGCGATTGGGTATCGTCTTCGTCCAAAAGAGCCTGCAATTGATGGTCCTCAACCTTCCTAGGCTGATTTTCGCGCTTCTTGTCCCACAAGTCAAAATTGCCGTCTTTGAACCGACGAAACCAATCTCGGCACATTGTTTCCGATAAAGCACTGTAACCATAGGCCGCCATAAGCATTCTATGCGATTTGGCAGTCAATTTCTTTAAATTGAAGCAGAAAAGCAGAGCTTCCCGCATATGCTCTTTTTCTGGCACAAAACTAGACATGATTACCAAAGGGAAAATGTATGTTGTTGTACGAAATTGCTGACAATGTGCATTGATTAATGTTGACAGATGTCAAACTCATAGAAAAAAAGTATGGCGTGCCCATGGTACCTTAATACGCTCCCTCACGCCATCTTGTCTGGATGGGATATAAAAGATAGCAAAACTTTGGACTAAGTGTACCAAGCTAAAAGGGGACCATGTTGAAAAATAAAATACATTTTACATATAAAAGTTTCTAACTTTATACAGCACATCCGCCACCTCCCCCCCCCCCCCCCTAATAAACGAAAACACGGACTGGACAAGTAGTGAAGCATTGGCCATCAAAAATTTTTGGACATTGAAGGAGCAAAAATAAACCTTACAAAATAGAAAAACAAGCCAATTTGGTGATTTGAAAAAGCTCTTCTCCAAACAAGAGGTGCCATTATACAATCAGCTAAGATGGCAGACATTAGCCAACACGGCATCAAAATAACACCAGAATACATCCTAAATTTGGCTTATTGTCTAATAGCCAGATTTGTGATATTGGCTGATCTAGCTGGCTTGTCAGCTGATAAGTTTTGGCAGACAAAGTGACTGAAGAATCAGTCAATTTTAGCTGATCGTCTTATTAGCATGTTTGTGAAATTTGGGTGACGTCAGACACATTTTGGTTCGTGAGGCAAGCCGTCAGTCACTTTTTCCAGTTAGCTACGTCTGTCATACCATTGTGGCGATACAAAAATATTGTCTACTGTGAAATTAAAAAAAAATTTTTTTTTTTTTAATTTCAACATAAGCGCTTAGGAGCATTTTTGTAAAATTAATATTAATTTCCGAAAATTTATTGCATGAAAAATTCGAATGGAACATTATTGAGTTTTAATAAATACATCTAAAATTTTTAATTTAATTTTTTTTGAATAAAAAAGCATAAAAATGTCTATAAACAAGGAATAAGTGAACAATAAAGTCAAAACCACAACCCACCGAACATTTTCGTTTTAAATTTTTTTACTTAATTTCACACTGAGAACAATGAAATAAATGAAAAGAAATAAAAACACCTTCCGTCAATATGCCAAATTTGGGTGTGGCTGACTGACTACTAGAAAGGAATACAACTTTTCTGCTAAAAATTTGAAGTTTTCTGCCATGAGGAATTTGAAAGTTTGAAAAAATTGGCTAACAATAGTTGATGACTTTTGGAATGATTTTGCTGATGAATCGAATACCTTGACATTTTGTCAGTCAACATCAGCCCTAAGCCACTCGTTAACCAGGCGTCAAATAATTTTTTCGTAACGTCACGTTGGCTGCCAATTTGGCTTAATGTCTAATGGAATCTTAATACTCCTTTCTAATTCAATGAAATCTAATTATTCACTTTTATTCCAGGACTGATAATTTTGTTTCTATGACATCAAAATCAATATGATCCCTTACTTGAGAATTGGAAATTAACAACTTCATAATTGAGTATTACTGAGATTTCTCAAAGCTATTGAAAACAGACACAAAAAGTTACTTGAATTTATCGCAAAGTCCGAATAAACAAGATAGAACCAATTGAGAAAGTATATAAGGAACTAAGTAGATTTACTTGCATAAACAACACATAATCACGATTTTATCACACATCATCTAAGAGAACCATATCAAAATTGATTTAAACTTGGCTTAAAAAAAATAGAGAATAAAATTGAATACTCGTAAATAAAAATGTGTTGATGTTATTTTCACTCATCCTCAAACTCTCAATGGCTTCTCTGGACAAAATAAAAAAAGAACTCTTGTAAAATGGATAATCAAACTTAACGCATGCGGCAGAAAAAACTACGTTTTGGTAACCCATTTCGACTTACAGAATTGAAGTTCATTCAAGCACTTCAATTGCTACAATTCCTATTTGATCATAGCTGCGGTTGGATTATAATGATGTTGAGGCTGATAATAGGAAAAATTGTATAAAAAAATTTGAAGAGATTTTAAAAAGCCCAAATAAGTGGGAATGGTCATCTTTGACCAGGAATTCTTTTCTATTCTTGATTAATCCTATTTCCAAATATCTAGATAAAAGTCAAATAAAGCTTGATATTCGATTTGTTTTTATAAATTTTTATAAATTAATTTATTAACAAATTATTACTAGAATATATGATATTGAAATAATCAAATTCATTTAATAAATAAAATCCATTCGATTGAAAATTTACAGGTGTTCAAATTGGTCATAATATTCTGCTAGTATTTCTTAAATTAAGATATTCATCAAAGTATGATTTTTCAAAAGCGAAAAAATTACGTAGCCTCATTGATACGACGAGGAATGTGGCGGTTTTCCATTTTCTACTACAAATTAACGGACGGTGTAATTTCGACGAGATTAGGGAGAATTTCAAATTGAACGTCATTGAAAAATCCGACAAAGATAATCGGCGACTGTACACAAAGCTACGTCGACAACTGGTTTCCTGTTGGGGCTACTATGCTTGGGTAAAGGACGACAGGTATAATATATAATTTGAACAAAATTTTAAGTTAAAAATTATTCTCTTTCTAAATTTGTGTTAACGATGAATAGTGAATTCGATCTGAACGATCATGTTATTCAAAGTTCTGCCGCATATCGCGGAAGGCCAGTAACCGACAACAACTTGCAAGATTTCGTCAGCGAATTGGTTACAAAATATTTACCAACGGATAAGCCACCTTGGCAAATAATCATTATTCCAATGAACTCAGGATCATCGCCCGAAAGTGATGATAGCATCTCTGTAAGTATTTTTTTCATTTCTTCTCTCATAATTATCAAACTTGTCAATGAGAAATGTTCATTATCCTTTTTCGATTTTCTTAATAAAGTTAAATAGGAACACACTTTTCTAGAAAAATATTTTGTAGCTTTACCAAATGGTCTTAGTTTGTTAAAGATATCACAGACATATTATTATTTGTAATCAAAGGTTTTTCTCAGTTTATTGGTTTTTAAAGATTTTCTTCTTAAAAATATGAAGTATGGACGAAAAGTTATGCAGATTCTAAATTTATCATCTTCATCAACAGCGCGAAAATCGGAAATCTAGTCTAGAACTCCTGCATTAAAGAACTCCAGACGTCCCGGCTTCACACCGCGTTCTTTCAGTTCGACACTACCAATATATTTTTAGTATTCTGGCTAACGCCGTCGCTCCGCCGAAGGCAGGACCTACCTCATTTTCTGGGATCATAAATAGAGCCAATGTCCGTTTTCTGGTCATCCTGGCAGGATTCCTGGTCTTGTGGGACCATAAATAGTGCCAGGGTAAACCTCCCGGACAGGATCTTTCTTATTCATACGTATGAAATGTCCAGGCCTATTGAGCTTAATTTTATCCACAACCGCTAGGTTGAGGTTACTCTTCATGAGGTCATTGTTAAATAGGCTCCAGAATTGCCCATCCTGTAGGAGCCCGAAAATTCTTCAAGGCATCCTGCTCTCTTAAAGTATTTAATGAAAACCCAAGTCTCCGAAGAAAACATGAGGACAGGTAAGACTAGTGTCTGGTATATGAATAACTTCGATGTTTTGGTCAGAATTTTCGGGCGAAATAATTTAGACTGACTGAAGTAGGATCTGTTGGCTGTCTTTGTCCGCCATGTTGTTATCGGCTACGACCCTTGACACCAAATAGGACAATATTTTAACTCTTTCAAAGCCCTAATGTCCTATCTGTATGCGACTAGTGCTAATTGGTATTGTCTTCGACGTCTACGTAATGTATTTTCTTTTGTGTGCAGCCCAAGATTTTTCACCGCCAGCTCAATCTTGATGAAAGCCTCACGTACAACTCTTTCTGATCGACACATAATGTTGATGACGTCGGCGTATTCTAAAAGCTGGGCAGACTTATAAGGTATAGTATCCCTCTTGCTTACCTTAGAGTCTCGGATCACTTTTTCCAGCGCCAGTTTAATGAGAACGCACGAAAATGCGTCTTCTAGCCGGAGACCATTGTGGATGTTCCACTCACACTAGTTATGGTCAGTCTAATCAATTTGTCTAGGATTCCGAATTCTCTTTTGGATGTGTAAAATTTAACCCTCTCTATGCTATCATAAGCGGCTTTAAAGTCGATGAACAGATGCTGGATCTGTTTACCATATTCCAAGTTATTTCCATCGACTGCCCCAGAGAAAAGATCTGATCTGTTGCTGCTTTCCTTGAAGTGCAGCCTCTTTGGTATGAGCCAATAATTTTTTTTAAAATAAAGAATGTATCCTGCCTAGTAAAATAGCGGAGAAGTTGATCTAGTCTTTTTTCATGTTAAATTTTTTTCAGAATCTAAAAAGTTGACCTTTTCTTTTTTTCAGAATAGACAAGGTGAATTTTTTTTAGATCCGAACCAAAAAAAATCTTCTCATTTGGATTTCCCAAAGAGATTACAATAATTATATTTAAGAGTATATTAAATGTCTTTGTAGTACTAGGTAAGGACTATTAATACATTAAATACCAATGTTTAAAATCTTTTGATGATCTTAAAAAGAGCACGGTGGTCTGTTGAGATCTTCAGATCATTTGAAGATATATAAGCTCCACTTTAGATGAATTTAGTTCTCTGCTATTTATTACTGTATAAATAGGGAACTAATTATAAATAACTTGTTAAAAACTATTGAGCATATACAGGAAACTAATAAACCTGATAAATGTGCATAAAAATATATTCATTATTGGGATCTTTCTCCTCTTGATCTTGTCAAAGATACTTGTAAAAAACTTAAAAGCAAACTCTACCACATTATACTCGATTTCTCTATTAAAACGAATTTAAATACCTTACCAAGCCTTCAAATGTCGGTCGTATCTGATTTCTTTGATGACAACTACCCGTACTTTTTCTAAGGAACGAAAGCACTCTAACAAGCCTTCAGAAGTCAGCCTTTTGGAATTGTAGTTTTTTCAAAAATAATTAACCTTTATGAAAACGATTCCGAAAAAATTAAATACTCTAGCAAACCTTCAAAAGTCAATCGTATATGATTTCTTTGATGAAAACTACCCCGAGAAATTCCCAAGAAACTTAAGAAATCTAATATAAGCCTTCAAAAGCCAATCGCATTTTATTTATTTATACAAAAATCTTTAGTTGATGAAAAAGTACCTTTTAAAAATTAAAGGACTCTACAAATCTTTCGAAAGGCGAACAGTCCTTAAATTCATCAATAAAAAATCTTCTTGATGATAATGATCTCAAAAATATTTTAATGAATTTAATTTCATGTTGACGACTATCGTATCTAACTTGTTTATTAAGAAATTCTTTCGTTAATGATAATGAAATGGAGAATTTTCTAAAAGGATTAAGGACTCTACCAAGTATATTTAAAGAGGATCGTAATCAATTTTTTTATATGGAAAATCCTTTTATTGATGGAAAATGAGAGCTCAACAAATTTTCCAAATCTCGAAATGTACAATTTACTCAATAAAAATGTTTGTGTTGGTGAGAGTGACCTCAAGAACTCCTCAGAAATTGGAGGTATCTACTAAGCCTATTGTGTCCAATTTTTTTATTAAAAATTCTTTTCATTAATAACTCTAAAATCTACTAAATAACTTGGGAAGTTCAGTAAATCTTCTAAAGTATGCCGTTATTAATTATTTCTCTAAAATATCTTTTTGTTGAGGGCAATAACTTAGATATTTTCTAAGAAACTTGAAGACTTCACTATTCACTAATATGGATAACAATGCTCTTCAACGTCATCGCTAAGCTCCGCCTGCCTTCACCCCATAGATATTTCCATTACCCGAAGAGAAATATATAATATAAAGATCAACAACACTATTGAGTAAATCAATGCTATCCACAGGATGGTTAATATTTTGGTAAGATGTAAGTGTAAGGTCAGAGAAGGTGAGGTGATTAGAGTAACTAACACCTTCTTGGACGAAATGTTGCTCTATTCCCGCACTTTGTATGTCAGAACGCTAATAGCAGAGTTAGGGTGCGTCGAGGCAGTTGTTAATCATTTGATCAGACTCTCTAGTGGAGCACATCGGACTTCCCCGGTGGACTCAATCCTACTCGATAACACATATTTCTACACTTTCATAAAGCTCGAATCAGAATTATTTATAATATTCCTTATTGAAATTCTGGGAACGAAATAGCGAGATTGGTCTCGCCCGCAACTTTCTTTTTGGAAAACACACACGCAACATTCCCTTAACTTTTTCACATACGAGGTCTGTTCACAAAGTATCGCGAATTTTGTATTTTTTCAAAAATTATTTATTTATTTATGAATATCTATTTTGTCTTCTTCAAAGTAATCTCCACCAGATATTATACACTTGTGCCAACGTTTTTTTCAATCCTCGAAGCACTTCAAAAAATCATTTTTTGTGATCTTATTCATCTCCTCCTTCGATGCCATCTTTAAATCCTCAATCGTAACGTAGCGTCATCCTTTCATGGGACTCTTTAGTTTGGGGAACAAAAAAAAGTCACAGGGAGGCAGATGTGCGGCATTATTAGTGTATTGTCTTTGGCCAAAAATTCGCGCACAAGCAACGATACGTGAGCAGGGGCGTAATCATGGTGCAAAAGCCAATTTTTGTTCTTCCACAAATCCGGGCGTTTTTGGAGGATTGCTTCGCGGAACTTCCGCATAACTTGCAGGTAATATTCCTTATTGACCGTTCTAACCTGTGGCAAGAACTTATGATGCACCACGCCCCTACAATCCAAGAAAACTGTAAGCAAAATTTTCGCATTCGACCGAACTTGGCGCGCTTTTTTGGTCTTGGCTCGTGCGGCAGCTTCCACTGGGATGATTGAGCTTTGGTTTCCACGTCATAACCATAAACCCATGATTCCTCACCAGTTATGACCCTCTGGGGCAAATTTGGGTCGTCGAGGACAGACTCCAACAGCTCCTTAGCAATGTTATAGCGATGTTGATATTGGTCGAAATTGAGCAAAAATCGAAGATGACTCAAAACACGTGCAAGCAAAGCAGCTGTCAAAAATTAACTGAACATTCAAAATGGCCGAACTTGTCGGCATAAGTGAGAGATATGAGTACCAACATAACGCCACAAAAAATCGCAAATCGAATATACGTAACCCGCGGAATTTCAAAATTCGCGGTACTTTTTGAACATACCTTGTATATTAAGCGAATGTTAGCAAACTAAGAAAATCTTTCGGAGTAGGTACCCTCCCATTGTGGAGCTTCTTGATCCAACAATTTCATTTCCAAGTCAATCTTTCTATTAAATCAATAAATTTCATCTACGTTTGTTTTATGAGAGGAAAGAGAGAAGAATTTTCTTACAAGATTTTTATGGGATGACAGTCAAATATGAAATGTTTTGTAACGAGTAACATATTGTACAATTCATGAACCGTAAGAACATTAAGGTCGCGATGAATTACACTTTTGCGCATATAACGACTATTGTTCGGAGGATTTTCGATTGCAGCGATTGGATTCGATTGAAATTGAAACTAATGGTTGACCCGCAGACCTCTATTCCATTAGTCCATACGGGTCTTATTACTGTACGGCATAAAAGTATTTTTTTGTCGACTGTCAGTTTTGATCGTTTATCTAAAAGTTTTTATAGTTGTCTGTAGCGTTTGTTCGTTTCAGATCTATTCACTTTTGTGTGTGCGTTCCATATCAAAGATTTATCAATGTGCATCCCTAAGTAACTTACCTGATTCTTTTGTGAAATAGTATTGCCGTTAATGTATATGGAAAAGAGTAAAAGTAACTTGAAAACACGTTTGTAATTTTATTTATTCTCCAGTCTCTGAACCAGTTTTAAAGGATGTCAATACAGTTTTATAAATGGTAGCAGGTAGTATTCGGAATTTTTAACGTAAAGATATTAAGCGGGTGTCGTTAGAAGGAATATCGTGGGTATATTATACAGGAGGGAGCGAAGAATGCTTCCCTGAGGGATACCGGTGAAAACAGAATTTCTCGGAGAATCTGCAAGTTTTAATTAGTGTTAGACCACTTTTAGATCCACGGAGAGGGCATACTACTCTCACCCCCTGCGGTATTCTGCTAACTACTGTACATACACATATATTGAGCGAATGTCAGCAGTCACCGAATTTCTTTGCGAGTAGGGTTCCTCTCTATCGTGGAACTCCTAACCCGATCCAAACATACTAGCATACGAGGTCTGTTCAAAAAGTATCGCGAATTTTGAATTTCCGTGGGTTACGTATATTTGATTTTCGATTTTTTTGTGGCGTTATGTTGGTACTCATATCTCTCACTTATGCCGACAAATTCGGCCATTTTGAATGTTCAGTTAATTTTTGACAGCTGCTTTGCTTGCACGTGTTTTGGATCGTCTTCGATTTTTGCCCATTCCAAAAATAGGATCAACGAATCTGTTTCGGGAATAAGAAAAAGTCACAGGGGGCCAGATCTGGGAAACTTATATTTGGGACTCCTACTGAATCTCTTATTAAAACTTTTTTTTCATATGGGACCTCAAACACAATGAGTTTCAATCGAAACTCATTGTGTTTGAGGTCCCATATGATTTTTTTTTTAAGATAATTTTTTCCTATTGTCCTTATTGAAAGAACGACGTGACATCAAAAGAAGACTTTTTAAATCCCCGTCGAAAGCATATTTTTTTTAACAAAAAAAATCCTTTGGTAGGTGACAGTAGTTCCAGATTATTATTTACTTGTCTTTCCACTTTTATATTATTCTATAAAAATCAAAACTTATAGAAGACCAGTAAAATTGAAATGTGATCTTGTTAAAAATTTGATAAAATATTTTTTGATTTCGCACTGTAAGCTTTTTTTCCCCCTCTCGTAGAATGAACACTTTTACATCCTTGTACGATTCCATCACTTATTAATGGCCGAAGAGAAGCACTTCCAACTTAACGAAATGTTAATGTTGAATTCTTACAAGACGATTAAACTTTATGACCAAACAATAGAGTGTCCACAATTTCTAAATTTCATCGAAAAACCCAAGCACATACCAAATTTATGGAACCATATAAAAATGACAGCCAGTAATCGATGGAATGAATTCATTTACAAATACGATCCGCTCGAATCGCCCGATTTGGATCGTAAAACGCAAATTACGTGTCTGAGTCAGTTGATATCGATTCTGTTTATAACCGTTGTAACAGTATTAAATGATTTTATAAAAGGATATAAAAATACCAAAAATCATCTTAAATACAAAATGAAATTCTTGAAGAATCTGTGCAAAAGAGAAGTGGTCAAGAGGAACCTATCATTGGAAGCAGTGGTTGATTCGATTGTATTCTCATTGAATCCGATTAACTTTACCAAGAATTTCTTTATGCTATTTTGGTGGCTATCGATTGCGATCATCGTTCTTTTGCCGTATTGTTTTTGCAAGGAAATATTGGCTTTGGTATCGACACTATCAGGTAATTTAATTGGTTTCGAAATTTCTCAACATGTTATAATAATTTTTTTTTTCTTGTTTTGTAACAACAGGAAAAGTCACTTATACGGACACCCTGGTTGGTGTGCTGTACATTTACACACCGTTGATATTTTGTGCTCTAAAAGAGTTCAGTGGAATTCTAATGGAGATAATCAAAGCACCGCGCTACATTTTCGAGGAGCTCTTTGAACAACGAACGAATGAATCCAGTGTGCTACAAGTGAAATCATATTGTGGAAGGAAAGTGGCATCGTTTTCGAACAGTATTGACATGGAGACCATCAAGACACAATTCCACACGGACGACATTGGCGAAACGGAATTCACATTTGCCTGCCTGTCTGGGGCCTTGTACGAATTCTTCAAAGGCTTCCGTGATTACCCCGTTCCAGCAATGGTCAACGTTACTTCAATTTCGATAGCAAAGGACTATTTCTTAGAGAAATCCAACTACATCGAACATGTCGGTGGAATTGTTTTCCTTCAACTACCACTCCAAATGCCTAATCTTCAACAAATCAAGACCATCCAAAATATGATCGAACGGATTCGGAAAAACCAGATCGCAATTTATATGCTCGGTTTGGCACAAATGAAATTCGACATTTTAACTAATCTTTTACCAGTGGTATGGTCAAAAGTTTGGATAAATTATTTCTCGTTCAATTTTCCAATAACAATAACCGAAATATCTGGCGATTCATCAACATTTAAGACAATTTGTGGTCAAGACGTTGAAGATTTACTAATGTTCCGACCGCCACAATCAAAAACATGTAAGACCTGACCTAAGAAGAGTGATTTTTTCTTTCTTTCTTATTTATGTTCAACAAATAAAAATCAAATCCAAACAAAATACATAAATGGAATTTTTTTATATTTCTAGGTCTATCAATAAGTATTCACCGTTTTGGAAGAAGAAGTCGATTAGCTGTAATGGCCGATTCACAACTTGCGCCTAGCCACAATGTAATTTCGCAAACTTGGGAAAAATTCATGCAAACAGTAGAAATTTAATTTTCAAAATATTGTAAAGTTTATAAATTGTGATTGAAGTGAAAAGAATTTATTTTTAATTATTTGTACTTTAAAATACAAAGTCATAATTGGAAAATTTGTTTATATATGAGGGGTGGTCAATAATGCCATAGTTGCAAGTTCTGATTGATTATTAGTATTTTTTAAATCGTTCACGAAAAAAATCGCTAACACTTGGGCAAAACTCTTTGATTTCAATATTCAATAAGCATGTAAAAAGTACCCAAAAATCGAGCAATTACAGAGAAGGTTTCTGGATACATACACATAGTATCCGTGAGGATCAGTTTTTTCATTTTCAGCTAGTCAAAAGTGGTTGAGACTTTTTAAAAACGATATGGACAGTATCGAAAATAATTCACAGTCTTGACACCTTTTTTTATATCTAAAACTTCATATGTTATAACAAGCAGATGTTTTAACAGGGACACATTGACGGGAATGTATGATGAAGAAGCAAACATCCATCGATGTTTCTTCGCCCGTCATCGTCATTTTAAGAGGTTAGGTCAAGAGGCCATTGACTTTTAAAATGTTTTTGAGTGTTTACAGGGAGGGTAATTGAAGATAATTCTTTAACAAGAGGATTATAATGGTTACTTAAAAGGGAAAGAAATGTTTTGTAGCGGATTATACCCAGTTCAAAAGGAAAATTTAGGTCACGTTCGATAACAATATTATGCAAACAATATGGGGCATTGATGATTTTACATACGATTCTATATTGTAGTGATTGGATTCAGAGTGAGTTGGAATACTTCGTCGAACCCCAAAGTTCAAGTCCGTACGTCCAAAATGGCTTCAGTACTGTATTGTAAGAATCGCAGCAGCAGCTTGTATCTTCTGTTAAACTCCTAATGCTGCCGTTCAAAGTTATGGAAGGAGGTGGTTTTTGATAGAGTGAAAGTGACATGGACTAACATGGCGGCATTTACCTTCATTTTCCATTTTCTTAACCATTTTTTAAGGGAGTAACGATGGGTTTGCAGGATAGTGGATGCTATGGACCGTGTCATTAGGATATGTGGCTATTAGGTCTTTATTATTGGTTGGAATAGAATGAGCGTAGATGAATAATATTCCGGTGTTATTATCAACTTTCAGACTAATAATTATCTTGCAACGTTCAATGTTTACGACAAATTTATTCACAATCGAATTTACGTCGAATGCTTGGGCATTCATTAAAGTAACACACTGACAACTTATTTAATTTTTTTAAAATGAACAATCCCGCAATATAATTTAAAAAAAAAAAAACAACAAAACTTCACATATTCTTTTAAATTATAATTCACTTTATAACCTAAAATATTTCGCTCACATCTCGGGCAACTCGATTTGAAGAACAAAAATAATCATACCTTCTTTGTTTTGTTTAAATGCAGTTTACCGATTTACCACAGTAATTTCCAGTACACACTGTTGGCATCGATCTACTATATATAATAATAGACCATGTATACTACCTTGAGTAACACCTGCTCGGATAGGCGATCTCAGAATGTTCGACATTCTCAAACACCTGAACATATCGCTCTGAGAGCTAGAAAGGATTATCTTAGGATTTCACAGGGTAGCTCAGAATGCCATACTCGGTCGAAAGCTAGAGCTATCTAACCAGAGGCCTTATAAAAAAGGTTTAGAGAGAAATTACTAAAACAGTTGAGCATATTTTATTAAGAATTTTCATTTTAGTACATTGTTAGCAATGACCACTAAAAAAAATACGCAATTGTAAAGAAGTATCCATCAACGATATTACGTAAAAACAATCCCTTCTAACTGTGGTAAAACCACAAACTAGACTATAACTTAGAGAACGGAAAAATAATTAAAAAACAAAACAACAACAAAAATATGGTTTTTGCCATGAATTCCTCTAAAACCGGTTGAAGAATAGTTTATTTAAAAATACACAAGGTCTAAAATCGATTATTTTAGAAACAAAATTAAATTACTAGAAAAATGGAGTTGTCCAAACATATTCATATATGTTAATTATTGACTGTAGATTATTTAGCGAAATAAATTTATTTCTTAGGCGAAAAAAGACCAGTTAAGATATTTTCTTTGATAATTAACGATAATAATGGTTTCAGAAAAATGTTTTTCTTCCTTTATAACAATCAAAATAAATTTATGTGGTAAATATCGGACTTATCACATATACCAAAAAGCCAAATACGGAGCTAGGATAACAAAAATATTCGGCCTACAACAGCCTAACATGGACGTGCTTCAGTGATGGTTTAAGGTTGGTTATCTATAGACACAGTTATAAACAGAACCAAAAACCTGAATTTGCTTACTTAAGGAAAATTTGAATGAAATTGCTGCTTAAATGCAAACAATTGTCAATTCTTTCAGGATAACGACCTTAAACACACCGCCTACGATATTCAATTGTGCTTATTGTATTACATTCCCAGATATAAATACTAATCCACAACCTCCTTACTTTACCCCTTTTTAAAATTTATGAAGCATTTTAGAATTTTTTATAGCAATCAATATACATCAGAAAACTTCTTAAGCGATGTTCGCATACTTTTGTAACTCACTATACATGATCATCTCAAAAGAAACCAATTTGCTTATTTGTTATCATTTCAAGCAAAATTAGTACTGAAATTGTTGAACTTCGTTGAGCGCACTCTTTGCGGTTTAGTTCCAGTTTGACACCTTGCGTATCATTTGCGTTAGTATGTGTGCGCTACGCTCGACTCGGCTAGCGCGCTCAAATGTAAGAGTCTCTTTCACTTTCAGCAGCCGAACAATAAACACGCTGATCTCATTGTTATTAACTTTTGTATCAAAGTACCGGCATTATTTATTTCACTGACTCCACAGCGGAATTGGTCTACAACAATCTATACGGCAGTCGATTATACTCAACAGAAATTTATATTCTTAACGCCACGACCATAAAAGATTATTTGGCGATAAAGATTATCAGGATAAGGAAATAATGTTTTTTTTTTTAAATTAGCGTAGGACCATGCCTCAGTGGGATTCGAACCCTCTTAAATGACAGTTCAGTACGCTAACGACTGTACAAACGGGCCGGTCACTGTGAAAATTTGTTTTGTAATATTCTCTGTGTTATTTACAAATAAATTCTAGAACTCCAATACATGAAAATTTATGAATAAAATTGATACTAAAATAGGATTGACTCTAATAGCGATTCACCATCGAATACGTACTTATGATCAAAAAAAAATTCACAATGTTATTTGGTTCTTGGGAATTAGCGCAGGACCAGTCCTCAGTGGGCTTAGAGCCCACAGCCCCTTGGATCCAGTACGATAACGACTATGCTACAGAGTCGGCTACACACAAATTTTTTGTGGCTATTTCTCAACGATTTCTCTTGTTCTCAAATAAAAAATTATCACAACCGAACTTTATTTAACAGACCATATAGTTAATTAAAGTGTATACATTCATAAGCAGCTGGGTACTGGTCAAATTAGAGAGAATCGTGAACAAGTTACCTCTGTTCTGTTCCAAGGGACTCTATAGTTATGAATTATCCTTACAAGTTTTAGGACCTAGAACAATATTTTTCGATATTTGATTTTTTTTTTTTATTTGTGTCTTTCTATTCAAATTGATATTGTATTCTGGATGCTGAATGGAGATCAGATCAGACTAGGACATCATTTTTGATATTGTAGAATTCTATTTTATCAGAAAGATAATTGTCAAAGAAAATAAATACACTAATTTCATCAGTAATTTTACACGTTGGACCAGATTGATTTAGGACAGGACGATAAAATGGTATCTATAAAAAAGAATGATTACATTACAAAAACTTTTAAGTTTTTAAGAAAATAAACAAACTCTTATTTTATATTGAGGGAACGTATAAAATAAAAACATTAAAAAACAACTGGTGTCATATCTTATTCGAATTTATAAAAATCGCTGCAATTCTGAAATATTTGTACCATCATATTATGAGATTCAGTGTCGAATGGTTGATCGCCTTTGGGTAAGATGATAACCTATTGAATATTACAATAATGATAATTATTAGAAAAAATCTGCTGGATTTTATACAAAATATGAAAACATTTTATATACCTCATTGGCGCGTATTGACTCCCTATCGATTGGTGTTCCGATAACTTCTACCCAATCTGGCGGGTCTGTCTCAAGCAGCTCTGGCAGCTTAACACGAATATTCTGATTGTCAGAGGTTTTTGCATTTACCATAAGACCAGTCGATTCACCATTTAAATGCACAAACATGCTGACCTTTTTACCAATGAATTTTGGCATTAAACTTCCGTTTATTATTTGTCGTTGCTCAAACTCCATTATTTCCAAATAAATTTTAAAGAATTGAATCGAATTTAACGAGAAATTATAGCACACAAAAATCACGACGAAACTTTACAATTAACTGGCGCGTAAATTTTGACATTTCGGCTTTTCAATGTTTTTCGCACCATACTTATAATAACAGTTCCAAACTTATATGTATCAATAGGTTTTTGTATTAGGTAAATGTCGAACGGTTTGTTTTTGTATCAGTACTTGTTTTTGAATATTTTATGTTCCAAAAATTTCATTTATATTAATCGGAGTATTTTTACACCAAAGATTTGAAAGAATTAATATTTAAATATGTCATGAGAAACATTTTTTTTATCGAAAAATATTCAATTAATCTCCCTCATTTTGACATTCTGAAACGGTCCAAAACAAAAAACATTCCGTTTATTACAATTCAGAATATGCGAAAAAATGACATTTTAACTTTCGAACAGTTTACATCGAAAAATCAATTGTTTTGAATGTTTTGAGAGATGGTGCGGCTTTGTTATTGATAGGAAAAATTCCGAAAAACTTTCTAAATAAAATAAATAATGGATTGAGAAGTTAATTTAAAACTAATAAGAGTGTATTTTTGAAGTTTTATATAAAAAGTGGAAAAGATTTACTTTTAGGATAAAAGAAAAAAAGTGAAAGTAGTGTTCATATCGTAATAATAGTGTTAATTGATTTTTTCATCCCATGCAAAATGAGTGAGTATTTGTTATTACAACAAAATAATCAATTGAATTCGATACAATAAACAATTTATCTAAGATTTATAAGAATAAAGTGTTTCAATTAATTGATATGTACGAATAAAATATTATATAAAACTTTATTTAGAGAAGAAAAAAGGGCTGGGAGAAAAAAATCTTGTTTGTGGGAAGATTTTGAATAATGAATGAAATCGAAATGTCTGTGCGTGTATGCGTATGTGTATATTGACAGGATGTGATTACGGCATATTGTCACAGGATTGATGATATCCTGTAGATTTTGTTTCTTCTCGGAAATTCTTATAAATAATATTTCTCCATTTTACTATTATAGTTTTTTGATTACTGGTTTTTCAACGTCTCTTCAAATAAAAATTTCCTTCTCATTTTTAATTTCAGAAAAAATTAATTATGAATAATTTAATGGGTATTCAGGTCTAACGAAATTGTATCATTTGTAAAATAAATGCCAAAGTAGGCGCACAAGAAAAATTATTAAAAAGAAGAGTTGTACATACGATAATGGGTTTCATATTCAACTATTACCTATGGTTATTATTACATGGGGTAAAAGAGTTCATTTCCTAGTTAGTGGGGGGTATGCCCTAATGGTTATTTTTACACTCCCCAACGTATAGCTTAGTGCAAACATAACCATTCAAAGGATAAAAGTAGACGGTATTTTTTTTTAATTAGTCAAAGTTTTTACACCTTTCGATTGCGGGCTTTATCCACCTTAGACATACGATGTAATCTATTCTTGCCCTAAAAGTATATCTATTCTTACCAAGGTTTTTGCCTTAAAAAGTATATCTATTCTTACCATTCAGGGTATATCAAAACTATGTTAGATGAAAATATGTAATCAAATGAACTCCTATATATTAGAAAATTTCGGTCTATTTTAAAATTAGTTTATAGTCTATAAATTTATTATGAAAAAATTCATTACGCTAGATAAATAATTTTCAATTAGTTTCTTGTACTGCGAATTGAAACAACAATAAATATTTTGTGTCTATCACTATTTCAACCCTCATT
Source organism: Atherix ibis (assembly GCA_958298945.1). NCBI lineage: Eukaryota > Metazoa > Arthropoda > Insecta > Diptera > Athericidae > Atherix > Atherix ibis. The sequence goes on from OY282609.1 coordinate 51,080,860, forward strand.
CGAACAGTTAATGAGTTGAACAATACCGCCCGCAAAGCCATTCTTGGGACCATCGAGCGAACTAGTTCTTAGAGTGATTCTGTTTTGATTAGCTTACAGCAGAGACTCTCTGTCGCGTAGTGCTCACACTTATTCCAAATCTACTTTGTCTATTTATTCAATTCATACACATAAAGTAGCTTTTACCAATAGTAAAACTTTTTTATCGACTCACGCTTAACCACCGAACTCATAAGCATATAAACTCCTCATACTGCTCTCACACATAATTTATCTTTTTTGATAAAATAATACCAATCCTGCGATGCTCATCGCACTATTTTACAATTAAATATCACCATACCAAGAATTAGTTGACGTGCAGAATAACTCTTCAATTTTTTTCAAACAAATATTTTTAATCTGATGCATCAAAATTTTCACTATTCTTCCCTACTTATTACAATTTCGATTGGAAATATAGCATAGTCTTCTCACACGATACGTGAATTGTCCCCAAAATATACTCATGGTTGCGGTGCTATAAAGTTGTCTCTGCCACATGTCTGGGAGACCTTACATATAAGCAAACAGACACGAATTAGTTGTTTATGTAAATACAAATAGTTTTGTATTTTTAATCAATAATTGATTTTTCCTGGTATTTATCTTAAGGCGATCTATTTTGCAAACAAACAATAAATATTATGATAAAAATAATGTTTCTTATTTAAAAATATTTGTGACTTCCAAGTTGAGGGTTATACTAGGTTTTTTTTTGATAGATTTACGCGGAAAAATATTTATCTATAACCATTAGCAACAGATTTCTAAAATATAAAAATTATAAAATGCCTTACATGCAAAGGGCCTTAAATCTTTCAATTAATCCAATTCTAAATTTGTTCTGAAAAGTTTTATCATATCGCCGAGCTAATCTGCTCAACTATGATTCCTAAATGGTGAGCAAAAATTTGCCAAGAATTAGGCTTGGACATACCGTTCTCATTCATAATTTCATCTTACTGCTCCCAACCAATCATCATATCCATATTACCGCAGTTTAGTTTTTTAATAGGACTTCCATCACTCTTAGAGAAAAATATTCTTTATTCACTTAATTTTTTGCCCAGTTCCCTTTTCTGCATAAACATAACTTTCAATTTTTTGCTTTTATTCCACTAATACTGCGATTATTCTTAATTAAAAAATCTTACTATTTCAATATACTTTTAATCATCAAATGACCTCAATAGGATATAACCCTGGAATAGGTCTCAGAGAATTTCTGTACTGATCCGAAATAATAAACTATTGGGTTGTTCTGTAAGTAATTTCGTTTTTTTTAAATAAAAACGAAAGACGATTTTCTTACAGTCTGATCCAAAACCCTTTGCCATCTTTCTGCCAGTAGCATGATGAAGCAGCAAATCACAAACGTTTTTTTTTCGTAAGATGAGGAAGCCGTTTCAAATGATCATGAACGGTCTTATTCGATCAATTTAATCTCTCAGCGATCTCCCGAATTGTTATTTGCCGGTTTGCATCAATTAATGCCTTTACGTAGTGCATCTTCGAGATCAAACTTGCCGGATCGAAATTTTGCAAACTAGTTTTGATACTGGCGCTCACTTAACACATCTTCTCCGTACACATCGGATAATTTTTTTCTTGCTTGAACAGCATTTTTATCTTTTCTATAGTAAAAAAGTAAAATATTGCGAAACTGCTGTTTTTAACTCTCCATATTTAAAATGCTATCAACCAAAAGCTATTGTGCAGAATTAATCGAATAGCCTTGCTATGTCAGCTGTCAAAATACATATGATTATGCGGTTTAAGTGTAAAGTTGGTAGTGAAAAAATACAATTAAGTCCTCTGTTGGGAAAAAACGAAATTACTTTCCGAATAACCCAATATAAACTGAAGTAATAAACTATAAACTGAAGACGCGATCATAATTAGTAATGATCCGAAATAATAAACTATAAACTAAAGACGCGTCCATTTAAGGCCAGTTCTCTTGGACAAAATTTTTCGTTTAAGGATCTGAGAAATGTGTTAACAAAATATTTCATATGTTCCACTTTTGACTAGCATCTTAAAGATGATATTTTGCCAATTACTTATGAAGTTCTATTAGGAAATATTCTAGATCCTAGCTGAACTATTCTAGATGTTAGATTCCATCTTTTAGTTAAATGGAAAAACTATTTAAATACTAATTTCTTAAATGATACAATATAAAAAAAGTTAAAAAATATTCTTACGATCTAACGTAGATTCAATGGATAGAGGAAAAGACTGTTTTTGTTTATTTAGGATTTTCATCAATAGTTAAGAAGTATTTGTTTGTTTAGAATGCTCGAATCCTAATTGTATCTTCTCGCTGTTTTCGCACTTCACACTGTATTTCTCCAGCCTAACTTAATCCACCGATCGCTCAAATAACGATTCTCTTTTACACTTCAACAATATGCTTGCTTAACCTTCCCAAGCATCTTTGGAAGCGATTATGAGAGTATAAAATGCCATTAGCCGCCTCTTACGACAGGAAAAGAAAATCGCCGCAGGGTTATACTTAATTTTCGAACCAACATGGATGGATGAAAGTTATAACATTCTTCCCCAAATTCGAAAATTGTTCATTTTTCTATAGTAAAAGAGTTTATAGCAAATAAAAAGAACTACTTAGATTACCTCAAAATAAATTACTTGAACAAAAAAAAAGAAGAAAAATATCAAAATTAGCTTTATTAAAAGATCCTTAGGTCATCAGAGAAAAATTTTCCTTAGACTACTTTCTAAACAATTCTCAATTAGGCCATAAAAAAGTTTTTTCATAATCGAAATTTACTAACAAGCTTTAGAGCAATTATTTGCTATAAATTTTGATTTTTTTTTAAATTACAGATGAAGAGGAGAGCAATGATAAAAGCATTTTGGATTTGTCAAAGAAATGCCTTAAAAAGGTGCCAAAACAAGAAGACGCACAAAACGTTCGCGTACTTATACTAGATGACAACGAACTGCAAAAAATCGACAACATCGATTCATATTTACGTATCGAAAAGGTAATCTTTTTTCATTTTCGACAAATGGTAAAACATTATTTCTTACAAATCCCTTTTTTTGTATATTTTCAGTTATCGCTTAGTAAAAATCAACTGTTACGAATGTACGGTGTTTGCCGTTTACACTGTTTAAGAGAATTGAATTTATCATTTAATGGTATATTAACTATTGAAGGTCTGAAGGAATTAGTTCAGTTGACGCATTTAAATCTCGAAGGCAATAACATTAAAACGATTGAGCATTTACATACTAACATTAAATTAGAATATCTGAATTTATCTGAAAATAGTATTGGAAGCATTTCAGATATATCATTTTTGAAATGTCTGAAAGTAAGAAATAGAATTTTAATTATTTAACTTATTATTTTTACTCAGAGATTTAGTTCTTTTTGTAAATAATGAGCGGCTAATTTTTGATTAATTTCTTTTAAGCTATGATAATTTTTTGGTATTTTTTAAATTGTTCTTTCTTTTAAAGTAGTTTTATACGTTGTAGCGGATCACTTATTGCTATGGAGAATTTTTTTTATATCTAGAATAGACAAAATGATCGTCATTCGCTTTTTTGTATGCACCAAAAATATCGTCAGAGAATTTTTTCGTTTGGAGTTGGTTTTTGGGGATAATTTTTCAAAAGGACTCTTCTATTAATAAACGCCAGTCTAAAAAATTTTAAAAATAAAGAATTAAAAGTTTTTTTTTATCTTTGATAGAAAAGTACCTGAAAAAAATTTACACACAAAAAAATGACCAAAAAATAAGGATTCCGGAAAAAATGTATTAAAAAAAAGTACCGAACAAAAACGGCACATCGAAACGACACAAATTGAAGAGATCTATTGAGAATTGATATAATTTTTTACAAAGGATTTAATTTTCGTTGCTCTTTTTTTTTAACAGTACATACAGAAATGTAAAAAATGAGTTTTCTTTTATAAAAAGCATAAGAATGGCAAACGGAATCTTTAAATATAATTAGAAGCTAAACTTGAACCAACACTAGCGTCTCACTCAACATCGTTACCAAAATTCTGGATTTCAAAACTGCTCCGAATTTGAATAGGAAACACTACTTTTAATAATAACTTCTTCTTTGGAAACCACACACGTTAAAATTGCCAATCCTGTGGCGTCCTGCTAACTATTTCACATATATTAATCGAATATAAACAAAACCTAGAGTTTATTTTTAGCGAATAAGATTTCTTCTAGAGGATTTGATCTAACCCAGAAACAGTAGACCATAATCGCTTACGAGGCTGATAACGTCCACCCACACGAAAATTTATTTTGTGGTACTATAAAATGACACCCATACCTAGTGGACCTTCGATACAAACCAAAAAAAAATTTTATTTTTTAGGAGTGAGTCTTATAAAAATGAGTAATTACTACTATAATGTATCTATTTTGAATTACGGACAGTTATAATACAACCAAATAACGTGACTTATCTGTTTACAGTCAGTAACCAGTTACAAGCTGATTATTCCAACTGTTAGTGGCGAGAACTATTTAAACCTCTACTGTTATAAGCAGTGACAGCACCCGAGATAATTACTAGTATCTCCCACCAGCGATCCGAAGACCGTACCCGCGATATGGGTATCAACCACAGCCACTACATTGCTGCCTAAGCGCCTCACCATTGTCGGACACAGTGTGTTCCAACACTATGGGGCACCCCGACTCCCCTAGTACCAATTTTTGTTTTAAGAGTACTTCGGTTTGTACTCCACTCATTGAGCTGCGGTAAGGAATCTTTTAAATTCCTAGGCACCGCTAAGCCAGCTCAGATACGCGGGTTCGGCAAGATCCGAAAGCACAACCGGAGTCGACCTTGGTCTTTCACCCGGTTGTAGCTACCCTGCGTGTCATTCACACTCTCATTCACGCACCATTCTCGCTCTTCTCTCAAAAAGTGCAACGGCAAATCTATTAAGGCATTCTCTCACACCTTTCTGAATTACCGACAATAACTAAAACTAATTTAGATTTATGGACTTTAGATGATATCAAAACCTTTCGAACTTAAACTTATGGTCAGTAAAAAAAATCCGCCAGAACTTATAGGCAACAAAAAACATCTGGGCTAACGGACAATAACGCAAGTTTATTTGTACTTATAGGGAGCGAATACTCCGTTCATTCGACCAGAGCCATTCTCTGTCTTTTAATTTCTCATCCTAATAAGATAGGCGAATATGATACAATAATCTGTCGTTTTTGTCCTGAAGAGAGTAAAACGTTGGAGCACCTACTCTGCGGTTGCGAGGCTATATTGCCCGCCAGAGACTATGGCATCTTGGTTTGGAATTCATTAATCCCTACGAGATTTCCCGGCTATCTGCCAATATGCTATTAAAGTTCGCTAGAAAAGTCTCAATATTACTATTATTTCAGTTAGGATTACTTATCACAAAAGACCTGCTTGCTCGAGGTAGTTTGGGACTATTAGCCCCTTGCTATCCTCCATATTAGACCTTAATTGAAATCAATCCGGACTTTCAGAAAATATTGAAAATTATCTGCATCTTTTTTTCATTTTTCAATTTGTTTTTCAGCTTTCCAAATATGATACAATTGCTTTCATTTTGATTTTTTGTTGTTTTTTTTTTGTGTGCGAACGGATTGAATAAAAATCGACATTTATCTTTAAGGCATTACTTAAAATAAATATTTTTTTAATAACTTTCTGAGCATTTTAAAAATGTCATTTTTATTTGTTTTTATTTTTTTATTTTTGACATTTGTAATTTCGTTAGGAGCTGTATTTACATGGCAATCGTTTAACGCATTTGAGACAATGCGATAGATATCTTCCGGTATCATTGGAGACTCTAACAATAGCTAAGAATAATATAAACGATTTGAATGAGATTTGCACGTTAACGAATCTCTCCAATCTTCATAGTCTGACGATAAATGAAAATCCCTGTGTTCAAATGACGGGTGGAGTTGAGTAAGTTTGATTAATTGTTTCAAAAAAAAATATTTAAAATTAATATGTGTTTTGTCTTATTTAGTGGTTTTGATCATCGTCCATTCGTCCTTAATTGGTGTATGAGCGTTAAAGTAATTGACGGATTTGTTGTTGATCCTATTGAAAGGTAATATTTTTAAAATCAGTTTAATTTTTAATAATTTAATTTTGTTTTTAATAATTTTATCCTAAACAGTTTAAAAGCTGAGTGGCTGTATAGTCAAGGTCGCGGCCGACAATTTCGGGTTGGTGAACAAACTGCTTTGGCGCGTTATTTAAGTTCTGTGTGCCCGCTTTTGGGAAAAGCTTTAGAAAATGAAAACGAACGGAAATTGCGGTTGATATTGAGCAAGGCACAACAACATCAGAGACAACTGCAAGAGGAAATCTCGGAAAATACCACAACATCAGGAAGTAATTCACCTTCATCAGCTAGAAGAAAGCCCTCAAGTAGGATTCAGTCACCTAGATGTAAGTGTAGATGTTAGAAGTAGATACGTTTATACTCGTAGTTAAGAAGAAAAAAATTTCCCAAAAGAGTGGAACATTCACTTTTATTTTGTGCTATTTTAAGAGTTTCTGTTTGTTTATTTATCAATTAAAAAATTCGACAATTTTTATTGTGAAAAATAACGACTATAATTCGAATGATAATCGTATGATATGAAGAACATGTATGATAAGAGGAAGTAATTAAGCAATTGCAATTATACTTTCGCCTATTGTCTTGTCAATCTCCTTTCACTTCCTGGCTAGACTTCTATTCTATTCAATATCCATTAACCTTTAAAATACTTTTTCTAAGGACGTGTAGAAAAACCCCGCAGATTTAAGGCTCTTCTTTTCTGACTTAATTTTCATTCTTTAAGAATAAAAGAAGCTCCAGAAAACCGTCGTCGATCATAAGCAATTTTTTCAATTAAGAAATTACCTAAAAATTGCGAAAGGAGGAAACGTGGCGTGTGGTACGCTTTCGCTTATAAGCATATCAACATCTAAATTCTTCCGTCAATTCTGTTCTGTAAAGGTTTCCTTCTCTAAGACTAAAAAAAAATCAGCGATCAGAGGGCAGAATTTTTTTTAGATTAGGAAATAAGAAAAGCATAGTCAATTTAGTCGAAATGCAGTATGCTAATGTAACCCTTTCTGTTCATGTCAGCTTATTTTTACTCCCAAACTTTTTAATCTGTGCGGAGTGCCTTTGTTCCTAAAGTTCTAGAGAACCACAAAAATATAGCCAGTTATACTGTCTCTTAAGAAGTTATTGGAAACTTGACAAAAAAGGCCAAAGGCAGATAAAAGTTTTCGCTTACTGGGAGTTGATTTATTTTTTGCAAGAGTTCCTTTCCTCTTCAATATTTAAAAAAACTAACCACCATGACGCCAGTATTCTCCTCAATCGGGCAATAATTAAAAATTTACCAGAAAAAGAGATATTTTTCTTATTTTTTTTTCATTTTTTAACATTTCCAATTTTTATAGCTTCTTATTCATTTTCTATTCCCTCCCCTTTGCTTGAATAGTTTTCCCAGTTTTTTTTTTGAGTAATTTTTTTGGATCTCCTTTCTCTCTTCCTCCTTCTTCTTTCATGGAGAAATTAACACCTTTAGGTGCTCCATTTTCCCCTACATGTTTTGGCATGAACATATTCTGGTTATGCTGTGTGGGAGAGAACCACTTGTCACACACTTCAAACCTCCCTGCAGTCATCGTATGAACCTAACGACAAGCATGCCTAGCAGGGTAAGGTGGTAATATTCCTGTGGCACTTTACGTTCATATTTTTTGTTGAGTATAATCGACTGCCGTATAGATTGTTGTAGACCAATTCCGCTATGGAATAAGTGAAATAAAAAATGTCGGTGCTTTGATACAAAAGTTAATAACAATGAGATCTGCGAGTTTATTAATCGGCGGGTGAAAGTGAAAGAGACTCTTACATTTGAGCGCGCTGGCCGAGTCGAGTGTAGCGCACACATACTAACGCAAATGACACGCAAAGTGTCAAACTGGAACTAAACCGCAATGAGTGCGCTCAACGACTTTCAACACTCCCACTTTTAGTTACCGTTAATCTTTCTTTGGCACAAGGCCCATCAATTTGCAAAAATATTGATGCCTCTTCCTTGGTAATGCTTTGGTAATTACATCTGCCGCCTGTTCATCCGTCGCCACGTATTGCAAATCGAAGATCCCGTCTTCGTACTTCTCGCGGATGAAATGATATCGTACGTCGATATGCTTTGTCCTCCTATGGAATTCCGGATTCTTCACGAGTCGAATCGCGCTTTGATTGTCCATAAAGAACGGTGGTTGGTCCAAATCTGCTGACTATATTTCGGACAACAATCGACGCAGCCACACCAATTCTTTTATTGCATGCGATGCCGCCATGTATTCGGATTCCGTTGTGATAGCGCCACCGACGTTTGATGCTCTGAGCCCCAACTGACAACGCTGTTGCCAAACATGAATACATATCTGTATAATCTGCGTCGCTGTAACCGCACAAATCCAACCCGATTTTGCTTTCAAAACAGATTCTTATATCCGCCGTTCCCTTGGCGTATACGTACACGTATTTCAGAATGCGTTTAACCACATTCACGTGTGCCGGTGCCGGTTTCTCCAAGTGTCGACTTACGCTGCCAATAGCAAAACTGATGTCTGGACGCGTACCCACGGGCAAATACATCAAATTACCGACTGCCTCACGATACAGAAAATTGACTTCTCCGTCTGCATTAAAATCGCCAAGATTTTGTGCACTGTACGATGGTGTACTAACAGCATTACAATCTGCCATGCCAAAACGGTCGAGCACCCTTCGTGCATACGCTTGCTGATTTACGTGAATCGATCCGTCCGATCGCTGCTCGATTCCAAGCCCCAAAAAACATTTGAGCTCGGACACTTTCACCTCGAATTCCCTGCGCAAATGTTCAATGACTGGAAAAATTTCGTTCTCGTCTTCCGATGCAATTAAACCGTCGTCGACATATATCGCAAGTATCATCATTCCATTTTTCCCATTGCACACACAAACGCATGGATCCGATTCATTGGCCACGAAATTGAATTTGCCAATGAACGACGTAAATTTCTTGTTCCAGCAGTGCGAAGCCTGCTTCAACCCATACAAGCTCTTGAGCAACTTGCACACTCGTCCGCTGCCATCGTCATATCCGACCCGTTGGCCCATGTAGACCTTTCAACTTCCAAATCGCCATTCAGAAAAGCCGTCTTTACATCGAATTGCTGCAGCCTCATTTCAATGTTTCCTGATAATCGATGCCATATTCCTGCGTGAATCCCCGCACTACCAATCGCGCCTTGTAGCGATCATTGCTTTTATCTGGATTCCGCTACAATTAAAAAACCCAACGATTATCAACTATCTTTTGGCCCCCTGGCGGATCGACCAAATTTCATGTATGATTCTTGATGAGTGAATCATACTCCTCGTTCATTGCCCGTTCCCACTGTTTGTGATCATCCGATTCGATTGTCTGGTCGTACGTTCTTGGTTTTTCGCCGATAGCCAACATAGCAACGTGATCTGTCGATGCAAAATACGAGAGTCGTCGCGCCGCCACAATATTATTTCGATCGCGCAAATGCCGTCCGATAACATTTCTATTATCAAGATCGCAAATTGCACCACGATCAATCGGTTGCTCCGTCGTTATTTCCACATCATCCGTCTCCAATATTTCAACTGACATGCCCGCATCCTTAACGACCTTTTTCTCCGCGCCACCAATGTCAAGTGCGGCCATTGATTCTTCCAGCAGAAAAATCACGTCACAAGCCACCTCGATTTTGTTTGTTTCCGGATTCCACACTCGATACGATTTCGAATGATTTTCGTATCCAACGAACAACACTTGATTGGTTTCGGATCCAACTTTTGTCGTTTCTCCTTCGAAATGTGTACGAATAATTCGGAACCGAAAATCCACAAATGATCCACCTTCGCCTTTTTGTCGTACCACAATTCGTACGGTAATTTTCCCAGTCCTATGCTCGTTCCAGTTCGATTCAGCACATGTACTGCCAAATTTACAGCCTCCACCCAGAATTTGTAGTCCATTTGCTTCGAATGAATCATCGTTCGCGCTGACTCCACAATTGTACGATTGTCACGCTCCACACAAGCATTCTGCTCCGGCGTGTACGGCACAGTTCGCCGATGTTTAATGCCCATTTCATTGAAAAACTTTTCCAATTCCGCATTGACAAATTCTGTCCCGTTATCGAAAACTACGCACTTTATGTCCGTTTTCACACTGCATTCGCATCACCATCATCTTGACCTTTGCTGCTACTTCCGACTTTTGCTTCAGAAAGTACACAAAACGAAAATGTGAAAAATCAACCCTAAGAAGCAAAAAATACCTCGAACCGCCAATTGAATTTTTTTTGCATTGGGCCACAAACGTCTGCATGAATAATTCCGCTGTATTTCCTTGATTTCTCCTCACGACTTTTATGGCTGCCACGATGATGCTTCCCATAGACGGACGCTTCGCACGCAAACTCTTCATCAACAAAATCAATCTCGCTGCTTCGCAGAAATTGCCTCACATGTGCGACGTTTTGATGTCCCAATCGCTCATGCCATGCTTGAAGCGACATTTTCTTGATCGCCACATTTGCAGTCGCCCCATCGATCACTGATGATTCTCCAACTTTGAACAGCATTTGAAAAAGCCTTTCGCGTCGAACTCCCATTGCAAAAATGTTTCCATCTTTCAGCAATTCGCAGCGCTTGCTATTCGATTGCAATTGATAGCCTCGATCCATGGCCTTCCCGACGAAAATAAATTCAGATGAATTTCCGGCACATACAACACATTCACCATGCGTCTGCGAATCCATTGATCACCATTAAATGCAAGAATATTGATGTCGCCCTTTCCTCGAGCCATAATCCTCTCACCTTTTCCAACCGTTATGTGTGATGATGCGTCCACAAAGTTCTCGAACCATTCACGTCGATGATACATATGTTCACTAGCTCCCGAGTCCAACACCCAAGTGTTTTTGTCTCCAGTCGAAATTGAGCTATGACATACAAATGCATCGCTTGGCGCACTGTCCTGTTTCTTGTCGTTCGAATTGTTCTTCTTGTTTCTTGGACAATCGCGCTTCCAATGACCACTTCCGCCGCACAGAAAACAATCACCTTTTGGCCTGGCGTTGCCACACTTGCCCCTATTTTTATTGTTCTGTCCAGACGAGAAAATCTTTTTCGGACCAAATATTTCCTTCGAAAAATTCCACTTGGCCATCAACGCTTCCACATTTGCGACTTGTCCCTGCACTTTCAATCGAAGCTCTTCTGCCATTAATCGCGCACGCAAATTTGCTATCGTTCGATCCCCCGAAGTCGTCGATTCCCAAGCATCATGAAAATGGTTATATTCCGCTGGCAAAGACACCTTCATTTTGGTCCCTTAATTGCTGCACGACCCCATGAGTTTCGACATACACGTTGCAATACCATCGGCCGGCTCCTTTGTGAAACTGTAGTACTTTTGTTGCAAAAACAGAATATTTACTTTTGATGCTTGCTTATATGTGCTCTTGAGCGTTGTCCACATCGTATTTGCCGTTTCACAGTTCATTATTTGCAGCAGTGGCTGCTTTTTGCACGTCTTGCCCTAGTATCGCTCTTTTTTCATGTTACGATTGCCGTCGCATAATCCTGAGGCGCAATTGTCGGTGCCGAATCGGCACCGTCCACTACGTCGAACAAATCTGTGGCCTCCAGCACTTGGCGCATTTAAAACTTCCATGTTGGCCAATTGCTTCCACCTTCTATTCTTTCAATGTTCACTCGATCGCTCTCCATTTGATTTCCTTCGAATAACACCGTAAACAGATTCACTTAATTCGCCCTTATCGTTGCGCACCAATTTTTCCGAACCGAAATTAAAAAAAAAAACGACGAATATATTTGTTTTATTTTTGCTCGATTACACTATGTCTCAAAGAACCAATTGTCAAATTTTCGCTCTACGCAATGACGAAATCACAAAGAAAATGTGTTCCTTTCTTGACGCAGGGCAACAACAACAACTTCCGAAAAACAAAAAAACGATCACTGAACAATTTTGTCTTTACTGTTTCTCAGTCCACTCACAGTCGATCGACCGTACTTCCCATGCACTACCACGCGTTTTTTGTTCCAGAATATTTCTTCCAAATCGCACAAATTCGTTTGTTTGAATTTACCGTACGATTTCAAACGTTCACACAGAAAACTACGAAATGCAAAAGTGACGCCAATATTTGCCACCAAAAAGTTTTTCCCGAAACGCACAAATTCGTTTTCTGAATTTACCGCACGATTTTAAAAAACAATTCGACAAAAAAAACGCACTATTTCGCAATATTTCACAATATTGCGTCGTCGAATGTTCTTGCTTTCTCTTGCATCAACACAACCCTCTTTTTGTGTACTGCACCGCCCGGCACTTTTACGAATAACCGAAAAAACACTTTCAATTCGATTTATTTTATTATTCACATGTCATGGTCTGGGCCTATAACCTGTTGAGTATAATCGACTGCCGTATAGATTGTTGTAGGCCAATTCCGCTGTGGAATAAGTGAAATAAATAATGCCGGTGCTTTGATACAAAAGTTAATAACAATGAGATCAGCGTGTTTATTGTTCGGCTGCTGAAAGTGAAAGAGACTCTTACATTTGAGCGCGCTGGCCGAGTCGATCGTAGCGCACACATACTAACGCAAATGACACGCAAAGTGTCAAACTGGAACTAAACCGCAATGAGTGCGCTCAACGAATTTCAACATTTTTTTTTCATTTGAAATTTTAATACCTTCCTCTTCCTATAACAAGCTTGAAAACATTAAATTTTGTAATCAATGTGAGTGTACCCTAGTGTCATCGCTAAGACTCCCTCCCTTCTCCATGTCTTTCCTCCTTATCTAATAACAAAAAAGAAAAGAATCGACCCAAAGAGCAGTTTTGGTGTTTAGTAAGAAAACTAAATTTATTGTATAAGTGTTGTGAAAATGTTTACATGTAGTTAAAATATTTACATTTTTTGCTTTTCCTTTAGTTTTTAATTTTTCTGTTATCGAAAGTAAGTGGAGTCGTCAGTCATTTTCTTTGATTGTTACTTCATTTTAAAAGAAGGTCACCTAACTTACACGCTGTTTATTCTTTCAAGTGAATATTGGTAATGAAACACAAACTATCGTGGGTAAAAATAAAAGACCCCGACTTTTCTAAAAAGAAGAGAATCTCATTAAAACTACAATACTAAATTACTCGATAATAAAACTTAAACGCTACTTATCCATTGGCTTTCTTGCTGAACAACTTTTAGTCAATCGTGTCATTGGAAAATTGGTAATGAAACAGAAACTATGGTAAGAAAAAGTGATTGAATGTGAAAATTTCACATTCAATTACTATTCCTCACCATAGTTTCTGTTTCATTACCAAAAATAAGGGATCCTCACTTGAACTACTGACGCAGTCGACAATAAAATTCGCGCACTGATTAGCCTTTGAGTTTGTTGCTTACCAATTGCCACTCGATAATGTCACAAGCACATTGGTAACGGAAAACAAACTACCTTGACTGATTCATTATGATTCTGGTCTTGCTGAAGATGAGGCTATTCGTCTTCAGCAAGACCAGAATCATAATGAATCAGTCAAGGTAGTTTGCTCACACACTGGTAGACGGAGATTATTTGAACTTTGGGGACTTTTGCCCAATAATTTCTATTCGATCGCCTTATGAGTACGTTAAAAATGGAATACAAATTTCTCTAATTATACGTAATTTATTTTTTGAACAACAACATATTGACTAGGGCTTATAAAACGTCTGAGGCTCTTCGATTTTTCCCCCTAACCGTTATTTGGTTTTTGGTTCAGCATCTTATCATAGTAAACGTTTTAATTTATGTTAAATAAAGTAGTAAAGCTCGTTTTAAACTTTAAACGCTTTTAGAAAAAAGAAAAAAAAACAGTAGTGTTAATTAGAAAACTTAACAGTGAATTAGAAAACTTTTGTTAGTGTTTGAATGTTGCGTAACACGCTTAACCCATAATTATTGTTCCATCGTAAAATGCAGAAAAATTTGCGTAACACGCTTAACCCATAATTATTGTTCCAACATAAAATGTATGGAATATAAATTGCTCTTATTAATCATAATTAATTTTTTGAACCACAACATATTGACTAGGGCTAATAAAACGTCTGAAGCTCTTCGATATTTTTTCCAACCGTTATTTGGTTTTTGGTTCAGCATCTAATCATAGTAAACGTTTTAATTTATGTTAAATAAAGTAGTAAAGCTCGTTTTAAACTTTAAACGCTTTTAGAAAAAAGAAAAAAAACAGTAGTGTTAATTAGAAAACTTAACAGTGAATTAGAAAACTTTTGTTAGTGTTTGAATGTTGCGTAACACGCTTAACCCATAATTATTGTTCCATCGTAAAATGCAGAAAAATTTGCGTAACACGCTTAACCCATAATTATTGTTCCAACATAAAATGTATGGAATATAAATTGCTCTTATTAATCATAATTAATTTTTTGAACCACAACATATTGACTAGGGCTAATAAAACGTCTGAAGCTCTTCGATATTTTTTCCAACCGTTATTTGGTTTTTGGTTCAGCATCTAATCATAGTAAACGTTTTAATTTATGTTAAATAAAGTAGTAAAGCTCGTTTTAAACTTTAAACGCTTTTAGAAAAAAGAAAAAAAAACAGTAGTGTTAATTAGAAAACTTAACAGTGAATTAGAAAACTTTTGTTAGTGTTTGAATGTTGCGTAACACGCTTAACCCATAATTATTGTTCCATCGTAAAATGCAGAAAAATTTGCGTAACACGCTTAACCCATAATTATTGTTCCAACATAAAATGTATGGAATATAAATTGCTCTTATTAATCATAATTAATTTTTTGAACCACAACATATTGACTAGGGCTAATAAAACGTCTGAAGCTCTTCGATATTTTTTCCAAGCGTTATTTGGTTTTTGGTTCAGCATCTAATCATTGTAAACGTTTTAATTTATGTTAAATAAAGTAGTAAAGCTCGTTTTAAACTTTAAACGCTTTTAGAAAAAAGAAAAAAAAACAGTAGTGTTAATTAGAAAACTTTATAGTGAATTAGAAAACTTTTGTAAGTGAAGATTCCGTTCAAAAATTATACCGTAAATAAATGTGTTAAGAAAATAAGTAAACGCTCAGTGTATATTCCAGAAATATTCACCTTTTTTTACAGTTTCACGGCTTGGAGCACGTCAAGGATCTCCGGATTCAATGTCAAATAGCTACCATGGAAATACGTCGTCGTGTTCATTAGTTTCGAATTCAACCGATACAAGTACGTGATTAGAACTAATCTTTTTCCGCTATTTTGATTTTTTCCTTTTTTTTTTAATTTGTAATTTTTTAGTGTCGGGTACAAATCATTTAATGCAAATGACAACGTCCCTGATAGAAAATATCAAAAATGATTCGCTGATGACTCAGAGTTTCGATAGTAACTCAGTTAATAGTAGTAATAGTATTAAGACGGTTATTAATTCGTCACAGGAGTCTACACCACGGACGTCAACGCCGATACAATATAATGGTAGGTTTAAAAAAAAAGTATTTTTCATCTTTTCTAGTTATTTTTTTGTACAATATATTTTTAAAAAAAATTTTTGACTGAAAAGGGAAAAAAACCAATAAAATTTTACAAATTTAAAGATTTTTTTTAATTTACTCCAAAATTTCAAGAGAATATTACGGTTTCGTTTACAATAAGTAAACCGGTGCTTTCAGTAGAGATATTAAGTGCCTGTCTTAACATGAAAAGCGGAATTGAGTATTTTGGAAATTTAGTGTCTGATTGTAAGAATTGATATTTTGTTAAATGATCAAAAAATCAATTCTTCGCAACAGAATAAAATTTTTATCGAAAATTGTGTAAATCAGTAAAATTTTATTGTTATTTTATCAAAGAATAAAATTTTAAATTTAAAAAAAAACGTTATAAAGGGCATTTGATTTTGATTTAACAGTTCAAATATTTTCAATTTTCATTCATTGGCAAAAAAAACCAATTAATTCCTAGTTTCTTAAAAATTATAGTTAAAGAAAATATTCGTTAAAAAAAATTTAATTCGTCTTATACGCAGCAGCCTTGAGTTCCAATCCAGCTAGTAATGTAACCGGAATGCTATTTAGTTGTCCGAGTTGCTGTACCGCTGAGAATTTGCATTCAAAAACAAATGTTAGTCAAAATCTTTTTTTCGTGAATTTTTCAACAACAGAAACCTGAAAAATCAACGTGTATTTTTTAAATTTATTACGAAAAATAATAAGAAAATTATAAAAATTGCGCAAAAACTTATCTTCAAATAGCCTTTTTGTTAGGAAGAAAAAAATAATTACAAAAAAATACAAAATTTTTATATACTCGGCCAATAATTTTTATAAATTCTGATCCTTTTCCCAGATCTATTTAAACATAATACTTCTGTTTACTTCCCACTAAAAAGTCACCGAACTTTCTCCTTAAGATAACCAATGAACAAGCTTGTTATTTCTAAATAACTTCAAGGTTTTGGTACTACCTAAAAAGTCCTCTGGTACCTTCCTTACAATACAATAAAACAACTTTAAATTGCGTTTTTCTAAAATTTTAACTAAAACGAGCAGAAATTCACACCAATTCATACGCGTAAATTAAGGATTTGCTTTTTTTTTTATTTGTAAAAAAATGTGTACTTTTGAAATGTCCTAAAATTACAGTATATAAATTTTTTCTTAAATTATAAATTGTAGAAAATTTTTGCTGTCTGTTCCTTAAAAAAAAGGCACCTTTCATCCTTAATAGAGAAAACAAAAAAAAATATTTTTATGTTGTGGTGATTACCTAGAAGAATAGGTTTTGATTAATTTTTATATATGAACAAAATAAACAATTGATGTCATAATAGATCAACCGCAAGGAATAATTTTGGGTGGACCATTAGCCGCTGCCTCCAAAATGGTACCCGTACCAGAGTCTCTAATGAGTCCTGATTGTTGTCCATCGACTGTAGTGCAAAGAACAACCGTTGCTGCATCAATTCATGCTCACAGTAATAGTAGTACACATGGAAAAGTGACCAAGGTCAAAGGTAAGTCAACTAAAACTAAATTTTAAGCTTGAAAAAAAGCCAACCTAATTGAACTGTCTTTATTTTTGCTAGACAACAAACACGGTTCACCGAAAATAACACGAAGTCCACATTTGAAGCGGAACAGTGAAAAATCGCCAACTTTAAGTCCTCGTAAAGTGAACAATGCCATTAACAATGCACAAGCCTTGCGCTCATGTCTAATCGAGAATCACATGAAAAGTAGGCATTCACCGAACTCTGTGCAAATCACTCCGCCCGATGGATCAAGTAACATTAGTTCTGATGACGACAGTGACCACATAAATGTCGATAAATTGAAAACGATTCGAAACAAGGCAGCGCAAAGGTTCATTTTTATCCATTTTTAAGTTTTTTATTGATGGCTCATTTAAAAAAAAACCATTTGGTTTTTTGTATTATTGACTAAAAAGTGAGGCTGAAATAATAAAGGTCTTGTCGTAAGGTCTCAAAGTATACGAAAAGTATATACCATCCTCTCAACGCTCTTTTGTAATGAATTTCCTCGTAGATCACTTCTTTGCATCTTCCTCTATTCCAGATTGTGCCTCGTTAATGGATTAGAAGCTATCCATAGAGCTGTTCAATACAAGTTATTTTAAATGGTCAACAGTCCACCAAATGCAAGTATTCTGTAGGACTCTGTTTTATCATCAACTCTATTCCTAATTTCTAAAGCGGAACCTAAATCGGCAGCCGTTATCCATGAATTTCGGCACTTGCATAAATGAAGTTTTAAGATACATTACATGTCTTTGATCGTGTGTGGTATCCTGAATTGTTCTAAAAGTCTAGGCGTTTTCTTTCCTCCACAAAATTCCTTATTTTAAAATCATAGCGTTAACAAGCTTATTTCCAAATCTGCTGGTCCAAATTGTATATCCGCCATAGTTCTGAAGAGGTATTTTTCTACATTGGCAAAATTACTGCGTCAGCTTGTCCACATATCCTTTTTTTCTGGAATTTATCCACATATATGGAAAACAGAATTCGTTCACCCAATTCCCCAAAAAGGCAAGTCCTCTTCCTCCTCTAATTGCCGACCCATTGCACTAACATCTTTTCTTTCTAAGGTCATGGAAACACCGATAAACTATTATGTAATGAAATATGTTGAATCAATAAAACTACTCCGCGACCGGCAATATGATTTCCGTAGCAAAAGATCGACCGGTGATTTGATGGCATCACCGAATGGTGAAACCACACCTCTCTATTTCTGCACTTGATATTTCAAAGCCTTTGAGCAGAGTTTGTCATCAGGCTCTTTTGTCGAACATGCGTGCATATCGTATCGACGATTGCCTCCTCAAATGGATTGGAAGCTACCTTTCGAACTGTTCAGTGCAAGTTGTTTTGGATGGCTTCAAGTCTGCAGTTCCACAGGGTTCCTTTCTATCTCCGACTGTTTTTCTAATTTTCACAAATGATCTCTTATCTGTTACGTCTAATCCAATCGATTGTTCCACTGATGATAGTACTCTCAGTTTTTTATACTCGTTTCCTGATTCACGTCATTGCTCTTCGGCTATGGAAACAGAACGACAATGTATGTTAAATTCATTAAATTCCGATATAAACAGTATATTACTATGGGGTTCGAAGAGCAAAGTGAAATTTAATACTTCCAAAATACAGAGCTAGCTCCTGTCTCTAAAGCGAAACCGAAATCCATGAATAGGGCACTTGCACAACTTAAACCGAAAAACTTTCTTCCATTCTTGGAATTGTGTTAAGGACAACCTCCGCTTGAATGACCACATATTTATTATTACCAAAAATGCAACGAAATTTCCTTAAGGTTTCCTTAAGGTATCCCAGAAATTTCTTACTCCATCTGATACAGCCAATATTTAAATGGCATATTTTCGTCCTAAGCTGCATAGAATACAGAATTAAGTGATAAAATTAATAAGTGACAAAAATATTACGAAGTCCGACACATTAGAACACCGCTGTTAATAGCTCCTGTTTTTCCTTATTTTATCGTAATTTCTAAAAACAGTGTTTCAGTGTTCTGGCTAGTTGCATTCCGCCTTTTCAATTATTTCACTGTAATATCGGTTTTGCAAAGAATGCACATCCGTTAATCTTGAATCCCCTTTTCGTTCGTATTGTAAAATAAAGAGATTCTGTCTTCAACTGTTCAATCCAATTGTGAAATGCCCTGTCTCTCTCGACTTTTTCGAATAAGGCAGGTCATATCACATTACAGTCAACAACTTACAAGAAAGGGCACTAACATCTCTCCCCTTGCCTGATGTACCAAAATATGAAAAATATATTTGAAATTCCTTTAGCACAAATGCTTTATATAAAAAAATAAAAACTCCTTTATGTTTTAAAGCTACAGAAAATGTTGTTTTTATGCCCATTTTAGACCTTTTTATTGAATGGTATTTTAATAAAATATTTTCTTTTTTGTTATATTAAATAAATAAAAAAAAAACTAGAAATCAACAACAAAAAGATAATGTCGATTTATCGACAGTGAGTATAAATCAGACGACAGAGACATCAGCAATAATGATACAAAAAATATGGCGAGGCTATCGAACACGTAAAAAAACTAAAAATATCGCTGAGAAATTATTAAAAAAGCGGACACAAGAATACATTGAGTAAGTAGAAATTTCAGTTTTATACAAACCCCACTTACGCACTAAGATTTCTATACTGAATTTCGGTATTTGGCGCAAGTACACATATATGACAATAAAAAAATTATGTTACGTTTACATTTATTTAGGGAAACTTTCCACGATTAAAAAAATTATTTTTATATTTTGGATAAAAATAATTCTTTTCAAAATTGCAATGAGTACGCATACATTGGAACATACGCACTATTTTTTAGTAATTAACTTAAACAAATTATCTTAAACATTGGTTCGCATTTACTATCGGAGGAATATTTTTTAAAAGAATGGAAACTCAATCGTATGAAAATGTAAAGTCAACCTACCCACCACCAACTATAATTTTTTGTTGTTGCAAAATCACATTAGTTCGATGAGCTCAGTTAGTAACTGATTTTAAACTAACTCAATTAGTTTTAAAAAATGCAATAGCGTCGGAATGCCTAAAAGTGGCTGGCACTTATTGAATCCCAACAGTCCACTTCGAAATCTACTTTGTGATTTATTTAAAATAAATTAAAAATATTCACAAAATTGAATACGAAATCATCGATAAAATTCATTTAAGAAGTTGGCCTCCTGTTAGCCAATCTATCTGAAAAATTGTGTTTCTAACAGTCTCTCGAAGTTCCGTCTGTCTATATACAGTTACCCTCCTGTTAGCCACAGCCCATTATTCCGGCTAACAAAGGGCTGTGGCTAACAGGAGGGTAACTGTGTATAGACAGATAGCTGTGTAATCCACATACAATTTCATAGCTTTCTAGAAAGCGCATAGTACGAGTATATGGTATTTTCGCTTCAATGACTTCAAGTATGAGAATTCTATTGAAGCGAACAAAAACACAGAAGGCGTGCTGCGATATAACCGTAAACCTCTTGGATATAGCGAGTCCATCTGAGATAATGAATCGGTACCATTTTGGCTCTTGCTCTGATGTGTTGTGTGGACCCAATAGTTGGAGCTTCAAGGTAGATGAGAATTACCGAAAGATTAGAATTTGCCCAATTGGCTTCGGTATCTACAAAGTGTAAAACATTAGGTAGCATGTGAATCCTTTCTAAAGTGATAATGATGGTCTCAATCAAGTGTGAGGGTGAAAATAATAAATAATCTGTTAGTTTTGTAATTTAATAACTACTGTTATATTACACTGAGCAATCTCAATCATTCGTGCTCTGCGTTTTGCTCTCGCCGTCGCGATAGCACGCGCTTTATTTGTCAATAAATTATTATCCTTGTGTTCGTCAATAGTGATTTTTATTTTACTCATTCAACAGGTTATGGGCCCAGGCACACGCGAAACATAACCGAATGAGTAAAAATTTACGAATCAAGCGAATCGGTAGTTTAAACGTGTAGTTTAAAAGTGTAGTTTAAAAGTGTAGTTTAAAAGTGTAAAAAACGAAGGCGTCGAAAGTGAGGGCAGTACCATACGCACAACAGCGACTAGGACTCAAAATGTCCGAAAATCAGTATATAACGCACACTCCGCGTTTCGAACTCCTTACACGCGAAAACTACGATACTTGGAGGATTCAAGTAGAAGCATTGCTCATCAAAAACGACGGCTGGGACTACGTCTCGGGCACCACACCGGCACCAGCGGTAGTGACAGGAAACGGAGCGGTCGCGAGTGAAACAGAATACAAAGACTGGCTAAGGAAAGACAGAAAAGCCAAATCGGAACTAATTCTTTCTATCTCCCCATCCGAATTGAAGGAAATCAAAAATTGTGTGTCATCGCACGACGTGTGGGAAAAACTCGAATCGACGTACGCATCCAAGACGCCAGCTCGAAAAGCCGCGCTATATAAGCAGCTCACTCAACACAAAATGGCCGACAGCGATAGCATGATCGAGCACCTAAAGGGCTTCTTCGACGCATCCGATAAATTAAAGTCGACTGGAGCCAACCTCGACGACGATCTACTAGCAATCATGCTGCTGCACAGCCTACCAAATAGTTTCGAAAATTTTAGATGCGCGATCGAGTCACGTGATAAGCTACCCGAGCTCGAGATTCTAAAAATCAAAATACTCGAAGAACACAGATCTCGTCACAGAAAAGACGAAGACCACCATAGTTCGGCCATGTTTACAAATACGCGATCCAACTAAAATCGCACGGCAGGCAGCTCTTCCACGAAATCCTCGTACGGTAACTGCACACCACAAAAACAAAAGCCAACATATAAATGCGGCTACTGCAAAAAGAAAGGACACAAAGAGGCCGATTGCTACAAGAAGAAGAAAAGCATACAAGAGTCGAAAGGTCATAGCTCCAATCTTAGTTTCTTTACCGGCGCAGCAATAAACTCGAGATGGTGTTTGGATAGCGGTAGCACCTCACACGTATGCAACGACAAAGATTGTTTTCAAAATACATCTCGTACTAGAGGCAGCGTGCAACTTGCCAGTGATGCCACAGCAGACATTTGTGCCAAAGGAGACGTAAGCGTTAAAACAAGAGAGACCTGTCAAACCATAACCTTGAAGGACACACTATACGTGCCTGATCTCCGAACAAACTTAGTCTCGGTGGCTAAAGCCGTAGACGCTGGTTTTAACGTTAATTTCCTTAAAGATCGTGCCGTAGTTCTTGATTCTAACGGCGAAATTCAAGCTCAGGCCGATCGAATAGGCGATTTATTCTTCTTTAACGATGCCGAGGAATCACACGTCATCGCGGCATTTTCAAAAGTCAAAGTATCGATGAACGAATGGCACGCACGACTTGGTCATTTGAACTCCAAAGATCTAAAAACTATGTTCGCAAAGAAACACGCCGAAGGCATCGACGACGTTCAGATCGAAGACATTTATCAGTGCTCAACCTGCGCAGCTGCAAAAATGCCCAGAGAACCTTTCCAGCCTCGGACAAAATACGCAACCAAGCCCCTCGAAGTCGTCCACTCCGATGTATGCGGCCCAATGAGGACCACCTCGAAAGGCGGCGCTCGATGGTTCGTCACATTTATTGACGAGCACACGCGCTTCTGTGCCGTCTTTTTCATGAGGGAAAAAGCCCAAGTAACCGACAAATTCATCGAGTTCAAAAACTTTGTTGAGAATCAAACCGGGCACACCATCAAGGAGTTACAGTCAGACGGCGGTAAAGAATACGACAACAACAAGCAAAACAAGCTGCTCAAAGACGCCGGCATAAAACGCCGTTTTACAGTACCACATACGCCTCAGCAAAATGGCCTTGCAGAGCGAAAGAACCGCACCCTCGTGGAAACTGCTCGTTGCCTGCTCTTACAATCCGGTTTACCGAGGCCATTGCCTGCTCTTACAATCCGGTTTTTGGGCCGAGGCCATTCACACGGCTAACTACATACGGAACAGATGTTGCTCCGAAATTGTCGGCTGTACTCCATTTGAGAAATGGACGGGACGCAGACCTAGTATCTCTCATATGAGATCATTCGGCGAAAAAGTGCACGTCTTAAATAAGAACCCAACAAAGGGAAAATTTGACCGTCGCGGACATGAGGGAATCTTTCTTGGATATTCAGACGATTCCAAAGCTTTTCGAGTATGGCTAACCGAAGCGAAGAAAATTGTCTCTTCAAGAGACGTAATATTTTCAAGCACACCTGGAACTCCCTCTCCGTCATCCGAGATATTGGAAAGTGGAGAAAATCAGGTCACTCCTACCAAAGAACGCACTGTCGATCTGCTCACTGAAGTAAAAATTGTCACTCCTGAGGTAAATGAGACAGTGAACGAAGATCTCGACGACGCCACCCAGGACATCGACATTGAAGAAGCGCCAAACTCGAGCCTGAACGACGAGCCTGACTTCTATGGATTCCCTTCGAGCAACGACGACTCGGACGGATTCGAAAAATTCGATTTTACGTTGCCAAAAGCAAACCCGAACGACGAAGGCTCACACGATGACCACATCCCATATCGTCGCAGACACCATGAAGATGCAACCGAGAGCGCCATGAGTGCTTGCGAGGTGGACATTGGAGAAGCTTTGAGAGGACCGGACAAGGCAGACTGGCTTAAAGCCATGCGAGAGGAAATCAAGTGCCTCATAGATAACGACACTTGGACTGTCGTGGAGAAACCTCGCAACTCGAGGCTCATAGGCTGTAGGACAGTTTTGCGCAACAAGTTCAATCCAGACGGCACGCTTTGCCGTCGTAAGGCTCGTCTAGTGGCCCAGGGATTCTCTCAAGTCCTTGGTACTGATTTCTTCGAAACTTTTGCTCCTGTAGCCCGATTGGATTCGCTTCGCATCCTTTCAGCCATCACAGCCAGACATGATTTAAAGCTTTACCAGTCAGACGTCGTCACAGCCTACCTCCACGGAGAGCTTGATACCGAGCTTTTCATGCAACCTCCAAAGATGCTCGCCGAAATCCTGGAATCAATAGTGACTTCGGAGAAGGACTCCACTACAGTCGGCAAAGCGAAGGCCATGCTCACAGATCTGAAAAAGGGCGGACAGATCGCATGCAAGCTAAACAAAGCCGTCTATGGATTACGCCAGGCAGGACGCAGGTGAAACGAGAAAATCGATAACGCACTCAAGAAGCTCGGACTGCGGCCAACCAACAGCGATCCATGCCTTTACGTCGACTCCCGCGACAAATTCACGTTCATTCTTCTATACGTGGATGATATTCTTTTCGCCTCGAAGAACGTGTCAAGAGTCAGAGAAATCAAAAAGGGTCTTGCCGAGGAGTTCAACTTGAAGGACATGGGACTGGCTACGTATTGCCTTGGCATCGAAATCGAGCAAACTGGAGCGTCAATATCACTATGTCAAAGCGGTTACATCAGCAAGATCTTGAATCGCTTCGGCATGGCCGATTGCAAGCCTGTCTCCACTCCCATCGCGACTGGAACCAGACTCGAGCCCAGCAAAAGTCATAAATCCGTCTCATTGCCCTACCGTGAATTAATTGGTGCCCTCATGTACCTGTCGGTCGGGACGAGACCGGACATCACCCACGCCGTGAGCTGGTTGAGCCAAATTAAATCTTGTTTCGACGAAACTCATTGGGCAGCCGCTAAGCGAGTATTACGTTACCTAAAAGGGACCTCCAACATTAAGCTCGTCTACTCCAAGGACGAAGACGGCCTAAAGGGATTCGCCGACGCTGACTGGGGCTCGGATATCTCAGACAGGCGCTCCTACACAGGATACGTCTTCACCTTATCTAACGGCGCCGTCTCCTGGTGCTCCAGAAAACAAAAATCTGTGGCCTTATCTTCAACTGAGGCCGAGTATATGAGTCTATCGGATGCGTCCAAAGAAGCCATTTATTTGTCTTGCCTTCTGAAGGAGCTCGGCTTTTCCTACTTGGCTAAAACAGTACTTTACAACGACAGTCAGTCGGCAAGCAAACTCGCGGCTAATCCCATCTTTCACGCTCGATCGAAGCATATCGACATCAAAACTCACTTCGTTCGAGATGCCTTGAAGAGTGGGAAGTTCGAACTTTGATATCTGCCTACTGAAGAGATGACCGCCGACATCCTAACTAAAGCTTTGCCTAAAGATAAAATTGACTTTTGCGTTAAAAATTTGGGATTAATTTAATTTAATCAAACTTCATGTTTTTTCTTTTGGACCTCCCGTACTATCTTTTGCAGATAACTTTGTGAATCATTTCGATTATGGGAGCGTGTTAGTTTTGTAATTTAATAACTACTGTTATATTACACTGAGCAATCTCAATCATTCGTGCTCTGCGTTTTGCTCTCGCCGTCGCGATAGCACGCGCTTTATTTGTCAATAAATTATTATCCTTGTGTTCGTCAATAGTGATTTTTATTTTACTCATTCAACATAATCAACTCCAGTGTCATGGTGGGGAGCTAATCAACTTTAGTGACAAAATAATAAATAAACAGTCAACTCCAGAATAAAAAAAAATTAATTCTGTTTTAACGAAAATTCAATTGCTACAAAAAACATACAATTCCGTAATCAAAACAATCAATTCTGTCGGTATACTATCAATTTTGGCGTTCAGTAGGTAAATTTTCAATTCTAACAGAACAAAATTAATTCGAATAGCAAACACTCAATTATTGCGATTAGACATTCACTCTTTTGTGCGTTTGCCAAAATACTCAATTCTGCTTTTTAAAATATTCATGATTTATTTGTAAAAAAGTAAATCTTGAAATAAATCTTATTAAATAAATAATTAATCCCAACATACTCTATTCTCGTTTTATGCGGTTTTTCTATGCAATTTTAGAATATTCCGGGGAAAAAAATTTTTTTTTTAAAATAATTTTAGTGCTTAATTGTGGATTTACAAAATGTTGTTTAAATTTTAGTGCGTAATTGATATGCATTCAATTTGTCATACTGTTCTGGCCTTGAAAATTTGTCATACTGTTCTATTACGCATTATGTACCTTTTTATTACTCAGTAGAAAATAAAATTCTGTAAAAAAAGGTTACCACTGGAAGATAAGTTTTTTCTATAATTTTTTTAGTCCTCTTATGCAAAATGTGTGATAAGAATAGTAAAAAAACAAAAACAGAAAAGGAGTGCAATTTCGCTAGAAACCAAAATTATAATTCTGGATCGCTTGGCGAAACGAGAAGGATCTACAGCAGTAGGTAAACATTGTAATTTAGGCGAATCTACTATTAGAGCAATAAAAAAAATGAAACGGCAATAAGAAAATCAGTCATATCTGGTACAAAATTGAATGCTAAAATTTCATCATATTCAAAAAACACTTTAATAGGAAAAACGGAAAAGGCTCTCGTAATTTGAGAATCATCTTTTTATTTACAAACATTTATGTTGTTCAATATTTCGAGCAATTCTCCATATTTTTCCATGATATTTCTTACTTTTTTTTATGCGATTTTTGGTGCGTTTTAAAACATTATTTAGGTTTTATGCGATTTTTATAATTTTACATATAAATCGATGTCTTTATTTGTGCGGATTTCCATGGAACGCTTCTACTGCATAAAACGAGAATAGAGTGTATTTAAGATTTCGGATAACTTATATAAAAATTCCCGTCTTTCCGGAATTTTTCTTACACATGAGGGAATTACAGAAATTAAAAAGCACCAATTTACATTTTAAATTAAACCGCCAGATCTTGGGGTAATATTCTCCTGAATACTTGGCGCATATAAAATAAAGAAGCACTCTCTCTAGCAATTGGAAGATAAAACAAATCACCAAAACACATAAAAAATTGAACAAAAGTTCCTGGTTTTCAAATAAAAGGATAAAAAAATAACATCGTTCAAAAGGCTTCGTTTGCAGGAGGTGATACGAGAAACTCAATTTTAGATAACTTTTCCGCAGAAATCGGAATGAATCTTACCGATAACTTGAACGATGTTGTTCTCCAGCTTGGTAAGTGGTGTCGGCTGATTGGAATAGAACATTAATTTAACATAGAAAAAATCTAAGGTCGTTAAATCCCACGAAATGACGCGATGTGGAAACTTCGTCTTTTTAAAAAATCTATGTATGGAATATGTTATTCTCAGAATGTTCATTGACGAAATAAAATGAGTAAAAATCGACAAACGAGGTCTGTTCAAAAAGTATCGCGAATTTTGAATTTCTGCGGGTTACGTATATTAGATTTTTTGTGCCGTTATATTGGTACTCATATCTCTCAATTATGCGGACAAGTTCGGTCATTGTGAATGTTCAGTTAATTTTTGACAGCTGCTTTGCTTGAACGTGTTTTGACTCGTCTTCGATTTTTGCCCATTTTCGACCAAAAACAGCATCGCATTAACCAATTATGACCCCAAATTTGCTCCAGAGGGTCATACCTGGTGACGAATCATGGGTTTATGGTTATGACGTGGAAACCAAAGCTCAATCATCCCAATTGAAGTTGCCGCACGAGCCAAGACCGAAAAAAGTGCGCCAAGTTCGGTCGAATGTGAAGGTTTTGCTTACAGTTTTCTTCGATTGCAGGGGTGTGGTGCATCATGAGTTCTTGCCACAGGGTAGAACGGTCAATAAGGAATATTATTTGGAAGTTATGCGCAAGTTTCGCGAAGCAATCCGCCAGAAACGCCCGGAATTGTGGAAGAATGAAAATTTGCTTTTGCACCATGATAACGCCCCTGTTCACGCAGCCACCGAATTCCCCAGATCTGGCCCCCTGTGACTTTTTCTTGTTCCCGAAACAGATTCTTTGATCCATTTATTGGAATGGGTAAAAAATGCAGTAATTGATTTTTAACTTATTAATGAAAGAACCTTAAGATTAAAAAGTATATTCTATACAGAATGTACTTTTTAATCTTTCACTGAGAAAAAGGACGATGAAATCAAGGAGAAATTTTACCATGAACTTGGAAAAGCCTTTGATGATATGTCGGGGCATGATATGAAAATTATCTTAGGAGATTTTAATGCCAAAGTTGGTAGGGTGGTATTCTACATGCCAACTATAGGAAAACAAAGCCTCAACTCTTATATTAATGACTGGGACTAGACTAGTACATACAATTTTCTGCAGCTAAAAACATGAAAATTAATAGCACATGCTTTCCACATAAGAGGATTCATAAGACGGAGCAACCTTAAACCAAATAGATCACATAGTGGTTGATGCACGTTATTTGTGTAGTGTAATAGATGTTAGAACTTTCAGAGGTCCTAACATCGACTCAGATCGATACCTGATTAAGGCTATATTTCGGGCGCGCATATCAACAAAAACAAGAAAGAAACGTGATGTGTACTAATACTCAGTACGAAAAAAAATTATATCATATAAATTTAAGTAATGCTATTGAACGTCTTGGAGGAAGGAGTGCAAATGCAAAATGCAATAGATTTAATGTGGGAACAAATCTCTACACAAATGGATAGTGTAGGTGAGGAGCTCCTCGGAATAGAAGAGCATCGGAGTAGAAACTCATAGTATGATAAAGAGTGTAAGACTGCTAACGAAACAAAGAATAAAGTGAGATTGAGAATGTTGCCAGTTGTTACGAGAGCAAGCAGAGTTATACATTAAAAAAAAAACAGAGGGAAGGAAACTTATACGTCAAAAAAGAGAAAACTGGTAAAATAATCAGTCAGGAAATACAGAAGTTTAGTGAGCAAAATGAAACGAAAAAATATTTGATTATCTAAAAAGTGGGAAGATTGGACTCAACATTTTAACGAGCTTCTAAATCAAACTATATCAAAATAATGATGTAGTTGTATTCTATGATTAAAAAAGCTTAAAAATAATAAAACTCCTGTTATCGATGGGATATCCGGGAAATTTTAAAAAAATGGCGGGTTTGAGCTGGTATCTAAAATCCATATGCTCATTTAGAGTATATGGAAGCATGACACGCTGCTGGAAACATGGAACGATGGAATAGTCTGCCCAATCTATGAAAATAGAGACAATTATCGGCCAATAACGTTGTTGAATATAGTTTACAAGCTTTTTGCGCACGTGATCTATAACAGTCTCAAGCCTTATGTTGAAGAGCGGCTTGGAGAATACCAATGTGGCTTTACAACGGATCAGCTTTTCAATATACGGTGTATGTTCAAAAAGTATCGCGAATTTTGTGTTTTTTCAAAAATTATTTATTTATTCATGAATATCTACACATATTTTGTCTCCTCAAAGTAATTCCCACCAGATATTATAAACTTTTTTCCAATCCTCGAAGCACTTCAAAAAAATAAATTTTTGTGATCTTGTTCAGCTCCTCTTTTTCTTTTGTTCTTCCACAAATCCGGGTGTTTCTGGCGGATTGCTTGGCGCAACTTGCGCATAACTTGCAGGTAATATTCCTTATTGACCGTTCTACTCTGTGGCAAGAACTCATGATGCACCACGCCCCTGCAATTGAAGAAAACTGTAACCAAAACCTTCACATTCGACCGAACTTTTTCGGTCTTGGCTCGTGCGGCAAGGGATGATTGAGTTTTGGTTTCTACGTCATAACCATAAACCATTGATTCGTCACCAGTTATGACCCTAAGAAGCAAATGTTGGTCATCGCGGACAGAGTCCAACAGCTCCTTTGCAATGTTAATGCGATGCTGTTTTTGGTCGAAATTGAGCAAAAATCGAAGACGAGCCAAAACACGTGCAAGCAAAGCAGCTGTCAAAAATTTACTGAACATTCAAAATCGCCGAACTTATCGACATAACCGAGAGATATGAGTACTAACATAACGCCACAAAAAATCGAAAATCGAGTATACGTAACCCGCGAAAATCAAAATTCGCGATACTTTTTGAACAGACCTCGTAAGGCAAATTTTAGAAAAATGTTATAAATATAAAATTGACACTCTCCATCGATTTGTTGATTTTAAATTTGCCTATGACAGTATAACACGGTCATTTATATGTAAATCAATGAATGAAATAGGAAATAAGTTTGCACCATCTCGACGCGCTGCTAAATCGTGTAGTTCTCCATGATTAAATTGCGGTTATGGCAGAACACAAACGTATAAGAATACGTCAAAAAGCAACCGTACTTATTGAAAAGCCCCTTCTTCCAGATTTTTCCCCAGATGCCGTAAGGCTTGAATTTTTTCTACCAAAATATTCACAATTTTTTTTTATTGATTTTTCTTATAAATGGTAAATGCAGTTTTTTTTAAATAAAAGAAAGTTTTCCCACTTTTTTTGATAAAATTAATCCGAAACGCATTTTTACTGATAACGATCAAAAATTTGCTTTCTTTTTAAATTTAATAAAATAAATGAATTCAAATGTAGTGAACGAAAAGAAAAATAAAACGTAACAAATATATTAATATTCTCCGAATCTTTTCAAAATAAGATTAATAAAAATTTATTTTATTTAGAAAACTCTCCAAAGATATGGAAATGACAAAAGCTCGATTAGAAAATGAGAGAAAAATTCAACAGTTGCAAATGCAAGCGATAAATGCCTTATGGAAGAAAGTTTCATCAATGCAGGTGCCGACAGGTACGGGCAATGTGCAATCAACAACAACAGCAACGAACAATCAAGCTGATGCCGGTGCCAACAACAATTGTGCACAGTCAGTGAATTGTACAAAAACGATAGCGTTAGATAACAGTTCAACGGCGGTTGTTAACGATTTGGCAAAAACGTGCTCAATGCTTACCAATCAAGTAATTTCATTTTATTTGAACAATATATTCTTTGATTAGTAATTTTTAATTGTTTCCCTATTAGGTGCAACAACTGCAAGGATCAATGCGTGATATTTTAAACTGTATGACCATGTTGTGCAGTCTACCGCAGGATAATATAAAGAAAGCGTTTTCTGCCTCATTCGGAATGGACGAATTGAAGGATTCAGCAGCAACACAAACCGATATCGTTGCTGTGCATACCCCTCAAGTAGAGAATCCGGCAATGTTCCCATTCAAACCGCGGCCTTCATCGCTCCCATTAGAAATCAGCGATTCTGGGTCATCCCATATACCACCAAACCAGGTCATAACTGAAAAAGATCCGAGTTTAGCAAACGAAAAGGATATACACGTAATATCTTCATCAGAAGCTGAGAAATCCGACGAAGGTCAGGAGCAGAGCGAAGAGGATAAACTGAACGCTATGAATCTATTACATTCCCAATCAACTTAGGAGAACTCCGTACACTCGACGTGAAACTCCGTAAAATATTACAATTAAACACCAATATTCTTCTTTTTTTTCAAAAAAGAGGAAAATAAACAAATCAAAATAAAATAACCACAAATTCAATTTGCTTACTCCACTCCCCTCTTTTGAGGTGTGAATTTATTACGAAACAGGAAATAAGAGTACGCAGATGGCAATTTCCTATTTCCTCAGCTTAAAAAAAATTAACCGTTTTGTACTTATTTTCAAATCGACCAACATTTCACGATTGATATTATTTTGATATATTAATATTGGTTTAACGTCGGAATTTTCCTATAAAGCTTTTTTATTCTAATACCAAAGATATTACGAAGAAGAAGGAGAAGGACAAAAAAACAACGAAATTAATCTGATTTTTATTTTTGTATATAAAAGATTATTTCCTTCTTCTTTTTTTAAAAATGAATTTATTTTAAGAGAATTTATAAATATTTGTTCATGTTGTTTTTTTTGTTAATATATTTTGTATTTTGTTATAAAAAATAGAGAGAAAAGAAGAAAAAAAAACAGTATCAGAAAGAGGAAGAGAGTGAAAGATAGCGAAAATCATTCCATTAATATGCATTTTTGATAAAATATTTAATATTTACCATCGACAGACCGACTATCATGTTTTTCTAATCTCTATAATTAATTATATTATATTAAATGTTATGTAAAATTTATTTCTTTTAATCTTTTGTTTAATTTATAAATCAAAATAGAAAAGTTTGAAAAGAAAAACTGATAAAATTGGTTCCACTTTTTTCTAATTTTTTAAATGAAAAAAAAGCAGGTCTATTATTAAGAGATTTATGAAAACAGGTTATAGTTTAACGTAATTATTACCAAATACTTGTTTATAAAACAAAATCTTAATAACAACAGAAAAAAAACAATATCATTAATAAAAATAAAAATAAAATAAACACTCTTTTTTGTAAAAGTATTGCCAGAACCAATTGTAAAAGTATTGCCAGATGCTCTTTCAAATTATTGCTTATATAAATAAAATGTAAAAGAAAAAAAAAACAATTATTTTGTTTGTTCTTCTTTTCTGTATGGATTCATTCGTAAATGGCGTGCTAGCCACGGGGAAATCGACGTATGAAGGTCAAAGATTTTCAAAATTTGAGGAATCCTACTTAAAAAAATATGTTATGAAATAGCCTGTGAAGAATAAATTTTGTTTGCACAAAAAAATTTGAACCGATTTCAGGGTAAACTTGGTTATAAATTTATAATGGAAGCATTGATAAAAAAAAGACATTCTGTGTCATGCTGGGTTCAGTACAAACTGCAACCCAAACCCAAGCTTTATCGGTAACAAGAACTGCCATTGTCTCAGCATTTATGATGGTGAAGTTAATGGTACCAGTGTTCATGACTCGAAGTCTGATATCGGTTTTAGTGACCCCAACCCTGATAGCGGCTTTAGTTACCCGAACCCTGATAACGGCTTTAGTTACCCTCAGATTAGTACCGGTTAGTGACTCCAAAACTGGTGTCGGATTTAGTGACCCTAAAACAGGTACTGGCTTTAGTGACCTCAAAACTGGTACCGGTTTTAGTAACCCTAAACCTGGCGCCGGTTTTAGTGACCCTAAAACTGGCGCCGGTTTTAGTGACCCTAAAGCTGGCGCCGGTTTTAGTGACCCTAAAGCTGGCGCCGGTTTTAGTGACCCAAAGGCCGGTACCGATTTTAGTGACCATAAAGATGTAGTATCAGTTTAACTGTAACGTTACGAATGGTTCTTAGACTGATACCGACACTACGACAGGTTCTAACTACAAAAGATGCCTTCGACTAAAGGTTCTAAGACTGTGATTCTACGACAGGAATACCACGTTTGGTCCAAAAACTGCGCGACGCTACTTTTGGATGTTCCTAAGACTGTGATGCTACGTAAGATACTGGCTGTTATAATACGAAAGGTACAAAGCTGTTTTTTTTTAAAACCCAGTTGATACAATTTTTTTTTTAAATTTTACGCCTTTTCAAGAAAGATTACCATTTTTTATGTTTTATAAAGACGCACGAAATATTATTTCTCTCAAAATGAAACAAAACGAAGAGAAAATCAAAAGAAAAGGCAAAAATTATATTGTTGCCTCTCCAAAAAGGCTCAAATTTGAGAATTGACGATGAGGGTTCTTCTATTAATAATTAAAAAAATTTTTATCGTTTCAACTAACATTGGTGCTGGAAATTTAAACTCTAGGCACCACATTACTAAAGGTCATTTGGCAATAGAATGTGCTAAAACCGTAATCAATTTACGAGGACGTTTTCGTAAAAGCCACAATCCTATTCGATCTCGGCATACCAGAGGCCAGTAATATAAGTCTTTCTGAAATTAATCAACCCATCCTCCTGATATATTTCTAAAATCAAAATAACATCTTGGTTTTTAATACAAAATATTTCAAATATTTATTTCAAAAATTATTTTCACTAAAAATAAATGTTAAAAACAGAACTCTTGGATATTAAGGAAATTTTTGAATAAAAATCACAGCTTGTAAATACATACGAAAATATTTCCTTTAATAATGGAAAAAATTTCAGATGCACTAATTTAAAAGTCTTTTTTTAATCAAATACCTAAAAATGATACGACCACTTTTTATTGGGATAAAATCTTCGAAAAGGGGTTCGACACCAATTCTAGCACGACAATTAGTTGTATTTCCACAACGTTCTGCTTTTCTATTTCTCTTAACTATAAGCATACAAAATTTACCGATTTCAATATAATCAAAACTAAAACCGATGTTAAATTCATATTGATCTGATCATAGTTAATTCTTTTTAGACTTTTCCTGATCGAAATTGGCAGATCCATTATCACTTCCACTGTGACTACTACAACTGCTACTCTGATCGTCATTGTCGTCGTCGCCGCGACTGTTTTGAATTTGAACTAATTGAATTCGGTTAACGTTTTGAACTAGTCCGTCTTCGTCAACAAGACTGTCGTCAACGTGTTCACGTTTCTTAGTGAACTTCTTTGGCCAAATATTATGTTTCGTGAACTCCTTGACATGTTCGGAAGTCAGTATCCGAACGATCTCCGCCTTAACCTTGTGGCCCTCCTCGATTGGTTCGACGAGCACATAATCACCGCGCTTGACCCAAACGTTCCTACGAAATTTGGTTGGCATCGAAACCAAATAGTTCTCCACATTCTCAGCTATTTCGACTTCGTGCAGATTATTCCCTCGACTGCCAACAACACGAACGATTTGTTGGTTAGGCTTCGGAAGTTCGAAATCATCGTCAAGCATTTCTTTCATTACATGTTTACGTTTTGTAACCCGTGACATATTCGTGCTTCTGCAAAATTTCAACAAACACAAAATGTAGCAAAATAATCGGTTTCTGTAAATAAATTATAGCTTACACAATGCCTTTCGACTTTTGGATTTCTAAATACGGTAAAATAAACTAACTTCGAATTGCTCTTCAATTTTAAATACATTTAAATCAAATTGCTAAGAAATGTTACTGCACCGCACTATCAGTCAAAGTACGAAAATGTGCTCAGTCAAAAATATTAACAACAAGACGCTGTCAAACACACCAGTCTTAAATTTTCAATTAACTTTTGCCACAATTGAGTTTTTTATCTCACTATCAATAGATGTCGCCTAATTTGTTTTCATATTTAAATGAGTAATTTAACTTTAAACCAAATAATTCCGAATTATTATAGCTGTATTCCATATATAAAATTTTTGAATCGATAAATATAAAAAAAATAACTCATAATGACTAAAAATTGGACATATAGCGAGGGGAAGGCATTAATTAATGCTTGTGTTAATCGAAAAAAGGAATATTGGAGAATGAGGAACGTTCCACATTCGGAGCAGATACATTTTTGGGAGATAATATTGACGGTTTAGGAGGCGTTAAATGCTCTGGTTTGTAATAATAAAAATTTAATTTCATTGCCCACAAGTACAGATAACCATATTACTTTTATTCAAAGGAGACTCCAACAGCAGCGCGAGACTTACAAGTGAAATGGGAGAGTCTTGTCGAGGCCTTCGTGGATGCGAAATTGGGGATTCTTAAGAATTTTTTGTACCGGGATGAAATGGAGGACATTTTTTTTTACCCATGTACCACTAACCATGCTTGGTCATGTCCTTGCTTACCTTATTTAAAATTTAAATTTTAGTTAAAATGTTACATTTCAATAAAAACAAATTTGAGTTTATCACAATATGCTGTCTTCACAAAATTCAATATGATATTGTGAAGACAGCAATATGAAATATATTTTGTAATAATAGTAATATTTTTATAGAATAAAGGTATTGAAATAATAAAAATGTCAAATAATAATTTGAGGTCGACTTTGAATATATTATTTAGCAAATTCTATAAATTAAATAATTTTTTTTGAAGATTTTTTTAATTCTAAAAGACAATTTATTTTGCAAGAATCTCAACTCTTACAACAGGATCTAATATATTCTTAATAATACAAAGGGGAACGGAGTATTAGACAATAAAAACACCTTTTTTATGGTAAATGTTTTTGTGCTTTACATTTTTTATAATTACTAAATTACGAAAACAACAAATTTAAATTTTAAATGTTCGATAAATGTCAAAAGAAAAAAAAAACAAAATGATGGTCATATAAATACCAATTATCTGAAATTTTCTTTTAAAGATTTCTTCAAAAAAAAGATACTTGTATTTACCGCGAGTACATAAAACACCAGAATCCACTGGGCTTTTTTTGAATATGACCTAATGTTGCTAGAAAATGGAAGCAACCTTCCAAAAGAATTCAAAATTCTTGTTATTGTGTTGTTCTGATCCAATACCCTTTGCCATGTTTCTGCCAGTATCATGATTCCACGCTCATAAAATTGTTGTTCTTTGCTGGTAAAAAACTGAGCCAAGTGATTTTTGACCTCCTCATTCGAATTAAACGTTTTACCGTATAAAATTTTTTGTAGAAACCGGAACAAATGATAATCGAAAGGTGCTAGGTCTGGAGATTATGGTGGGTGTGACAGTATATCCCATCGAACCTCTAAAAGCTTTTGCCGAGAGGTCAAACTGCATGCGGTTTCGCACTACCCTATTGGAACTGTAGTATATCGATATATTGTACACCCAGCCATGAGTATAAACCGAGTGGCGGGATGTTCATACACGTCAATGCCACATAGCAATAGATGAGTCAGTCATGTAGGCACCGTCATGCCTTTCACATGTCTCTGTGTAATCATAAGAATTATATATAAATAAACAAGTCTAATATATTACATTGGCGACGAGGTAAAAAGTAAAAAGTGAAAAAAGAAAGTTAAAAAGTGTAGTGAAATCAGTGCGGGAAATCTCGTAAGAAAATTGAGATTGATCAGTGATTGAAGTCGAAGGCAAAAAAGGTTCATACAAGATGGATGAAGCCCAAGCACGAGAATTACAAGAACAGCTTAGAGAGGCCCAAATCACGCTGGAAAGAGTCAGAATGGAAAGAAACAAAGCAAATGCCGTAATAGAGGATATGGGAAAAGATTTGCTGAGGTTAAATAACCAGCGAGGAACGCACATGGACACAACACAGAATAACGCAACAGGCGGAAACGGAGGAACGCCGGCACCGATACAAAACGTGCAAGTATATTCAGCCACAGTAGGGTGTGTTGCAGAATATAATGAACACGAGGATTGGAAAAACTGCCAAGAAAGGTTAGAACAATACTTTATAGTAAATAACATACTGGAACCACATAGAAAGGTGGCTACGCTCATAACGGTCATTGGGACAAAAGGTTATGGAGTACTCGCAAATTTGTGCGACCCAGTATTACCATCGCAAAAAACATACGAGGAATTATGTGCTATAATGAAAAATCAATTCTCAAAGACAATATCGGTATTCCGTGAACGCACGGAATTTTTCAACTTAAAGCAAGGCGAGAATGAGTCGATTAGCCAGTGGTATATACGCTTGAAAGATAAAGCCAGCACGTGCCAATGGGGTGCGCAGCTCGACTTGATGATTACGAATAAGTTCGTAGCGGGTCTAAAGAAAGGCAAGATTTTAGATCGCGTGTGCGAAGAAGACCATAAAAAGAGGTCTGAGCAAATCGTCGAAATTGCGAAGAAGAAAGAGGCAGCTCTTATACAGTCGCATCAGGAAATTAACGTACATAGGGTAAGCTTTGACAGAAAAAGTAAGCAAAGTGATGCCATAAACCAAAGCAAAGCCGGTAAAGAAAGCTATAAAAAGAAATTTAACAAAGAGTCAAAAGGCGGCAAACAATGCGATCATTGCGGTTATAGCAACCACGAGTCCGCAGACTGCAAATTTAAATCCTATAAATGCAACCGTTGCGGTATAATAGGGCATTTAGGACAAATATGCCAGAAAAAAGGAAAGGAACAAGCTAAACAACACTTCGTGGAGATAGAAAACCACGACTGGACGAGCGAAGAGGTTCACTTTCAAGCAACAAAGGCGGGATACGTCAAACCGACGCAAATCCAAATAAAGATAGGAAACAAGCAATTGGTAGCTGAACTTGATTCAGGAGCAAGCAGATCGGTAATTCCGGAGGAATTATACAAAAGGCATCTATCACAGCATAAATTGCAACCAGTGAATACTACGTTAAGATTCTATGACGGGAGCGCAATTGCACCAGAAGGTCAGATCTACGTAGAAATAAAGGCAGGTAGAAAAAAAGCAAAATGTCAATTAATAGTCGTAAAAACAATCTGTAGATTATTGTTGGGTAGAGACATGATGGAAGCACTAAGATACAAGATAGTGGAAATCAACCATGTTGAATTAAAAGGACCAAAACTACAAGAAATAATCGACAAGCACAAGACACTTTTCGACGACAAGTTCGGAAGGTATAAATACGGCAAAATAGACATAAAGATGCAAGATAATGCGAACCCAGTGTTTTGCAAACCCAGGGCGACACCGTTTGCTTTCAAGAAGACAATCGGAGATCAGCTAGACCAACTGGAAAAAGAAGGAATACTCACCAAGGTAAAGCACAACGAATGGGGCACACCATTAGTGCCTGTGCTAAAGAAAGGAGGTGGAGTAAGGATCTGTGGCGATTACAAGGTCACGATCAATAAATACATGCAAGATGTAAAACACCCCGCACCAAAAGTGGAAGAAGTATTCGCAGAACTGGGAGGTGGAGAAAGGTTCACGAAATTGGATATGTCAGCGGCCTACAATCAGCTAGAGCTGACTGACAGATCAAAGAAATTGTGCGCATGGAGCACACCTAAGGGTATTTATTTGCACAACCGATTACCCTATGGAACGAAAACAGCAGCAGCAGAGTTCGACAAGGTAGTAGAAAAAGTATTACAAGGGGCCAAAGGAACTGCAGCATTTCGAGACGACATAGTGGTGACGGGCAGAAATAATAACGAGCATATGCAAAAGTTTAAACGAAGTTTTGCAGAGATTAGAGGAAGCTGGACTAAAGCTTAACCTCAAAAAGTGCCAGTTTTTCCAAGAAGAAATCAGATACCTGGGGTACATCATAAGCAAGAATGGGTTGTCCAAGGACCCAGAAAAAATCGCAGCAATGGTCGAAGCAAAGAGACCAGAAAACATAACAGATGTAAGAGCATTCACAGGACTGGTGACATTCTACGGAAAATTTGTACCGAGATTAGCTAAAATGTTGAAGCCGATTTATGAAGTACAAAACAAAGAAAGATTTCAATGGACAAGAAATGCAGAAAAGGCATTTATTGAAGTCAAGAAAGAACTAGCATCGGACAGAAATTTGGTACACTATAACCCAGATTATCCGATAAAACTAGTGACAGACGCATCCGACCAGGGCATAGCAGCAGTACTAATGCACGAAATGCCAAACGGAGAGGATAGACCAGCTACCTTCATATCAAGGACGCTAACAAAAGCGGAAGGTAATTACGCAATTTTGAACAAAGAGGCTTTGGCCATTTATTGGGCTCTTCGGAAATTGTACCAATATTTGGCAGGTATGCATTTCAAGTTATGCACTGACCACAGGCCATTGATAACGATTTTTGGCGAGCATAAAGGCATACCACAGATGGCAGCAGGAAGGTTGCAAAGATGGGCTTTGTTTATGAGTGGATTTGACTACCAGATAGAGCACATAAAGGGCAAGAACAATGAGCCAGCCAACACATTATCGCGTCTACCCAGAAATAAAAGAGATTTAGTTCAAGAGGAAGAGGACTATCTACATTTCATGGTGGAAGACCAGCTACCGCTAAGGTCAGAAGACTTAGCGAGAGAAACTAGAAAAGATCCAGTACTGAGCAAGGTATTTTTATACACGACAACTGGATGGCCTAGTCAAATTGAAGAGTCAATTAAGCCTTTCGCACAAAGAAAGCAAGAAATCTTCATAGAAAAAAATGTGCTAATGTGGGGATACCGAGTAATGATACCAGAGAACTGGAAGCAAATATTGCTGAAAGAAATACACGGAGGTCACATGGGCATCGGCAAAATGAAGGCGATCGCTCGACAATATTTTTGGTGGCCAAAGTTGGACAAAGACATAGAAGGCTACGCAAAAGGTTGCATGGCATGTCTGACAGAATCTAGCAGTCCGGAAAAATCAGGATTAAAGAAGTTTCCTGACAGCAAATATGTGTTCGAAAGGGTGCACATAGACTTTCTAGGACCACACAGGGGCAAGATGTATCTGATACTGATAGATGCATACTCCAGATGGCCAGAAATTGTCCACATGACAAAAACAGATTCGACAAATACGATCGAAAAACTGAGGGAAATATTCGCAAGATATGGTATACCGGACACACTAATCTCAGATAATGGAGCACAGCTGGTGTCAGAAGAATTCGAAAGATTTTGCAAAATGAACGGAATTTTGCACAAAACAGGTCCGCCATACCATCCACAAACAAATGGATTAGCTGAGAACGGAGTGAAATCTTTTAAAAAAGGCTTAGAAAAAGCATTAAAAGATAACAAGGCTCACGACAGCGCAAATAATCTAATCAGCAAGTACTTATTCGCCTACAGAAACGCACCACACCTAACAACGGGCGAATCACCAGCGAACAAATTTTTGGGCAGAAGCTTAAGAAGTAGATTAGATTTGCTAAAAATACCAAAAACAGCAGAAACAGAGATGTCACATTTCAGAGGACACAGAGATGTCACATTCTCAAAAGGAGAAAGGGTGATAGCTCGGGATTATAAGAATCCTATGAAGCCAGGTTGGCAACCAGCAACTGTGGAGGAAGTAATGGGGGAAAAGACATACATATGTAAACCCGACTTTCAACCAAATCTAAGATGGACAAGAGGTGACGATCAGATGCGCAAATCAGGTCAATTCTACGAAGCAGCTACAAGAGTACTCCTGGAACAGGAAGGGGCAAACAAATATGAAGAGGAGCCTGACACAATGGAGGAGCCAATCATATCTGAATCGAACCTAGAGAAAGCAACAGAAGACTCAAAAGGAGTAGTGGAAGAACCAACCGCATTCCAACAAGAAGTACAACAAGAAGGCAATCATTCAAGGGAAATCCAGCCGACACCCAAGAAAAGCAGACCCAGAATCAAGTACGAACCGGATCCAAGTTTAAACGTAAACCAAAGGGAGCCACGAGTTCGAAAACCCGTCAATAGAATGAATATGTAAGGTTCAGGCTAAGCGGGGAAGAGTGTAGTATATCGATATATTGTACACCCAGCCATGAGTATAAACCGAGTGGCGTGATGTTTCATACACGTCAATGCCACACGGCAATAGATGAGTCAGTCATGTAGGCACCGTCATGCCTTTCACATGTCACTGGATAATCATAAGAATTATACATAAATAAACAAGTCTAATATATTACAAATAGTCCCAATGAAATACTTCCAAGACAGAATCTTGAAAATGTTCTTCCAAAATTTTTAACAAACAATTTAAAAGGAGCACATTCTTATAGTATTTTCTTTTAAGACTTAACCTAATTTACGGTATCTAATCGCCCACAGCTCCTTGTAGTACGGAGCTGCCCTGTATGAAAAGACTCCACGATTCAGATAATGGGTTTGTGTACCATGGACCTTGACAACTGGAAAATAAGTTGTACTAGGTTGCCGCATCCGTAAAGAGAAAGAAACATTCTTCGAGGCAGTCCAACTGTTCAAAAATAAAGTTGCTTATATATAGATGGTTCGGTAAACGCCTTTTTAAACATATTTAGAAACGTAGATATTTTCAACACTGCTCCCAACCGAGGCTTTTAATTTGGTTGAGGAAGGGAAGTTTCGAAGTGGATGTAGGTTATTATGATCTCTCTCAAAAAGTTAAAATTCATAAGAAATAAGGAACGTGAATTTCTTTTTGAGTTGGGGTTAGTTACAATAGTTTTGACTAAATTTAGAGGGGGGGTGGGTAATTAACGAAGCAAGGATTATAGTAATTAATTCTAATTCGAACTTTGTGATTGGTGCAGAGAGGTGGTGGTGGGTTTTCAACAAGTTTCATTTAGGATTGATTCATCGGGAAAGTCAAATGTGCTCTGCTATTGGCATTCTGATACATAAAGTGAGGGAATATAGGAATGTTCTGCTGAGGAGGGTGTTGCTTACGCAAATTGCTTCATTTTGTCTGAGCTTACACTTACTACTAACCAAAATCTTAATCATCCTTCCGATAGCATTGATTGTTTCAATAGTGCTGTTGATCTGTAAATTCCGCCTTCCTCCAGATAGAATTGACGGGGAAATACCCAGAAATTGTATGGAATCTACGAGGTGGAGGAAGATAAGGCTAACAGATAAGACATTCGTGGTATATTTATGCTGTCTGCAGACATGAAGACACATGGTAGATTTGCCGTAGAGATGACGGCGCCATTTTCCTCGCTCCAAGCCTTCACTTTGGCAATAGTTCGACTAATCTGGTTTACAATATTTTGGAGGTTTGTTCCAGCTGCCAGTACACAAATATTATCTGCATATGGAAAATGTTCGTATGGCGAAAGTGATTGGGATAGACAGTTGATGTAACTGTTAAAACGTACAGTAGAAAGCGGGGATCCTTGTGGAATGTCGATTTCGATCATTCGAAAAGACAAAAAAACCATTTACCCGACCTGTGAAGTTTCTGCCTGAAAGTTATGTGTAACGGAGTCAACTGCCCAC
The DNA here is from genome assembly GCA_958298945.1 of Atherix ibis. Classification (NCBI taxonomy): domain Eukaryota; kingdom Metazoa; phylum Arthropoda; class Insecta; order Diptera; family Athericidae; genus Atherix; species Atherix ibis. The sequence continues at coordinate 51,123,535 of OY282609.1, forward strand.
TCCACCAGGTGAAATATTATGCTATGTGCGCAAATTCTGTCTTATGCCTTTTCTAAATTCAACAACAACAGCACGTCACAAACTCTGCATTTATAGTAGTTATGTACGATGGGGTTTAGCTTCTTAAGAAGAATCTGGTCTACCCTTTTGGATAAGATTTTTCCAGAATCTTGCAAATACTTGGCAAATGAGAAATTGGTATCAAGTTTTTAGCTGGTTGAGCAAGTTGTTGTGTCGGTATTGGAATTGCTGGAGCTACTTTATAATAATTCGGAAAAGTAGACATTAATAATTATATTAAAAAGAGTAACGATTCTTGCATGAGATGTTGACGAAGCCTCTTTAATCATTTAAAGAAAGATCTTGTCTTTGTCAAGTGAAGTTTACTTGAAGGACTTTAAAGAAAATTTCAAATCCGTTAGCGATACTGGCCGATTTAAAGCTAGGGTAGAAGCGGGCGGTATTTGTGACAGATTATCCGTGCAGGATTATTTCTCTGTAGGGTACTCAGTAATTAAGTGGGCGTTCGAAAAAAATAAAATCCCAAGCACTTACCAGTTCCTCAACAATTGAATGGGAGTCGATAATAGTTCCAATTTCAGCCTCACTTGACTATATTATACGTCTTTTACCGGCCAAGAGTGCGATTAATACACCTCCACGATTCCTTTGGTGAGGACCTGGAGTCAATTGAAACAGTAAAATAGTTCTAAGCTGCATACTTGGTCTGCTAAGGAGTTGATCTAGTTCTATAAGAAGTTGTAGCTATGGAAGATATTTCTACTGGGTAAGGATGGCTGTATCGTTCGCATATTTTGAGGTTAGGATGCCATTATGACAAGAACTATCATAGGTATAAATATTACAAACAAATTATACATAGGATGCTGCCCTGAGGGACTCTGGCTGTGAAAGGATAGGACCTGAAAATATTGGTCTAAGAGAGAGGACTCGAGGATGTGGAAATAACCAGAAGTTAAGATTCGCAGCAGGATGTTGGGGACCATTCTCTTTTTTAGTCTCTTTGGTAACAGGGCATACCACTGAAATAAAAAATACATAAAGTCTATAGACGTCATCGTATAAAATAATACTGAGACTGTCGTTTTTATCTATTTCCAAGAAAATTTTGTGTGGTGTAGGTACACTAAAAGTCCCTAAGCATGAAACTGTTCCTATGTGCAATGTATAAAGTAACAAGGTTGCAAAAATTTAATCTTTCAATAATTCTAAATATCTTTTATTTTTAGATTCGAACTTTTTTCTATAGAAATTGTATACGTAAGAATATTTTTTAATAAGAGTTGCGATAAATTATTGAATTAGATTTAAAAAATAAATTAACAATAATTAGAATATTTCATCAGCAAATGTTCTTTTCCAGATATTACAATTTCTTCCGTCCAGCATCTCTTCTACGATTATCGATTATGGTATAATTCTAAGCCGAATTAGTTATTTTCCAAAACCTTATTTACTGGGAAGATGTGGTTCTTGTTAATTATTAGAATTTTCGCTCATCAACCTTATCCTGTTTTCCCGATCTTCAATTTATTATAGAAACTCAGAAATTCTTGTTGCCTTTTAATTCAATTTTAGATTTTAACCTATCCGCGAAATAAGAACTTCATCAAAATGTAATACTTGGTATTTTTCCTGTTGGTCATTTTAGCCTACCAGGTGTATAAGGTTCAATCCGCAGTTTGGGCATAGATGGCGTGAGTGAGCGTATTAAGATACCATGGGCACGCCATGCTTTTTTTTTATAATTTTGACATCTGTCGACAATAATCAGTGCACATTGTCAGCAATTTTGTACAACAACATACATTTTTCCTTTGGTAATCATGTCTAGAGTGTGTTTGTTTCGTGTGCAATGTATGCGTCGTGTGTGTGGGCTGATAGTATGCGCCACCAGTATGCAAGGATAAGCATAAATTCAGTCCAGCGTCTGACTCTGTACGCATGCTTGAATGTATGTAGAACCTTGGCAACCGATGCGATGCAGGTTCTCATGGGAGCATCCACTACCGTCTACGGCGGGGCATCCGGCATGCTGATTGACCGGTAACGAATGAAGAGGTTCAGAATCTCAATGGCGTGTACTGGTCCTGAACAGAATGCATGCAATTTGGCAACGTCGATGGAATGGAAGTGTGAATGGCAGATGGACGCACATGTTCATTTCGGATGTGTGCTTTAGATCTGCGTATGGGTTTGAATGTGTTCTGTACCTTGGGTGTTTACTTACGGGACAAGGTAGTATGAATGGGTTCCTGCACAGGCGTGGTCTAGCTGTGGAGGCTAGATGCCCTTGTGGGACGACGGAGGAGAGTGCCAAGCACCTTTTCATTTAGTGTGGCCTGTATGCGGATTCGCGTGACAGGTGCATGTGGAATCGTGGTGAATGATGAGGGTGTGGGTGTGAGTGGTGTGTTGGGTGTGAGAGAGAGGTATGAATGCCTTAACAGATTTGCCGTAGCACTATTTGAGAGAAGAGCGAGAATGGTGCGTGAATGAGTGTGTGAATGACACGCAGGGTGGCTACAACCGGGTGAAAGACCAAGGCCGATTCCGGTTGTACTTTCGGGTCTTGCCGAACCCGCGTATCTGAGCAGGCTTAGCGGTGCCTACGAATTTACAAGATTCCTGACCTCAATGAGCTGAGTACAAGCCGAAGTACTCTTAAAACAAAAATTGGTACCATGGGAATCGGGGGCCCCATGGTGTTACACACTGTGCCCGATTATGGTGAGGCGCCAATTGGCAGCAGCGTGGTAGCTGTGGTTAATACCCATATCGCGGGTACGGTCTTCGGATCGCAGGTGGGAGGTAACTGGCAATATCCATTTTGCAACTATCTCGGGCACTGTTACTGCTAATGACAGTAGAGGTTTAGGTAGTCCTCGCCACCAGCAGGTGGAGTAGTCAGCTTATTAATTGGTTACTGACTGTAAATTGCCAGTAATGGTAGTGCGTTGATTGAGCGTAACTCAATCCCTACAGTCGTAGGCAACTTATGGTTTCACGTTAAAGACAACTAAATCACGTTAAATAATATAAATAACTGTACTCAGAGATATATTTAACATCCGTCGGCGGGATGTTCAGTATATACCACCTTCTCATCCCAATGATGGCATAAAAAGGAAAAATATAGCTAATATGGGGCAAAAGTAGATATCCGAAAGTGTATATGCCAAGCTGGCAAATGTGATATTAAAAATAATAATCACATTATTACCCCCACGGGGTTGGTGCATGGTACAAAATAAAAGGTTAGGAATTTACAAGGTTTTTGGAAATTGCTCACAGAGCGGAGTACAAACCTAACGTACTCTAATAATAAAAATAGGTACTACGGGAATCGGTGGGCCTCATAGAAATATCAGATCCTATATCGCGGATACGATTTTCGGATTGCTGGTGAGATATATTGGCAATTTATGACAGCTGAGGTTTAGATGGGCCTCATCAGTAGCAGTTGAAGTAATCAGCTTGTAACTGATTACTGACTGCTTACAATCAGTTATGGTCGTGCGCTGATTGAGCGTAATCTCAATCCCTATAGTCGTAGGCGACTAGTGGTAGTATGTCTCACGACGCGTATATCACGATAAAAAAACAGAATTATTTTGTACTCAGAGAGTTCTGGATAGAATGTATGGAATTTGGCAGCAGCGCTGGAATGAGAGTGAGAAAGGGAGATGGACTCACAAGTTTATCTCATGTGTTAGGTTTGCCTCGGCAAATAAATTTGAATGTGGTCTGTTCCTAGGCTATCTGATAACTGGGCATGGTAGTATTAATGAGTTCTTGTGTAAGAGAGGATTGAGTGAAAGAGAAGAATGTCTGTGTGGCGCCCCACAGGAAAGTGTATATCACCTCTTAGTGGACTGTGCTTTATATGAGGATCTCCGAGATTTGGATGTTTGTGGCATTAGAATGGATGAAGGTCGAGTGGATCTGAGTGGCGCACTCAGTACACCCGAGAGGAGAGCATGTCTGGCTGAATTTGCAAAAGAACTGTTTGAAAGAAGATTAGGATTAATGAATAGGTAGGGAATGTGCCGACGAGTGAAACGCAAGGTGGTTACAACTGGATGAAAGACCAAGGTCAGTTCCAGTTGTGCCTTCGGGTCTTGGCAAACCCGCGTACCTGAGCTGGCTTAGCGGTGCCTAGGAATTTACAAGATTCCTTACCGTAGCTCAATGAGCGGAGTACAAACCAAAGTACTCTTAAAACAAAAATAGGTACTACGGGAATCGGGGTGCCCCATGGTGTTAAAACACACTGTGCCCGATAATGGTGAGGCGCCTTAGGCAGCAACGTAGTGGCTGTGGTTGAAACCCATATCGCGGGTACGATCTCCGGATCGCAGGTGGGAGGTAACTGGCAAATGTAGCAATGCATTGCAATTATCTCGGGCGTTGTCCCTGCTTATGACAGCAGAGGTTTAGATAGTCCTCGCCACCAGCAGTTGGAGTAGTCAGCTTGTAACTGGCTACTGACTGCTATCATTTATGGTAGTGCGCTGATTGAGCGTATCTCAATCCCAATGGTCGTGGGCGACCGGTGTTATCTTGTTTTTAAGATGCGGCATAGCACCATTAAATATATAGAGACTCTGTACTCAGAGAATACCTGTTTACTGCTGTTAGTATGATTATCGCTAGCATTGCGAAGATTTAGCCGTACGGTGTCCTCTAACGCATAAAACAAATCAAGTCATGCTATGAAAACATAAAAATTTACTTAGAGCATCCGCAGCTGTTAAGTTCTATAAGGGAAGAAAAAAGAAGGGAAAAAATTGTTTTTGATTTGGTGGGAAAAAGAATCACAAATGACATTGGGGTCTAAAAATTGGGAAAATAAAAAAAATGAGAAAATTGAATAAACAAAACGGATTAATAAATAAAAATAACCAACTCTGATAAGAAAAAAAAGAGTGAAAGAAAACAGAAAAAAAAACTATGGAGTGGACCTACGAAAGCTATACTCGTATGGTGCCTCTCTGGCTGGCTATGTCCCCGATCCTCCTATGGCACTTCTAGGCCAACAAAAAGCCTACTAACAGCAGTAGATAGATCGTAATTGGTCGATCATTATTATTTCCTTTTTTTATCTTCCTTCTTCCAAGTCTAACACCCAGAAATATCTTTTGTTCATTTAAAAAATAAAATATTCCAAAATAATAACATAACGCCGGAGCCCTTATTAGAAAAGCCTTTAATTAATAAATTTCTGATTTATTCATAATTAAAATTATGATTAATGGTAAAGTTCAGTTTTTTTCTTGAGAGAAATATCTTATTTGATAAATAAAAAATTTATAATTATGACACTAATAAAATTTCGTAAACAAATTTTAAATAATTTATTACATTTATTTATATATTTGTAAAAAAAAACCAAAAAAAATATCAATAATCGTAAAGATAAGAGAACTTTCTGAAAATATACATAAAAATAGGCCTAGTTTTTTCTTAGATTAACTAACTTACACGTATAAATAAATACAAAAAAAAACCTAATTTTTCAATTTTTCCTATAAAACTACAATTTTATTATGAATAATACGAATATTAAATCATAAAAAAAGGGACAATCATATTTTACACAGTGAATAATCAAGAATTTTTCCTATTGGTTACTTATTAGCCAAGAAAAAAAAATCTATTTGTGATATTTAATTATCTATTTATCTAGAAATATGTTATATATCGATGAGAAAAAAAAACTATAACCAAGAAAATAATAAACAAAAAATGTCGACGTAATCAGAAAACCAAAAATAAATACACAAAATTATGATAGAACAAAATTATGAACAGCCCGCTTCCATATACTTTTTCTATTTCTATTTCCGTTTTTTTCTTTCTATTTTTTTTTTTTTTTTTTTTTTTTGAAAATTCGCGTCCATTTTATGATTGTAGATGATGAAGTTGGAAAATTTAGAAGCACTTTATTGAATTAATTAATTTTTTCCAAGCCGTTGTATTCTATCTTTTAGTGTGCCGGGCTTTATTTTTTTTGTCTTAGTCGTTGCTAGCGGATGTTTTGTCTTTTTTAATCTTTAACGAAACAAAATTTAGAATCATTATTTTTATATATTAATAAAAATATTAGAAAAAAACCTAAATTAAATAGAATAAATGAAAAGAGAAAAAAAGTAAATATCAATTAAACAGCAAAAAAGCTCTAAGGTATTAGAATGTTAATTCACACGCATCGAAACATTGGTAATGGAATAAATACGAAATTTTTCTAATATCTTAAGAACTTTGTGTACGAGGTCTGTTCAAAAAGTATCGTGAATTTTTAATTTCCGCGGGTTACGTATATTCGATTTTCGATTTTTTTGTGGCGTTCTGTTGATACTTATTTTTCTCATTTATGCCGATAAGTACGGCCATTTTGAATATTCAGTTAATTTTTGACAGCAGCTTTGCTTGAACGTGTTTTGGCTCGTCTTCGATTTTTGTCCATTCCAAAAAAATGGATCAAAGAATCTGTTTTGGCAACAAGAAAAAGTCACAGGGAGCCAGATTTGGGGAATACGGTGGCTGGGGCATTATAAGTGTGTTGTTTTTGGCCAAAAATTCGTGCACAAGCAAAGATACGTGAGCAGGGACGTTATCATGGTGCAAGAGCCAATTTTTATTCTTCCACAAATCCCGGCGTTTCTTGCGGATTGCTTTGCGCAACTTGCGTATAACTTGCAGGTAATATTCCTTATTAACCGTTCTACCCCGTGGCAAGAACTCATGATGCACCACGCCCCTGCAATCGAAGAAAACTGTAAGCAAAACTTCACAATCGACGGAACTTTGCGCGATTTTTCGGTCTTGGCGCGTGCGGCAGCTTGCATTGGGATGATTGAACTTTAGTTTTCACGTCAGAACCATAAACCCATGATTCGTCACCAGTTATGACCCTCTGGAGCAAATTTGGATCTTCGCGGACAGAGTCCAACAGATCCTTAGCAATGTTAATGCGATGCTGTTTTTGGTCGAAATTAATAAATTTTGATACGAATTTCGCGGCGACCCGTCTCACGCCAAATCATTGGTAAAAATCGATTGGCACGAGCCAACCGATATGTATAAGTCCTCAACAACTTCTCTAACGGTGATTCGACGATTGGCCAATACTATTTTCTTCACTTCATCAATGTTTTCGTCTGTTGTTGACGTGGGCGTTCGGAATGCTGTTCGTCGTGCACATCTTCTCGGCCCTCTGAGAACATTTTGTACCACCGATAAACGTTGCTTCTGTCCAAGGTAGCTTCACCATATGCCACAATCAACATTCGGAATGCATGCGGGCAATTAATTTTGTTTTTCACACAAAATTTGATATAGATTTGTAGACGAGCCAAAACACGTGCAAGTAAAGCAGCTGTCAAAAAATTAACTGAACATTCAAAATGGCCGAACTTGTCGGCATAAGTGAGAGATGTGAGTACCAACATAACGCCACCAAAAAATCGAAAATCGAATATACGTAACCCGCGGAATATACGTAATACGCGAAATTCAAAATTTTCGATACTTTTTGAACAGACCTCGTATGTAATGTTATTTCTTAAAACTAGAATGTCCAAATAATAATGATGTTAAAATTGTGTTTATGAATTTACAACTCCAATTCTTCAGTTCCGCACGAAGCAAGGGAACATTGGTAATGGGATACAAATAGGGAACATTGGCAATAGGAAACAAAACGTTTCAATGCTATTTGTTCATTGAAATTTTATTTTATAATTTTTTTTTGCCATGCTAACTTTGATAATGGAACATTAGATGTATTTAGTGTGGTTCCAAACGCCTTAGAATAATAAATACATAAATGAATAGCTTTTAAATTTTTTTTTGAACATGTAAAAAACGTTAAAATTTATATTCAATACTAAAATAGTTATAATACGAAATATTAAAACGTTAATAACTGAAAACAAGGAAAACTGATACGACCGTAGAAGGAATTTATAATTCCTTCTTAAGCTTCAAATATTTATATAACGATACTGGAATAGAGCAATTTTATGACCAATGCCGCTCTTTATCTTACAAAGAATGAATTCCGTAAATAAGTATTATTATTGTAACAGAGAAGAACGATATTTAATTGGAAATTCCGTAGCGCCAATAGTTAATAAAACGCCCGTTCCAATAGTTACTGAAACGCCCGTCTACGAAACTGCGCGAACGTTGCTAAACGGAACGAACCCGAACCAAACACATTTCAAATTCTCGAATTGAATTTAATCATAATTAATACTCGCACACAACCGCATTGCTTCGAAAGGAAAAAAAACATTATACGAGCACTTCTACTACTACTACTACTACTACTACTACTACTACTTCTACTACTACTACTACTACTTCTACTAGAATAGCTACCATCCACCTTAACTAATAATAATAATTGAATGGGAAAATTACAATTCACTGGACAAATAGGCGATCTCCTTTTTCCAAATATCTTCAAAATCATATGTGAATGGTGCCCAATATTCGAAAAATTGCCCTGGAGTGCACTGCTCCAAAGTTCCAGACTTTGGTATAAAGTGATAGTAGCGCATTGTTTTTATAAATATTTTACGACACTCGTCCAATCTCTTTATTTGCTTATCGATCGTTTGTTCAGCCTCTTCGATGAAGCCCTCCATTTTATTTTTAAACGGTTGTAAATTAGCCTTATCGGTTGTTTCGATCACTTTTTTTGCTGTATTCTTACAAACTGTATCAAATATATGCAAATAGAAAAAGGATTAATAATGTTTCAGATTTTATTATTTAATTTTTGGATTTTAAAAGTGTTTTCTGGTTGTTTTTGGAAAAAATGGAATTTTTTATCGTACGTCGTTATTAGTTGGTTGTTAGAAAGTATTGTCACAATGATTTTAGTCTTAAGTAATGAAGAGATTAAAAAAGAGATGGACTGGTCATATACAAACCATTTAGTTTCTTGTTCAAATCAGCAATATGCTGTTTGATTTCATCGAAATCAATTGCTACAGCCTTGTCGACATCTGACGGTTCTGGTACCGGAAACTTCAATTCGGTAAGGGGAACCCCTTCTTTCCGGCGCTGATTGATGTACGTTTTAACGATAAAATGCAACAGTGTGGTGCGAGAATCTTTCGATTTAACATCTTTTAGTTTGGCAAGGATTTCAAGACCGAATCCGTCGGCCTGTCCTCGTGTACGATTGCCGCCGTTCATGTAATTTCCCAATGTGAGGATAATGGAAAAGAGACGGCGAAGGTCATCGTTGTCCAGCAAAAACGTCGACAATTGCTTAACAATCTCTAATTTGCGTGTTACTTGTACACATCCCTCGTCGAAATCGGCTTGGAAGACAATACAGGAAATACGTTCCGACGATGAGGAAATACTCGATATTCGAAGGAGAAATTGTTCGGGCGCATCCAGTGGCGTATCTGCTTGGGACGCTTCTTTGATTAGACCAAGCTCTGCGGGTGTCGCCTTTATGTCCATAATATGCTGCAGAGCTTCCAGACTGACAACTGATGTATCACAATGATAAATGGCATGCTCTATTTCGGCAAAGTCTACATGCAGACTCCTCGAAAATATACCCACATTCTGGGACCGTTTGCTATCGAGTACTTTAACGGTTCGAACTCGCACTGGTTTGGCCTTTTCCTGCTTTGCTTTCGGTACGACCGCTTGCCTTGAAAATAGTTCAGTAAACTCATCAATATTATCGAGATTCGTTTCGTCAATTTCTTGCCAAAGTTCCTTCGCTGACTGAGAGGATGGTGGTGATGATGGCTCTATGGGCGATGCTGACTTTTCTGCTGTTTCAGTAACAATCGGTGAAACAATTCGTGTCCAATAGAGCGGACGCATTGGCTTTGGCGGGTTCACAGCATTTTTTCGGAAAACTAAAAATCAAATTTAAAAAATTTTTTTTTCATTTTCATTTAATTTTTTTTTGGTTTTTGTTGGGGGAATGAAATGATTTTAGTCGAAATAGAAGTTAATTGAACAAAAATAGACTTACCATTTTGAAACCAACCACCAACAGGTGGCATTGGCAATGGTGCTGGAACCGCTGATGTTGATACCTTTAAAGGTGGTGGAAGAGGTGGAACCGGCGGTGCTGTCGTTGTGGTAACAGATGTGCAGATAGTCAGTGCAGCTGCTGATGATGTAAACGGAGGTGGCGGTGGTGGTACAGGAGCATTTGTTAGTGATGAACTGATGGGGGGTGGAGGTGGAGGAGGTGGTGGTGGTCCACCCATTGAAAGAGGTCCAGGAGCTGGAGGAGGAGGAGGTGGTGGCGGTGGTGGCGGTGGCGGTGCATTGATTTGCTGCAATGTGAGTGGTAGGGGTGGAGGAGGTGGTGGAGGTGGTGGAGGTGTTGGAAATGATGGGCTGAAATCTTTTAATACTGGTGGTTGCTGTGGTGGTAATGGACCTAGAGACATAGGGGGTGGAGGTGGTGGAAGAGGAGGAGGTGGTGGAGGTGGAACTGGCGGTTGTTGTTTAGAAGAAGATGCGGCAGGTGATGATATAATAGCAGCTGTAGTAGTTGTAGTTACCAAAGGAGGTGGTGGTGGAGGAGGTGGCGGAATATATATAACTTGAGGTTCAGCAAGATTAATGGGCGGTGAAATAGGAGGTGTTGGAACCATTGGTTCAACATTACTATTGTCCAACTTATTATCGATAATACTCTGACCGTTTTGTAGTCGCCATGCCGAAATCTCATTGGTTCGACAATTTCCATTTGAACTTAAAGCCATATTATCTGCAGTCGATAGAATGTGATTTATATGGTAAGTCAACGGATTGTCATCGAAATCTGTTTGTACGATTTTATCCAATTTATTGAAACGATCGATTTCGAAACTAGTTTGTACAATTTTATCGATGCGAATATGATTGTTATTTTGCTCGCTCGCATCCCTTCGTCTATCCTCAATTTTAATAGAGCACTTTTGACAATGGAAGCAACAAATTTCATCCTCATCATCGTCGATTTGCTCAGCTTCAAAAGATCGATCCAACTGTACAGGCTCCTCTTCTTCAGAACCGTTCGTAGATAGTAAATTTTTTCGTATGCTTCGCGATTTTTTCATAGCACTACCACTTTCGTAAACAGTCACATCGGTTTCATTCAAAATATCCCGAATTAATTGATTACCGCCACCATTATTGTTCTCCGCGGCTATCTGTTTACGGTTAGCACTACCTAATGGTTTTTTCATAGCACTACCTAATGGTAGTAATCTACTGATTTCATCGATTAAAGATTTCACAAGCGTTTCCACTTCAATCAAAGTGTTACACTCCAAAAGTTTAACTTTGAATTCATTCACTTTATTGTCAGCGATAGTCTTGTTGTGCTGTTCCGATGATTGTTGTTGATTATAAGCTGCCGATAGCTTTCTATTAGCCGTGCTAGTAGATGTTATTTGATTAGGACTCTGGGAATTCAGGCCAAAATCATTTTGCTTTAGTTCTGTCGTTGGTACTACTGGAGTACTTACATGTGGCCAATCTATTTCCGAATGAAGTTTACCTGGAGTTAAGGGTATTGGTGATGGTTGTTCTGCATACGTCCACTGATACATTTGAAATGGCTGCAAAATAGAAAAATATTAACAAAATAGGAAAAATACACTTTTGAAAACTTTTATTAAAAATTGCAATAAAAACAATAGAAAATAAGTGTTAGTATAATACGATGAGTGCGCGTTATTCTATGATAAAATTGAACGGAAATTAATGCGGTTTGATTTGTAATCGTGATGACGATGTCGTTAGTGATGATAGTAGTGATTACAAGTGTGGTTAAAGTGCTTATATTCTAGATAGTAAAAAGAGTTAAATAATCTGATGCATATTCTAATCAGCCTACCCGAAGTAGTTCAGAAGAACAGCATTAGAACGTGTGAAAGTACAAGCGTTCAAAGTAAAACTAACTCGTAATAGCAATCGTAGAGGGTAGCGCGTTTGTTTTTTATTTTATTTTTCTTATCTTCACACTATTTTAGAACCACAATAAATAAAAAATACCGATTTCATTGAGATCAATTACAATTTGCATTTTTACAATAAATACATTCCTCTTACTACTGTTGCCAATATTCTTATAAAATACGATATACTTAATCGAGTATAGTAGTTGTCCGTTTGTCAATTAACTAGCTACTGAGTAGCAGGGTGATTATTTATTAATGGGAAATGGAGAATAGTATATTTCATACATTTTTTATTAAGGGAAAGGAGGGGGGAGGGGTGTGTGTCAAATAATACTATCGGATTATATAAAAACATTTTATATTTCTCAGTTTAATTTTTTCGTGAGTGTTTGTGTGTGTGTGTTTTTTTAAATATCATTAATTAAAGCATAAAAAAATAAAGCAAGAAAAAAATTTATATTTTTGATTTTATTTTAATTATGGATATTTTCACAATATTTAGAATTTAATTAAAGTAAAAAATATAACGATGGCACTGACGAGAAAGAAAACAAAACTAAAAACTATCAGAAGCATTGGTTAAAATATTATCAATTATAATTTTTGTGGTTGCATTGGTCAATTAATTTTGACTAAGCAAAACTAAATGTTGATAATATTTTCCATTTATTTACTTTTTCTTTTTCCTTTTTATTGTATTTTATATCGATTATATTTGTTTGCTTTAAAGCTTTTAGTTCTTCTACGATTGAAAGTTACTCATTTTTTTTAGAGTGCATTTCAAAATAATAGTAACTTTTCTGAATCGTTAAAGTTTAGATTTTTTATTTTCTTTTATTGTTTTGTAAGACCTCTGAAACAAACGCCAAAAGCCATTTTTTAGCACCACCACCATGTGGCCATTTGGCGATATCATGTTGCGTGTGGGATGATATTATCAAGTTTCCTAATGAAAATGGTCGATAGTTAGTTGGAGGGAGAAATTAGATGTTATTAAATTTTGTGGAATGTATAAAAAAATAAAATCATGGGCTCCATAATGGAAAGAGTCGTATTCAGAAAGAAATTCTATAAAGAATTGAAGAACAAGGTTGGTTGTCGAACTGGAAATCATGGCTAAGCGCGGTATGCCCAATCCGAATTCTGAGAAGTTTGCTTACCCAGAATTTAGGAGTGGTTGTTGAGTAAGCAGGAGTAAGTTTGGAACCACAATAAGAATGTATTTTTTAATTATATCCAGTGGAAATAATACTTTAATGTTTTTCGTTTGAGAATCTGCTTACAAGTATATTCTATGCTATAAAATAGTAAGAGATTTACGTTATTATATATGTAAATGATTATTCAAAGTCATGGATGCAGTCATGTTGCAAATTACGATACAGTCAAAATAGTATTCTGTCAAGCCTCTCCGCCAAACAGTCAGCTAACTCATTACCCAGGATGCCAACATGACTGGGAAATCAATGCAACTCTATGTTTCTATTATGTAACAATATGCAACGAATTATATTGAAAACCGGATTATTTGACGTTCCACAAATTGTTTCGCGAGGAGACAAGCTGTCAATATATATAGCTATTTCGTTGTTGAATGGGAGGTTGATCGTATTCTGAACTGCCGTCCAGTTCGCCTACAACTCGATATGGAAAGGGGACCGTATAGCTGGATGATAGCAAAAGATGTTGTATGATCATCAACAGCTGCAGTCGCGAATATTAGAAGAAAATTACCGATCCATCCAGCAATTCAAAGTACCTATAAAGGCCCTATTATTACTGCCGTAGTTGCTGACCATTGAGATGAGGCACAATTTTTACATAACTTTCTGTTTAGTATTTACTCATTCACATTATTACTTTTCGAAGATCTTAAAATTTTTTAAAATGCCGTCTTATTTGAGGTCAATCTGGTCACTTTTTCTATATTATTTTTAAGTACGTCGGCGTTTATGTATGGCGTAGCTTATATTATTTTTATCAGGCGTACTCATTGCGTTAAGGATAGTAGCAGAAACTTTTATAATTATATTTTTGACAATAACCTTTATAAGCTAGCATTAAATAAATAATTTTATTGAAGTTATCTTTAAAATGTTCCAATAATTTAACTAAATGTCCCGTCTTATTATCAAATCCGCCATTTTTATTCACATCTGTCATTTTTTGCCAATAAACCATTTTTTCATAACTACGCCATATTTTCATAAATCCGCCATTTCGCTTTTACGTCTTCTAACTACTTACGATGGCACATCATTTGATTTTAATGATTTAAATAAAAATACCTCAATTGCACTGAATAGTTTTTATACCTTCATCTATCATTTAAAAATAGTTTGTATAGTTTTTATACCTTGATCTATCATGTTTATAAAAAACTAGAAAAACCACAAAAAAATTATTACATAAGCGGAACTTATTTGTTAATAATATTTTATCTATAGGCAAAATCAAATAATACCGAACTTTATTGATTGGAACTGTGTAAAAGAAAATGAACTCTTAGAATACAACCTACTCAAACATGAAGTGTATTATAAAAAAAATCTTACCCAATTAAAGCTAGTCCTTAAATACAGTATTTCCCATATAGGCTAAATCATATTTTCAAAATATTCTTCTATGAATATTTAAAGAATTTTTTTAAACCTCTTTTAAATTCTAAAGTATTCTAAACAATATTAAAGTAATTAAAGTTTCTGAGTAATTTAAACGACTTTTTTAATTTAATTTTGAAAGATACTTGCAACAAATTGCCAGCAGAAATTAGAATAAAGTTTTCAAGATATTCCATATACTATGATAAAAGTTAACTAGCAAGGAATCTAGCAAAATAGAAATGCTGAGATAATTACAATGAAAATAATACCTACTAACTTTAGCTAGTAAAAACTTACACTCACAAATAGTAAGAAATAATAACACCATAATTATTAAAAAGGATTCCCTTCAATTAAAGGCTAATTAATATTATTATTATAATTATCATTATTATTCCTACATTTAATATTGTGGAATAGATATTCGTCTCGTATACGTCAAATAAACTCGTAAGTTACTCGTATGTTACTTTAAAGCTTCAGTAAACTTAACTACCTATCGCTTTAGGATAGAATCTTTACCTATTCAGTCTCACACGTTTCAGGTATAAATAATACCACTACTACCTCATACACATAAAAATGCATCCATTAGTAATTATTGTCTTACTCCCTTCCCTTTTATGGTAGCAGATAATAAATGGATGTGGGCTAATTTTATACGATTAGCGAGAACAATTATAATTACTGTATTACGAATAATTATTCCAACAGGAACTCAACACTGGGCCAATATTAATACTTTTTACTAATTACGGTAACTAATTGAACTTTGGCCGTAGGGATACAGAAGCTTTTTGATTCTTTTCCAAATCCTCGAGCTAATGTCCTAAAAATGATAAGATATGTTCTTTTTTTAAGAAATTTCATTGAAAACATTCTAATATTGTTTTTTTGTTATAAAATTGGTATTATAATAAAATACGAGGGTCATTCAACAAGTACTTCGCCTACAAAAGAAAAACGAAAATTTTGGAAAGGTGGTAATTTATTTTTCCACATAATCTCCTTCAAGCTCGATACACTTGGCCCAGCGATGCTCTAACTTTTTAACCCGTCCAAAAAATACATTTTCTCGAGGGAAGGAAAATAGGCCTCCGTGGCGACGATGACCTCCTCATTCAACCCAAATCTATTCCCGGCGAGTGATTTTTTCAGGTTTGGCAACAAAAAGTAGTCACAGGGGGCCAAATCTGGAAAGTACGGTGGATGGGGCAGCAATTCATAGCGCAATTCGACCAATTTGGCCATGGCGACGGCGGAGGTGTGAGCCGGCGCGTTGTCGTGGTGGAACAGCACTTTTTTCTTCGCAAAGCGGGGCCGCTTTTTCTTCAATTCGACGTCAAATCGGCCCAATAAGTCACGACGTCAAATCGGCCCCGAGATTGTATTACCCTCCTCGAGGTAATCGATGTGGATCACACCTTGTGAATCCCATAAAACAGTGACCATCACCTTTCCGGCCGATCGAACCGTTTTCGCCTTCTTCGGAGCACGTTCGCCGGGTGAAGTCCACTGTTTCGACTGTTCCTTGGTCTCTGGTGTGTACCAGTGAATCCATGTTTCGTCGACGGTCACGAAACGACGCAAGAACTCCACTGGATTGCGCTGAAACAGCGCCAAACACGTCGCCGATGTGGTCTCACGGTTGCGCTTGTTTTCCGGTGTGAGCAAACGCGGCACCCATCGCGCCGACAGCTTTCTCATACCCAGTTCTTCGTGTAGAATATGATGCACCGTTCCTACTGCGATGCCCACAGTCTCAGCTATCTCGTGAACCTTCAATCGACGGTCTGCCAACACGAGATCGTGGACTTTTTTAACGTTTTCCTCCGTAGCAGCCGTTTTTGGGGCACCTGGGCGTGGCTCATCAAAAACCAACGTGCGGCCACGAACAAACTCGTTGAACCAATTCTTGACGGTCGCCATCGAAGGAGAAGAGTCACCATACACAGCATCCAAGCGATCTTTGATTTTTCTGCGCGTTTTCCCTTCCAAAAACAAGAATCTAATCACCGAACGATATTGTTCTTTTTCCATTTTTGTGCAACCGACCGACACGATCGCTTTCAAAGGCTCTCAAAACAAAACTAATGACGGGAATCGACTGAAACTTTGACAGTAGGCTACTAAAAGAATGTACTGCACAATGGTAATTTTCTTTTGTGACAGCAGTTCCATCGGGCGGTGAGGCTATGTACTTATTGAATGACCCTCGTAATTAGCCAATGTAATTTTAAGGATAAGCAGGTTAGAATCCTAAAGAAAGAATGGGATAGTAGCCTTTAGAAAAAGGCTGAGTCAAAGTACTTAGTGTATGTTAAAAGCACGAAACTGCCAATGCAGATATTAGAATTTTAACGAAGGAAGGTGTTATAAAGAACAGGTCGACAATAAAGCAATTTTCTACTTTTTGAGAAAAATAACCATATAAATAATTCGAAAATCTTGTAATTTTAAGAGAGTGCAATTTTAAATATTTCAAGGCAGATTTTAAGATATTATTGCGTCGAAGTTTTTGGGATAATACAATCATATAGAGTTTATATGATTTGTCAGATAAACTTCGATTAAGAGAAAACGATATGCAGAATATTACTCTTTGTTGGAGAATCTCATATGTGCCCTTGCATTAAAAATAAGTTCTTAATGAAAATATTACGAGACAAATTTGGGCCCTTATATAATAATAGACCATTGTAGCTGTTAATGAATTTAATAAGTAAATTGATAGTAACAGAAAGATGAATTTCTACTAAGAGGTATATTTGGTTTGATGAAATGCACAACCACAGATTTAGTAGACCCCGATCCGATCTTCGGTTTAGCAACGTGGATTGTGATGATGACGGTGATATGAAGTACAGTAAACTAATCATTATACGATTAATGAATACCGAACAGATATCTACATCCATAAAACATTTCATTTGGATATCATAATTAATTAATATAAAAGGTTATGTAGACTAACGAAGCATAGTTAAAGGATTTTCTGTTCGTCAATGGATATTTATAAGAAAGTAAAAAGAGGTATTTCTTTAATATAGAGATTAGCATGTTTGGAAAGATGAAAATGAAAATTTTTATGGTGAGAAAATAAACATATAGAATTTTAAGACTAAAATAAGCATTTGACGGAAGTAGGAAGACTAAGCAGAATACCAAAGTTCTAGTCCGTAGGTCCATGTTGGTTTCTGTGTTGCGTTTATAAAACCGCATTGCCATTTATTGTAATCGAATCAGTTGTCGATATCGTCTATTTGGTTCTAGTCTTTTAAATGTTATGTCTGAATTTTATATTTTAATACAGTTCCAGGTGATGAATTTTAGTATTTTGTGATACGGCATTGCCATTTATATATTTGGGAAGGCATGGTTTATGGCAAAGGACTAAAAGTTACACGTGCACATTTTCCTATATCCTTTTTACTACTGGTATAAATGATAAGATATCCGTATATTGTTTCTCAGTTCCATAAATTTGTTTTATCATCTATTCCAAGACATTTTCAATAATTTTTAAACCTGGAGATACTATTGATCACAATTACGGTATATCATCTTCAAACTAGGATGCCACCTCCCATGACATTTGAATTGGCGCATTGTCCTGCTGGAAAATTTATTGACCTCAACTCATCTTATTTATTATTGTTTCTTTACATTGCGGCAAAATTAATTTCTGTCGTCCACGAATTTCATCTGCTGAACATTCTGCAATTGCAGCGATAAAAGTCATTTATCCTTCCATAAATTATGGATATATATAATTATTAAATCCACCAGATAAGATACATCCACATTTTTCCTATCAATAACTACAACTCCCATCAAATTAGATGTCCATGCTACACGCTCTCTGCTAAAGATCATTCAGCGCTCTTATGTTGATTCGTTTGGAGGGTTTATTTTTCAAATTTATAAAAAAAACTCGTTAGGAGGGTTTATTTTTATTAAAAAAAACTTTTTAAAATTTATTATACAACTAGTTACCCGTTGCCCGGCGTTGCTCGGCCTTATTCAATTAAAATTAAAACATGTTTTTTTGGTTAATGCCATTAGTAGATATAAAATAATTGTTTATTCAAATTACTCAATATTCAAATTATTACTCCAACGCTTTTGGATATACAATATTTTTCGTTGTTCTATTTGGTGCATAAACAAACAAATCAGATGGTTTTCCAACTCTTGAACATACTACATATGTTATAGTTGGCCATGTGAGAAGCAAGGATTTTCTATATTTAATCCACAAACTTGTAACGATTGTCCTTGTGCTTTGTTGATGGTCATTGCGAAAGCGAGTCGAATGGGAAAATGTAAGCGCTTAAATTCAAATGGCATGTCAGTTGTTATCATTGGTATTCTTGGCAACAATACATCTTCTCCTTTAAATTTTCCATTCAAAATTGTTGCTTCAATCACATTAACATATTCATCAACTTTTTCACCGTAAGTCTAATCCCATTGCAAAGACGCTGTGGATTAATATTTCGGAGAAGAATGATGGGCACTCCTTTTTTCAACTTCAATTCATGTGGTAGTATTCCTGGCAAATCCATTAGGGTCAAAAATTCAGTGGGATAATTCACTGCTTCCTCTTGCTCCATAACTGCATCAATCGATTTATATGTTGTAGCTTCTCCTGGAACATTGAATTGAATGGTCATGTTAATTTCATTTATATCGATATTTTTGGCGGCTAATATTGCTCGGGAACTCAACCAATCGTAATTCTTGTAATTTTTAGTTATGTTTGGAAAAACTTTTTGAATCAACTCATTGTAAAAATCTGGTGGGAAAGTAATGCAATTTGTGGTTGCATCAATTGGTATTTTTCCATTTCCAAAATCCAATAATTGTTCAGAGAAATTTGCTGCAGATGGATCATTTTGTAATTGCACTCGCATATTGGTAGTCAATGTTAATTTCTGCACTGGTGACCATAGATTCGATGCTTTTAGACATGCATTCAGTTCATCAGCAGGTGTTGAACGTGGTATAAATTTTTTTTCTTCATACATATACAGCTACCGCCACCTACCGGAGGAATGCTGGAACTATATAGAAACCATTCTCAAGACTCAATGAACAAATTGGTATAATGGTTAAGTATGATTTTATGCATAGTTTTCGAGTCTATAAGCCTCACACAAACGGACATTCATTTTTATATATATAGATAGATAGAAGACTATAAATTAGGCAAACTACTAGCTCTGATAGAATTGTTTCTATAATTTTCAGGGTATATAACAAAATTATTTACAAAAATGTGAAGGTATTATTAAAAAACCTGAAGAGGATAAACCAAGTAAAATATTTTTACTAGTTTAGAGGATGTTGTCCTGCCGTGCATTTCTATTGAAGGTTGAACGGTGACAACGATAGCTTCAATTCAGCTCAATAATAGGCTCGTCAATCTGTATGATCATATCCATTTGATTACAAGAATTACACTACTTCCTACTTTGGAAGAAGTTTCAGCAGTCATAAAAAATTAAAGAATAAGAAGGCACTACGCTCTTATAATATTCTTTAAAATGGAGTGAAACATAGCTCTTATTTGCCCATACTTAAAAAAGGACGATAAGCCAGAATGATTCAGCTACATTGGTGTGAGTCTGGGTAATGTCGGATATAAAATTTTGTTAAATATCATCAGTAAGCTTCTGAGACAGTTAGGTGTGGCTAATTATATGGGTGTAAATATAAATCGAGACAAAATCAAATGTATTATTTTCTCAGACAAAATGTCACAATCGATATGTATAACTTCGCACTTGTTACAGAGTTCGTTTATTTAAGTGCTTTAATAGACTAAACAAATAAATCCACTGCGAAATAGTGGAACCTTTGCTCGCTTAATATTTTGGTCCAATTGATTTCATCGGTGATGAAGGTGCCGACCTTAACATTGCTGACTTTAATATATGGCCCAGAGTAATGATGAAACTGCACTTAGTCATTCTGAAAAAATGTCTTTCGCAAGATTTATGACTATAAGGACAGAAGGTAGAGAATATAATATGGTGAAGAGTTATGTACGCTCTGTCGGGAAGCTGATGTTGTTCGCAAGATAAAAATAGTAAGGTTTGCGATGGTTATGAAACATCATGCGAATGTCCTTAAACGGCGTTGGCAGATGTCTAAGAGTATACTTCTTCTAAGATAGAAGAGCTACACTAAGCCGGACCTTAATAGATTCACAATCAGAAATTAGAGGAAAAAAACCCATTAACAGAGAAATTGAGCGAACTCTTTTTGATAGTACCGAAGCTCATAAAATTTTGCAGGCCCAATAAATAATAATAATTAAGGCTAATTCCTACAGCACGATTCGAATATCCTGATAGAAATAATATGCACTCTATCCATATTGCATTTTTCTATGTTAAAATCTTAATAAAATTAGAAAAAATAGTACGTTTTTTTATTGAATATTATAATTGTATTAATATTCTTATCAAAATAATTCGAATTTAAACTAGTTAACCTATACTGCAGGTTTTAGGTAGAAAGTTAAATAAAACTCGGAAATTAAAATGAATAAATGAAAAAGAAATTTTTTTTTAACATTTTGATAATATTTATAAAAAATATTTTGATGTATTAATTATTAACAAATTAAAATTATACAATATAAAAAAAATTTCAATTTGAATTTTCATCGAAAAAACCTTTTTTACGTTTCATGACTGCTTGTGCAATTCTAGGAATTCGATCGATCAGTTTTTTTATCGTATCCTTTGGAATATTGTTTCAGCATTGCAAAAAAAATCTTTCACAAGTATTTCTTGGACAATGGACAGTGCTCCCGTACCCTTCTGTGTATATCTTCTCATAAAAAATTCTCTGGGTTGAGATTAGGTGATTGTGGTAGCCACGTCATATTTTCCAAAATGCATTCTTGTTTTCTATTTGATAGAAAACAAGAATGCATTTTGGAAAATATGACGTGGCTACCACAATCACCTAATCTCAACCCAGAGAATTTTTTATGAGAAGATATACACAGAATATGAAGTCTCTTCATTATTTTATACTATGTTTTGTATTGTTATTATATTATATAACGAATGCTTCACTAATTAACCTAATCAAACAGAATTCATCACTAAAATGTTAAGATACTAATCTTTTCTTAAAATAATATCAATTTGCATCGGATCTCCTACTTCATCCGTAGAATAGCAACCTCAAACCATATTCGAGCCATTGTCTTGCTTGATAGTTGGTTACCCGGCTTCCAATAATTTGGGATTTTGGCTCATCAATCCCGAGTACATTATCAAAGTCCTCGAAAGTCCCTTTTTTATAGAATAAACCCTAATCCAATCTTCATTTCATATTTTGAGGGAGCGTAGTTATAGTTTTCTTATCGCCATAGGACTAATAAGACCAGAAGCTCTCAATCGCCTTTTCTCCGTTCTTAGAGACACCGGGTTTAGCATCGGTTTCTAAGTCACCGATTCCATTTACTTATTGTGCATATCAATCGGTCCTCACCTAAACTAATAATTTTAGGCCCACCAGATCGTGGTAAGTTCTGATGACTTCAGATCTGACTTTAACGTGCAATAGTTTCATATTCGCAACTCCTTAAAATTTTAAACTTAGCCGCTTTAAATCGCTCCTATTTAGCTTCAATAGGAAAGAGAAAAAGTTAATTTAATCTATAATTTAAAAATAGATGACATTTTAAAAGGTCATTAAAAAAAATACAAGCTCATTAGTCGTTGTTCCAGAGATCCCGTAGTAGAAAGAATTCGGTATTAAGCCTGCTAAATTATTGTTAACTAACTTGATTCAGTTAATTTTTGACAGCTGCTTTGCTTGCACGTGTTTTGGCTCGTCTTCGATTTTTGCCCATTCCAAAAAATGGATCAAAGAATCTGTGTCAAATTTTGTGTGAAAAACAAAATTAATTGCGCGGACGCATTTCGAATGTTGACTGTGGTATATGGTGAAGCTACCTTGGACCGATGCAACGTTTATCCGTGGTACAAAATGTTCTCAGAGCGCCGAGAAGATGCGCGCCAAGTTCGGTCGAATGTGAAGGTTTTGCTCACATCATGAGTTCTAGCCACAGGGTAGAATGTGTTCGATTGCAGGGGCGTGGTGCATCATGAGTTCTTGCCACAGGGTAAAACGGTCAATAAGGAATATTACCTGCAATTTATGCGCCAGACACGCCCGGATTTGTGTAAGAACAAAAATTGGCTCTTGCACTATGATAACGCCCCTGCTCACGCATCGTTTCTTGTGCGCGAATTTTTGGCCAAAAATAACACACTAATAATGCCTCAGCCACTGTATTGCCCAGATCTGACCCCCTTTGACTTTTTCTTGTTCCCGAAACTGAAGAGCCCCATGAGAGGACGACGTTATGCTACGATTGAGGAGATAAAGAACGCATCGAAGGAGGAGCTGAACAAGATCACAAAAAATTATTTTTTGAAATGTTTCGAGGATTGGAAAAAACGTTGGCATAAGTGTATAAAATTTGGTTGGGATTAATTTGAAGAAGACAAAATAGATATTCATGAATAAATAAATATATTTGAGAAAAACACAAAATTCGCGATACTTTTTGAACATACCTCGTAGATTTTGAACTGAATAAGGAAATATTTGTATATAAACTGGTTTAATAGTGAACAAATAGACTGGTTAATAGTGATACTTTTTTTTGCGTCACATTGGCAGGCGATCGAACAGCGAGTCTACTCAACTACCATTACTAAATTCTGAGCAAGAATCTCCCTACGAATTCGGATTGGATATATCACTCGCAACCACAATACCCACTTTGGGGACCTACTATGTCATACATCGAACCATCATACACATACTTTGCGACTGCCAAATCACCCTCAGTTTCTTTTCGAATAGTGCTCAACCCCTTGTAGAGCTCCTTTATTATCTATGTATGCCAAAGAAGGTCCTCAAAGAGGAATTTCTAATCTACTCAATGTAAATAATTTTTTTATGAAATTTCATTATTCACCTCAACTACACTGTGAACAATAACACTGAGCGTAATGACCTTAAGGTCGTAGTGCTCTTACTCCTGACAGATGCTTTTAGGACTTTTTTTAATAATAAAATATAATATTAGGTCTACAATAAAATAAAAAAAATACCAAACTAAGTAATAGAAACTCGCTTAAGCCAAGCAGCAAAACTCTTAATTTTTCATTTTTATAAAATCCTGAATTCATATGTGTAGCTGCCCATAATATGACTAAGAAATATTAAAAAGGATAGTATCTCTTATTTAAAAAAAAAGAGATATAATAATTGAGTTATTGTTATATAATCATAGTATAATACTAAAGTCTACTTTTATACACCACCGACACCTCAGTCCTTTTCCATAGGATCATAAATTTATTCTTATGCAACTTTTCTTATATGATTAAATCTACTTAAATACATATGGTACTTCTATTTGGTAACTATAGTAATTTCATAAATAGAATACGAGTCAGTTGGTAAAAATTTCCCGATTATATTTAATTCATCATACCCATCAGAAAGATTAAATTCAATACAGAGAAACTGGATAAAAAGTATTTAAATAAACATTCTTTCTTGAATAAATGTTCAACTATGAGCATCTTATGAATTGTACCCTTTTTTTTCTTCTGCTATCATAATATTATCATCTTCTCAGATAATATAGAAGATACTCGTGAATTGATAATTCCAAAAATTTTCCATCTCTACTATAACAAGGAGAGTTTTTCGATATTCCTAATGTTAAAAGTTGTATCGAAATATATAAAAATATATGGAAATATACTAGAACATAAAAATTAAGCTAAGAAAGATTTGTAAGATTACAAATCTAAAAAAAAATAATGGAGAAAAAGAGAAACTGGAATAAATGGAAAAAGGATGTTTTAGGAATTTTTGTATTAACGAATATGTAGTGTTCTCAAACTACTATCCACTTCATCTGAAATGTTTATTTTGATAATATCGCATTAAAGGAGGAAGAGAGAAACGAATTTTAGGAAAAACTTAATAAACACAAACTTAAAAACATACTTTATAAAACCAAACTATAAAAACTGAGAAAATTCAGATAAAAATGCACTTTTCATTTGTAATCGTCGTGTACCTTTTCAAGTGATACTATAGATTATCGATTAAGTCCTTATTTTATTTTCAAAGGTTTTTATTATAACGAGAATCTTTTTGAACTGCACGTGATCTGACAAGTAGAACCTAAGAAAAAAACAGTTGGTTTTTTTTGCGAATTGAGATGAACTTCGAGTCTTTTATGAATTCCAATTCGAAATGGGAGCTCGATGTTATCAAGGATTCTTCATCACACAATACTCAAAAGTACTGGAATAGATGGAGATTATGGTGTGTGTGTGTATTTTCTTTTGCTTTACTTTAAAATAAACTAATTCTTGAAAATTTTACTAGTTTGGTTCTTTTGCAAAATTTTACTTAATACCGATTGACATAGTTTCGTTAGGAAAATATTTACAAAAATGTCGTCGAATGAGAATTTTCACATTTAAGTAGAAAATCAATAAAGAACGTTTTCTATGCTTGTGAGATCATAAAATCAACGTTCACATCTAGCATTACAACTTATAATTGTGTTTTCGTGCAGCTTTTTGCTTCAAAGTGACTGCTGGATAGATGCTTTGATAAATTGTAAAAGAGTGCAACTTGCCTGACTGATTGACTACGATTGGATGGGTGGATCCATCGATGGTAAAGAAATTGTATAAAAATTATTGTAAATAAATTTTACACCCTATTTCCTTACAAAACTATTTAATAAAAACGATTTTTTCACTGCAAATGCTCTACTGAAAATAGGGATGGTTTTAAACTCTTTTCCTGCATAAGCAGATATGTGCAAGTATTTAGAAAATTTATTCAATTTGGTCTGTATGAGTGCAAAATCGTAGAAAATAAGAGTACATGCACATGTTCTCGCCCATATTATATAGATTCTGTTTGGTAGAGTGCTAAACATAAGTGGGGTTACATTCCACTTTGAAAGCTCGCAACCCCACATCCATGACTGAATGTATGTGTAAACTGAAAACAAAGAGCATACAGATTTGTTTCTAGATTTCAAGCGCTCCATTTGGTTTACTTAAAACTGTTAATCGCATATAATTTTTATCCATTTTACCTGTTTTATTTTAATGCAATGATTGAATTGCTTTTCTTATTGTTCGAGTAAGCTTTTCTCTCTGTTTCAAATGATTTTTATGCTTTTTGAACTGATTAAATGCAACATTATTGAATTCATGATTTTATATATTTTTTTAATCTGATGAATTGGAGCAATATTGTGGGTTTTTATTTGAAACGGTAATTTCTATTTGTGCGGTATAATATGTGTAGTTACAAGCTTTTTGGTACCATTTAAAACTATTTTGACAGTCTATCGAACAGTTTTATTTAGAAAATGTATACGACAATAATTCAAGATAAGTCAACAAGTGATCGGTGCTAAAGGATAGGGTCTAAAAAGTAACCCTCTCTAAATATTTATGCGAATTTTGTCATTAATCTTAAAAATGAGTTTTTTTTATTATCATTGGATAGGAGTGTATTAAGTGATAATATTATTTAAAGGAAATAATTTTGGTTATAGTTATTCAATAGAAATATTTTTAGTTATAGTAAGGTGGAAATTATCGAAAAAGAAAGTGTAGGAATTTAAAACGCTAAAATCTTCATCTCATTTTTAAACGCTAAAATCTTCTTACTCTATTTTTAAATGCTAAAATCTTCTTACTCTGGAAGTACCATCAGGCATTAGTTAATAGGTTAGGTATAGATCGAAATCACCATGCTAGATTACTAGCACCGTCCCCGCTCATCCAACTGGAGTTTTTAAGGCTACGATGTTCTGCAGTGTCCGCGAGTCCAACATTATGGCTTCGAATCGCGTGCAGTAAAAGAAGAACACGTGTTTCGCTCTCTCCACCACCGTTCTAAATGTTACCCCTCCCAAGGTACACTGATACTCGACTCTGCGCATCCGCTCAAATTAATTTATCAGCATTGAACTGGATTCCCAAAGATTCGGCATTTGGCATAACAGTGCCAAATGGTAGTCATTTAGTTACTTCAATGGTAGTCCCGAGGTCACCTCATGTTTGCCAATTCTGATGGTAATGCTTTCTGTGACTTTTTGCGCGTGATAAGTGGTGCCTCCATCTTATGGTCTGCAAACCGAAGTCCAACTGACAGACGTCAACAGCGAACAATTAGTCGTTAGCGTGCTGGACTATCATCAAAGGGGTTGAGGGGTCAAATCCCACTGATGTATGGTCCTACGGTAATACCCAAAGAACCATTTTACTTTCCATTCTACTTTAATTTCCTTATCCTGTTATCCCATTAAACATAAAATGCGGACAAAACACGTGGAAAGGAACGCGAAAATATCAATACCAGCTTTTCGGAAGAAAAATAAATCGTGGATAAACACGTGTATTGGTCAAAGACAATAACCCGAAATGGATATAATAATAGTCAGCCCTCCTACTAGACAAAACATGGCACCGAACCAAAAACTGCGCGTAATAGCTGCAGCGGACTAGATGATCTGCTAACGGAACAGAAGTGCACTGACATCTATCCCTTTATCACTTTCCACACTCGCGATATTTCAAAATATTGTAAGGAATTTCTTTAGCGCAGAATGGAAGAATTTTTCTTGGAAACTAGAATGGCTGCTGCGACCTTCCACAATTCTAATATGAAAAGTCGAAGGTGCTTCTTTAATCATTTTTTTAAAAAAACCTTGTCCCTGCCAGGTGTGGTTCCCTTGAAGGAATTCAACGAAAAGTTTAACTTCGCAAGCGTTAATGGCTTGTTCAAGATTAGGGCGGAGGCTGACGATATAGGCGAGAGATTTTTCGTGAAGTATTGTTTCTCTCTTTTGGTGAAGTTCAGGAATCACTTGAGGCGGTGAGCAATAATCTTTTTAGTTATACAAATAAGTAATGCCAGTTAGTGACATAATTGAAAAAGAAGAAGAAACATTTTGACAATTGATGACAATGTCCCTTTTTGTTTATTATTATATAGGCAAAAAAAAGTTGAATTGAAAATTTTGTACAGTTGTTGTTGGTTTCTTCGTCAAAATAATCATGCCTCCTAAACTCGCATCAATTTGTAGGTTTCCCAGATCAGCGGGAAGAAAAAATTCAATTAAGACCCTCTCAAAAAAGCAAGGAAAGACAAGCGAGCAACGAAGCAGATCGTTTACGAGTTGCTCAGTCGCGTGCGTGGTAGTAGGAAGACTAACGCGCACCAAGTAATTTAGCTAATCGTTTACGATCTACTCGATCGCGTACATTGGAATCAGAAGGGTTAACGAACAGTAAGAGTTGAAGCAGAACGTTTACGAACTACTCGATCTCGACGAAGTCTATGTTGATTAGAATCTTGGTGCATTCCAGTACAATGTTAATTACGACTACAATCTGCATCTAAGTGTAGACGTCGGCAAAATGGATAAGGTGTGTCATTCAACAATGAAACACCATGTGCAAATGGCAAAGCGACACTTCCGACCTGATCCATCTGAACCTCTGTTGTCATGGCTTTTGGGCAACTCAGCCGATTCGAAGCACTTTTTACAAAACATTCGAAAATACAATTCCGCATTTCAAATGACATCCTTTGGAGCCGATAAAGTATTCCGAGACCAATATATTCAAGGGCAAATATATAATCGCGTAGGATCCCTTCTACCAATTCCGGATGCTGAACACAAATTTAAAAAAAAACCTATTTCATGGGCGTCGATGATGTGCAAGTTCATCAGCGATGCGATTCAATTACAGGCACCAAATGTCATATTATAACAACTTTGCAAACTTTTTTCCACCAACGTAACGCTAGATCGTTATTATTCTTATTATTAGAATAAAGTAGTTCAGAATACTTATCAATTGATAGCTTGCGAACCAATAATTCTTTTGGGAAACATTAATACACCTCGATTGTGAAATGGTACCAGGCTCGCTGTTAAAAAAAACTGATGCGAATAGTCATCGAAACGACAATTGTGAATGGCAAGTCAAAAGGAGAAGATGTGCTGATTCCACGTATTCCCATAATTACGACTGACATGCCATTTGTTCGCTTGGCATTCTCAATAACCATTTACAAGGCACAAAGTCAATTGCTTCAAGTATGCGGATTAAATCTGGAAAATCTGGAAAATCCATACTTTTCATATGGTCAATTATATGAAAAGGCGGAAAAACAAAAAATATCGTATATGCCAAAGCTTTTGAATAAATTTTTCAAATTTAATTTAATCAACAAAAAATTATTGTCTTCTATTTATGTTGTATATGCAAATGTGTCTGCTTTGTATATGTGTACTTACTACGAACAATTTATAAAAAAAAACTATAAGAGGCATTGTAACGCATGTAGGCCATTCGCTAGTTAATTATAATTATGATGATGATATTATGCGTAAATATGATAAATAAAAGTAATTTATTAAATAAATACTCTTAAATGCATTATGGAAAGTATTTACGTTACCAAACGATAACGTGAATGATTTACTATTTAACATTGTTTAAGAATAATTAAATCATATCAACTATAGGTAGGGGTAGTTGAAAGGAGAATAGTTTTAATCACTATTAGTAAATTGTAACACCACGAAGAATTTACATACAAATAAAAGGACTAGATTATGTAGTAATCAAAAAGCACCAATTCAAGTCCAGGAGAAAAAAAAGAAGACAAGTTATTGACAAGCAAACAAAAATCTACTATTATCAATCATAAAAATATAAATTATTAATAAAAAGAAAACTCACGTGAAAATGATCAGTTTCCAGCGATTGTTTATCGGAAATGTGCCTAATAACTCCTGCCGTTAATAAATTGTTACACAAGTGTTGGACTAATCCATTCATTTCCTGTTCGCTTAATGTACAACCAACTGTTTGAATCGAAGAAAATAGCCATTGCATTAGCATCTGACCTGTAAGCGTATAAAAAAATAAAATTAAATATTATACAATAAATACTACTCAACATACAGAAATAATGCTGTGTAATGCGTATAGAGTAATATTTAATGACGTGTTAGAGTACTTAAATGAAATGTTATTCAAAAGCAGTAAAATAAAATGTAAAAAAGGATGGATATTATCATAAAACAATAAAATTATATAAAGATCATTGAATAAGGAAAAAGGTTAATTTTGGATTTATATTTAGGAAAAAATCTAAAATAAAATCGTTGAATCAATTGATGGCGCAACAACTAGGAGTTTTGTTAAAAGATCTCCACAATTCGGCATTCGCAACGCAACACTAGCATCATCGTTTACACTATTGCTCTTTCGAGGGCAAAGACTACCTCGTGTACCACTATCATAAATGTACAGATTGTACAGTTTTCGAAGAGAATCTGATTCAATATTGTGCCAATCGTAAAAATGCCCCATCAAATTAACCACAACAAATTGTGAGAGTTCCACAATTTGTTGTGCCTAATTTTCGCACCGATAGGTGGCATCCAAGAGTTTATTATTAAATATATGGAAATAAAATCGCTCATTATCATACAGGAGCCCAAATATTTTTTGACAAATCCTTCTCTATCAAATGCGGCTTTCCTAAAACGCAGATAACTTAATGTTAGAAATCTAAGTTTTAAGATATTGCAAAAAATCAAAGGTTTATTTACAAATACTATATATTTAGATGTCCAGCTCCATGTCCCAAATTATTGTGAAATACTCTTATTTATCTTAATACACCTATACGAGGCCTGTTCAAAAAGTATAGCGAATTTTGTGTGTTTTTTCAAAAATTATTTATTTATTCATGAATATCTATTTTGTCCTCTTTAAAGTAATCCCCACCAGATAATATACACTTGTACCAACGTTTTTTCCGATCCTCGAAGCACTTCAAAAATTCATTTTTTGTGATCTTATCCAGTTCCTCTTTCGATGCCGTCTTTATCTCCTCAATCGTAGCGTAGCGGCGTCCTTTCATGCGGAAAAGTCACAGGGGCCAGATCTGGGGAATACGGTGGCTGCGGCATTATTAGGGTGTTGTTTTTGGCCAAAAATTCGCGCAAAAGAAACGATGCGTGAGCAGGGGCGTTATAATGGTGCAAAAGCTAATTTTTGTTCTTCCACAAATCCGAGCGTTTCTGGCGGATTGCTTCGCGCAACCTTCACATTCGACCGAAGTTGGCGCGATTTTTTCGGTCTTGGCTCGTGCGGCAGCTTCCATTGGGATGATTGAGCTTTGGTTTCCACGTCATAACCATAAACCCATGATTCGTCACCAGTTATGACCCTCTGGAACGGACAGAGTCCAATAACTTCTTAGCAAGGTTAACGCGATGTTGTTTCTGGTCGAAATTGAGCGAAAAACCGAAGACGAGCCAAAACACGTGCAAGCAAAACAGTTGTCAAAAATTAACTGAACATTCAAAATTCAAAATTCGCGATACTTTTTTAACAGACCTCGTACACTACCTCTAAAAATTTTGTTTTTTTGCAATTTTTTCTAATTAAAATATTTTTGAGGCAAAAAAATCCCCAATAAATTTTTATAAATAAAGATATTAAGGATATTATGATTTATGTTCATAATTTCCTATTTGATAACCAAGAGTTGTTCAGTCCACTATTGATAGTATGTGCGAAATATTTGGTTGTACGGAAAGAAATTTCGTTATTTCCCAACAGAGGATTTAATTGTATTATTTCACAACCAACTTCACACTTAAGCCGCATAATTATATGTATTTTGACAGCTGACATAGCAAGGCTTGCTACTATTTCACTACTTTTTACTTTTTTTTTGGCATATTTTACTTTTTTACAATATAAAAGATAAAAATTCTGTTCAAGCAAAAAAAAATTATCCGATGTGTATGGAGAAGATGTGCTAAGTGAGCGCCAGTGTCAAAACTGGTTTGCAAAATTTTGATCCGGCAATTTTGATCCCGAAGATGCACCACGTTCTGAAAGGCCAGTTGAATAACAATTCGTGAGATCGCTGAAGGATTAAATTGATCGAATAAGACCGTTCATGATCATTTGAAACGGCTAGGTTTTATCTCAAAGCTCGACATATGGGTTCCTCATCTTCTTACGGAAAAAAATTTGTGCCGTCACATTGACGTTAGTGATTTGCTTCTCAAACGCGAAAAAAATGATCTATTTTTGAAGCGTATCATCACTGGGAACGAGAAATGGGTTGTGTACAACAATGTTAAGTGCAAAAGATCTTGGAATAGAAAAGATGAACCGGCTCTAAGCACTTCGAAAGCCAATATTCATCAAAAAAGGTTATGCTATCTGTTTGGTGGGATTTCAAAGGAATCCTTTATTTTCAGCTTCTACCGAGCAACACAACGATCAATTCTAAAGTGTACTATCATCAGTTGGACAAATTTAATAATTCACTTAAAGAAAAAAGGCCAGAATTGGTCAACAGAAAAGGTATAGTGTTCCAACAGGATAATGCTAAACCACATACAAGTTTGACCATTCGGCAAACGCTTTTAGAGCTTGGATGGGATATACTGCCACATCCACCCATACTCTCCAGACCTAGCACCTTCCGATTATCATTTGTCCAGGTCTCTACAAAATTTTTTTGACGGTAACACGTTTAATTTAAATGAGGAGGTCAAAAATCATTTGGATCAGCTTTTTACCAGCAAAGAACAAAAATTTTATGAGCATGAAATCATGCTACTGCCAGATTCCATGCTCATAAAAATTTAGATGGCAAAAGGTATTGGATCAGACTGGACAATATTTAATTGAATAAAATATTGATTCACTATAAAAAATCGTCTTTCATTTTTATAGAAAAAAACGAAATTATTTTCCGGAACAACCCAATAATTTATTATAAAGCTGTGATACTTCTCCTAATTTTTTTATAAAATTATTCGAACAAACTTGTCTACTCCAATAAAATTAATCAAATTTTGATCGCCATTGCTTCGAGAGCTAATGTAAAGTCTTTGGCAGCAAAGAAACTTTCAACTGGTCCAGTGGACGGACACACTAATCTCTTTCGAACTAAGAAGTTTTCGATTAACCGATGATCTGACATCTCTTTCGGTAGTTGTATTAATTTTTTTTTGAGTTCTTTTGACATTTATGTGTAATTCAAAACGCAGGTTGTCTTCACAAGTTTCGGCATACAACTTCGTAAAGTTTTTGCTCCCAAAAATAATTTACTAAGTAAAATTTTGCACCCAAATTGCACTTTTACTTTTAGTGATAATGCTACTTTTACATATTTGCATATAGTTGCACAACGTATTTGATATAAATCCCCTCTTCTACATTGATTTCTTATCTACAAATGAATTTTTATAAGAATACTTTAATGCGTACTTGGAGAATCTTTCATTTGTCGGTGAAAATACATACGTTAGGATGTAAACTCTATGAAAATTTACTTAAAGAAATAAAAATTAAAAATAAATATTGCTTCACGAACACCTTAAGTAATGTCATTTATTAAACTCAAAGAAAAACAATATTTTTATTAAACTTTAAACATTTAAAAGCAGATTATGAATGGTTTGTACTATTTCGAAGAAAATGAAAAAATTCCGATCTGTTAAATATCTTGAAGAAAGATATGTCAGATGTAATCTCTTAAAAATATTTACTTTCCATCTTGCTCTCTTCCATTCTGCACTAAATTTTTCTTTTCATTATTCAACACAATATTACACATACGTCCATCATATTGATATTGATTTGGTACGAATATACGTGTATTAACCAAGAATCCTTCAAATGGGATTTTACAATATTGTCAAATAGTTAAAATAATAACCACATCTAGCCAATGGAAGTACGGTTATCGTTGAAGATTTTCATGTGTAATTTAAATAGAATTAGAACTCGAATCGAAATACCAAATTGAATTCTATCATTTTGTCTGCAATATCTTTCTTATTTGACCACATAATAGATTTAGGCTTCGATGATTTCAATGAAACGATTTTATTCGGCACATTGAAGATAAAGTCCACTGGCCACTTAATACTATTTTGTTGATCCTTTTTACCGCCTGTTGCTATGAAATGTTTTTGTATAAAAGCGAAACCATAGAATATGATTGTGTGACGAGTATCCTTCTCACCGGAAATTGATGTTCTCAACAACTTACACTTCAACCATCAGTTTTTTTTGTTGCTATTATTAATGTGGGGAACAAAACAAAAAAGGGTTCGTAACCAAAGCAATTTGCTTCTTCCTCAATTTTTTCGAAGCGAATTTTTTCAAGTGACCTTTTGTAATTTTTTTTCGTTGGTTACACTAATGTACATTAAAATTGAATCCACGAAAAAAATAAAATGAATACTTTTTATAATAAGAACACTTTACACATACAAGTAAATGTCACACACAAATACTATTAGAAACAAATATAAAAAAAACACCCACTATTTCGGTAGTTAGCATTAAAATCCGGAATACTAGAAAAACGGAATATAAAATCGAGAAATACTATAGAATTCTCAAAGAGTAGAAAAAGAAAGTCGGTAAGTAAATTTCATATTCCATTAATTAACGAATAATACTGAATTCCAAAAAGTTTTTCTGGAAAGTTTAAGCCCATGAATGGTGATGGGACACCGACACGTTAAGTAATTCTATTTTTCGTTGTACTACGAACACAATCGCCGTTGGAATATGGCGATGGCCTGGCTAATATTGTGATTTTTCCATTTTCTTATCATACTAATTAGTTTGTCAAGACTTAAGATAGCAAAACTCTTAATAATGATGACCGTTCTCGTTTTGATGAGTTGGAAGGGAGCTGCTGAAGTCGCGATAAAAAAAAAATGCTATGAAACATGTACGATGTCTCACTAACTCAATATGAATAATTAAGCTATCCATTAATTCGCAAGTTTTCACTTTCAGGGTTTTGTATTTTATTGTTGTTGTTTAGACAAGACAGTATCGCATACAGTAGATTTGATAAAAAAGAGTGTATCTTTTTATCGCAGATTATATACTATAGATTATCACTTGAACTAATCGATAGTATCTGTGGCTGTGTGTCTTTGAGTATGTAAAACTGAAAAAGCACGGATAAAAATATAAAATTCAAAGGGAAAGATTTACAAGTTGTAGCCCAAAATTAAATTTTTGAAATCGACGATTTTAGCTCTCCCCTAAGCAAAACTAGTCAAAATACGAAAATTATTAAAAGCAGCATAAATTTGGATGAAAATTTGTGAATTTTTTTTTTTTAAAAACGCGGATGGAAACATAAAATTCAAAAGGAAGGATTTACGAGTTATAGCCCAAAATTAAATTTTTTCAATTGTCGATTTTTGCTCCAGCCCAAGCAAAACTAGTCAAAATACGAGAATTATTAAAATCCGCATAAATTTGGATGAAAATTTGTGGAAAAAAAATCTTTAAAAAACGCGGATAAAAATACAAAATTCAAAGGAAAATATTTACGAGTTGTAGCTTAAAATTAAATTTTTGCAATTGACGATTTTTGCTCCAGCCGAAGCAAAACTAGTCAAAATACGAAGATTATTAAAAACCGCATAAATTTGGATGAAAATTTGTTGAAAAAAAATTCTTTTAAAGAAAATGCGATGAAAAAAAATTAAATTCAAAGGGTTCCCCACTTAGGAAAAGATTAGCTAGCTATGGCAAAAAAGTAAATGAATTATCTCTCAACATTATTGGATATTCATTTATAAAGTACATCAAAATAAAATATATCTGAAGACGAATGGATTAGGATACACATGCTCGTTTTCCACCTTCATCTCCTCTTGATACATTGCTTAAATTGAATCATGTAGTCAAATCCTCAACGTCTTTTCGTGAACCTCTTCCATTTTCTTCTAATAGTAAGTGCACTCAGCTTCCTACTCCACCATTCTCACCATTTAGAAAATCTACCTTCCTATTCTCTCTTTCCCCTCCTCTTCAGCTTATTAGCCACATTCTGTCAACAAGCCACAGGTTGCCAGCTATACCATATTCTATCAACAAAACCTGCCACTTGTTCTATGCACGAAGCAATCAAGCAATCTAGCTATCAATTCCTCTACGGTGAGCAGTCTAATAAGTAGTTCGCCCACCTAGCCTTCAACTCGTCATATCTGATGCTTCTATGTGGTTCCACTCCTGACCATCCCTGATCTATTAGGCACGGCCGTGCTTACAGTCAGTAACCTGTTACAAGGTAGTTATTCTAACTGTGATAGCTAACAAGGCCTATTTTAATGACTACTATCATATGCAGGAGAACACCCGGGATGGCTGGTATCCCTTATCTCCAGTTATAAGAATGTACCCACGATGTAGGTATTAAACCACAGCCACTACGTTACAGCCAAAGGCACCTCATATTTTTGATCAGGCACAGTGTGTTTTAATACCCGTCGTGGTAGCAGTTGTTTTTTTAAGAGTACGTATTCGGTACTCTCACATAAGAAGCTACAGTAAGGAACCTTGTAAACTCCGGGTACTCTTAGACTGGTTCAGGACCGAGAGTTCACCAAGAATCGCAGGCACTTCAGATATTGATCATTGTGGGATGACCCCCTTGCAGAAGAACTAAAATCCAACCCCTTCAACCAAAATAATATTACGAAGCATTTTTGATGGAAAGGATTAGATTTTAGTTTGTAAGTGCATATTGGTTTAAGTCAGCCATTAAATAAACTTACTTTGCTATCTACATAATAAATTTTAAGTTTTTTTGTGTCAATTACTTATCATGTATTTGTCTAAGTACAATCGTAGCAACAAAACTTTAAGTGTCTTTTGGTATGGAACTGCTGTGTCTTTTGGTATAGAACTAGATAGTAAAAGTTACGTGGACACATTTAAACTAATTTAATTCTATTCTTTGGATTTTTACTTAAAGAATCATTTGAATATGTTATGGAATATCGGATGTATAGATTTTGTAAAGGATAGGATCAAATATACTGCCTTTTGGAATACCAGAAAATATCGTTTTTTTTTAAATTCCTTTATTTAGAAATGCCGGTTTGAAAGAAATAATTTAAATATAAGATAATACCTAAAAAGAATGATCTTCTTGAGTTAATGGAGCAGATTCTTTTGTAAAAATCTTATTTCTTTTCTGTATTGCTTATGGATAAATTTTGTAAAAAATAAAAAATGATTCAAAATTAAAAAAACTTTTTTAATAAATTTTTTAACCATGCCATTGTAAAAAAAAAGTTTTTTTAATCAACCACGATTTGAGTAATACTAATATTTTTTTCTAATTAATTTATACTTTATTTTTAATACTTCAAATATTAGTTGTAATGGTCTCGGCTATATGTAAACTAAAATAATATGGAAAGATAATTTAATTATGTTTTAAGTTAAAATTTTAGTTCATTTATTTGTAATAGAAGGTCTTTGAGATTTATCAAATATCACTTTATTGACAGATGCTATTTAATGAAGCGGGAGATATTAAATATTATGTCCATCAGGCTAACATGATCTTCATGATATGAAGCCTTGCACTCGTATTATAAAAATTAAAACAATTCTTTGTAAGAGGTCAATTTAAAAACTTCGTTAATTCAAAAATGCAAATTTTATTAATAACAATAGTCTCACTTAAAACGGCTCTCACAGACTAAGAATCGTATGCACTTCAGGTTCATAAGTCCATATTGGTTTCAGTCAGTCATTATTTTGTTTTTAAATTTAACATATTTAGTTCAAGTAAAAAGTGATTTTTTCTTTGACTTAAAATTTTTTTTTGGTGTGTGAGAAAGGAATACTTTTAGGAGGTTTTGTATTTATTTGTTTGTATGTAAGAGCTCTTAGACACATGTTAGGGTCATTTCACAACACCACGGCAATAAGGCCATTTGGCAACTTTAAGTTTTGTGTTAGTGGGCATTACAAATTCCTTAAACGAAGCTTGTCTAATCTTATTTTATTTTGTGAAGTCCATTTGTTCAAGCTAAAGACCGGACTTAGAAATTAAATTAAAAGATTGTGGAGCTCCACAATAGAAGAAGCCTTACTCGCTCAATGTATGTGGAATAATTAGTAGAATGCCACAGGATTGCCAGATAGGACATGTGTGGTTTCCAAAAAGAATGTTATGTTTGAGAGCAGTATGTTCTATCCGAATTTTGAGCAGTTTTTTTGTCCTGAATTTTGGTGAGGATTTTCAGTAGATTTAAATTTCAGTAGTTGGCTAGTGAGATGGTAAAAAAATTACACTATCGCTAAAAAGTCTCTTTATTAGTCTAGTGTGTATGGTTGATAGTATTGTTTGTTGATACACTATCGGTAAAAAATTCTTCTTATTAATTGTCAATAGGCAATGCAGATTAAGGAATTTTGTTTTCCTACTTTGTGCATGGGATGTGAGCGAACCAAAACTTTTTGCAAGGCTTTGTTTATAGCGACTATCCAAATGTTTTCTAGCCTAAAATCAAGCTTGAAAACTTTTGTTTGTCATAGTTTTCGATTACTACGAGTAGAAAATATTCGTCTTTAGAGATAATATCACGGATCGCCTACAATTTAGGTGCACCCAATCAATGGTCATATGGAATAATAGCACTCCGGCGGAATTCCTGCGTCCCAAACCAGGACTTTTGCGACTGTACTAGCGATATATGTTATAAGCTACCATGACCAAGTTGTTACCGTATAGCATGGAAAAATCAAAAACCTCTTTTTGCGTTTAAGGGTAAATGACCAAACAGCAATTTTATGAAATTTATTACTAAATAAAAATAGTTGAATTCAAGTATTAATCCATAGGCTTTATAAATTATTTAAGGAAAGCTTCCATTTTCAGTTTAGTTAATTTATATTGACTCATAAATATGGTTATATGAAAATAGTCACAGAATATTCCAATAATTATACCTAAGATAACACAAAACATCATCTAATTACTTACCTATTAAGAAGTGCCAATTGTATATAATTGAATACTTTTATAGGTATCCTATTTTCCACTCCAAAAAGAAGAAGAAGAAAAATGTGCTTACATATTTTTATCACGTTTTTCCTTAAAGTCCCACCACTTTATACAATATAAAGCCACCCATACAATTATGTATGAATATTTATTGTTTGGAAGTGTGTTAATAATTAAATGGGAAAATAGAAGAAAAAACTAAGAAACTGAATTTACTAGTCGACAGACAATTCGATAATGTGCAGCACACATAAAAACATAGAACATTAAAACTAAATTAATTGCCCGACGAATGGCAATATTGTATTTATGTATTCAAAATGAAAATGTTTGGCCATAATTCACTGGAAATGCATCAATAAAATAAAATAAAAATATAAAGAAAATAATTTTCGATTTCGTAATTAGAACATTAATACTACAATAACATGGAGTGGAAGATGGGGCCAAGTTGAGGAACTAGAGACGTCCAGCCGATAATAACAGCGCGAGGATACAAAAAAAAGTAGACGCATAGTAGAATAATATCAAGCCATCCCCTGCTAGAGGGTAATATCCTCTTCCACATCAATGCTGATAAATCACATGAAAAATATATTTAAAGAATAAAAATGCGAGTATCGTGTCTGTTTTTGTTGGGCCGTAAAAGAAGTGTTGAATTCTGTTTACTGTGAAGTTGTCTTTTAGTTAGTGTAAACTTTATTGGGCCATTCATTCATTTCTATTTTTCTTAAGACCTTAATAATTTTTATTCTTTTTACGATAATAGATCTTTCTATAGCACAAAATGATAATTTTTTGTAATACAATATTATTGCACAAAATACCGTTGCTGTAAGTAAATTTTACATCAAATTTATTAGAAGAAGAACAGAATACTCCAAAAGTACTTAGATTCATCTTAGAAATGAAGAACTTAATTTCAAAATGGCCGAAGTATTTCTCGAGGCTTAGCCATAATTTTTCTAGTTGAAAATGGAGAAAATTCTCGTTAAATAAATTTTAATTAGATTACGTCATATTAACTCAAAGAAGCAGTTGGTTTTATGATGGGCATAAATAATTTCTTATGGACGTAAAACTTTTCACAAGTCTTAAGGAAAATATAATGCCAACTATTGATTATAGTTAAATACATTAGAGATTAGGAGATTATGGATACGAAATAGTTAAACTATTTTCTTAATTGTAGCCAAAAACACCATGGATGAAGAAATAATCCACGCACGGCTATGGCCTGGAAATACTACCCTCGTTTTTCTAGTACTGCGAATCTTATCGAATAGACACTCAGGACTGCTCGACTCAACAGAGCGGTGAAATAGGCCAAGCAAACAGTTTGGAATAACTTTACCGCCGCAACTTATTCCCGAACTTCACCTAAAGAAGCATGGAGTGGTATTAACTGCATTCTTGGTATTCAAAAAAATGGGTTTATCCCATCTATTGAGTCTTCATGCCGTAGAGAGAAACAATACTTCATAAAAAATCTCTCGCCTATACCGTCAGCCTCCACCCTAATCTTGAACCAGCCAGTAAAGCTTGTAGAATTCAACTTTTCGTTGCATTCCTTTAAGGGAACCACACCTGGCAGGGACAAGGTTTCTTTTAAACTGATTAAAGAAGCACCTGCGACTTTTCATATTAAAATTGTCAACCTCTTGAACAAAATTCAGGAAAATTTTTTTTCCTAAATTGCCGGAAGGTCGCAGCAGCCATTCCAGTTCCCAAAAAAAATCTCTCTTATTCTTCGGCTAACAACTTCAGACCAATTTCATTATTGCCTTGTACTTCCAAGATCCTGAAAAAGATCTTAGCTATAAGACTTAAGCAGGCGCTTGACAATAGACTCAATCCCCAACAACATGCCTACAGGTCGCGCATGGAAACTCTGAGCATGGTACTTGAACTCCAATATTCAATCCATAATTAAACCAAAATTCTCTATATTCTATACAACTAACCATAGACCAGTCTCTCTCAGATAACTTCCCATACGTACTATGAAGTCGTAAAATGGCCTCAAGGTCGTGGCGCTATGAAGAGGCCCCTGTCACTTTACACACGAACAAACAAAAAATCTACGCACGGCTGTTGGCAGCCAATAGAGCTTTCTTCTGTCAGTCTAAATTATTTCGCTTGAAAATTCTGACCATATAATCAGCGCTACTGCTGCGCAAGACATAAGTCCTGCCAGTCGGAACGTATTCTTCGGAAACTTGGGTTTTAAGCGTTCGAAAATATGATCCTTTGAAGAATTTTTGGCTCCCTACATGAGAGCATGGGCTATCTTGGGATTTATTTAATGACGGGATCCTGGAGCGTTAACGCGATCTCACGGTTGTGAATAAAATTAAGCTTAAAGGCGATGTGCTAGTTTGGACACTTTTGAATGATTTCTGCAATATTTTTCAAGATTGCGCACATTTTAGAAAGAATACAAGCAGTAAAAATTATACAAAAAAAAACAACAAAAAACATTAAAAAACAAAAATAAGTTTTATGATGTATGGAATCTAATTCGAAAAGTATCTGTGGGTGTGCAGTTTTGGTATACAGGATGATAATCGTTACCAAAAAGGAAATTGTGGGGAGAACTGTATGTTTAATCCTGATCCCAAACAATTTTTTAGCTCAGAATTTAGCAGTCGTAGTTGAATAAACAGGTATTGAGACTAATGTGAAGCTAGAAATGTTTCACTATTCAACTCATCTAAAGGCTTTCCAAAGACTTAACATGTTAGTTGAAATTTTTTAAGCAAATGCAATGCTGTATATTCTGCTCCTTGCGAGCTGATCAGCATGTTCATAATCAAGTATATTGACGTGACCTCAAACTTATCGCAGTCCGATAATCTTACATTTAAGGAGATTATATATAGTCTCGAACGGATTTTAGTGCTATAAGTCTATCTGTTAAATCAGCTTTATTCTATAAATTATTGGATGGGTTAATTGTTATAAGTGTTTAGCAAATACTCGATTTTTTCTTCGTCTATTTTTGCCCAGTTACCGTCAATTTGGTTCAGTGGGTGTGATGTTTTTTATACGAGAGTATTCGTCTAGTGGCTTCCATAAAGAAATATTGTCACTAAGCGATCTTGTATAAATTTCATGCCATTCATTATAGTACTTTATAATTTCTTACTTTTAGTGGTTTCGGATTCGAGAGCATTACCAAATAAACTTAAATTAAAAAATATGAATTTTTTTTGACTATTTATAATAATTCGCTTAAAGAATGAAATTTTATATGCTGCTTTCTTGGAGCCAAACAAGAAAGGCATTATTTAATATATGGTAATAATGGTAAAAGTAATCTATTATATAGAAGAATTTTTTATTTAATTGATGCTTTTTTGTGTATATATAAATGAAGAACTAGTTTAATGAATGAACTTTGAATGGGAATTAACGAGTAATTGGTATTTGCTGTAAGACGTTGCGATGAATTACATGACGTGAGATGAGAATAAAGTGTTGAATGTGATAATCAGTCAACGCTGAAATTATCTGAGGGGCACTCATCATCGCATCATCTGTCATTGTTTTCATGGAGTCTTATCTATAACGTCATGGATGTTGTACCCATTACAAGATCATATAACAATTTTTATCAAACATAAAAGATAAAATATGACAGCAAACTTAAAGATATTTAAATAAGATAGAAAAATCGTATTCAAAATACTAATTATGTAAGCCATATGAATGAAGTCACAGAATTAACTTATTTTTCAAATGGAAATGATAAGAAAAGCTGAAAGATAAGACGTATTTTATCAACAGACTAACGCTCCAGTACAGAGTAGAATGCACTTTTACTCTTATATCTAAGAAACATTGATAAGAAGGGATTATGGGGTTTAATTGTTGGCTTTTTGCTGAATTACTTATCTAATATTCGTTGTTAGTGCCTTTTGAGCCGGAGGTGTTATATACGCAAGTGTTGTTGACTGAACTGATAAGAAATTACTTAAGATGCCGGTGGAATTTTTTTTAAAACGCGTATGTCTTTAAATGAAAGTTGTTGTTAATAATCAACATATTTCGAAAAAAAAAATTCTTTTACTTATTCGGGAATTCATTGAGGGAAAATTCGATTATTTTATAGAGCCGCCAACATAGAGTCTTCAAATCGTGTTTGTTATGATTTTTCTTAATTTTGCAAGGCCAAACAATTAATCCAATAATAAAAAATGTTTAAAGGTTGATATCAACGAAATGGAATTATTTTGGAATTTGTTGTTTTTCTGACAAAAAAAAAGAAAAAAATGACCTTTAAACATTTTCTGTATTGTTGTTAAGTTGGGACTTACATTTTTTTAAAGCAGTTCCTTAAAAGGCAATTCAAATTTGGATTTTTCAAATATTAATAGGCAGCAGTTGATAATTTTCTTTTTATTTTTTAATAAAAAAAAGGGTAAATATTTCTTTGTTTATAAGTAATGTACCTAAAACTAGTGCCAAGAGCCACGTTACCAGGTGTATAAGCTTAAATCCGCTGTTCTTTATTAAAAAAACCATGTTTTTTTCATAGAAAGCAAAAACAAATTTATTCAAAGTACTTGCCCTCGTTAGCTACACATTTTTCCTATCTCTTGGGCAATTTGTGGATACCACGCCAAAAAAATTCCTTCTCTTTCGAGGCAAACCACTCATCAAACCATTTTCGGACGTCTTCGTAAGAATCGAAGTGCTGCTCAGCGAGCGCGTGGCCTATCGACAAAAACAGGTGGTAGTCGGAAGGGGCCTGGTCTGGTGAATAAGCGTGGTGGAATAGCACCTTCCAGTTGAGTGTCTCCAAGTAGTTTCGTGTGCGATGGTGCGTTGTCGTGGAGGAAAATCAGCTTGTCATGTCTTTGTTGATAATCCGTCCTTTTTTCACGCAGAGCAGGGTGAAATTTGATCAGTTGTTGGTGGTAGCGGTGGGCATTGACAGTTTTACCAGGTTTCAACATCTCATAGTAGACGATACCCTGCTGATCCCACCAAACGCACAGCATCGTATTCCGCCCGAAGCAATTTCGTCTTGGGGAAGATGTTGATGGTTGGCCGGTATCAACCAACGACTTCTTCCGTTTATGATTCTTGAAATATATCCACGTTTCGTCGCCTATCACAATCCGATGCAGGAACGTATTTCTTTTTGTCTGGTGAGCAAGATTTCGCATGTGTTTTGGCGTCGCTCCATCTGCCTATCGTTCAATTCATGCGGCACCCATTTTCCGATCTTTTCAATCTTCCCCATGGCACGCAGATGCAAGGAAATGGCTAGTTGAGTAACACCCAATTTCTCCGCGGTATTTATTGCGATTGGGTATCGTCTTTTTCCAACGAACCCAATCTTGCCACGTTGTTTCCGATAAAG
This sequence comes from Atherix ibis, assembly GCA_958298945.1. Lineage (NCBI taxonomy): Eukaryota > Metazoa > Arthropoda > Insecta > Diptera > Athericidae > Atherix > Atherix ibis. The sequence continues at coordinate 51,167,463 of OY282609.1, forward strand.
CACTGTCACCATAGACCTCCATAAGCATTCGATGCAATTCGGCAGTCAAATTGAAGCAGAGAAGCAGAGCTTCCCGCATATGCTCTTTTTCTGACACAAAACTGGATATGATTACCAAAGGAAAAATGTATGTTATTGTACGAAATTGCTGACAATGTGCACTGATTAATGTTGACAGATGTCAAACTTATAAAAAAAAGTATGACGTGTCCCCATGGTAGCTTAATACGCTCACTCACGCCATATATGACCAAACACCGGATTTAAGCTTACACACCTGGTATAGCAAGAAATTATCGAAATATTTAGCTATAGCAAGTGATTTATCTATATCTCTAGCCTTCCAAATTACCCCCTCCATGCTTTTATCAAAAATATTATCATCTCCCCAGTTCAAAAAGAAATTCATCATCGCTGTCCTTATTAATATCTCGCCTTGAAAGCAATTCCTCCATACTCCCCCGTCGTTTTCCAAACTTCCCTCCCACACACAGATTTGAAACCGTGATTGAGAGCAAAGTTGAAAGTGACTATTTCTCTTCACAGGTTTAAGAAGGCTAGTACTAATCCTTTAACATATATAAAACTTTTCCTTAAACAAAGACCAATAGCAACACATTTTTGTCGGCCCATTGGATAACAAACAATAAACCAGTCTATTCAACATCCATACCAAAATTCTAGGCCCGGAAGCTGGTCAGAATCCGGATTGAACATACTGTTCTTGATCATAACTTCCTTTTTGGAAACATCAATCGTCCCTGATGGCAATCCTGTGGCACCCATTTCACTATCATCAATATTCTACATGATCAAGAATTACTTTGCGAGCAGGATTCCTTTCATTATGGAGCTCCTGGAACTAACAACTCCATTCCCTAGTCCCCTATTTAAACTTCTATAACATACTAATATGCTCCACAAAATATAACAAAATTCTCAATATTCTATACTACTAACCACAGACCAGTCTCTCTCAGATAACTTCACACATGTACTATGAAAACCCCAAATCGCTTCACGGTCGTGGCGCTATGAAGTGGGCGCTGTCACATGTCTAAGAGACCTTACAAACAACAACAATAATACAATTCATAGGACGTTTTGGAGTGTTGTCAATAAGTGAAAGTACGAGGGTAGTCCCAGAAAATTTTGACCTGATGTATAAGTGACAATTTTATAAATCTTAAGTTTGAAATTTTATGACGCTGTGTTGTTTAGTACTTGTTTGAGAGCCATTAATAAAATAACGCTCCCATTGAACTTGTAAACACAGAAACCATTGTCAAAGTCAAGCTAGACTCTACTCTTGGAGTGCGGCTTCGTTTAATAAGGTGGCCGAGTTTAAACGAGGCCGGACATGCTGCCAAGATGAACATCGCAGTGGTCATCCAAGTGTGATGACCACGACAGAAATAGTGATGAAAATCCACAAAATGGTATTGGATGAACGTCGACTGAAATTGTGTGAGAGCTAGCAGACATGGTAGGAATTTCAAAAAATGCTGTCCATTACATATTGACTGAAAATTTGGTCGTGGGTTCGAATACCACCGAGACAAATTCCCAAAAAAAAAACAGTTTTCCTTTAAATTTCTACATTAATGTCCTTATCCCAATTACCTTTGTTGCCAAATGGCCTTTAGTCTCGTGGCGCTTAGAATATACATTTCAATATTAATGTTACTTGAAATGATATTTAAGAAGGAACAAAAGAAATTTGTTTCATTGAAACCTTAAACCCTGCCGCTGATCTTTTATTTTGAGACAGATACGTCCTACGTGGTATTTTTTTCAGAACAGACTCCTCTCATCAGCGTTAAACAGTTGATCCGAGATATAAAAACCTTCTTCAATTATTTTACATAGTATCACCTTAGAGTATTCTTAAGCCACCATCTCATTTTCAGGAAGCAAACGATCTCTTGAACCATCGTTTGCTTCCTAAAAACTCTCTTGTTTGATTTGAAGTTGCTGGTTGCTACTAAAAATTCTAACTGCTATTATTCCATGTGCTGTTTGCTGCCATATCCTTTTTCTTTTGAATAAGTATCTTCAATCTAAATAATTAATACTTTTTCCATTTTCATATTTGTATCTATGACGTATGAAGTGCTCTATTTTTTTTATAAAGGCTTTTTTTTGGACAGTATCTGTTCTTTTAGTACTACCAAATAATAGTTGTAATATTACAAAAAATAAATTAATATATATTTTTATTGTATTTTTCTGATTCGACCATGTTAAAGGAAAATTCAAGACTATGTAAATAGTTGATCCTCAGTTCTTCTTTAACCGTGTTAAATCGAAATCGTGCAATTCGAATGCCAAAGGTTTTCTATTGGGTTGTCCAGAAAGTAATTTCATTGTTTTCCAAGCCGCATAATCATATGTATTTTGACAGCTGACATAGCAAGGCTTGCTTGTGAAAAAAATCGATTGATTCTGCACAGAGTTTTTGGGTGATACACTTTTAAATATGGAAAGTGAAAAACAGTATTTTCGGCATATTTTACTTTTTTGTTATAGAAAAGATAAAAATGCTGTTCAAGCAAAAAAAAATTATCCGATATGTATGGAGACGATGTGTTAAGTGAGCACCAGTGTCAAAACTGGCTTGCAAAATTTCGATCCGGCAATTTTGATCTCGAAGATGCACCACGTTCTGGAAGGCCAGTTGAAGCTGATGAAGACAAAATAAAGGCATTTATTGATGCAAACCGGCGAATAACAACTCGTGAGATCGCTGAAAGATTAAATTTGTTGAATTCTACCGTTCATGATCATTTGAAACGGCAAGGTTTAATCTCAAAGTTCGACATATGGGTTCCTCATCTTCTTACGGAAAAAAATTTGTTGCCGTCGCATTGACGTTTGTGATTTGCTTCTCAAGTGCCAAGAAAATAATCCATTTTTGAAGCGTATCATCATCACTGAGGACTAGAAATGGATTGTCTATAACAATGTTTAAGTGCAAAAGATCCTGGAGTAGAAAAGATGAACCGGCTCACAGCACTTTAAAAGCCAATAGTCATCAAATTCTGAAGTGTACTGTCATCAGTTTTACACATTGAATGATTCACGTAAAGAAAAAAGGCCAGAATTGGTCAATAGGAAAGGTATAGTTTTCCAACAGGATAATGCGAAACCACATACAAGTTTGACCACTCAGCAAAAGCTTCTAGAGCTTGGATGGGATATACTGCCACATCCACCCATACTCTCCAGACGTAGCACATTCCGAATATCATTAAGTTCCGGTCTCGACAAATTATTTTAGACGGTAAAACGTTTAATTCAAATGAGGAGGTCAAAAATCACTTGAATCAGTTTTTTGCCAGCAAAGAACAAAAATTTTATAAACGTGGAATCATGTTACTGCCAGAAAGATGGCAAAGGATATTGAATCAGACTGGACAATATTTAATTGAATAAAATATTAATTCACTATAAGAAAATCGTCTTTCATTTTTATAAAAAAAAACGAAACTACTTCCCGGACAAACCAATATATTCTTCGGTTCACTGATGATAAATATTTTCTGTCTTAAAAAAATAATAAGAATTATTAAAAAAAATTTCCTTATAAAAAACTACCTTGCCATATTATTTGTGGTGAAATCAAAAATAGTATGGTATGAAGTTCAGACCAGACCTAGGTTAACAGAAAAGCTTTTTTGTTAGCCTAAGTCTGCTCTGAACTTCTTAAATATATCATTTATGGTTTCACCACAAAGAATCAACTATTATACTATCTATTGTTATTCAGTTGATTTTAATTGGAAAATTTTCTTTGATGCTAGAAAAAACCGATTGTACCCTTTTTAATGATTAACATCCTTTAATGTTCATTATAGGCTGGGTTAGAGATACTTTTAAGTTGGGTAAGGAATGCTAGAATCTTATAATCTTAAGACTTGTGGTCTAGAAGAAAATATCAGTTTTGAAAATGTACATTTGAAATAACTTAGATTAGTTTTTATGTAAAAAAAAAAATGGAAAAGGATTAAAAAAATTACTCAACAGAAAAAAATAACTCATCAAAAATCCTATTATGGAAAAATTGCTAATTAGTCAACAATAGTTCATCATCCCTTTAGATATTTACAATCATCCCCATAAGACATTATTGAATATATTACAATTGATTTTATTTGTAAATACGGCTTATATAATATGAGCTTAAGATTATATCCTTAGATTAAAACTGCGGCTATAGTTTGACATTTATTGGTTTAGCGCTGTTAATATGAGTGCTTGTAACGAAACAGACCATATCACATATCGTACGAGAGTTGGAAGAATTAGATTGGATTCTCGTGCATGTTCGTACAATATTACGTGCCTGGTCCTATTACACGTTATGCGAGTACCTTAACTACAAACACCTGCCTCGTCAATATGATCAAAGTTTGTTGTTGTCGAAAAGAGTTCAATCCACTTGAATTGAGCTGTTTCTATGTGCTCATATCTAGCGATATAAATCTGTACTGTCACGGATACGAGTACAGTACTCGTGTATCGGGTGTTGATCATCAACGTTAATTCGTGCAATCGTGCCCAACGATGTTAATTGTAGTGCCAACGTTGATTTGCACGAAAAGCACACCGATTACGAAACTAGCAATTATTTTCACCATTTCTACATGGAATAAACCCCTTACCAATGTATCCTTTGGTAAAGTTAAGTAATCCAAAACACCTGTGTGCATAAAAAGGAAAAATAATACAAAAATGAGATGCAAGGTGGAAGCCCTTACGAAAGTGAGATTCGAAATTAACTGAACTAAATCGAATTGATTCGGGAATCTTCACTTCCATCCTTGTGTATTTACAATAACTACAATCATTCCACCGTCTACACCTCAAAGATTCATAATTAAAGTTTAACCAGCTTCAAACAAACACGTTTGCTTATCATTTAATTTCACTTTGACTCAAATCTACCATTTAACTCCCCCTAACCCTTAATATTACCACCAAATGTTACCTTCGCCCTCCCATCGATTGTTAATTTTTTTCCCATTCGAAATTAATAGCAAATAAATTAAACTTCAGAATAAGTACGAAATATTCTTTGATATTTTTACAAATATATACTCCACAGTAAAGCAAGGAAAAAAATTATATTTTTTAGCAATCGTTTACAAAGATTTCCACAGCGTACTCGTGCACAATACCTATCGTAAACCATCCCCATAACTAGTTAAAATGACTTATCAAATTTCCATGTGCCATTTCAGCTTCAAATCACCCTAGGATTTTAAGGTTATGCCCACCCACTCCTACGGATATATGCTTCGATCCTGCCTGCTCTTAACAGAAATAATTTTATGCCATAAATAATTCATGAATTTGTTTGACAGTATTTAGATCAAATGTTTGCCTTTCTATTTCGATCATTTTTTTTTTGTATTTTATTTCGCACCCTGTTAACTGTAGAAAATTTATAAGGCCATACAATAAGGCCAAAAAAAGGGGATGCAAAAGAACGAAAAGAAAAATAAGAAGTATGGCATTTCCAAATCTAAAAGTTTCATAATAACTCCTTGAGTGTAAACTGAACATTGTGTAGGCTAAAACACCGGATACGGAATACCCGAATACGATATAATAACAAATGCCGACTACTAGGAAAAGTTTAAATTTGGTTATTCATACGCCCAGTCCTACAGGTACACGCACAAAAATAACGATTTTTTTCGTTATTCAATATAGGACGATGGGATAGAAAGTAAGAGAGGCGACGATTCTTTGCATATCTGTAAACACTACCTGGTCCATTTCCAACCAGGTGCTTTGCCAGCCTACCTTGCCCATTTCCAGTCTGACTAGTGGGAACAAGGCTCAGGTGATTTCCTGCTATTGTGCTTTGGGAAATTACATTTTCAAAAATTTGAATTATGATATCGACAGACAAGACAAAAGTGGCAACAAAAAAAACCTGCAGATTAAATTGATATCGAAAATATATTAAAACGATAAGAATCAACATTCATCATTGACACTGGCATATGATGCCAATAAGAGGCAGTATTTTCTTTTCTTCTGTTTTCATGTAATTTATTTCTATTCCTAGTTGTTTTCCATATTTCGTTTATTTTTCTTTTTTTTTTAAAAGAAGAGTTATGTATGGACGTAGTTTTTCTATGACAAGAAAGAAATGGAAATCATTTTTGGCATAGCAAATCTTGAAGCTCTTCAGAATTTTCGGGGAATTATTATTGTTACTTTTAAAATTTATTTGGAATTTTTTTCTTGCAGAATTTCATTATCATTTATTAACAACGAGAGTCCGGTCTAGGCGTGCTGAATCAAAGAACTCTAATTCTTCCAGTTCGACACTACTAGTAAGAAAGCAGAGAATATTTTATAGATTATACTCAGCAACGTTATAGTTCTATAATTTCTACTCTTCGTAATGTCACCTTTTTTGCGTATGGGGTACATAATACCAGGGTCTGGTTCCAGATTTTGACCATTAATTGATGAATTCTTTGTTACACTGTATCGCTTTCATACGTTGTTACACCGGTGGATTTGTAGTCCTTCAGTTGACGCATCGCCTTTGTCGTTTCGTCGATGCTTTGTGGTGGCAGCATATCTTCTTCAGCTGACAACACCTCCAACTCGTGGTCTTCACTTAAGGAGTTCGCCAAAATGTTTCACACATTGCCTTAATATATTAGGGATAAACTTTTTTATCTGCAACAGATAAACCTTCAAGTCCTTACTTACAAATATGTAAAATCTGTACTTGCATTTTTTGTTTGTTTCAAAATTTAAAAAAATAAAATATTGGGTTGTCCGGGAAGTAATAATATCTACTAAAAGACAACTGATTTTAAAAGAATCTCAACTCTTAGAACAGGATCTAATATATGTTTAATAATACAAAGGGAAATGGAGTATTAGACAATAAAAATTTTTACTTTACATTTTTTATAATTACTAAATTACGAAAGCAACAAATTAGAATTTTAAATGTTCGATGAATGTCAAAGAAAAAAAACAAAATGATGGTCAAAGATTTCTTCAAAAAAATAAGATACTTGTATTTACCGCGAGTACAGAAAACACCAGGATCCACTGGGCTTTTTTTGAATATGACCTAATATTGCTAGAAAATGGAAGCAACCTTCCAAAAGAATTCAAAATTCTTGTTATTGTGTTGTTCGGAAAGTAATTTTTTTTTTATAAAAATGGAAGACGATTTTCTTATAGTGAATTAATATTTTATTCAATTTAATATTGTCCAGTCTGATCCAATAGCCTTTGCCATCTTTCTGCCAGTAGCATGATTCCATGCTTATAAAATTTTTGTTCTTTACTGGCAAAAAATTGATCAAAGAAATTTTTGTTCTCCTCATTTGAATTAAACATTTTACCGTTTAAAAAAATTTTTAGTGACCGGAAGAAATGATAATTGGCAGGTAATGGGTCTGTAGAGTATGGTGGGTATTGCAGTGTATCCCATCAAAGCTCTAAAAGCTTTAGCCGAGAGGTCAAACTGCATGCGGTTTCGCACTACCCTATTGGAACATTATACCTTTCCTATTGACCAATAGGTCATTGAAGTTAAGCAGGATTGGGCGTGGTTAGTACTTGGATGGGTGGTTAGTACTTGGATTCTCGTCCGATCACCGAAGTTAAGCAGGACTGGGCGTGGTTAGTACTTGGATGGGTGATCGCTTGGGAACACCGCGTGCCGCAGGTTTTACCGTGTGTGTGTTGACCGACTCACACTCGGTAGGTAGCGGGTTCGATTCCCGCTGCCGCCATCTCGGCATGGTGCCGGGGTGACAGGCCTACTACAAGCCTCATATGTAGTCCGTAGGGTCCCCCAACGTCACTGGAGGTTACTTCGCTGGCCTGATAAGCCGCAAGCTATAAAAAACCACCTATCAAGAAACAGCACAAGAAGAATGAACCGGACCGTACCTCAGGCAAAAAACTCATCTGGTTTTCATCGAACAGCCCGAATAGGTACCTGGAACGTGCGGGACTCTCTCCCAAAAACTTCTCGACTGGCTTCTCTCCCCAAAAAAAAAAAAACGCTTACCACCTCGATATCCTGGGCATCTCCGAGACAAGGTGGAAACATCAAGGGAGCCCTCACAACGCAGACGGGTAAACGAACACTTCATCTACAGCGGAAATGACAGCGGCCACAATTGTGGAGTCGGATTGATCCTATCGGCCAACGCAAAAAAAGAGATCTCTCATGGGCTACAAAACGGTCTCCGGCCGCCTTCTGACAGCCAGGTTCCACTCGAAGTTCCGAAACATCACATCGTGCAGTGCTATGCCCCAACCGAAGTAGATTATAACGCCAACAAAAGGAAGCCTACTACCACCAACTAGAGACGCGTATTCTCTGTGCCGCTATATGCTCCATAGGAGCGACTGTGTCTCATGACTATGTGTATATGTGTTATAATGTAGAAATGAAACCTGTCAAATAAAAATAATAATAATATTGACCAATTCTGGCCTTTTTTCTTTAAGTGAATCATTTAATTTATTCAACCGATGACAGTACACTTCGGAAATGATCGTTGTGGTGCTCGGTAGAAGCTCAAAATAAACGATTCCTTTGAAATCCTACCAAACAGATAGTATAACCTTTTTTTGATGAATATTGGCTTTCGAAGTGCTTTGAGCCGGTTCATCTTTTCTACTCCAGGATCTTTTGCACTTTACATTGTTATAGATAACCCATTTAACCCGTCCTCAGTGATGATACGCTTCAAAATCGTCCACGATCTTTTGCACTTTACATTGTTGTAGATAACCCGTCTCCAGTGATGATACGCTTCAAAAATGGATCATTTTCTTGGCGTTTGGGAAGCAAATCACAAACGTCAATGCGATGACACAAATTTTTTTCCGTAAGAAGATGAGGAACCCATATGTTAAGCTATCCGGACAACTCAATAAATCAAAATTTTGTGGATTTGTTTTTAAAGAATCTAACATTATTTTAAAATATAGAATTAGCTGTATAAAATATGTTCTAACAAACCTTGTCGTTTATTTTTTGTAATTACTTTCAAAAAATTTTTTAAAAATAGATTTTTAAAAAAAAGGAAAAAAATAGATTTGTAAATTTTTATTATCCAGGATTAACGAAAAATGGGATATTAATATGCAAAAGAAAAACCATCGTATTTTGTATATAAATTTGCAAATATTTTAATGATATTGGTCAATAGATGCTATTAGCACATTCTTTTGTTATGTCAACGTGTTCAAAGCACCTTACCTATATTGTTTTCTTGTTGTTTGGACTTCCGCCTTTAATTTAGTAACAAATTGTATTGTTTAGCGGTTCAGTTTAAGTTTACATCCAAATTTGAAAATGGAAGGACAAGACGTGTCCGAAAAGGGAAGAATGCATCGCAGGTACACAAGACGTTATGTGCCATATATGGGAATAAAGCCTTAAAAGAAAGGCAGTGTCAGAATTGGTTTGCTAAATTTCGTTCTGGTGATTTTTCACTAAAAAATGCGCAACCAGTTGAAGTTGATGAGACCCATATCAAGGTCATTATCGATTCAGGTCGTCATAGCACAACACGTGCAATTGCAGAGAAGCTCAATGTATCACATACATGCATTGAAATTTTTTTTTTTTTTTTTTTACAGATATTTACAACTACAACATAGTAATAAGCCAATTTGAGCAATAGTATTCATTAGCTTGAAAGGTTGTGGGGAGTAAACATCCAATGAAGTTCCTCGTGTTAGCGTGTGTTTCTGTTAAGTCTCAGTATTTTAGTAAGTCACGCGACCAGTGACGCTTAAGTCTTCGATGGGTATTTCTAGGGAAGGAAATGGAGGATAGTTCTTGAACAAGAGGATTATTATGATTGAGGACACGGGAACGGAACTTTTTATAACGAGACACAGCCACGTCAAAAACAAATGGAACTTTAAGATCACGATGAATAACAGTATTGCGAACATAAAAGGGGGCATCGACAATTGTACGGAGTATTTTTGATTGAAGGGGTTGGATTCGACGTGAAATAGAAGGCTTAGTAGATCCCCAGAGTTCTAGTCCGTATGTCCATATGGGTTTCAGTAAGGTATTGTACTTTGCTCTCTATAGTAAGTTTGGAACGTTTGTCTAGAAGTCGAAGTAGTTTTAGGTATCGTCTTTTTAGTTCTTGTCTTTTAAGTCTTGTATGTGGGTTCCATTTCAAGCGTTTGTCTAAGTACAATCCTAGATACCGAGCTTCGGTGTGTTGAGGTATGGCACTGCCATTAAGGTATATGGGAGGGTATGACTCTCGACGGAGAGTGAAAGTTACCTGGACAGATTTACGTTCATTGACTTTTATTCTCCACTTAGTAAACCAGTTCTGGAGGGTTTGTATTTGGATTTGGAGAGTTTCGGAAGCATGTTGGGGATTTTCGCTAGACGCAAGGCAGGCCGTATCATCGGCGTATGTAGCAAAGAAGGTATTAGGGCAGATTGGGATATCGGATGTATAAATGTTGTAGAGGATGGGTCCAAGTATGCTACCCTGAGGAACCCCAGCCAATATCGGAGTGATATTGGAGAGTTCGTTGGATTCATTTACTTGGAAGTGTCGGTCGGAAAGGAATGATCTTAGGATTAGGAAGTAGGTTGAAAGAAGGAACCTCTTGAGTTTCCAGAGTAGACCCCGGTGCCACACTCTATCAAAAGCTTGACTTATATCAAGAAACACACCGGGACAGTACTCTTTTCCTTCTAAAGAGGATGCAATGAAATCGACAACTCGATGACACTGCTGGGTAGTGGAGTGTTCGGCGTGGAAACCAAATTGGTGATTAGGAATTAAATTTGAAGATTCGAGTAGAGGATGTAAGTGGCGAAGGAGGATTTTTTCAAAGAGCCCCTGTAGGAGCTGGGGCGGTTTATTGGTTTATTGGGCTTAGGGATCATTTTAATAATGGCAAATTTCCAGAGGATTGGGAAATGTGTTGTTCTAAGGATGGAGTTATATATTGTGGCAAGGAAAACTACTGCTCTTTTAGGGAGTTGTTGGAGTATATTGGAGGTAATCAGATCATAGCCAGGAGCTTTATTTTTGGGAAGGAGCTTGATTAAATTGGCAACTTCGGAAGGAGTGATTGCCTTAGGGGGAAGACTCATGGGTAAAGGAATGGATAGTTCCGTCTCGATTGTAGTGCAATGAGTCCTGTCTAATATGTCCTCATGTGGAGTAAATATTTGTTCAAGGTGTTCAGCAAAAGCGTCTGCTTTATGTTTGTCCGTTTTGGCCCAGGTTCCGTCAGTTTTTCTTAAAGGGTGCTTTGTTTTTCTATAAGATAGTATTTGTCTTGTAGCAGTCCACAAAGTTCTGTTTTTCGTTAGGGTTGAAGTGTAGTTTCTAAAACGTTCTGTATTGTATTTAGTGATTTCGTCATGTAGTTCTTTTTGCAGCTTGTTCAGTTTGGTTTTGTCGCTGGGCATTCTTGTATGTTGCCAATGAGCTCTTGCTTTTCGTTTTTCTGCAATAAGACGCCTAATTGTTAATGGTTGAATTGTCAGGTTTTGTGTAGGTTTCAAGTTTTTACTTTTTTGCAAAAAGGCTTTAGCGTGAAAAAAAAAAATAATTAAAACAAAAATTAAAAACAAGAAACTCGATTTATGGATTCCTCATCAGCTTAAGGAAATCATTTGACGCAACGTATTAGCATCTGCGATTCGCTTCTGAAACGCATTGAAATGGATCCATTTCTGAAACGACTGATAACTGGCGACGAAAAGTGGATAGTTTACAACAACGTTAATCGGAAACGATCGTGGGTGATACGAGATGAACCACCTCAGACGACATCAAAAGCTGAGATGCACCAAAAGAAGATTATGCTGTCAGTTTGGTGGGATTATAAAGGATTTTGCACTTTGAACTTTTACCAAGAAACCAAATGATTAATTCCACAGTCTACGTTCAACAACTCGTCAAACTGAGCAATGCAGTCCAAGAAAAGCGGCCAGAATTGGCAAATTGTAAGGGTGTTGTTGTCCAGCACACATCTTTGCTCACTCGCCAAAAATTATTGGAATTAAGTTGGGATGTGTTGTCATATCCACCATATAACCCTGACGTAGCGCCTTCAGATTACCATTTATTTCGTTCCATGCACAACTCCTTAAATAGTAAAATTTTTAATGACGCTGATGATATAAAATCATATTTAATTCAGTTTTTTGCTAGCAGAAGTAATAAGTTTTACAAACACGGAATTATGACATTGCCTGAAAGATGGCAAAGGGTCATCGGCAAAAACCGACAATACCTAATTAAATAAAGTTATATTTTTTTGTAAAAATTTTGAATTTTTCTTCTTATTTAAAATCCTCAATCACTTAGTTGCCAACCCAATAATTACCAAAAATATTCGTTGGTACTTAAGGTATTTAAAAAAATCTAGTTCAACATATAAAGTGATAAAAATCATAATTTATAAAGTAAAAAATGTTTAAAGACATGTACTATGTCATTTATATACTCTTTAATAGTAGAAAAGTAATCAAGAAAACTGAAAAAAACACTTTCAAAGTAAATTGGGATAATTTCGTTTCTAAGAAAAAAATATTTAGTAAAATTTAAAGAATTTAAATTTGTGAAGAAATCAACTGAAACTTTAAGAAAATTCTGTAAGAATAAGCAAGCAGTTTAGCTTAGAATACATGAAATGGTCCTTCTTAACCACCAGAGACGACTAAAGAGATGGAAATAACCAAATAGAAAAATATTCAGACTTTGCATACACTTTGTACTTGGAGTATAACAAAAAAAAAACAACAAAAAATGAAAATTAAAGCAAAATGCAATCAAAGTCAAGATTTCAATGCAAGTCATTCTATTCTACCAATAGTACAAAAAATATAAGAAAAAAAGGCACGATGGTTAGATAAGATGGTTGTCGGTATCCAAAATGCACTTTCCTCCATTTTTTTTCTAAATTATTTTTCTTTTTGCATAATAAAATTTAAATTTAAAACTGCTTAGATTCAAATGTGGGTAAGTTTAATAAACATTAGGATTAAAATCGAAGGACGAAATCAGAAAAGAAGAACTTGACAAAAATACCTCTAGTATTTTGAGGTACTGAATTGACTATTGGTGCTATGGTGGTGTGTTTTTATCTAAGGGCTGATTTTTCTTTTACTTGCCTGTAATACTTGGGTGCAAGGCACAAACTATTGTTGTTTTCAGTAGAAAGGAATTTCCAATAAAAGACGTTGAAAGAACATCTACGTTTTTGTGACATGTTTTATCATCAATGCATTTCTATGCGGTTCGCTGCTGGTTGTAGAAAGTATTGTAGATGATAAGAACATGCAGATGCACTTTTATCACAAAAATAACAGAATGATTTATGTCCATTTATTCTAGCAAATTTTCAGATAAAATAAAATCAAAAATAGAAAATAGAAAATACAAGGAAAAGTGAAAAATACAATGCCCATAAAATCAAATACAAAAAGGAAATGCTATTAGAAAGGATTCTTCCTCAATATGAACCAACTACAGGAAAATTTGTGTCTATTGGAAGAAACTATATTAGGATATGGACTTGTATCAATAGCCTAGAGATATCCTCCAATATATAGTATGTATTTATTTATTTATTTATTTATTCATTGATATTTACTTTCGGTTTTTCCTTTTTCGAGCTTGGTTTGACAATACCTACTCTTACATATGAAACCCAACCAAATATTTAAAAGTTATAAATACGATAAAATAGCTTCCGGATATGGTTAGTTTTTTTTTCTTTAAATTTTTTATTTGAAATGAAGAAAAATTGTTTGGTAAATTTTTCAATTCTATCTCGTTAATAGTTTTTTATTTATTTTTATTCTAACTGCTCTTAGATACAAATTTGTATGTTTTTTTTTTTTTTTTGGATATTCTCAAAAGGGGGAAATATTTCAAAATTTATCTGTTGTAATGAGTATATATAAAAATATTCATGTAACCAATTACAAATCACTGAAATTACGATAATTGAGAGAATATTGTCTAGCAAATCGCGAAGAGATAAGTATGTGCCATGAAATTGCTCTCAATTTAGAATTGTATGCAAAAAGGCTGAACGTTTTGATACAGAATTTTAAAAAGTTAAAAACAGGTGATAATTGCTGCCAACGTTTTTTTGTTATACGAAGTGTATTCCCAAATAGACAAAGAATCGATTGAAGACAAGAATACTTTTTGAGTATATTTTTAAAACTCTTTATATGTTTAATTAAAAAGTATTTTAAATTTAATAACTTTTCGAAAGTTTTGCTAACTGCTCTTTGAAATGGTTTGTTTCAAAAATTTTTCAAAATTTATTTCGAGGGGAAATATTTTGACCATTTTTTTTAAATAGAAATTTTGTAAAAAAAAAATTTAAAAGAATGCCGGTTATTTTTATCAATTTTCTTAATATATGGTCTATAAATAAATATAAATTAGTAAATTTTAGTAAAAATTAGTATTGTTTTTCATTAAAAAATTGTAGTCTCTACAACATAATTCTAATTGGAAGGCCCTTAAGTATCGAGGAACAATTTGTCGATATTACCTTATGCCCAAGATAACCCAAACATCAACAAAATCATTGTGCTCCACCATTTTGTTTTACGCTTTTCCAAAATTGATCTTAATACATATTTCGATTAAGTTGTGACGACCTACGCTATTTTTTCTAATTTTTTTTTTTAATTTTGTTGTATTGTCTACTATGTATGATCCAGAATCGGCCATTTTGTTTGGAATCCTGCAAAAAAAACGATGCAATTACGAGCTGATTTTTTCAAAATTCATTTTCACTAAATTTTTACATGTCACCATGTGTTGCCCTCTTTAACTTTTTAGAAAAATAAAAAAAAGTACCAGGTTTGGTCATAGATGGCGTGAGTGAGCGTATTAAGCTACCATAGACACGTCATACTTTTTTTTATGAGTTTGACATCTGTCAAAATTAATCAGTGCACATTCTCAGCAATTTCGTACAACAATATACATTTTTCCTTTGGTAATCATGTCTTGTTTTGTGCCAGAAAAAGAGCATATGCGGGAAGCTCTGCTTTTCTGCTTCAATTTGAAGAAATCGGCTGCCGAATCGCATCGAATGCTTATGGAGGCCTATGGTGATAGTGCTTTATCGGAAACAACATGCCGTAATTAAGTTCGTTGGACAAAGACGATACCCAATCGCAAAAAATGCTCGCGGAGCAATTGGGTGTTCTCAACCAGCCATTTCAATGCGACTGCGTGCCATGGGGAAAATTGAAAAGATCGGAAAATGGGTGCCCCATGAATTGAACGATAGGCAGATGGAGCGACGCCAAAACACATGCGAAATCTTGCTCACCAGACAAAAAGAAAGACGTTGCTGCATCGGATTGTGATAGGCGACGAAACGTGGATATATTTCAAGAATCATAAACGGAAGAAATCGTGGGTTGATCCCGGCCAACCATCAACATCTTCCCCAACACCAAATTCCTTCGGACGGAATACGATGCTGTGCGTTTGGTGGGATAAGCAGGTTATCGTCTACTATGAGATGTTAAAACCTGGTGAAACTGTCAATGCCCACCGCTACCACCAACAACTGATCAAATTGCACCGTACTCTGCGTGAAAAAACGACGGATTATCAACAAAGACATGACAAGCTGATTTTCCTTCACGACAACGCACCATCGGACAGGAAACTACTTGGAGACACTCAATTGGAAGGTGCTACCCCACCCCGCTTATTCACCTGACCAGGCACCTTCCGATTACCACCTGTTTTCAAGACGTCCGAAAATGGCTTGATGAGGGGTTTGCCTCGAAAGAGCATTTTTTTGGCGTGGTATCCACAAATTGCCTGAGAGATGGGAAAAATGTGTAGCTGCCGACGGCAAGTACTTTGAATAAATTTGTTTTTGCTTTCTATGAAAACAAACATGTCTTTTTTTGTCCAAAAAAACAGCGGATTTAAGTTAATACACCTGGTAAATTTTTTGTTTGTATTCCAAGCCTACAACCTCAGTAATTCTTCCTTCAATTATTTTATATTAGTTAATTTTTAATAAATTGTAAAATATAGTTATACTCAATAAGAAATCTTTGTAGAAAGTGTAATCCAGTCTTCTTGCTGTATTGATTTAATGGAAAATAATTATGGAAAAATAATTAAAGTCATGAAAATTTCAGAAGAAAATTTTATAAAATGAAAATTATTAAAAGGAAAATGAACAAACTTCGATTTCATTGAGACTACCACAAGGTGACTATAGAAATGAAGTCTTGAAAAGAAAATTTAACTAACTAGAAGGATAAGTTAGCTGATATGGAAATTTATTTATGGAAGTTAGTATTGGCGGTATTAGGAAACGAAGAAGGCGGAAAATTTTTGATATAAATTGGATAGACGAAACGAACAAGAATAAATCTGGTTCCTTTCCGTCTTGGATTTGTTAATTGCCACAAAATAAATTTGAAATTACTGCGAAAATTAAATTAACTTTAGCCTCGTTATTGTTCGGCCCGATTTATATAGTAAAATAATTTAAATGCTTGTTAACATAATTGGTAACCGCGTTCTCCTTCGTTGTATTTCATTTATCCTTTTCCGTTTACCGGGTATCTACTCCTATGAATATATCATTGATGCCAATTTGCTTTTAGTCCATTCTACTCAGTCTATTTAAAACTTCTAAATGCAAATATTTTTTGGCTGGGACGAGGAGAAAGATGCAATCGATTGGAATTTTATACTACGTGTATACAAAAATAAGAGTATAACCAAAACTAAAAGTTTAATTCTCTGCTCTGGCTTTACGCCTTCTATTCTGATGATTGGAAAATATTATGCAAAAAGGAAAGCTAATTCACTCACTAAACCGATTTTGATTAAAAGTTCTAGAAATTCCCAAAGTCAAATTCGACGGTTTGCAATTAGTGGATTCCAGCGTCAAGATTTAAATTTAGACAATTTGAATATGTCAAGCTGTGTACTTCAACGATTAGCTTATATCTATTACTATTCAATTGTAATTTTCATTTTATTTTCAAATTTAATAATGAATTCGATGAGGAAAGAAATCACAAACAGTATATATAAAAAAAAAAGTACTGTACTGCAAAATCCTTGACTATCATCCAAAATATCTCAACTTTTCATTGTAGCATATTTGTTTTTCAGTGCAGGTATTTTCCCTTAAGAAGAGTATTTATTTTATGCCCGACTATTTATAAAATATCTTCTTTCCGTTTTAGAAATATCAAAACCATTGATTATAAAAATATACAATACATCCTTTGGTCATTTTGAGGAGATTTTTGAATTTCGGTACGAAAAATTGGTATTTTTAAAATGAACAGACAAAAACCACAATTTAGTAAACATTCATAAAACATGAAAGATTGTGAAATATCACGAAATAAAAGGAAATTTTATTATTTTCTCCACTTACATCTTCTATAATTTAATTAGGCTAGACGGTATGAAATTTACACAAAATCGCTTAGTGCGAATATTTCTTTATGGGAAACCACTAAACGATTACTCTTGTACAAAAGAACATCACACCTACTGAAACAAAATGACGATAACTGGGCAAAAACAGATAAAGAAAAAGCCGAAGTATTTGCTAAATATTTGGTAAACACTTTTTCTCCACATGATGATATAGAAGACAAATCACATACTAACAAAATAATCGAAGAACTAATTTTATCAGTTCCTATGAGTTTTTCTCCCAAAAATTTGAAGCCCTTGGAAATTAAAACTACTATTCTGCGCTTTAAAAATAAAAAAGTTCCTGATTATGATCTAATAACAGCTCCTATTCTGAAGCAAATGTCCCGAAAATCTTTAGTTTTAATTACATAAATTTTCAATGATATCCTGCTTATAATTTATTTTTTCTTATTCTGGAATTTTTCTATCATTAAAATGATTTCTAAACCAAATAAACCCGTTAATTCTATTTTTTCCTACCTACAGACCTATCAGCCCCTTACCAATCCTTGGTAAGATTTTTGGTAATGAAAAAAATTATTCCTGATCACCAATATGGCTTCCAATCTGAACACTCCAGAATCCAGCAATCCCAGCAATGCCATCGCGCTGGAATATGGCTTCCAATCGCATTGCATCCTCTCCTGACAGGAAAGAGTATTGCCCAAGAGTATTTTTAGATTTCTGCCAAGCTTTTATTCGTGTGTGGCATTCTTGACTCATCTGGAAACTCAAGAGCTTTCTTCCTTAAAAATACTAACTTATCATAAATTCATATCTCTCACGATGTCATTTCCAAGTTGCAATTAACTCAGAATCATTGAAAATATAGCCGGAGTCTCACAAGGTAGTATACTGAGTACCATTTTATATAATATTTTTACCCATGACATCCCTAATACTATCATTGCTACCTATGCAGATGATACTGCCATATTTGCTACCCATATAAATCCTGATATAGCTTCCAATAATTTACAATCCCATATACACAACCATCAATCCTGGTTTAAGTGATGTGAAGAGTGGGGACATGATTCTACAATATGATAAAGTACGGTATTTGGAACTTTACCTGGATAAAAGATTAACATGGAACCCTCAGACTGGACTAAAAGAACTTGAGGACACTAAACGTTACCTATAACTTTTTAGACTACTGGACAACCGCTCAAAACTAACAATCAAAAGTAAACTTCTAATCTACACATACAATACAATTATAAAACCAATTTGGACTTATGGAATTGAACTTTGGATTCAACAAAACGTTCCAATTCCTATCGCGTCTAGGCCTCGCAATTGAAAATGCTCCGTAAAATGGTCATACAAGGGTCATTCAACAAGTACTTAGCCTCACCGCCCGATGGAACTGCTGTCACAAAAGAAATTTTCCATCGTGCGGTACATTCTTTTAGTAGCCTATTGTCAAAGTTTCAATTGATTCCCTTCATTAGTTTTGTTTTGAGAGGCTTTGAAAGCGAGCGTGTCGGTCGGTTGCACAAAAATGGAAAAAGAACAATATCGTTGGGTGATTAGATTCTTGTTTTTGGAAGGGAAAACGCGCAGCGAAATCAAAGATCGCTGGGATGATGTGTATGGTGACTCTTCTTCTTCGATGGCGACCATCAAGAATTGGTTCAACGAGTTTGTTCGTGGCCGCACGTCGGTTTTTGATGAGCCACGCCCAGGTGCCCCGAAAAAGGTTGCTACGGAGGAAAACGTTAGAAAAGTCCACGATGTCGTGTTGGCAGACCGTCGATTGAAGGTTCACGAGAAAGCTGAGACTGTGGGCATCGCAGTAGGAACGGTGCATCATATTCTACACGAAGAACTGGGCATGAGAAAGCTGTCGGCGCGATGGGTGCCGCGTTTGCTCACACCGGAAAACAAGCGCAACCGTGAGACCACATCGGCGACGTGTTTGGCGCTGTTTCAGCGCAATCCAGCGGAGTTCTTGCGTCGTTTCGTGACCGTCGACGAAACATGGATTCACTGGTACACACCAGAGACCAAGGAATAGTCGAAACAGTGGACTTCACCCGGCGAACGTGCTCCGAAGAAGGCGAAGACTGTTCGATCGGCCGGAAAGGTGATGGCCACCGTTTTCTGGGATTCACAAGGTGTGATCCACATCGATTACCTCGAGAAGGGTAAAACAATCACGGGGCGCTACTATGCTGACTTATTGGGCCGATTTGACGTCGAATTGAAAAAAGCGGCCCCGCTTTGCGAAGAAAAAAGTGCGGTTCCACCACGACAACGCGCCGGCTCACATCTCCGCCGTCGCCATGGCCAAATTGGTCGAATTACGCTACGAATTGCTGCCCCATCCACTGTACTCTCCATATTTGGCCCCCTGTGACTACTTTTTGTTTCCAAACTTGAAAAAATCACTCACCGGGAATAGATTTGGGTCGAATGAGGAGGTCATCGTCGCCACGGAGGTCTATTTTGCTTCCTTCGAGAAAATGTATTTTTTGGACGAGTTAAAAAAGTTAGAGCATCGCTGGGCCAAGTGTATCGAGGTTGAAGGAGATTATGTGGAAAAATAAATTGCCACCTTTCCAAAATTTTCGTTTTTCTATTGTAGGCTAAGTACTTGTTGAATGACCCTCGTACATCGTGATCTAAAATGTTTCCTTTGTTTTTGTGCATTTCCTACTATCTAAAAAACTTGTGCATTTCCTACTATCAAAAATTAGCAGATAGCTTTTAAAACTTTTGTATATAGATTTCCTTACCAATGAAATTTGATTCATCGAAAATGTGTCATAAAAAGAAGTAATTGCCACTGTTTTTTTCTTCTTCGAACATCAATAAACAAAAAGGAATATTTATGAAATGGCAAACTAAACTTATAGCTTTTTTAAAATTCAATAAAACCATATCCGGTAATGGGTGTGTAACAGAAGCCCAACCCTCCTTCTCTTGGCTCAACAACAAAGTCAAACTGTTAATTTTATTCTATTTTAAGAAAATTGTCGGAAGCATGAACTTCCCTGAATGTATTACACCATGGGTAAAAAATGAACACCCTAGAAAACCATAATTTACGATCTAACTAAAATTCCATTATTTGGAAATTCTTTGTCATGCGATCTCATATGAAGAGAGCACACAAAATGATGCTGTTCCCATGTTAACAAACCATTGTTTGTTCTTAAAGTTTAATGTTAACGACCCTATTCCATTCCGTTTTCACCCTTTCACCCACATCAGTTAATGTTATATTATTAAAATGAAATAATTTCTACGGGAATCATTGGTTTTTACAATATGTAAACAATTTCGAAAAGATTCTCTAATTTCAAGTATAAAATGTCATTCAACATTAATTCCTATACTTGCACTATATGTGTACTTGGTACATTGAACCATATTAATCTCATATTTCTCTTAGATGTACTACTGAAATTTCAAATAAAAGATATGAAAACAAAACAAAAAAGGAAATGGAAAAAATAGCAATGAGACTAGAGAACATATGCTTCCTCCGGTTATATGCCGCCATGACAGACAGTAAACAATGTGTATTTCGGGTGACTTCTGCTAGGTGTCATGGATTCAGATTCCAAAATTGAGTTCAGTACTCGTGCGGCTATACAGAAGGATTTGCTGATGGCTTGTATATATCTATATGATTATTTGTACAGATTCATATTGTACAGATTGGAGGCAGTTAGGAAATTGTTTTTGTACAACGATAATGGTCCCGAGAATGGAGGCGGACTGGTAGGCATGGATTCATGGATGGATGGATGAAGGGAAGAACAACAACATCAATAGCAACAGTAACAAATATTGGCGGTGTGTATACATGTGGTTAGGATGCTAAAATACGAGTAAAGGTGAAAGACTTTAATTACACTCTTTAGTATTTGAAGTAAATGAACGCGTGAACATTCCAAAGAGATGGGAATCATTTTGTAATCACGAGATGAGATGAGGTGACATAAGAAAAGCATTCGTTTGTTTGTGGCATAAGACTACCCATATGGGTGCTATTACGAGTAAACGTTCATTTAATATTCAACAGTCTACTCGTATCTGTAAGCACTGCTTGACTGATCCTATATTCGCGTGGTGCTAAGTTACCATTTTAGGTCCTCCTAACTTGGTTGTTATAATATTGTTTCCATTTCAATGTTTTCTATTTGTTCATACATCATTCTGAAGGGGTCTTTTCGCCTCGAATCTGATATTCTTCTCCATGCCTATCTTCAAAAATTTCTTCATCTCTTATCATCCCCTACTATGATAATGTGGTAGCGTGAACGGTTTTCTTTTCCTATAACCACACCTGACTCTAACGAATACTATCTAGAATAACTCCTATTTTAATTGAGGTAATATACAGCAACCTCGACTTTGCCATGGCAAAAATCAACAAATATACGTACAAAAAAATACTAAACACAATCGCGTTTAATTACAAATATTATTCCTCTTCAAGTTTATTTAATTTTTCCTGTTCTGTTTTCTATTCTATGAATCTGTAAATTTTGTTTTAACATCATTTTTTTTTGTATAATATTTAAAATTCAACATTAATTGTTATAGGACTATTAATTAAAAATTATAAATTTTTATATTTATTTAAGTTATGTTATACGAAGAAAGTGTATAATTAGTTAACTTGAAAAAAGGATATTTTCCTGAGCGGCTTTGAATAATTACGAGTATATTTTTATATAAAAAGGAAGTATATGAAGGTATATTGGGAAATAAAACTGAGAAGAACTTTAGAGCGACAGGAATCATAAGAGGTTATTCTGAGAAATAAATACAGTCTGAAAAGAAAAAAACAACATCCTTTACGTTGATTGTAATAATTTTCTTATTATAAAAAACAACATCCTTTACGTTGATTGTAATAGTGGAAATGAAAGTAATTCATGCACGATGAAACTTATGGCAATATATGTTAGGCTTCAGGCTGGTCGTAGATTTTATATTATAAAACCCAAAAATTAAAATATCTTTTCTTAACGCGTGGCACATGATAACATATTTTAGCCTTGTTAGTTATAGTCTGCTCAAATTTGGCAACATGCTAGTATGCTAAGGCATGTCGAAGCAGCTGTTAACCGTTGTTTCAACTACATATATCCTGTGGATTAAATTGGACTTGTCCGGTCGACTCAATCCTAATCGAAACCGGTCAAAAACCCATCTTTCTGCACCTTCACAAACCCCATATTAAATTTACTTATAATAATCTTTGCTTTGCTAACTATACTAATTTAGTCGAAACTATTACAATTGGGAATAAAAAAGATTCTTATACTTCGAAAATTATGGAAGCCTTGGTCGGGAGCGGTGCTGAGAATATCTATGTCTGTAAATAGGTTGAGGCAGACTTCTATCTATCTTTTTTTTCGAACAGTTTAACGAGCACGAAGAATATTTATTTCTATTCAGGGATGCGGCGACCATCTTTAATATAACTTCCTTTGCATACGAGCCCATTCCAAAAAATGGATCAAAGAATCTGTATAAAATTTTGTGTGAAAAACAAAATTAATTGTGCGGATGCATTCCTAATGTTGACTGTGGCAACATTTATCAGTGGTAAAAAATGTTCTCAGAGGGCCGAGAAGATGTCAACGACGAACCTGCAGTTCGGTCGAATGTGAAGGTTTTGCTTACAGTTTTCTTCGATTGCAGGGGCGTGGTGCAACATGAGTTCTTGCCACAGGGTAGAACAGTCAATAAGAAATATTATCTGCAAGTTATGCGCAAGTTTTGCGAAGCAATCCGCCAGAAATGCCCGGATTTGTGGAAGAACAAAAATTTGCTTTTACACCATGATAACGCGCCTGCTTACGTATCGTTGCTTGTGCGAGAATTTTTGGCCAAAAATAACACATTTATAATGCCGCAGCCACCGTATTCCCCAGATCTGACCCCCTTTTGACTTTTTCTTGTTCCCGAAACTGAAGAGCCCCATGAAAAGACGACGCTACGCTACGATTCAGGAGATAAAGACGGGATCAAAGGAGGAGCTGAACAAGATCTCAAAAAATAATTTTTTGAAGTGGGACAAGATATAATATCTGGTTGGGATTACTTTGAAGAGGACAAAATTGATATTCATGAATAAATAAATAATTTCTGAAAAAAACAAAAAATTCGCGGTACTTTTTGAACAGACCTCGTGTATCGAGATCGATGGCACAGAAATCCGCGATTTGCTTTATAGAGTCTTTCTCCATACTATAAGGGGCTGTGGGCTATAAGGGCGGCTGTTTTATCAATCAACGCAACATTATCATCATCTTTACTGACAGCCAAGCCACCGCCAACCCAAAGCTATTAGCGGCCAATTTTATGATCCTGTTCTCAACGATATTCGATAAAGCCTATTCAACAGTAAATATTTAGAGTTGCGTTGGGTGCTGGGGCATGTGAAATAACGGGAAATGAACGTGTGATCAGTTTTATAGAGAAACTCTCCGGCGTCTTGTACTCACAACTATCCCTAATATGCCTCGCCTATTAACAGAACGGAAAACAATAGGTGTAGAAATACATACTGGACTAATAGTGAGACCTCTTTGGCATATCATTGGTGAACTACCAACAATGTATTCTCTCAACATTCTTACCGAAATTCTGGGCACAAAAACTGCTCAGAATAAGGATAGGGCATACGGTTCTTACCCATAACTTTTTTTTTGGAAATCAGACTCGTACTATTTGCCAATACTGTGACGTTCTGCTAACTATTGCATAATAAAATAAGAATTTTTTTCCGAGTACGGTTCCCCCATTGTGGAGCTCCTACATCAAATGAAATATACTAACATGCTCCACAAAATATAATAAACCCTAACGAATATATTTTACTAAGAACAGAGCAACTTTGTTTGTGAAACTGTTGACACCCAGTCACACGAAACTTCAAGCCGCAAAGTGGCCTCATGGCCGTCTTGCTATGAAAATTGTCCTTGGCTAATGCCTTTAGGACCTTTCATACAAACAAACAAACGGAGTACACTTCTTTCTCGTGTTTGTATAGTTGCAGAGTTGGAAGTAGGTGGGGTGGTGTTGTTTCAAAGTTATAAAAATTATGCCTAAGTATGCAAAGTTTTACTTGGAGTACTGAAAGAGTGTGTATTTTTTTCAAGATACCGAGGTGGGTGTTGAAAAATTATTTAAAAAAAAATAAGATAATTAAATTTTGCGCCAAGATTTCTTTCCAATTGTACGAGTATTTTTCATTTTATTCCTGTTCAATTTTAAAGCTTACACGTATATAAAATAATCAAAACAGATGTATGATATGAAGAATCAATACACGTGAAAATAAACCTCAAATTTAATAATTAAATAAATAATGCAAGAAGCACTATCCCATACATCATATCAAATAACCTCCCCTCCAAATCCAACATACTGGCCAACATCTGTTTCAAAACGACCTGATATCCTCGATTACTTCATTAGCACTCCTTCAATTACCATGAATTCTAGTATTGAAACTCTTTCCGATTTAAACTCTGATCATAGTCCTGTTCTCCTTAGCCTTATTTCTAAGCCAATCTTAAAGACTCTTCCTCCTAGGCTGATAAATGGCAAAATTGACTGGAACAGATTTAGATACAAATTAGACCAACAGATTGACTTAAAACGAACGTTAAAAACAGCAAATGAAATTAATGATGCTGTAAATGACCTCACTATATATATACAACATGCAGCCACAACTGCTCATATCTCTAACAATACTACACAACTACAACAACAAAATTTACCAACTAAAATACGGACTTTAATTAACGAAAAAAGAAAAATGAGAATGAAGTGGCAACGCGTACGAATGCCTAGCTACAAACAGGAACTTAACCGACTACAACGTGAACTAAAAATGGAAATTAGTAATCACTATAATGAACGACATGAAACTTATACAAAATCGCTTAGTGACAATATTTCTTTATGGGAAGCCACTAGACGAATACTCTCGTACAAAAAAACATCACACCCACTGAAACAAAATGACGGTAACTGGGCAAAAACAGACAAAGAAAAAGCCGAAGTATTTGCTAAACATTTGGTAAATACTTTTGCTCCACATGATGATACGTATATAGAAGACAAATCACATACTAACAAAATCATCGAACAACTAATGTTCCCACTCCCTATGAGTCTTCCTCCCAAAAATTTTAAGCCCTCGGAAATTAAATCTACAATTCTGCGCCTTCCCAATAAAAAAGCTCCTGGTTATGATTTAATAACAGCTCCTATTCTGAAGCAAATTTCCCGAAAAGGTTTAGTTTTAATCACATATATTTTTAATAGTATACTGCGTACAACCTATTTTCCCTTACTGTGGAAATATTCTGTCATTAAAATGATTCCTAAACCAAATAAATCTATTAATTCTCCTTCCTCCTATAGACCTATCAGCCTCTTACCAATTCTTGGTAAGATATTCGAAAAACTGCTATTAAAACGACTCTACCCTGTCTTAGTTAACGAAAAAATTATTCCTGATCACCAATTTGGCTTCCGATCTGAACACTCCACTATCCAGCAATGCCATCGCATTGTTGACCATATTGCATCCTCTCTTGAGAGGAAAGAGTATTGCCCAGGAGTATTTCTAGATATCTCCCAAGCTTTTGATCGTGTGTGGCATCCTGAACTCCTTTGGAAACTCAAGAGCTTTCTTCCTTCAACATACTACCTTATCATAAATTCATATCTCTCCCAACGACATTTCCAAGTTGCAATCAACTCAGAATCGTCGGAAATATATCCTATTCTCGCCGGAGTACCACAAGGCAGTATCCTTGGTCCCATCTTATATAATATTTATACGCATGACATCCCAGCTTATCCTAATACTATCATTGCTACTTATGCAGATGATACGGCCATACTTGCTACCCATAAAAATCCTGACATAGCTTCCAACAATTTACAATCCCATATCCACAACCTTCAATCTTGGTTTAAGAGATGGAGAGTGAAGGTAAATGAACAGAAGAGTGCTCACATTACTTTCACACTTTGTCAAGGTAAACCTACCCCTTTATACCTTAATAGCAACATGATACCGCAATATGATAAAGTGCGTTACTTGGGACTTTTGCTGGACAAGAGATTAACATGGAACCCACATACTAGATTAAAAAGAGCTGAAGCTAACAGACGTTACCTACAACTTCTTAGACTACTGGACAAACGCTCGAAACTAACAATTAAAAGTAAACTTCTAATCTACAATACAATTATAAAACCAATTTGGACATATGGAATTGAACTTTGGGGTTCAACGAAACGTTCCAATTCCTATCGCATCCAGGCCTTACAATCCAAGATCCTCCGTAAAATTGTTGATGCCCCCTTTTATGTTCGTAACACTGTAATACATCGTGACCTAAATGTTCTATTTGTTCATAACCTGTGCATTTCCCGCTATCAAAAATTTCATTCCCGTTTATCCTATCACCATAATCCACTTGTGAGAGAATTGTCTTGTACAGCCCTCCCCGGAAACACTCATCGGAGACTTAAGAGACAATGGCCTAGAGATTTTCTAGAGGAATGTAACTTCCATTAGTTGGAGAAACGCCGATGGGTGTTTACTCCCACTTCATGATGCACAAGATTGTTAATTAAAATGTTATGTAAATTTGCTTGTTACAATAAAATTGTAGTTGCAGATAAAAAAAAAAAAAAAAAAAAAAAAAAAAAAAAAAAAAAAAAATAATGATTGATTACACGTATATTCTTAACATTTTAATAATTTTTTATAAGTAGAATATTCTTTCTTTATTTCCATTTGCGATAGGATTAGGAGGATTTTCACAGATTCAAAAACCAATTTTAATATCCAGCATGGCCGATGATAACATGCTAATTGACAAGCCACTTTTTGAGTAGAGAGGAAAAATGAATAATGGCTTATTTTAACGTTGATATAAAAGACGGTTACCATATTTGAAAGGTTAATATTAGTTATATCTCTTAAAAGGAACAATTTTCAATGGATTTTAACTGTTTCATTTATTCGGAGTAAAATTGGGAAACCGCCGTTTGCCAATAGATGGCGGCAACAGTAAATGCTGGTCCAAAATATCAGATCAGAAACGTCAAATCGTAAGTTTGGGCATCTGTCAACAACTTCTCATTATTATATTTGTGACTTTTTATCGGCGTTATATATTTTTTTGTTCGCGAAAATATCGAAATTTGAGGCAAATAAGCGTTATTTGCGGAAAGTTTTTGTTTTTGCTTTCAATTAAAAAAAATTTGCGGCTGAAGGGCTCGAATGATTGTAAAAACTTATGGTGAGGCTTAACGGTACAAAAGTGGTGATTTCGACGTGCAAGACAAGGACCATCCCGCACCGGTGAAAAAGTTTGAAGACGATGAATTGGAGGCATTACTAGACTAAGATCCAAGTAAAACACAACAAAATTCATTGGGCGTAACTCCACAAGCAATTTTACATCATTTGAAATCCTTGTAAATGATCCAAAAGCAAGGAAATTGGGTGACATACAGAAATTTGGTACATTGGCAACAAAAGAAGCGTTTCTACCTTGGTACATCGTATTGGGACTGGCAATAAAAAGTGGATCTATTACGACAATGACCAGCATTATCCCTTCCGATCGATGACGCTCCTGGCTGAGCAGCATATTTGATCTTACGAAGATGCCAAAAATTGGGTCGATTCGTGGATCGCCTCAAAAGACGAGCAGTTTTTTTGACATGGAAACCGTATACTGCTAGAGAAGAGATGGGCAATACTTTGAAGCATAAATATGTGAACATTTTCCACAATAAAAAATCGAATTTTTAAAAAAGACGGCGGTTTTCCATACTTAGATAGGTAAAAAAAAAGTTCCAAAGTTTCTCGAAATTTTTAACAACCAATAGGCAATACTTTTACTTGACGACTTTTTTTGTAACAAACAAAATTAATATATTTAGAATAATTTAAAACATTGAATTTTATAAAAATTATTGTACGACGCCTAAAGAATATTGCATTACTTAACTCACCTTCGAATTTTTCATAAGAAGTAAACGAAAGTTTCTCCGGCACATATTGTTGACGTTTCGCCGAATTATCAACCATGGATCTGTCAACCGAAAATGAAGCGACTTTCTTCAAGACATTACCATCTCCACCCGGGGGGCCTTGAATTTGTGTAATATTGTTAATTCCATTGTTTGCAGGCATAAAATGCTGATTAACATGAACTGCTGATGATGCTGATATCAGTGTTGATGATGGTTCTATCGTTGAGGAAATTGCTGATGCCGTAGCTAATGTTCCACATGAATTTAAATTCACAACGGATGATTGACTACCGTTCGTTGTTGTGGAGCTCTTTCCTTGCAAGGAACTATCATTGAGGCTTCCTATTTAAAAAGAAAAAAAAAATACGCTATAAATCAGGGATGAGAAAGTAAACAATAAAAGGTAAAAGATTGCATAAATTTTATTTAAATAAGGACTGCTCAACAAAATTATAGAAAAATTACATAATATTATTGGTATGGTTTTATGTAGATTCAATGGATAGAGTAAAATTTTAGGACTCATTTTTATTTTCATTTAGGACTCTCTTTTTTTGACGTTGTATTTCACAAATAGTTCACAAGTGCTCAGGACGATCGAATTCCAGTTGAATCTTCTTCACTGTTTTTTAACTTCACACTATATTTCTCTGATCTAACTTTATCCGCAGATCACTCCACATAATGGTTCTCATTTACACTTTCTGACTTTTTTCGTTGTTGGCTGTATTACCGACTTCAGCCAGTCGTTCCTGAACCAGTCATTCAGACTAAACTCCACTACTTGATTTCGTCGTTCGCTCAATATTTATATTAAATAGTTGTTCCTCTAATACTTCCCAACTTTAAACAGTCGTTCCTTATATTTATACTGCTCTGGCGTATCTCTAGAACATTTCGGCAGCAAACTTTCTAGAATACTATGGGAACTCTCTAGAGCATCTTCTCTAGAATCTTTTAGAACACGCCAGAGACATGTTACGTCTTAACATTATATTTAAAATAATTTCTATATAAGAGAATCAAAAAGTAAACTGTAAGAAAAGTCATTCAAATAATGAGGAAGAACCGTCATTAATTTTGATAGAAAAGATATTAAATTGGGAATATTTTTCCAGTAAATTCAATAATGCAGATATCATAGTCACTCGAAAAGCAATTCTAGTCAATTTAGTGTGAATCCTTTTTTGAGTGACCAACTGTTTAAATTTAGAAATTACTAGAATGGCGAACATAATAGGTTCATGTAAGACTTCCCTGACAAGCTTGTGAGCTTCAAATTAAAAGTAATTCAACATATTGTAAATTTTGTTGCAGGATTCAATAAAAAAACAGGATTTTATTTCTCCTTAACTGCCATCCCAGAACAATTAACTCTTTTACGCCCTTATACTAGTGTAATCTGTTAATTTAATACAATTAAATGCTCTTGTGAGGTAGTTATCTGTAAAGTTAAAGAAAAAAATAAATAATTACACGCCTACTCGAAGTAAATATTGCAGAAATCTTATCGAGTTTATACAGAGTTTCTTAATAGGTATGCTGTCTTTGGCAGTCTATTTTTCTAATAATTTAAATGAAAATTTGGTTGAAAATGACTACATAAACAAGGAAAATTATCAGAACTCAAAACAAAGGCACCACCCGCCGAAACAGTTTCAGGAACTTCTTCTGCCTCCAGGAAAACTTACTTTCTGGTGTGGATTTTGGTCGGGCGGAATCAGACTGTCTAATGTGAATTTAGATAAATACTTTTTTAGATTTTTACATGGCTGTGAGCTGCAATTAGAATTCTTCTCTAGCCGGATGAGATATAAAGAAAGAGTTTTCTGGATTATTAATTGAATCTCCATCAAGTCCCTAAATTATTCATACTATTTTTTACAATTCTTTAGTCACTGCGTACTATTTTACCAAATCAGCCTTCTTTGGGATTTTTAGATGTGTTTGAGCTACATTTAAAGGTCTTCCTTCACCTTACTAAGCTTGTTCTTAAATTAGTACAATACAATCTGCGCTTCCCAGTTAAGCTTTAGGGCTTTTTCTTGCATTTAACACGTACTTGTTTTAAGATCCAAATTAGTTTTTCTTGGGTTTAAGTTCAAAGTTTTGTAAGTTTAAGGTTTTTTGTGAGGTTAAATTTTTTATATCTCGTTCTATTTACTTGCTTCAAAAAAAAAATTCCTTATTAAATCTAATTGCCTTATGGTTTATAAGAATATTTTTTTTTTGGCTTTCAAGATGTCTCGGAGTTAAATTTAGAATTTTTTCTTACCCTTTATTAGTATTTATTTTTGAATTTTAGTAGTTTTAAGGATATAATTAGCCTAATTAACATGAATGACTGTAGTCTCAGAATATATAATCTTGGCATTTTCCTGTTTTTGGTTTAAATTAGAATTTTTTTGTGTGGAATAAATTAAAATTTTTTAAAAGTTTATAAGATCCTAAAAGTTGTAGCCATGGTGAAACTCTACACTCTATGAGAGAGTTCAGCATCTAAGAAAAATTAATTACACTAACTAGGCTGACCATGACTAGTGGAGAGAGGAAGAAAAAATGCAGCCGGATCACTTTCAAAACCATTTAACATCCACAAGTATACGGTTACTATCCTCATTAAGTCTGCCCAGCCTTTAGCATACGCCAACGTCGACGTCGTGCGAGAGGTCTTCATTGAGGCGGTGACGAAAAATCTTGGGCTTCGCGTAAACAAAGGCAAAACCAAGTGCATGGTAGCAGCAGCGGTGTCGAAGATAACACAAACTCGCACTACTCACATACAGATACGATATTAAAGCTTCGAAATAGTTAAATCATTTTCTTTTTTGGGATGCCTTCATCGCACCCGATAACAACATGGAAGAAGAAATCCGCGCATGACTATACTAGACACTAGTCTTACCAGTCCGCATGTATTCTTCGAAAACTTTGGTTTTCAGGAACAACTTTTGCGAACTCTTGTCTGCGTTTGAGAGGAGGATATTTCGAAGAATTCGCAAGCCCCCATATAGGGATGGATGATTACAGAGCGTATTAAATGACGAAATTCTGGAGCGTTATCGTATGGATTAGAAAGATCCTGCAAAAACAAGAAGGGTCCCAGAAGAGGAAGTAGACTCTGAATTCAGTGGAGCGACAAAAACACGCTGCGAGTAGAAAACCATGGCGCGAAGCCGAGACGTCTGGAGTTATTTTATTCAACAGATCTAGACCGCACTCCCGTTTGGCGCACCGTTAATGATGATGATAAATGATCGGGTCGTACTACTTTCAAAATGAAGCTGGCGCGACGGTAACTGTAAATGGTGGCAGGTATTGAGTGATAACCGATTTTTTTCTGGCCTCACTTGCAGACAGTTGAGCATGGGACTTAATGCAGACGAACCAACGTTGAGTTATTTCGAGATTTGATAGTGTCAGCAGGCCACAAAAATTAATCCGTTTTGGCCCCTTCGATTTTGTTTAGAAGACTTTGTTAAATCAATAATCTTTCTAACCTGGAGAACAACATCATTTAAACCATCAATGAGATTCATTCCGATGGAAAAGTCATCCATTATTGAACATCTCGGATCACCTCTTGGAAAAAAATCATGAAGACCATTTTTAATTTAGTTTTAAAAATGAAGCGCTCTTAATGGAAAACCTCTTATAAACGAATAGCTTAGGTTTTAAAATAAAGCACAATTGTAAAAAAACTACACTTTTTAGATCTTTTAGTTTAAATTTTTCTATAAGACAATTAAAAAAAATGTAAATTTTTAACTTAGGACATTTGATGACAACTTAAGGGCACACCGGCAATATCACTAGCTATATTCGAACTGAGAAACGCTGGAAACTAGAAGCGAGACCTTCTATTAGTTTCCTATCAGTAGTGTCACTCAAGTAATTTTTTTAGTATCACTCAATAAGGATACAAAAAAAAAATACTTTTTTATAGAAAAATTACCCTATTTTTTGAAAATTTTTTTTTTGCGAAAGGATTTTGACAATATTTTTACATATATTTTTATCAATTCATATTATTTGGATCTTTTATCCAGAAAAAATATCATCAAACCTATTTTGACGCGCATTTTTATTCAAACTCAGTTGCTGGCAAATTTTAAAAAATATGCCCGAAAAGTTTTTTGAAAATTTACGCAAAAAGCTCGAAAGTGTTTTTTTTATTGTATTTAAAACTATTCGATTTCGTATATATTTGTATGTACAAACTTGTTAAATTATTAAATCCCGACTAAAAGTCCATAAGCACAAAATAATAATAATGCACACAAGTTGAATGTATTCACAATTCTCAGCGTATATGGGAGTAGCTTTTATAACAACAGAACTATTGTAGATGAGAAATGTGGCTAGGTAGAAAGAGACCCAAGAATCCCACTTCAGCTCCCAGAATATCAGTTTCCATTGCAAATAGAATATGGGGAAATATGAGATGTCAGATTATTTTACGGATATATTTCGTAATATATGGTGTTCTTGAAAGTAGAATTGAAAATTAAGCTCACCCACCCGTTCATAACAGAAAACAACAACGCTTCGTTTACACAATGCATCAGTTTACTTTTGGACAGGTAAATAGTAGCAGTTGTTACGTTTCTTAAAGGCACCATCTGATATTGTTCTCTGCTCTGATATGTTCCCAATGGCGATACAAGTATTCTGGCATATATGGCAAATAGTTCATTCCACGGGCATTTATGAAGTTCTGTTTACAATATTCTGTTTGTGGTATTAACTGAAATTCTTACCATTTTCCCATTACCATTGTTAGCATTACGACGTTGCCTTTGTTTTTATAGGTACCCACAGTGTACACATTTCCTACATTATAAATACAGTGACCCATTTTGGAATTTTGAAAATTCATATTTTTCTATTTTACTTATGACTGACTGGATATTTTCCCACTACCATTATTATTATTATTATTCTTATTATTATTATTATTATTATTATTATAACGATTATGGTTGTTCTGTGCACATTTGCACTTGTGCAGATTCGCTGACCAGTTTTATTGGCATCCTATAGAAAAATTACGGGTTGCGAATAAACCTGGGTCAAAAGGTACTCGTGATTTGTAATAATTTATAAAAGCCTAACCTGAATCCAATCGCTTTCCGTTGAAATCCATAATAGGTAGACTTTATTGTTGTTATTCTATTTTAGAAATGTGCAAACACTAAATTCTTTTTATCACTTTTGAATTTACTCATAAACAAAATTGTGTCGAGTACCACAAAATATCCCATAAGGGAAGAATTCAGATTATTCAAAAATAAATGTGAATTTTTTTAGTACGCAGGGTTAATTTTGAAAATAATTCAAGTCTCCACATCCTATTCATTCGTATAAGCATGCGATTATCGTAATGTTTAGTGATTAATAAATCTTTTTAAAGATTCTTAAAAAAGTTTATGGTATATTTTTTTTAGGCTGTTTGATGGCGGTTGTGGTGAACACAAATTGATGTCTGAAAATTTAAGATACCCAAAACTTTACTTAAAGGATCTATCTTAGGCAAAATTTATTTTCTGCTGAAGTGCTTTCCATAGTGGCGCTTATAAATACTGCAATTTCTTACTATAATCGACTTATGGATTCGATAAAATCAATAGTTTTAAATAAAGACTGATCCTTGCGAGTACAAGATACTCCGAAAAAGTTTTTTATTTCAGCTATGCAAGTGCCATTCTGGATAATGGTTGGGGATTACGGTTTCGCCTTAGAGACAGGAGATAGCTCTTAATTTTGGATATATTAAATTCTACTCTAATCTTCGAGCCCCATAGTAATACGAGGTCAGTTCAAAGAGTATCGCGAATTTTGAATTTCCGCGGGTTACGTGTATTCAATTTTCGATTTTTTTGTGGCGTTATTTTGGTACTCATGTCTCTCACTTATGTCGACAAGTTCGGTCATTGAACGAAAATTGAATACACGTAACCCGCGGAAATTCAAAATTCGCGATACTCTTTGAACTGACCTCGTATTAGATTTTTGCCCATTCCAAAAAATAGATCACATAATCTGTATCAAATTTTGTGTGAAAAAGAAAATTAATTACGCGGACGCATTCCGAATATTGACTGTGGCATATGGTGTAGCTACCTTGGACTTAAGCAACGTTTATCAGTGGTACAAAATGTTCTCAGAGAGCCGAGAAACGTGAACGACGAAAAGCGTGCCGGACGAACGAGCACGTCACCAACAGACGGAAACATTGATTTTTTTAATTATGAGTTCTTGCCACAGGGTAGAAGGGTCAATAAGGTATATTACCTGCAAGTTATGCGCAAGTTGCGCAAAGCAATCTACCAAAAACGCCCGGATTTGTGGAAGAACAAAAATTGTCTTTTGCATCATGATAACGCCCCTGCTCAGGCATCGTTGCTTGTGCGCGAATTTTTAGCCAAAAGCAACATACTAATAATGCCGCAGCCACCGTATTCTCCAGATCTGTCCGCTGTGACTTTTTGTTGTTCCCGAATCTGAAGAGCCCCATGAAAGGCCGACGCTACGCTGCGATTGAGGAGACAAAGACGGCATCGAAGGAGAAGCTGAACCAGATCACAAAAATTTTTTTTTGAAGTGCTTTGAGGATTGGAAAAACCTTGGCACAAGTGTATAATATCTGGTGTGGCTTACTTAAATAGAAATTCATGAATAAATAAATAATTTTTTGAAAAAACACAAAATTCGCGATACTTTTTGAACAGACCTCGTATAATTGCATTTATCGGAATTTAACATACGTTCTCATTCCATCTATGTGTGCATGCCCAACGTCAATGACGTTAATCAGGAAACAAATGTTTAAAATTGACAGTACTGTCATTAGGAAAACCGTGGATTGGCTTAGAAGTAACATATAATAGATTATGTATGAAAATAAGAAGAAGAGTCGGACATAGAAGGGAACCCTGCGGAACGTCAGCATTTATTTGGTGGGCTATAGGAGTGAAGCCAACCAAAACAACTTGTATTGAATGGTTCGAAAGCTACTTTCCGATCCATTTGAGCAGGCAATCGTCGATACCGTATGGACACATTTTCGACAAAAGAGCCTCTTCAGAACTATGGAGAATATACCGCCTCTGGACGAGCGGATTTTTGTATACAGTAGTAGGAAAATGAAAAAAAAAGAAAATTTAACGTGCTTAAAGGAAGATGTAGAGAAGTGATCTGGAAGAGAGGAAATTGTAGAGAAAAAGGGGTTTCCAGACCATAACTATTTACTTTCTCTGCGACACTTTTGTACTATTTGAAGAAATTTTGGCTGCATAAAATCTTTTCTGGCTCCTTTAAGCTTTATTAGAATTTTCTAAGAGGAGTTAATCCTATAAGACCGGAAGCGTTAACTCTTTTTTTCGAGATAGCATTTTTGCAGTTTAAGACAAACTGCGACCTAATACTCGTTTTTTTTTGGGCCAATACTCTTCATTCTATAACGAATAGGAAGTTTCATACCGAGTAGAATAATATTGAACCTGGAGACATCCACGTAATTATTGAAAAAGCTTCATATTTTCTTATTCGCCAAAAATGAAAATTTATTTTTAAAGATTGAACATGCACAAAATATTTAAAAATTAATATTCTTAATAAATGAGGGGTTTTTTTTAGAAAAAAGTGT
This sequence comes from Atherix ibis, assembly GCA_958298945.1. Lineage (NCBI taxonomy): Eukaryota > Metazoa > Arthropoda > Insecta > Diptera > Athericidae > Atherix > Atherix ibis. The sequence continues at coordinate 51,203,670 of OY282609.1, forward strand.
ATGTGTGCTCAGAAGTCAGAACTCAGAAGTCAGGGTTGAAATATCTAAAATCACAATCATTTTTCAAATAATACATTTAATTAAAATGATATTTTAATAATATAAAAACACTTTAGACCACTTTAAATGGCAAACAAGCCCTTTTTAAATTGATCCAAAAATTACAAAATAAATTTATTTCTAAGATAAAATGAATTTTTTTTATTATAAAAAAAAAATATAATAATAAAAATTACTTCTAATCTTCGAACCTAAATTTTTGCGAACAATATTCTTAACTCCTACAACTTATATACTTATTTCTGGATCAATTGCACAAGTGCGATTTGTTAAAGTGCAATTCTATTTAGTAAATTCAACCAATTTTAACTGTCCCCATTTATCATTCATAGAGTTAAATAAATAATTCCACTACCAATAGTAACACAATAACTGATATATAGGAAAGTGCAATTTAAATTATTCTAGATAAATGTGTTATGCGACATTGAATTTATTTATTTATTATTCTAGTAGTGTGCAATTTAAAAATTTCTCTCAATTGAATAAAATTAGAACATTATATTTTTGCCAAATATAAAATTGATACCAAAAATCATATCTACATACATAACCACACGTGAATATTTATTTATTTATAGTCTGCACGATACAAGGTGATATTCATACGGTTATGACCTTAGGAATATTTGGTTAATTATTAGAGCAGCAAAATATTATGATTTACGATTTATTTATTGTGTCAATAGAGTGCAATTAAAGTTAATTTTAATATTAAGTATTATATAACGTAAGTGCTTATGTACTCGTATCTACGTATTTTATACCGGAAAGCCTTGAACATTGTCCTTGATCTAATTTTTTATAGACTATTAAACCGCAGTATTCTATTGGTAATAAATCCTACTTTTATTTACGTAAATTTATTTAAAAACTTATTATTTGTTCATGAGAATTAATGAGAATTTTTTTTATAGTATACATGATTAGTAAATTACTAAGTAACTCAATTTATTCTGTGATTAAGAAAAATTCACGCTAAGGTAGCACAATGCATAAGGGGCTTGGGCCATTTTGTTTATACTATGAAAATATTTTTTGGTATTTCTAAGGTCCCTTAGACATGTGACAGGCCATTTGGCGACTTCATAGTATATGTGGAGCAGATTAGTATGTGATAGAAGTTTAAATAGGGGACTAGGGAATGGAGTTGTTGGATAGAGGAGCTCCACAATGGGAGAAATGCTGCTCGCAAAGTAATCCAAAAAATATGGATTACTTTGCGAGCAGCATTTCTCCCATAGCAGATGGCTAATGGTGTTAGTTGCCATTTTGTTAGTAGGCGAGGCAGATTGGGAATGACTGTGATCACTGGTCGACGGAGTGTTTTTCAGCCAACTTGTCAACCCGTTCATTGCCCACAATTCCAACATGACCCGATTGGGTTGAGCCATTGCAACTCGACACTCCTATTACTAAGTAGGCTATGACGAATCGCGCTAAGTACTGGGTCACTCGATGGACCACAAACGGCTTAGAGGGCGGCAAGGCTGTCGCTAAAAATAATAACGCTCCGTTGGCTGGGAATATTGGTTGGAATTTTAATTGCTTTTTTTAATGGCTCAAAGCTTCCCGTAATATGGAGCTGCCCTATAAGGGAAGATTCCACAACCTAGTGCGCGGGTGCTGCAGCTAAAAATTGGCCTAAAAAGGTGTAGTATCGGTGCCAGCAGTGGCATCCGTGAACAACAGTCTTTTAATCCATCCAACTGTTCAAAGAAAAGTTTCCTATATGTGGACTGCTCAGTACTAGCCTTCTTAAACCTGTCAAGAAAGGTAGTACCTTTAACTTTGCTCCCAACCATGATTTTCAACCAAGGTGTCTAAGCGAAGTTTAAAAATCGGTTGAGGAGGATGGAGGAATTGATTTTAAGCTGGGAGGGGGTAGTTTGAACGGCATGGGTTTTTGTAAATTAAATTTAGGCGAGCTTTTTGAAGATAGGTTTTCGACAAGTTTCTATCAGTATGGACTCCACCGGAGGTGTCCGGTGCACTCCACTGGCTAGTCTAACGCAACGGTTTACCGCAGCCTCGACTAGCTTCATCCCTGCTATTAGCACACTGACACATATAGTCAGAAAATGGAGAACGGTTCCGTTCAAAAGGACAATGATTACTCTAATAGCCTCACTTTGTCTCACCTTACATTTGCTGCTGGCTAAAATTTTAACCATTCGAGGAATGGTGTTCATTTTGTCAACAGCATAGTTAATCTGCAGATTCCATTTTCCTCATAGGGCAATTGAGATACCCAAGATTTTTATAGAATCTTTTGGGTGGGAAGGGAAGAGACCCCATGACCCTGTAGCCATATTGTTAGGGATTGAGTCTATTATCAAGCGCCTGGTTAAGTCTTGTAGCTAAGATCTTTTTCAGAATCTTGGAAGTACAAGGTAATAATGAAATTGGTCTAAAGTTGTTACACGAAGAATGGAAGAAATTTTTCTTGGGAACAGGAATGTAGATATTTCCAGAATTTTGTTAAAGAGGTTGACAATTCTAATATGAAAAGTCGAAGGTGCTTCTTTAAAACAAGAATGCAGTTAATGCTTCTTTCAGTGAAGTTGAGGAATCAATTGAGGCGGTGAAGTTATTTCAAGCTGTTTGCTTGGTCTGTTTCACCTCTCTTTTGAGTGGAGCAGGCCTGAGTCTCAATTCGACGAGATTCGCCGTACTAGAAAAACGAGAGCAGTCTTTCCAGACCATAGTGAATTTCTTTAACCATGTTGTTTATAGCTACAACCCTTACTTAGGAAAATAACTTAACTCTTTCGTATCCATTATCTCCTAATCTCTAACATGCTTAACTATAATCAATAGTTCCTATTATATTTTCATTAAGACTTTTGAAAAGTTTTACCTCAAATGGAGATATTATTACTGAAAATACCGGTCTCCGAACACACTTAACATCGGTTTAATGAACAAAAGTAAATTACAATTGACGATTACAAAATTTAAAAAAAAAACAATCTTTTGGCATTATTAGTCTTAGCTGATATTATTGATACGAAGACTCTTATTGGCATAGATAAGTATCGTTTCTTATGTTATAACATATCCAAATATAGACAAATCAGGATGGTGGTTGAGATTGCAGAAATTACAGAATTTGTAATTAGTAATTATCAGGGTTATGTGATTGTCACTAAAGATGAAATTGCAGCATTTTCATCTTTAGTGACAATCACATAACCCTGATAACTATTCGTTGCCTATCGAGTGATCCTTTTATCAATAATATACTTCATTACCTAGTTAATAGCAGGTGTGTTAATTTGCGTTGGATTCCAGGTCATGTGGGACTTATGCGCAAAGAGCGGGCTGATTAACTGGTGGGGTTAACCCGATATTCACAGCAGATCCTATTCAGCAGATATTCACAGCAGACAACTGTGCCCAAACACGGACTGGATAAGTATAAATTAAAACTGCTTAGAATTTATATAAACACAGACTGTATCAGTAGTGAAAGGTTTCTATTAAAACTGCTTAGGATTTGAATAGGAAATTCTACTCTCACACATGATTTCCTATTTTAAAACCGCCCTTGCCCCATTTGTCCATTTTGTGATGTTCAACTCGCTATCGCTCATCTTCTAACCGAATGTCCTCATACCTAAGATTTCTTTCTAGCAATATTCCCTAAATTGTGGAGTTTTGGATACACCATAACACCCTTCCCAAATCGTCTTTTTAATTTCTAAAAATAAACTACTACGTATGTTCCACATAATCTTTCCATCTCTAACTGGCCTATACAATTAACCAACGACCTATACAATTACAGGTCGCCAAATAGCCTCATGGTCGTGATGCTGCATCATGGCTCCTGACCCATATTCTTTGGACTTTATATACAAACAATAAAATTTGACTCAAAAATTCCATTATCAAAACAATCTTTAATTGTTCTTCAACACCAACCATTGGTATGCATAGGTAAGTGTCTTTAAAGGACTTTTTAATAAAAAGTGCACACTATGGTCAAATAACTCCATAAGGAAAATATCATCTCTAATTAGGACCTACTCCTTAACTCAATAAGGCTACACTCAAGATGTATTTACAGGTGCCCAATATATATTTACGAGGAAATTGAATAGACACAGGATAAGGCCACTGGATTGAATATTCAATCCGAAAATTGCTCAAAATGTTTTTAAACGATTTTTTTTTGTAGTAGAAAGAATGGTTTTTTAAAATAAACTCAAATGCTGAGGAACGTACAATATCTGGAAAGCATAATAAGTTTTAATAATGCACAATTTTTTGCCTATAACATGGTCCTGATTTCGACATGAAACAAAGATCAGATACATTAGAGCTTAAAAGTCGTCCGGTTATGGAAACTTTTTTTTAGATCCACAATTATACGAAAATTGTTACCTAATAAAAGGGTTAAAAATTTCACAAAAAAAAACAAATTCTTTCCATCAAACTCCCTTTTCTATAACAATCATTCCTAAGCATGTGAAAAATTATAATAAAAACCAAAACGATATGGAATTTACCTGTTAAGTTTCCATTATCGTTAATAATCGATGATAAATTTTGTAGTTCGACTTTTTTCGCTTTGGCAATATTGAACATTCCATTGTCGTTGTCGCTTTTATCGATAGCAGCGCTAACGCCATTTCGTGATATTTTACTACGAATATGAATCGGCATTTCAGGATTTTCTATGTATTCACCGCTAGAACAACTCCCACTATCCAATGGTTGTGGTTCTTGATTATCAGATGCTCGCGTTTCAAAATATTCAATTTTGGAAATGCTCAGCTTGGCAAGTTTTCGTTTTCGGCTACTTTCACTTGAACTTTTTCTTGTATAATTTCGTGATGCAAACGCGGCTGTTGTTATCTTTTTAAGGGTGTCATCATCTGCAGCATCGTAAACGTTCTCTTCGGAAACGTAGCATTGATTGATTTCAGCTGCAAAGCCGACCGGTGTTAGGGGGTCTGTGAATATCGAATCTGAACTGGACGATGTGGTCTGTTCTCGAAGTACAATAACTTGACAATCTTCACAATTTTTACTATCTGAAATGATAATAATAAGGAACGTGCAATATTGTATATCATTATTTGAAATTTCCATTATAATTTTTATTAAAAAACTGAGAAAATTTAATTATTTTTCAATAAAAATGTAGTGTGACAACGCAGTGTGCATTAAAAAAAAATACCGTGTGTGGGTGTGTGTATGCATAGTATTAAAATTGTGCTCTAATTATAAAAAAAGTGAGATGAATCTTATTTATATGAAAAAACTACTTAAGTATACTCCTAGTGTGATGACAGTAAAATTACTTCTAACAACTATACAGGTTTTTTATGGATAAGTAGCAAAAGTCAGAAATAATTTAATATATAAGAAACAAAATTTATTTTCCGATTCTATTTGGTAATATATTTCAGATGCTTTGATATGTCCCTGTAAAATATCTTTTAAAGGGAATTGACTTTAAGATGGAATCTTTCTAAAGCTTTGATACTATGTGATCCAATATATAAGGTCCTTGCATAAAAAAATGTTGATAGTATTTGGCTCTCTGCCAAATAATATCACAGCCAGAGATCTTTAAGTAATTAATTTCTATAAAAGTCCTTGCTTAAAATATTGGCAAAAGGCTACGGTCATGTAAGGTTCAATTCTTAGATAAACGACAGATATTTTGAGACCTTTAGTCTACTTAAAAGTCTCCACGATATTATTGTCAGAAGTTATTAAACAATTTGCTGTTATTTTAAGCCAATTATTAGACATGCGGTATAAGTCTTGAGAGCGATAATAATTTTTTTAAGGTCCTCTTGTCAAATAGTCCCAGCGATCTAAGGATCATTAGTCAGTTATTTAAGTTCCCGCTTAAAAAAAGCTCAATTTTTATACATAGGCTAGAGGTTTTAAAGTCATTCTTATGTCTTAGAGGTCTTGAGATAATTTTACGTTTTTCAAAGGTCCCCGTTTAAAATATGTCAGAGATCTTAACAACGGTTAGTTGTTTATAAAACTGCCAAAAATTGTAAGTTGAATTTTAAAGTTCCTGGCTTAAAAAATATCAAATATCTTAGCTCATATTTCGTTTTTTTTTTTTGAAAATATTTGCTCAAAAAAGCGTCAGACGTTTTTAAACAAGTGGGTTCTATAAAACGTTACTATTTAGACATATATTAGAGGTCTTGAGATGATTAGTCGGTTTTTTAGCTTGTTACTGAGCCAGTCATAACATTAACACCTTGGACTTATGTCTTACATCCGACCCCGATAAATATACGATCAATGTACTATTGCCTCTAGGTACATCTGATCACTGCACGTAATTTCTCGTACAAAAACCACTCCGTTGAAGACGAACCTCTTAAAGGACAGTTTATTAGTACGAAAAAGCAAATTGGTACGATCTGAACAGCTCCTTTTGAAGTCTTAACTGGTCACTATGTTTCCTGAATAGTGACGTTAATACTGCCGCTAATATGCTCACCAACTTGTATTATTTTACTCGGAATGAAACGCTTTATTCCACATAGAATAAAGGGTGTCAGGCCAAATGAAAAAGTGTGGTTTGATTCGAACTATAGAAAGGCTATCGGGAAAAAAGAGTTAAGCTTTCAGTCGTATAGGGACAACCCTTGTAAGGAAAACCGGAGGATGTTTAAACGAGCCAGAAATTACTGCAATATTCACATCCGTAGCATAACAAAAAATGAGGCAAAAAATACTACAGTACCCCTGGGGATAGTAAATAGTTTTGGTCATTAGCTAAAGGAATCAAAAATTCCTCCTGCTCATTTATTTATCCCAACGCTATTTCATAATGGAACTCCAGTTGTTAGCTCAATTCTCCGCATATTCCTCTTTCCAGATTGTGCTTTACCACCGCCTGTATTGGAGTGCGTTAAATGTTCTATGGAGAAAATTCATTTTTGCACTCGTACTGTTGGAAGAGTACTTTGCGACTAGATATACATGAATCTGCTAGTTCAGATGGTATATCCTCTTTAGTTCCGAAGAGGTATGCAAAACCTCTGTCTAAGTTTTTCCACCTATTCTTCTCTTCAAGAATTTTTCCGAATATATAGACAACAGCATTTGTTCAACCAGTCTTCAAAAATGGCACATTCTTTCCCCCCTCCAATTACCGATCCATTGCGCTAACGTCCCTTCTTTCGTGGAAACGCTGATAAACCAATAAGGAAGTGTTTCCTTCTGGTGATTTAATGGTATATCCAACCGTATAATGAAACGCCGCTCTCTTTTGTTAAAAATGCGTGTGTATGGTAATCGACGACTGCCTCCTCAAATAGATTAGAAGCTACATTTGAAACCGTTCAATACAAGTTGAAGAGTCCTTGTATTAAAAGGTATTGAAGAGTATTAGCCCAAAGAAAAAGCGTAGTTTGACAGGAACTGCAAAAATGATATCAGCAAAAAAGAGTTAACGCTTCTGGTCTTATAGAATTAACTCCTCTGAGAAAATCCGAACAAAGCTTAAAGGAGGCAGAAAAGATTTCATGCTCACATACGCAGTCAAAATTTCTTCAAAAAGTACAATAGTACTTTCTTCACAGAGAAAGTAAACAGTTTTGTCGTTTCTTAAGAAAATTAAAAATTCTGCCTGCTAAAAAAAAGGAAACTCCTTTTTCTCTACGTGTTCCTCCCTTCCAGACCACTATACTATATCTTCCTCTCTTCCAGATTATGCTCTGCGGCTGGCTATATAAAAGCGCGTTAAATTTTTTTTTTTCCATTTTCACATTCATACAGTCGGAAAAGATACTTAAGAATTTTGATATACAAAATTCCGCTCGTTCAGACGGGGTATATTCTGCATAGTTCTTTAAAGTCCCTTTTGTCGAAAATGAGTCTATACGGTATCGACGACTGCCTCCTCAAATAGATTAGAAGCAACCTTTAGAACCGTTCAATACAAGTTGATTTGGTTGGCTTCAAGTCTGCAGCCCACCAAATAAATGCTGACGTTCCGCAGGGTTCGCTTCTATATCCGACACTTTTTCTTATTTTCATCTATGATCTATTTTCTTGTTACTTCTAAGCCAATCCACTGTTTTCCTGATGACAGTACTCCCAGTTTTCAATATTCGTTTCCTGATTAATGTCATTGCTCTTTGGGCATGAAGATGGAACGAAATATGTGATCATTCAAATGGAGGAACAACCTCCGTTTGAATGACCACATATTTAATATCACCAAAAATACTGCCAAATCTTTAGGTTTTCTTAACCAAAGCAAGAAGTTTTTCACTTTATCTCATACAGCATACATTTGCCGCAAACTTAACAGAATTCACTTCTTAGATGCGATATTAAATCAAGCGACAAAATTAATAAGAAGCAAAAATATGACGGAGTCATTAGACTCACGGGAACACCGTGCTAATGTCTCCTAACTTTCCTTATTTTATCGTATTTTTCACAAACAGTGTTCCAGTGAATTGGCTTGTTGCAGTCCACCTTTACAATTATTTCAGAGGTGCATTCTTGGCGAAACGGGCGGTAGAGTTTAATTCTTGAACCGTTCAATTCGAATGTTGAATGATCTGCCTGACATGGTTTCCCCAAGTCATAACAAGCAACAGCTATTTAGGAGCAAAGTGCACCGAAATCTCTCTCTTTATCCTTTTTAATCCTATCAAATATTATAAGGATATATATAATTTCTTTAGTGCAAATGATTTAAATGAAAAGAAAAACCAGTGGCAATTCTTAGAGAAGTATTATAGGATTAAAATTCGTATTGAAGATTTTCACTCATATTATATGTTAAGAAATAAATTTTAAAACTTACAAGACTCGAAATAGTATAGAGATTATAATTTACACTAAAAAATTATGCTTTACACAAAAAAATTAGTTTTAAGATATCAAAATTAAAAAAAAACGTTAAAACCTTTTTCTCCCTTAAAAATTAGGCAATTTTTTAAATAAAATATTGATTATAAGTCATTGAGATCTAAAACAATAAAAAGCAATGATCTAAAATAATATTATATTAAAAATCTGTACTCAAACTAATACTAAATATTATGGTAATAAAGTTAATAATTATACAGATGGAAGCTCATACTTTATCGTATTTTAATTGAAATAAAACCAATCCTTCCACTATATCCGTAGAAACTTTATAAAAGAAATTGCTCTCTTTAAACTTTATTTTATAGGAAATCATAAAAAATTGTATATTTTTCATATTTTTATCATATAGAATTATTAATACAAATGGTAAGTCATTAAGATGAAATAGGAAATGCTATATAATTTTATGAGCACCATTTGTATATTTTCTCAAAATACGAAGAGGTTGTAATATTTTTTTATTTTAGAAAATAAATGGATCATTATTATAGTGAATTTTTCCTTAGCAAAAATTAATATTATCCGATTAGGAAAGATTTTGTAATATGTAAAAATAATTTTTTAAAGTAGAAGAAAATGAATATTTTGCTAAATCCAAATACTGTTAATAAAAATTAATGTTTGCTGTAAATAATTTCAAAATCACTGAGAACGGTATGAGTTTATGTTTTGGTAAATTATTTTTCAAAATGAATTATCGGCAATTAAAGAAAAATTTCATAGATGTCACTTATAAAGGGTGGATTCAGTAGTATTATCGATTTCTGACTAAGAAAATAACTAAGGGGATTAGGCACTTCAGGTGTAAATCGGACTTCCGATTTTACTTTTCTACCTAAACGGATACGTTTAAGCTACAAAAAATCTATATTTTATTAAAAAATAACCTTCCCAACTTCAAAGGGTTACTATTTGATAGGGTTTTGAGCTGGGAGAGTAATTGGGACGTATTTATTCAAAACTGATTGTTACGGTGAAAAACGAACATTATCGTGATATGATAACAAATTTTTTATGGTCTCAATTAAATGACATGAACTTGGATAATATGTGGTTACAACAAAACAGAAGAATTTGCATAGGACGCAGATTATGTAATTTGATACTATTGTACTTCCTAATCTCGATCTACGTAAAAAATAAAGCCTATGCGAATAAGTCCGAGCTGATTCCACAGCTAAAGGATGAAATCCAGAGGTGCAGGACCCATTATTAATGAGATACCCGTTAAACTATGACAAAAATTTATGAAATTTTTTTAAACGCGCATCCGGTGCTACCGGAGGAGTCATACTAAAAATACCATAGACTAAATAATACGATGAAATAAAAATATTTCGTGTGCTTTATTTGAAAGTTGAATTACCTTATATAATTTATTGCATATTAAATTTTGATGTTTATGAAATTTATGATTGACTTATTTAGGTTTTTAGCCTAAGACAATTAGGCTATTACCTTGTTTATTTCATAAAAAGACAATTTTATTACCATGCTAATTTCGATAAAAATTAATAAGATGTCAACCAAATTCTAAAGTTCAGTATTTTTTACTATCCATATTTGTTATTTAACTAATTTTATTATTTAACAAGATGGAGGAGAGTGATACAAATTTTTGTAAATTCTACCAAAAAGAATTAATATAAAAATCTATAAGATAATTACTACAACAAATCAGTTATAATGTGTTATTTAACGTGACCTAGTTGTCTTCAACGTAAAACCACGAGTCGCATACGACTATAAGAATTGAGTTACGCTCAATCAACGCACCAACATTATTGGCAGTTAACAATTAGTAATCAGTTACAAGCTGACTACTCCACCTGCTGGAAATGAGGACTACCTAAACCTCTACTGTCATTAGCAGTGACAGTGCCCGAGATAATTACAAGTATCTCCCACCAGCGATACGTAGATCGTACCCGCGACATGGGTATTAACCACAGCCACCACGTTGCTGTCAAATGGCGCCTCACCTAAATCGGGCATAGTGTGTTTTCACACCACAGGGCACCCCGACTACCGTAGTACACATTTTTGTTTTAAGCGTACTTCGGTTTGTACTCCGCTCATTGAGCTACGGTAATGAATCTTGTAAATTCCTAGGCACCGCTTAGCCAGCTCAGGTACGCGGGTTCGCCAAGACCCCAAAGTACAACCGGAATCGGCCTTGGTCTTTCACCCGGCTCTAGCCATCCTGCGTGTCATTCACACACTCATTCACGCATCATTCTCGCTCTACTCTCAAATAGTGCCATGGCAAATCTATTAAGGCATTCTCTCTCACATCCAACACACCTTTCACATCCACACCCTAGTCATTCACCACGATTCCACATGCACCTAGGTCACGCAAATCCCCGTACAGGCCACACTCAATGAGAAGATGCTTGGCACTCTCCTCCGCTGCCCCACAAGGGTATCTAGCCTCCGCAGCCAGTCCACGCCTGTGCCGGAATCCATTCATACTGCCATGTCCCGTAAGTAAATACCCAAGGTACAGACCAAATTCAAACCCATACGCAAATTTAAAGCACACATCTGAAATGAACATGTGCGTCCATCTACCATTCACACTTCCAGCCCATCGGCGTTGCTAAATTTTACATGCCGCTGGCGTGGACTAAGATCCTGAACCTCTTCATTCGTAATCGGACAACCAGCAAGCGGGATTCCCCGCCGTAGATGGTAGTGGATGCTTCCACGCAGCACCTCCAGGTCCCATGAGAACCTGCATCACATCGGTTGACACGGTTCTACATACATTCCAGCATAGCCAGACGCTGGATTCAATTTATGTCCATCCTTGCATACTGGTACAACAACTCAGATACAATATTTATTTGACAAATGGCGGGAAGAATACATTTAACTAAAAATCGCATGTTTTACTTACATAAATTAAGATACTAAAAATTCGTTTTAGAAAATCATAAATGAAGTGGTGGATAGTGGCATTTTTACTATATACCTTATTGCAAATTAAAATGACCAACAGAAATTTTTTTTGCTTAACAATGTTTTGCCGTCCACCATTAACAAAATGGTGGACGGCAAAACATTTTATTAAGATCTAATAAGTTTTATTAGAGCAGTGATCATCAAAAACTATTGTAATGTACCATAATGATTTTCAAATAAAATCACCGATACCAAAAATTAATCTTAAATCCAATGTATTCTGATTATCCACCATTTTGCTTAAATTAACATTTAAACAAAATGGTGGAAAGCTAATATATTATTAAAAAAATATAACACGTTTTAATGAGAAATTTAGAATAAAAAGAATTATTGCAATGAAAAAAAATAATAATTTAAATATCTTATAATTCTTATAAGTTCACCATTATCGAAAATGATTATAATATTTTAGTGCGTTTTAAACAAAATCGTGAACAATCAGAAGTTTTCTAAGGTCTTAGTTAAAGTAGCCACAGAAAAAATAAAGAAAAATAGAAAAGTTCTGTTGAGCTATAAACTTAATCAGCAACATAGTGGACCGAGAAATTTTTTTAATAAACTAATAAATTTATCATAATAAAAATGGTGAAGAGTTATAGTAAGTTTGAAGCAAAATGGCGGACAGCTAGAATCTTTCAAAGGTCTCAAATGAAATAGTGACAGGAAAAATTTATGTACAGATACGTTTTATGCTAATTGCAACCCGTGATAAATATTTGGCTTAACTTTTCTTATAATTCTTTAATCGTAAAGAATTGGACTTTGCAATAAGAAGTTAAATCCTGAAATGACACGATTCCATACCGCAAACAATATGGCAAAGGACTAAAATCTGATTTCAGTAAAAATTAATAATAAATACATGTAAGTAGACAGTAAAGTTTGGAGTTGGAATAAAAATTATTGAGACTAGAATATGATTAAGATTATCATCGTAACAAACAAAAAAAAATATACAAAAAATAATTCTCAAGTTTCAGAGTTTCAATTTGAATCCTATTTTAGATAATTATCATACTCTCTTCTTCTCTTTAAGGTGATTTAAACACCAAATTAAATGATCAAGACTTCCGTAAATCACTAAATTAAATTTACTGAGGGATTGTTAAGATTTTTAGCTTTGAAAAAACTTTATCTATTTCTGTACACGGTTCTGCGTTGATTGAATTTTTGGCGAGAATTTTCACACAATCATTTAATTAAAATGTTAGCAAGCATCGAATTGAATTAATTACAAGCCAAATCTTGTTTGCTACTTTTACGAAAATTTATAATATAAAATTCGAAGTTAGAAATTTCCATTTAAATTCATTGCAATTGTGATGAGTTTACTTAAAATTAGTTCGAATATCTTAGCTTAGCTTAGCTTGACTGTTCAATTGACAATTAAAGTTGTCGACAAGTTCGAAAAATTAAAAGTAAATGAAATAAAAATAAAAATAAATTTATTGTGAATTTTCTCTTAATGTATTTAAAAAAATTTTGATACTCGTAAGCGGAAGTTCGAAGTGAAATTGTGGAGGAGGAGCAGGAGAAAAAGGTAAAATTTTATTACTGCAAGTACTGATGTGCATAGTTGCGTAAAAAAATAGAACTAACAATTTGACTACACGTTATCTAAAACAGATCGCTAGAATTAATTTATTCGTCATTGTTATAAATTTTAATACAGTATTACGATTGGTTAAGTTTTGTCTTCTATTGTAAATGGTAAAATTGTGAATGCATCCGCAACAAATTGTAATTGTCCATTCTTTCTGTTGCGGAAAATACGGTGATTTGTTGTTTCCGTGAATTTGCAAAAATATGCATGAATGAGCATAGTATGATTTCACTAAATAATAAAACAAGTGCATCCATCATAGATGAACTTTTCCTTATGCACGTACTATTTGGAATTTTAAAGACGTGAGCTAAGGTACGAGTAGAAAAGAATTTCCAAGAAAGATCAAATTATCATCTAGAAAGAACTGTTCTTCTACCTAGCAAATTGCAATTATGTATATTAAAAGTGCATGCAATTTACCAAATGGGCATGTTATATAACAGACGTGCGAAAAGGGAAGGAACTGCTATAGAATAAATTACATTGTATTCAAAATAGAAAAGATGGGAGGAAACTTTCCAAGTTCAAGGTGAAAAATGTATAAATTTTACAGTAAATAAAATTCTGAAATTAAAGCAGAAGTAAAGGCATTGAATAGGATTTCAAAATTTAAATTTCTGCAAAAGGTAAAAAAAAAAATTTTCAACAGTAATTGAGAAAAAATTGTCTTCTCATCAAATTTTACATAATAATTTATTGTCGAATGAATAACGTTTCTTATAAAGTGTTCTGTAAAATATTCATAAGAATTTTTCATAAATTATTTAATATAAACGCGAAAATTCAAATAAATTTAACATCCGAACCAATATGGACTTAGGCCATTCTTAATGAAAACTTTTAATTTTAATAAAATATCAATAAAATTGTTCGTAGGGAATTTAAGTTTGTTTTTAAACGTATTTTGGAGTTTTCGAAATTTTAATTCTGTCATAAAGAATCTTTGAACTCTGATTATGATATTCATAAATTCTTCTGACTGATACGAAACACATCTTAAAAGTGTAAAAGCACGTGGCCGGCTTGGTTGGCATGCTGGTGCGAGTATTGCACAAAGAATTGGCACTTCGATCCAGAGCGGTGAAAGTCCTGTACAAGGGTGTGTTTGTTCCATGTGCAATGTATGCGTCGTGTGTGTGGGGTGACATTATGCGCTACCAGTATGGAAGGGTAGGCATAAATTCAGTTCGGCGTATGGCTTTGTATGCATTCTCATGGGACCTGGAGGTGCTCATGGGACCTGGAGGCGCTGCATGGAAGCATCCACTACCGTCTACGGCGGGGCATCCCGCTTCCTGGTTGTTCGGTCATGAATGAAGAGGTTCAGGATCTTAGTCCACGCCAGCAGCGTGCACTGATCTTGTACAGAATGAATGAAATTTGGCAACGTCGATGGTATGAGAGTGTGAATGGCAGATGGACGCACATGTTCATTTCTGATGTGTGCTTTGGGTCTGGATTTGAATTTGGTTTCTCCTTGGGTATTTACTAACGGGATATCGTAGTATGAATGGGTTCCTGTACAGGCGTGGACTAGCTGCGGAGTTTAGATACCCTTGTGGGATAGCGGAAGAGAGTGCCAAGCCCCTTCTCATCGAGTGTGGCTTGTACGGGGATTTGCGTGACTTAGGTGCATGTAGAATCGTGGTGAATGATGATAGTATGGATGTGAGTGGAGTGTTAGGTATGAGAGACCGGTATGAATGCTTCAATAGATTTGTCGTGGCACTTTTCGAGAGGAGAATGAGAATGGTGCGTGAATGAATGTATAAATGGCACGGAAGGTGGCTACGACCAGGTGAAAGACTAAGGTCGGGGTGCACCGTGGTATTAAAACATACTGTGCCCGACAATGGTGATGCGCCTTACGCAGCAACGTAGTGGCTGTGGTTAATACGAGTCGCTGGTAGGAGATACTGGTAATTGTCTCGGGTACTGTCACTGCTTATGACAGTAGAGGTTTAGATAGGCCTCGCCACAAACAATTGGAGTAATCAGCTTGTAACTGGTTACTGACTGTCAACTGTTAGTAATGGTGGCGCGTTGATTGAGCGTAACTCCAATTCTTATAGTCGTAGGGGACTCGTGGTTTTATGTTTAATGTAAGTCGCGTTAAATAATATATTACTACTGTACTTTTTGGCAGTTAAATTATAAGTTAAAATTCAAAAGGAAAAATGAATTCTTCCAAAGCGATTTTAAAAATTTTTACAGCATTTTTTTTTGTTGAAACATTTTAATTTTTATATTTGAATTTATTTAGGATTTTTCAGACGTTGGATGTCGATAAAGGGAAATACAGACTAAACGTCGGGAAGAAGGGGAAAAAAAAAGAAACAGACTTTGAGAATGCTGAAAAACTAAAATATTACCAGTTCAAAAAATTTCAAAATATCAGTTACATGTAACCATGTCAGGATGGTCTGTTCTGTATGTTTCGTAGTCTGATATAGTAAAGTACGATCTTGAGGTAAAGTGGTCCATACGTTTATTGTGGAGTAGTATGTATAGTTCCTATCGATGAGAGTTCAACCCATTGGCGTTCCATAATAGGATGGAGGCGGAATTTTATGTGGAAGATGATATTTATTTTGGAGTAATTAACGCTAAATTGGACACAACCGACATTAACATATTTACAGGGGGTGTTGGTTATTTTAGAATCTCTAGGATTAGAGTGCTTGTTAATTGGGTGAACACAGGATTTAGATTATAGGCAGACAAGGGTGGAGGAGGAATATACGAACTACGATTATTTGATTGCTCTTGTTGCTATTGTTGCTGCTGTTGTTGTTGGTGGTGCTGTTGTTGCTGTTGTTGTTGCTGCTGTTGTTGTCGTTGATTCTACATTTGTTCTGTGCTGGTTAAAACAGATGCCATCGTAGTGAACTACAGATTGTTTTGAACTGGCAAAGATTTCAACCCTGTGTTTAACATTTTAGGGCAAAGTACGCAGTTTGCTGGACTAACTCTTGTTTTTGTGCATTCGATTATCAAATGCTCACCAGCACAATTTATGCACTTTGGCTTGTGGCGGCAGTAAGTTTTGGTATGCCCATATAACCTAGAAAATGTCTTTGTTGTTGGTGGCTGGTTTTAAGGATATGAAGAACAGAGGAAGACATCTTTCTTTCTATTTAAGATGAGGTATGCTGATTAATTTATGGCCTACAATCTTTAGTTCATCTTTAATGTCTTGTGTGGAGTTTGTATGGTGTAAATTCCTTTGTAAGCTTTTTCCTCCTTTGCTTGATATATATGGACATCGTCCTTAATTTCGTTCAAGTGATGGATAATATTTCTATAGGAACTTTAACTTAAATTGCAAGGTCTTTCCAATAAATAAGCCTTTCCTAATTCTTTCGGCAATAGCATGACCAGTCACCCCGAAATTTGTTATTTAACCGGCCTCATAGCAATATTACGAGGCATTATTAGCTTTTAAGTATTATTTTTTTTTTTTTTAAATATTCTACAAATGTACAATATATTAAAGTACACTGAACACTAAAGCACTAAGGTTTCTATTTAAAGTTTTTAAAGTGTTTATAAAAGTTTTTCATAAATGAATTTGAGAGTCAATGGGAAGACATTTTGAAATCTTTTGTGAATAATATTAACTGGTTTAATGGGAACCGAATTACATAAAAACAATTTGATCCGTACTGATTGAAATAATTTTTAAAAATTATTCCTTTCTAATGTTATTTGAAAATTACGAAGATATCTTAATGAATACTTTCTCTGATATAAGATTAACAAAATTTCGGGACAATTAAAATTTTAAGGATTGAAAATCAAGATTTGGAAACTCCGAATGTTATTTTTAAAATATTAAAATTAATTTTGGACGAGGCCAAAAATATTTTTTCTATAGTAATTTTTATTGCACAACTATAAGATTATTTTTTGTGTAATGAATTTTAAATAATTTATTGATAAGATTTTCTGTATTTATGGTATGATTTTATGACTTCTTAATATAATTTGTAAGGCTAGGCAGGCAAAGGTAATTAGAGTAGCAGACGTTTTAATTCTCTTTGCATAGTAGTGCCGATATCGGCGTCCGTCAGATTTTCTTCTTTTAAACTATTACGTTAACTATACCCTCAAGCTGGGATAGTACGTATTCGCTATTGTCGATATCTATCGCGCTAACCGATCATTGCCAATTTGGATATTCTTGTTGGAACAGGACGTACTATTATTCTTGCCCTTCTCAGGATAGTTTTATTTAAGTTAATATTTAAAAATTGTTGATCTTCTTCATTTCCACTTTATCAACATACCATATCTTTAATTACTAAAATTTAAATTGATCTCTTTATAATTAATTTGAAATTTTCTACAAAGTATTCTCGAGGATAAAAGCAGTTGTTCAGCTGATTGGTAACTAGCAGTGAAATAATCCATCATTAGCGGTCATATTTGTTGATAATTTATCCATAATAAATAGCATAGACGCTGCCCAATTTCAGTCTGTTAGAGATTAAAACAGCAGGACTGATATAAGTTTCAAGTCGTCTGAATGACCTTGTTAATGTGTCGATTCTACTGTTTGAAATTTACTATGTAGCAGATTGTGCAGTATAAGGATATCTGGAGACAAGCCTAGTAATTTAATGACATCTTTTAGTTTTGAACTGACACCACAAAAATTAGCTAATATATTCTAAATTCCCGCTGAGGAAACTCTTCATACATTACATTCCGTAAAAGATGGCTCGAGACTCAGCACTGTGGGCTTCTTCTATGATACTGTATGACTAGTTACCATTGCTCCGCCTGTACAGAGGAGTTATCTGCTTAATAATCTACTGATGTATTCTGGAATACTCATTAAATCTAGAACATCAAGAATACAACTCCATTTTGCCGAATTAAAGGCCTCCTTCACGTCAAGAGAGTCATGGGCTCCTTATTGAAATTGTAATGGAAGGACTACATGCAATACAAAATTTAATTGTATGCGAATACTGTAATAATTTCTACATGAATTTGAAAGTTCCAGTCTCTATATATACGAACTCATTTTAGATTGGTCATTTTACCTATATGGTCTTAAATCTCATGCCACAGGACCCCTAGCAGAGAATATTTTAAAACAGACAAATGGGTTTTTTAGTGTGTACAAATTCCAAAAAAAATTATTTAAAAATCAGGAATTTCTCCAAATATTTTATTGAAAATATATCAACAAATTTGAATTTTCAAGACGTTATAACCTCTTCATAACACCTATAAAGTTAACGGCTATGAACAGATTTTAGTAATCTAGAAGATACTGTTATTATTGCACCAATAGCTCCTGTTAATGGTCAAGGTCTATAATGGGTGATTTGAATAGGTTGACATTTATTTAATTTATTGATCAAATTACTTAAACAATTTTTTTTCAAAATTACAAAAATTTTATAATATTTTATTCGCAAGTCTTGTGAGTTTTTATAGTTTTTTAATTACTATTTTATAGGAAAATTTGTGGTTGTATTTAAGTGAATTCAATTTCCAATAAATCAATTGTGATACGTTAAAAGGTGATGATTTTTTGTGAATTTCAACCAAATATGAACTTTTTCGAATATGTGAACAATCACGGTTTTTGATAGTCTAATTTTTTTAAAGAACTAATGTTTTAAGATGTAACAGAAAAGTTCAGTGAACTTTTGTCAATAAGATTTATTGATCACTTCTCTGTACTTTTATAATGTTAAAAGTGCGTTATTTTTATGTTACTCACTCAATAATTTCGTGTTTGTTTACGAAATTATTTCATAGAAAAGATGAGATGATAGACGAAGAGAAAAAAACCACTTTAAGGTAAATGAAAAGCAATTTTACAACAATCTAGCACGGAAGCGGTCTGATATGTTTCTATTCTGCCAAAAAATATCAACACCTTTTTGTGTGAATGGAATAAAATGGAATGGTATGAAATGGACTGAATAGAAACATAGTATAGAGTGTGGTGTGGGGAGTGTATAGTACGTATCTGCGGTGTTAAAGTTTAGGTCAATTTTAATAGGCAAAAAATCAACAGCGGCTAACTAGTAAAAGTCGCGGAAAACCATTTTCATCATTTTTCAACTTCCTTTGCTTATTCAGATACACACGATTACGTACATACATACTCGCATTTATATTTTGATACTCGTGTAGGAGGGTGGGAAGGGGTCTGCTGCTGTATCTACATTTGCAATAATAAAAGCAATTCTCGAATGTAATTATTTACGATTAAAATAGAAAATGTACAATACAAAAAACGTTAAAAGTCAATTTTCATCTTCTTCTACATTTTATTGTTGTCGAAATTAATTATTGCTTATAATGTTGGCTGCATTGGGCAATTTTCGAACGGCGGCGCCATCATATCGTGAGAAGTGGTGAACTTAAGCATATTTACTTATACAAAAATGGCGACTATCTTTACAGACGAGTATCTGTATCTATTTACAAATTTGATTTACTTTATTAAATTTACCCACTATTTTTATTCCAAATTTTTCCAAAAAAAATAGTTTCTTTATCGATCAAAGTAAATCAATCAATTATCTTTGAAAAAATTTTTTATTTTGTTAAAAATGTATCACTAAATTATAATTCTGAAAGGTATTATTATCGTTAGCATATATTATATTTAATTATTTAAGGGGCTTTTCAAAGATTGCTCAGTTGACAATACCATATTTATCAGAATTTTTTTTAATGAACGTTTCTTTATTTTTTTTTAATAAGTTCAGTCACTGGTGAATCATATTCGGGGGACGCCAAATATCTTTCAATTTTTTTTTTAGTTCGAAGTCTCTTTTAATATTGTATGTTTTTTTCTTAGAAAAAAAAGTATTGTCAGACCCTCTCGTTTTAAATAAATTTGTCTGACAGTACTCCATAGTTAGAGGTCAGCAGCTATTTAAGAAGTATTCTGGTTTGGTGAATTTGGTTTTCGGAAGCTGCTGAAACATTTCAAGAAACTGTCTTCCAATAGTCTTAAAAGCTATCGAAGAAGCATCCAATAACTGAGTTATTAAGATTCGGTAAAAACAAACCTCTTAAGGTCTGAAAGTTTTTTTAAAAAAAGCTTTCCTGAGTCATTTCCGACTATCTTGAAAACTTTTTGAACAATTGTTTTTTTGAATAAACCTTCTAGCAGTACTCTATCCTAAAAGTGCAATCTGTTTTGACATTTCTTTTGTTTTCTTTGACAGAAAAAAAAACAATACAACAAAAAATTCAATATGGCGGTAATTTTATATTATTTTCTTTAGAATTTAATGTGACTTTAGTTTTTAAATTTATTCCCAGTGACGTTTTTTAATTACTTCTTGATTTAAAAATATTTTCAATTTTATAAAACCTCTCAAATTTATAATTGTATTGTATAAATTGGAATAATAGTAAACTAAGGTGAATTTTTTGGTATTAAAGAATTCCTACAATACTATTAACAACAATTCTAACTGTCAGTAATTGGAAAAACAAATAATTGTTCGTAAAGGTAATTAACTCCCTGAGCTGATAGCCGAAACTAGTAACAAAGCATATGTGGGTTCAGTAAACTCTATCGATTGATAAGCGAAATTTACAAATAACATACATTTCCGACATATTCTCTATTTTGAATTGGTTCCGAATGTTATTGATCATATTGTCAAATAATTGAAAATACTTGCTAAAAAAATAACAATTAATCTGGTACAATTAAAATGACTTCCTCATTTATGGATGATTACATGTAATATCATAATGGTATCTATATACTGTTTACAAGAATTTTAGGAATCGCGATAGTCAACAGACTATGAAAAGCAATTGCTATGGTAAGAGTCAATATTGAGTATTAGCTAAATATTAATACACTATTTTCTACATTAGATAAGAGAAGATTTGAAAAAATTAAAAATATCTAAACAGCAGAAAATAAAACAACAGAAAAATTTTGATTGATTTTAATAAACTACCAATTGGAACTTTTGATCAATTTTAAAAATAATTTATATAATTTGCCTTTTTATTCATGTTAGGAGAACTTTAGGGAAAAATCAAAGAGTTCTTGATGAAAAATTTGGCTAGAAAACTGTTCTAAAAATGCTTAGAAAATTTTGATAAATTTCCAAAGAAAAATTTTGATTAACGCCAGAAAACTTTCAAAATTAACAAAAATACGTTTTTACTTAATTTTTTTTTCAATACTCTAACCGGATTTTCAATAGAAAAATGTCTAAATTTATTTCTTATTTGAATTATTCGAAATAATAGGAGTTAGATATTTATAATTACTAGAAGTTAGAAGCAGATAAACGGGAAGGTACCACATATCAATGATGTTACTTCAACTATTGAGACATAATTAGGCTCATCTTTGATTAGCTTAATAAGTTGCTTTGCCATTGCTGTCTCCAGCGAAGAGAAATACTGCTGGAGAGGCTAAAACGAGCACGAAACTTTTTATAACGAGAAACGAATTACGGATTTACGAAGGATTTTTGACTGAATGAATGAATTTTATGAAGTTTTCGGCTAAATGGATTGGAAACGACTGGAGTTGGAAGTCGTTTCCAATCCATTTAGCCGAAAACTTCATAAAATTCATTTACAAATTCCAGAGTTCTAGTTTATAAGTCCAAGTAGTTTTTAATATTGTATTATAATTAAGTTATTTACTGTCAGTTGTGAGCCCAACAGTCTAAGTAGCGGTTTGTTATTGTATGTTCACTTGAAGTCGTTTGATAAAACTCTTTGTAACGCACTTGCTCTTTTCGAGGGATTATACTGCTGCTAAGGTTTAAAGAATGGCACAGATTTACTACAAAGAGTAAAATTTACGTGAATCAATTTTTATTCGTTTTACTTTTACTTTACACTTCGTAAAATATTGAAAGCAGGGAGAGGATGTAGCTGTAAAATATGCGTACGTTGCAGCGAGGATATAAGGAAAGGGCGAAGAATACTACCCTGATCAATAGCATCGATTATAGGGGTTATTGGAGAGTGTTGAAGAATTACAATTATCAGAAGTATGATTATTATTAGGTAGTAAGTGGGAAAAGAGTCTTTTTAAGATTACTTTCTCAAAAATATTAGTCAGGATTGGAAGTAGGCTTATTGGGTGATATGAAGAAAGTAAGTGTACGGGTTTATTGGACCCAGGAATCGTTTTTACGATTAAACATTTACAGAGTGAAGGATATTATTATTAGAGTGTGAATTTATTATAATTTTTTGATGTTATGAGGTCAAAACCCAGAGATTTTTTTTTATTATGAAGATATGTAATTATATTTTTTTTATTTTAAAAAGACAAATATGTTTGGTTGGTAAAATTATTGGAATCGTATAAAATAATATAAGTTTATTTTTTCTGACGGTTTTTGTGTGCTATGTTTTTATTATTGAGTAGAGGTTTTAGCTAAATCTACTCTGTTTGTCAGTTTTGGCACAAGTTCTGTATAATATTTTTAATGGATGAGTGATCTGTTTACCAAACGTATTTATTATTATTATTATCAAAAACATATAAGAAATATATTTTAAATGAAGCAAAAAGTTTTTGGACGCAGTTGTCAAAATAGATGGTATTACAAATCGGATCAAAATTTTGTTATTGAGACCCGATTTGTAATGCCATCTATTGATATTTATCGTAACCAGCAATAGTAGATAATTTGTTATCAAAATAAAATCAACAATTTCATTAATATCAAAATTTTCTTTACCTTTAATATCGAGGAACTGACAATTGATAAACATTTTTGGTATATTTTCGTAATTGTTATAAAACAATTGCAAAGACACCAATTTCTGACATAAAGTTTATTTTAGATTTGATTATTATTATACGATGTTTTGATGATATAATAAAAGCTCTTTTTATAATAGAAAATTCTTGTTTCTTTGTTTTTTTTTTGTTTTTTTTTTGTTTATTTGTTAAAGATAAGATATACTTAGTACATTGTATTTGTAAGTTTAACTATTTAATCTTTTAGATAAATCCAAGTAAAATATCAATCTTAGAAAATTAAGCAAAATAATGTGGATTTGAAAAT
Source organism: Atherix ibis (assembly GCA_958298945.1). Classification (NCBI taxonomy): domain Eukaryota; kingdom Metazoa; phylum Arthropoda; class Insecta; order Diptera; family Athericidae; genus Atherix; species Atherix ibis. The sequence goes on from OY282609.1 coordinate 51,227,226, forward strand.
GCATGCGCCTAACAAAATATGAGAATCTATACTTTGACTAAAGAACTAGACGATAAAACAAATAAATATAGAATTAACAGTAGTGATTCTAAGAAATGCCACCCGAGAGTAACTATACACAAAGTGAACTTTCCATTCTAGTCAGAGTATGTATAATGTCTAATATTTGATTAATTAACTATTCTTGTGGGAACAGTCTAATCAATTCAAATACGAATATACTCGTAAGTCTGACGATTGCCACTTTAGCTACTTGGTTTCCAAAAGATTTCTATATTCCATCTCGTGATAGACTCCATAGTTTGTATATTGCAGATAGCTTCCATATTTAGAAGAATGGTTCATGACACGGTACTGTGTGAAAATAATGGGAAATTTGAGAAATCCTCTTCTTCTTCTTTTTCTTCTTCTTCTTCAGATACTGGTTCTCCGATTATATTTTTCTTTTGCATAATATTGTCTAGGCTTTCTGAGAACCCCATTTACATTACAATATTCCATATGGGGTATTATGCAAACGTAAACAAGGAGGCTAACTATACAGGCATACATCCATATTTAAGATAGAGTGAAGATATTATAATATGAATGGATGTATGTTTACGTATACAAACGTCCCCATATATATGATAGGTAGTTATTCAAAGGCAATGAACTACGTAAACAGTTTAGTTTACATAGCATGGTAAGTAGTTTCAATCTTCGGACCAGAGAAAATGCATATGTACCCATTATAGTATGATAATTCTATATTGTTTTGATTTTTAATTCTAAATTTGATATGCACATATTCTTTGGGTATGAAAAAAGAATTACATAACAAGTGCATAACGAGTACCAATTAAAGTATGATACGATATTAAATAGCATACTCAGTTGCATATATTTTATTTTAATGGAATAATAAGAATAATAATACTAATCATAACATTATAATAGAAATAAAAGAAGACAAAATAAAATAGACGAGAAATAAAGGCACAACGTACTATTATCTATTCAATGTGAACAAATTACAGTACGTATACTTTTTATGTACTTCTTCTGAACTAATTAAACTATACTCTTTTCTATATGCAATAGTATATTTTATACAATAGGTAGATAAGATATATAAATAAGAATCTAAAGTAGAAGAGTTCAAAATGAATAAAGCGGATAGAAGAAGTGGTTAGGGGGAAAAGAACTATATAAAATATGCATTAGCAAAATCGGGAACTGGTAAATGCAACCAAAACCATCTCCAGGGGGGATATAATACATACATAATTCGGTATGCAATCTTAAAAAACAATATATATTCATTATAGTCGTAATATATAAAAACAATAATAAATTAAAGAAAAACGTAACGTTAACTTGTTAACATTGTTTATGCTCATATATACGAGGTCTGTTCAAAAAGTATCGCGAATTTTGTGTTTTTTTCAAAAATTATTTATTTATTCATGAATATCTATTTTGTATCCTTCAAAGTAATCCCCACCAGATATTATACACTTATGCCAACGTGTTTTCCAATCCTCGAAGCAATTCAAAAAATCATTTTTTGTGATCTTGTTCAGTTCCTCCTTCGATACTGTCTTTATCTTCGAAGTGTAGCCTGTCTTTATCTTCGGGAACAAAAAAAAAGTTACACGGGGCCAGTTCTGGACAATACTGTGGCTGCGGCATTGTTAATGTGTTGTTTTTGGCCAAAAATGGCAAAAGCCAATTTTTGTTCTTCCACAAATCTGGACGTTTCTGGCGGATTGCTTCGCGCAACTTGAGCATAACTTGAAGGTAATATTCCTTATTGACCGTTTTACCCTGTGGCAAGAACTCCTGATGCACCACACCCCTGCAATCGAAGAAAACTGTAAGCAAAACCTTCACATTCGATCGGACTTGGCGCATTTTTATGTCTTGGCTCGTGCGGCAGCTTCCATTGGGATGATTGAGCTTTGGTTTCCACGTCATAACGGTCGTCGCGGACAGAGTCCAACAGCTCCTTAGCAATGTTAATGCGATGCTGTTTTTGGTCGAAATTGAGCAAAAATCGAAGACGAGCCAAAACACGTTCAAGGAAAGCAGCTGTCAAAAATTAACTGAACATTCAAAATAGCCGAACTTGTCGGCATAAGTAAAAGATATGAGTACCAATATAACGCCACAAAAAATCGATACTTTTTGAACAGACCTCGTATGCCCCCCTTGTTCCTTGGAGTATTTGAAATATTTACAAAACTATCTCACAAACTTCTTATATGTTATAATCTTTGCCTATACAAGATGATGATACCTGTACTATCCATTTTATAATCGTGATGATTATTATCATTTATTATTTTATTTAGAGAATTTCAAAAGTCCTTTCATTTTTCACAAACTCTTTCGTATCAATATTGGGAATATTCATCTAATATTCGTTTAGGCAGGCTAGAAAAACAAGGTTTATTATGATAGATAACACAATATTCGATAGATACGATATATACAACTATCCCATTTTATCTACGTCTTTATTAAAAACATGTTGCGCTAGTTTGTGACAAATGAATAAATACAGCAACAAAAAAAAACAGCTGTAAAAATTCAAATTCAAAATTTTCTATACAAAAATGTCTACAAAATAGAGTTAGATAATTTTATTCTTTTGAAAAAGAAGTGAAACTATATAAAAGAAAACTTAAAAGAGAAGAGGAGAAAGAGGAAAAACTCTCTATTATACAAATATAGAGAAAAACAATTTTTATATTTAATATACGATTATTAACAAAATAAACCAATTTAAATTTGAATCTTAATCGTGTGGATTCACAGTTTATCATATTCGAGTTAAGAAGAAGATCATCAATAATATACCACCATGAAAAGATGATGATGATGAAGAAGAAGAAGCAGACGACGATGTTCAACAACATAACCGCCGCCACTGAGTTTTGGACAAAAAATAAATTTGTTTTTTGTTTTTTTTTCAGTTTGTTACTTTTCTAATTTTATAATGACAAAAAAAAAACAGAACGTAAAACGCATTTTAAATTGGCCCAAGTTCATAAAAGATTTTCACTTCTTGTCTTTTCTCATCAAAAATTCATAGTCAGCCATTATTAATTCAACTATGACTATAACTATAGCTGTTTTTATTTATGTTTAACTATTATTATTATTATTATGATTATTTGTATTAGTATTATTAACTATTGGTTATTATAATAAAGAATATCACACACACATACCTTAACAAAATATTTTAAAAAATTAGGTAAATTCTCATAAACAACACAATCAAAGTGACGAAGAAGAATTGAACCGATTGGCAGGGAGGGAATCAAAATAACAATGATAATAATAATAATCACAAAAAATTTGTATAGTAACAAAATCCAATTTCGCCAAAATAATAATAGGAAAACAAATCAGAATTAAGAACGGAAAATTTCGATTCGTACCTGTTGTGGATTGACGTCGCACTATCGATACAAGACGATTGGCGGTTCTCCACGATTCCGTTTCAAATTTTAAAGACGATTTTCGATTGAACTCACCGCCACGGCCACCGCCAACGACAACGCTAACACCGCCACCGTTTCTAGTCACTATTGTATCGTTATGAAAATTTTCTAATATTATTGGTGGCCTATTATTAATACCACCATCGTCATCAACACCATCGTCACCATCTTCAGTGAAAGTGGCCTGATTAAATGGGGTAGAGCTGGTACCGGATTCGGGATATGGACCGGCAATAACACCGATAGTTGACGCTTTAACAGCTGAACTATTGATTAAATTTTCCTTATCGTTAATCGAATCTAGTCTTAGTGAACGTGATTCAATTGATTGGCCAACGCTTTTGGTTCGACCACAAATAACAGCTGAGTCTCTATTACCACAACTAGTTAGCACGGTATCAGCGCGAAGAACACAAGGCGAAATATTGGTTCCGATGCAAATAATACCGGTATTATCAACAAACACCAAATCCCTACTGACAGACTCTGTAGAACTGGCCCGATGCGCCTCCTCAACTAAATAGTCCAAAACGCTAACGTACAGCGCATCTGTTGATTCAGCGTCATCGTCGTTACTAACAGCGGTTTTGACGGAAGTCGTTCGGTTTGTTGCTGCCGCCGTCGCTGTGGCTGTAGTCCACGTAGTTGCCGAATTGGCTGTAGAAGTTGCTGCTGCTTCAGCAGTTATGTTGCTCGCCGCAATACCATCGGTACCAATGCCGCCCGCAACCGTATGAGTTTCAGGTGTGGAAGTAATGTCACTTGTGGAAGAGTCTGTGGAGGATGGTTGATGATGGCTTTCGTTATGCACAATCGCTTTCGTTACTTTTTTTGTCGCCACAGTGGCTCTTCGCTTTGATACACCAGACTGCGTTGCGAACCTTTTTCCGGTTTCTTGAACCGCCTTCGATTTTATGACATAATCGACGACGTCACCGCCTCCTTGCATTCCTTCATCAGCATAACAACCACCGCCAAAAGTACTACTGTTCATTGATTCCTCATCCATAATCGTATCGTCATCGTCATATGTGGTTGAGTCATCGTCGTTGTCGTTGTCGTCGTCGTCGTTGGCGGTGGCGGTGGCAGTAGCAATGCCAGCGTTGGCGGCAGTTGTGACGGCGAAATTTAATTGTTGTTCCGATTCATCGTCAATTGTTGATAGCGGCGACGGTGCAGTTTCTGAAATGAAGTGTGACCTAAAATTTGAAGGAAGGTGGGTATTGGCCGGATAGGGCTTGGCTTCCTTACCGAAGGTGTCCGTTGACGATGGACTGATGCATTGTCCAAATCCCTCAATGGAACACTTCACATCCGTCAACGATTGCGCTGATTTGCCTGGTACCGAAGTTACCGTGGTCGAGCGCAGCGGCGTACTACTACTAAGGGTCAACGACACACCTTCATGCTTCGTTGTTTTCCGGTTCTTCGCCTCTATGATCTTCTGATTCTGACACTGCTGCTGGTACTCGTGCTTGTGCTGATATTGTTGTGATTTCTCTTTTCCATACGCATATTCACGATCATCATCACCGCAGTCTGTACAGCTTAATCGGCGTTTATTCAAATTGCTGCATTGAATGATGCTCGAAGCTTTTCCTAAATTATGGCCATTTCCATAACCATCCGTAGAACAGGTGTTCGCCGCTATTTGGCCTGATGTACTGGCCAAACCAGATGATGATAATGACTTTGATGATTTAGGCCTCTTCCCATTATCGTTTTGGCCATCGGTGATTATTTTTCCTATTTAGCAGAAATACCGGAGCGATGCCATTTATCACACATAGAAAGAGATTTATTGGTTTGTTTTTCTTTGGTTTTTCATTTTCATTTCATTTCATTTAATTTATTATTATTATTTGTAAATATTTTTCATTATCACGAACTTAAAAACTTTCAACAAACGTGAATTTTTATTATGGCTTTTATAACCAAAACCATATGACAATGTATACACATACATGCAGGCATTCCATTAATAAATATCCAAAAGAGAACAACCAATTGAAGAAACAATAACCAAATAGATGCAAATACAATTAAAAGTTATGTCATTTTGATTGAATAAACAAACAACAACAATAAATGAACACCAAACTAAACAAATTTTGATGCAATTAAGTCACATGCAAACGTAGTAGATTAACAAAAAAATATATACAAAACCAACAACACTAACTACAAAAAAAAACTTATTATCAAAAATATATAATAGAAACAAGCCAAACGAAATAAATTACAAAACTTATTAGATAAAACTGCTCTCACTGTGGAAAAATAAATAATCTCGTAAACTATTCAGTCTACAATACATGCTTTTACTCGTAACTGACAGCCAACTCTTCTACAGGTTGAATTTTTAGCAACTAATAGATTTGATGTTATATAAAAATAACAAAAAATAAATTATAAACACATAAGTATGAAAAAATAAGTCATAGTTTTTTATCAGAATTGTTATGCACTATCACCGAGATACCAAGTAAAACTGAAGGGCGCGCACATATTAAATGTCGATTCTCACTGATTAAACACCACCACAATAAAGAGGATACCATGTGTCCATGCAGAAATTATACTATAAACCCGTTAATAAATTTTCTTCTTGTATGTATAGTAGGAAATTTGTCAACCGTTTGGTTAGGCATTGTAAGCTTGTAATGAGAGAATTTCAGGTCCGTTAAATTTCAATGCGTTCAGTGGTGCATTAACAGCTGTCCACGGGCTAATCAAATGCGTGAAAATAATAATTTTCAAATTCGTTTGTATAATAATTGTTATAAAAAATATTTCGCTTTTCGATTTCATCGAAATATTATTTATAGAAATTATTTAAGAGACTTTCAAATATATTGAAAAATTGTTAAATTTTAATTTTATTTATATAATTAGAAAAGTTTTATGCTAATGATAGTGGTCACCGGTAGAGAGGATGAGAGGGCAAGGTTCTGAGGGGTTGAACAAATGATGGTTGTATGGAGGAAAACGCTGCTAGAGGACAAACAAATAATAAAATTAATGTCAAGGGTGTCTTGCTAGTCAGTGGACCATATTTTTAAATTTAATGCGGCATATACGAATAGATGAAAGGCATTTCCGTTTCCGATAGACAACTTATTTATATTTCAGTATTAGTTGAATTATTTTTGGAATAAATTTCAAAAACAATATTTTAATGTTAGTAGAATTGCGTTTTTAATCAAATTTCAAAATAAAAACAGAAAATTGTACAAAAATAATACTTATTTTTAAATGCAATCGTTCTTTGCTTTATTTTTTCTTCTTCTTTTTTTAAAATATGTTTTCACATTCGTTATAGATAGAAATCTTATAATTTTCTTGTTATAAAAAAAATATTGCAAGCATTTGGACAATTTGTACAATTTAATTCTATCGCAAAAATTTACTGAAACGATTTTCGAAAATTCTGAAGACCTCAAAACTCTATTATATTTGGAAATTGGTAATTTTTTCAAAAATAATGGGTTGTTTGGAAAGTAATTTGGTTGTTTTTATTATAAAAACAATAAAACGACGATTTTTTTTACTAATCCAAATGATTTTTGGCCTCCTCATTTGAATTAAACGTTTGACTGTCTAAAAATTTTGTAGAGACCGGAACCAATGATAATCGGAAGGTGCTAGGTCTGAAGAGTATGGGTGGATGTGTATCCTGTTGGAATACTATACCTTTCCTATTGACCAATTATGGCCTTTTTTCTTTAAGTGAATCATTCAATTGGACTAACTGATGACAGTACACTTCAGAATTGATCGTTGTGTTGCTCGGTAGAAGCTCAAAATAAACGATTCCTTTGAAATCCCATCAAACAGATAGCATAACCTAATTTTGATGAATATTGGTTTTTGAAGTGTGTTGAACCGGTTCATCTTTTCTATGATAGACAACCCTAATTGTTATATACAACCCATTTTTCATCTCCAGTAATGATGCGCTTCAAAAACAGATTATTTTCTTGGCGTTTGAGAAACAAATCACAAACGTCAATGCGGCGGCACAAATTTGTTTCCGCAAGAAGATGAGGAATCCATATGTCGAGCTTTGATATTAAATCTAGCCGTTTCAAATGATTATTAACGGTCGAATTCGATAAATTTAATCTCTCAGCGATCTCGCAAGTTGTTCTTTGGCGGTATTTGTCTTCATCAGCAAACGAAATTACTTTCCGAACAACCCAATAAATGTTTATGTTGCTTTAAAAAAAAGAGAACTTAATAAACTTTTTTAATTTGAAAACTTATATTAAATTTTTGAGAAAAAAATTCTTCTTTTAAAGTGTAGACAATTCAATTATATTTAATTAGATTACAAATTTTTGAAAAATTTTTGCATATTAAAAATTTGGCTAAAAATATTCAAAAATGTGAAAATAAACATAAAAACTAATTTATATTATATAATTTGGAATATAAAATGGAAAATTTTAAAATTTCAAATTTAAACTGCCAAAATGGCCAATTAAAAGACTTTTCACTAAAACTGCCGCACTTGTTGTAGAAAATTAACATTCAACATTCAAGCCTAAAATAAGCGTGTTCAAAATAATTAAGCAAATTAATTAAAATTGCAATAATTTACTTAGAAAATGATTGGTTTTCTATAATATTTAGTAAATAATAATAAAATAATAATGTTTTTTTTGAGAATTTTTCATTGACTGGCAAGTACAAAAAATAATTGGGAACTTTTTAATTTTTGTTCTTCTTGTATTATAAGAATTATTAGAATTTTTAATTATTATAATTGATTGGTTTTCTATAATATTTAGTAAATAATAATAAAATAATAATGTTTTTTTTGAGAATTTTTCATTGACTGGCAAGTACAAAAAATAATTGGGAACTTTTTAATTTTTGTTCTTCTTGTATTATAAGAATTATTAGAATTTTTAATTATTATAAAAAATAAATAGAGGTTATTGAGACATAAGATCTTAGTCAATATTATAGCTTTAAAAAAAGTAAAAAAACAAACGAAACTCAGGAAAATTCGATGCTCACATCTGTCTGTCCGGGCGCGTTATTTTCGTCAAGGTGAGCTTTACATTTAAATGAAGTTTTTATTGACTATGTCTCAGAAATTTAAATGAGGTTTAAATTGACTACGGTCTTAGAAATTTAAATGAAGTTTTTATTACAGATATAAAAGGAATTTCATCGTAATAGTTTATGGGTACAATGACAATACATAGGGTCGCAACTACTGAGTTAGTCATGCACCCATTCTCAGAGAAAATAATTAAATTTTTAGATGTGAGAAAAATTCAGTCTTGCCTGATATTTATTATTACAATTATGTTTATCCCTATAAAAGCCTAGAACCCCGCTATATTACATTTCAGGATTTCAACTCAAAAAATACTTATTGGAGCTCCAGACTAGTTAACACGAGAGGTAGAGAACTGTATAGTGCTAGCAATGGACAAAAGTGCGATTTTTATTCTTCTAAAACACCTATACAATTATTCCGGATATGTTGTAGTAGCAAGTAGCTTTGATCTAGCATCTGACCACTCACAGTAAGCGCGAAAATAATACTCACAGAAGATGATCTGTGGCTAGCCAATAAAAAGGTAAAATTTATTCATTTAAGCTCCGCTTAAAACAAGAAAGTAAATTGATAATGAAGTTGAGCATAACTGCTTATGTTTAGAGTACAACATAAGGAGTTTCCAGTATTATCTTTAAAGTAAGCTATTCCACTAAAATAAATGAGCTAAGAAACGTAAAAAGAAGAGCACGGAGGAAATAGCAACAGTTCAGATATTCGTATCAAAAGTCGTTCTCAATCGCCTAAATGACCTTTTAAAAAAAACCAAATGCAACTGTGAAAATTATGTTTACTCCCTATAGAAAATTGCTGAAAGAATTAAGAGACCCATTATTCATGATCCACCACCACAAACTAACAATGGTAAATGGGTTGGCAGTCTTAAGGGAAAAGCATGCCCCTTTCCTGAACATCTAGTAGGTGTATTCCCCCATGTCCGAAAAATTCTAAAAAACAAGAAAATCCGACAAAGCTTAATTAAAGAAATTAAAAATATAATTAGCCACAACTTAAGGGCCAAAGGCCAAAAAAGCTCCCGAAATTTGATTTGATAACTGGCCAGATCATGAAAGAACTCCCAGAAGTGGGCTAACTAAAGCTTCACAAAATCGGCGAAGTGATTCTTGTACCAAAACCAGGAAAATCACCCCATAAACCTTAAGTCTTTCCCACCGATTTCTCTGCCAACCGCAATGGCAAAATTATTTGAAAAGCAATTTCGCAATGGCAAAATTATTTGATCTCATAAGTTTGGCTTCAGAGAAAAACACTCCACTATAGAAGAAACTCTAGACGAGGAAAAAGTGTGCCCATCAATTTTCCTAGTTCTTTGAATTGCTAACTTTTTATATTTTTAAGACATTTTAAAGGCAGACATAGAAAATAATATTATGACTTAAAAATAATAAAAGCAGGGGTACTCTAAGCGAGTGTGCTAGATCCTGTCCTATATTTATTGTATATAAAAAATATCCCACAAAATGATGGAATATAAATGATTAAATTTGAAGATGAAAGAGTAACTTATGTGTAAGAAGCTAACTGAAGAGAAAATCAGGGCATATTATTTTTACCTAGGAAAGCTGATCGTGTACATAAAATATTATTGTACTTTATGCCAGTACAGCTTAATAGCTAGGTATGCCTCTTGATACCAAACTTAAGTGGAAGGAGCATGTGAAGATGAAAAAGAAAAAGAAGAACTTAGAAAATTGTATTGGCTGCTGCAAAGGAATCTCTGAGTTCTAAAAGTAAAATAAAATTTTAATTTATAACCAAATACTTAAGCCCATTTGGATTTACGGTATTCACGTTTAGGGTCATATAAGAAAAGTTCCAAAACAAAGTTTTACGTGGTATAGTAAATGCTCCATGGCACATAAGAAATAAAGATTTCCAACTTGAATGACATTATTTCGATTTGAAATAGAAACAAAAGCAGCTAAACATGATCAACGCTTGTATGCAAGATTTTAAATTTTATTAAGTGCTTGTCCTAAATAAGTCCGTATGCGATTAAATAATTAAATAAAGATAAACTATTTGTCGATTGATAACTAAACTTGGTCATAGCTTATTGCAAGGATGTGTTTTGAGTGGGTTAGAGTCCTTCACTATCAAGAGGAGTCCTTTTTATGTCTTTTGAGATATTCACTTATCCAGGAAGGGTGGAAGGGGATGTATTATAGTATAAAAGGAGGTAGTGTATGTTAGAGGTCACATTTGTGGTGGAAATTACATTAACTAGGAACCCAAGAATTTAGACCAACGAACGAAGGCTCTTCTCCAAGGAAAACACATGAAAACTCTTACTTGTCAAGGAAGGTCTGTTTAGTAAAAGTATATGATGGGCTTAATTTTGGTAAAGGACGCATCATGATCTTTAATATTGACTAAGGTCTTAATAAATATGACAATCCAATGTACATGCGATTTCTGATTAATTGCTGTGAATTTTCAGGTGCCGGGGCTAGTTAATCCAGAATGTCTACAGGACAATGGAGTGGAGATCCTAAACAAATTAATGATCATGCGTCCTTCCTTAGTGAAAATATTTAAATTTATATTTTGTATATGAATATGATATAAATTGTATCTAAAATGTCTGCGAGATGAGTACTTTTTATACTATATTTATTAGAGTAATAACAATGAAAAGAGTTCCAAAACTTATACGAACATGCATCCATCCTCAGATAAATTTAAAGATGTATCTGGAATTCAGTATGGAAAATTTATATAACGATTATTTTTTATCATAATAAAGGGCAAATTATTTGGACAAAGGAATGAACGTTACTTCCCAAAAAAAAGGTGAAAACTCTTAGATGTCAAGGAAGGTCTGTTTAGTAAAAGTCTATAGAAGACGTAATTTTAGTAAAGGAGGCAGCATGGCCTATATATTTTTGCAGCTATTATATTGACTGATGTCCTAATAATTGTGATAACAAAATGCACATTCTATTTTCAGAAAATTAATAAGAATTTTTAAGTGTGGGCGTTAGTTAGTGACAAAAGTTGTTAATACATGTGTGAGAAAAAATTCTATTTAAAAAGTCTACAGGAGCAGTACTTTTTAGTGAAGGAGTGAGTATGGTATTTATTTTTATTAGAGCAATGATATTTAGAAGAGTCCTGGTCGTAAAACTTACAAGAACATCCGTCCATTCTCAGAGTATTTTAAAGATATAACAAAAATTCAGTATAAAAAGTTTACTTATGGTAAAAACGGGGAAGGTAAGCGTTCAACATTTATTAAAATTATGACATTGACTAGGGTCCAAAAACTTATTGTAGTATTAAATATTAAGATGGTTTTCTTATACTGAATTTTTTAACTATCACTTTTATATAGGATTTCAAAAACTTAAATACACGTAAATTCTTTTTCATGGAAATGAAAACTAATATCTCAGAATAACAGAACTGACGATATTTAACTGGAAAGTATCTTTAATCTGAAGTTTCTAGAAAGTACAACAGAGTCCATTCCGTACTTAACATATTAGAGTAAAACCGGTACCGCAAAAAAATCAGTACCCTAAAAATTCTAATATTTTTACTTATATAGTTTTCATGTATTTTTATAAAGTATTTTTTCTAAGACCCTAAGACAGGTTACAAAATGGAAAATACAGCTAAGAAAAAAGACTTTATTTTGAACTCTTTTTCCTCAGATCTTTTCTCCATTTTGTAAAACTTAAGGACATTATTGGTAATAGGTTTATTAGAACAATAAATATTCTATAGAATTGGAGTAAGGAGGCTACCCTGAGGAATACCAGTTTTAATAGAAAATATGTTGGAAAATAGGAATATACCAGGAGTTTTCATAAATTTGAAAGTTACGATTTGCCATTTAGGATATAATTACAAAATAAGAGGAAGGCTGCTCCTGAGTTTCCACATAAAAGTCCATCATGCCAGACGCGTTTATATTAGTTCCTCAAGAGAGGATCATATTGGTGGCTGGTGAAGTATTGACCAAATGGGAATAATGTTGGACAACTGAAAAATCGGATGAAGCTGTTTTTTAAATGTTTTATTAGCTAAGCTGTTAATTGGGTCAATATAATGAGAATAATCGTACTTGGGCTAATATAATGACGATATCAATAGTTAAATATCGTGAATCAATTAAAATGAATTTTCTGCCACAGGCCATTGCTGAAAATACATTTTAATAGATTTCACGATGTTCTTAGCAGTTACGCCTGTTCACAATAACCGCATAGCAAATTTTGCGCAAGGATTTGGCTCTTAAGACATATTAGGTCCAATTCGTACAATAATTAAAGCCACCAGATAATTTTGAATGCCGAAATGATCATTGATCATCTCGGACGAAGCTTATTTTCACTTAGAATGGCTATGTTAATAAGCAAAATTGTCGCATTGGGGCATCTGAAAATCTAAGAGCAGTTATTGAAGAATCTTTAGATTCGCCACGTGTCACTATATTATTTATACGTATTTTTAAGGCTGGTGGTAAAGTTACTGGTCAATGGCATGCGCTACAGAGATATGGCCTCTCATTTTTTTATTGGCCTATTTCTGAAGACATGGATATCGACGACTTGTGGTTTTAACAACACGGCACCACATGCCATACTTCCCAAGAAACAATCGATTTATTGAAAACCAAATTCAATGGACATCTTTTTTCACGAAGAGGTGATGTCAACTGGCTACTAAAATCATGTGATTTAACATTATTGGACTTCCGTCTTGTAAGGCTATGTGAAAGATAAGGCTTAAAAAATAATCCACACATAATTTTGATGTTATTAAATGGTATCATCCGTGAAATGGAACTACAATTATGCAAAAATCTTTCTCTGTTTTTGTTTAACTTCCTTTTTCATAGCGGGTGTTTGGGGTATTTTATATGCAATCAGATTGGAGTGCCACAAAACGATTTTACATGTAAATAAATCAAATTTACTTGTTACTTTGTACTGTAGTTGTAAATTTTAGATAAATATATAATTTTATAAATATTTTTATCATTAACAATTTCAAACTGTTTTATGGTTGACATATTTCATTTCAGGTATTCAATTATTAACTTCCTTTATTTGATTGTCATTTCCTAAACATTATAACCTTTACGGTAGCATAAAATAGAAAAGAACTTAAAACATTTACGAATTTCACTGTGAAAGTTTGTATAATTTTTGAAACATATTATTTCAGAATGCTGAACGGTTCAGGTCCATTTGTCCAATATGACTGAATATATTAATAAGAGAATATTTTACCAAAAATTTAACTAGCAATAAAAGTTCATTTTATCACAAAAATATTATCGAAATTCTTTTATTGGATGAACATTTTTCCGGCGAACTTTATTTTCACATCAAGAAAGTGAGAGCGGGAGCTACCAAAAGATAATATCCTCATTTTCTTCTCATGTCCTTTTTCCATAATACTCTGCAATTTAAATTTTCTCTTATTTCTACTTTATTTCTTTTTTTTTCTTCTCTGCTTAAAGTATGCCAAAATAAATATTCTTTCAAGTGAATATTTTTTCATAATTACAAAGTGAACATTATGAATTTTTCATAGAATGTCAACAAGAAAATACTTTTAACGATGAGAAAGTAGAGAAGAAACAAATTTCGAAATATTATAAGAAGAGATTTTTTTTCCCGCACAGATATTGACACTGTTCGAAGATCATAAATTTAAGTAAAAATCTCGTTATAACTTTTTAGTTCTAGGAAAATGAGAATAATAGAATAGGAAAGGTTTGTTTAAGAAAATCGGAAAATTCTCTGTTAAAGGTATGAGTTGGTTGAGAGTTTTCCAAGTTTCGCTTAGGTTTTATTTTTTGTGAAAATTTTATTCCAACTTTTTCTGTTCAAAAAGCATAAAATTAAAGGAAAATTATATTCTACGTTAACGATATTTGTTCCCTTTTGGACATATTATTTTTAACATAATATTTAAATTATGTTTTTTTTTTGGCAGCAAATTTCATGATTAATTTTTCCATGAAATTTGTTTAAATTTTTGTATTAAACTTAAATAGAATTATTTAAATTCGACCAAGTGGATAAGAATTCATATTTTTTTCTCTCGATTTTTTATTGTTATTGTTGATATTTTTAAAAGAAATCAAAAGCAAAATAATTCAAAATGTTTGATAAATAATGATTAAAATTTAAAGAATGAATTTCTCAGAAGTATGATGAATGATATAATGGATCTATTATTGAAATATTATAGAAACTTTATAGATTTTGTTATATTCATCTATGAATGTTGTATGAAATTATGAGTAAAACAAAAATCTTCACACATTTACGATGGCAATATGATAAGTCTATGACTAATGGAAATATGTAACAGATATCATTAAAACGATATTTTTATTATCATTTCGCTTTCTTAAAAAGATGCCATTTAAAATTTTTAGCAATATCTGTTAGTTAGTTTAGTATTTTAAAGCCATTGAAAAGAGACAAGATTTGTGTTTTTTTTATTAAGATGCAAAAAAGTGAGTTTCGTATATTGATAAAACCGTATTTTGTGAGGACCAAAATAATATATGAAGCCAAAACAAATCTTAAAGAGTATTATGGAACCTCCTTACCACCGAATGGAATAATTGAGAAGTGGTTTACTAAATTTCGTTATGGTCGTACGAGCACAAGTGACACTGAGCGATCAGGATGTCCAATTTAGGCTATTTCGAAAGAAATAATTAATAAAATAAATGATATTGTTTTGACAGACATCAAAAAGTGTGTGTTTTTTGTATGTGACACTATATTTTGATAAGAGCCAAGATTACTACCCTGATCAATAGCAGCGATTTTAAGGGATATTGGTGAGTGTTCAAGAATTACAATTGTCAGAAGTATGATTCGTCCTCAGCAGCGATTATAGGGGGTTTTAAGTAGAGGAATGTAATTGTTTTAATTTCTAGAGTAAATCAGAGTGCTAAAGAGGCTCAAATGCATCCGATATGTCTAGAAATATACCTTTTTCCTCTCAAAGACAGAATATTCTTCTCAAAATCCGAACTGATGGTCAGGAATAATGTTGAAGGATTCAATTAGGAATAGAGTCTTTTTAAGATTAGTTTCTCAAAAATATTACTTAGAACTGGAAGAAGGCTTATTGGGTGATACGAAGAGCACCGGGTTTATTGGACTGAGGCATCGTTTTTAGGATTAAACATTTTCGGAGTGAAGGATTGTTCATGGTACGAAGGATGTTGTTATAAATGTATTAGATAAAGATCACTGCTTTTTTTAATAAAATGTTGGATGCTATAAGATAATAGTCAGTTAGGGAGATAGTTTGTTTTTATTTTTTTACTTTAATAGCAGAAAATTATTTGTTTCGTTTTCTATATTATTTGTTCATAAACGATTTTAGACCAAGTTCGGACAATTTTTTGCAGTGAGTGCAAGAAAGGAGACGTTTTGTTGCTGTCCAGGAAGATGTGCTAGTTATCTTTATATTAAAAAATTATTTGCGACAAAAAACAACAAATATTCAAAAAATCTGAAAATACAGGATAATAAAAATGTATATCCAATTTAATAAAATTATGTAAAAATGGTTGAAATAATGTTACTGCCTACGGATCCTTTTAAGTGTATGTATTATAATTTTTATTTTTATTTTATTTTTTATTTGACAGGTTTTTCATTTCTATGTTATTGTACAATTTTTTACATAACACATATATGCATTTTATACACATAGACATTAGACACAGTCGCTCTAATGGAGCATATAGCGGCACTAGAGACTCTGTGAATTCTCTCCATCTGCTTCTGTCTAGGACTAACCTTTTCACTTCCGACCATGACTTGCCAATTTGTTGGTGTTCGCGCTCGACTGATCTTCTCCAAGTGGTTCTTGGTTGTCCTCTGCTGCGATTGCCCTGTGGGTTCCAATCTAGTGCCATCCTTGCTATGTCCGTAGGTGATTTTCGCAAGGTGTGGCCGATCCAACTCCATTTCCTGCGTTTGATGTCAGCTAGCAGGGGTATTTGCTTCGTGAGAAGAAGCAGCTCATCGTTCGTTATCCAGTTCGGCCAGGAGATCTTGCTTATACGCCTCAAGCATCTATTCACAAATGTTTGAGGCTTACGAGTCGTGCTGTCGGTTACTTTCCATGTTTCGTAGCCGTACAGCAGGACTGGCTTGACGTTTGAACTGAATATTCGAAGTTTGAGTGCTATGGAGAGGTGGTTGGAACGCCACACGTTCCCAAGTGAGGTGTACGCTTGTCGCGCCTTGTTGATGCGCGTTTGGATGTCTGTTTCAGTTCCACTATCCTTGCTGAGCATGCTGCCAAGGTAACAGAACTTTTCGACATCTTCAACTTGGGTACCGTGTAGCATCAAGGGCCTCTCGCAGGTGGCGCCGATACGCATCAATTTGGTCTTCTTGATGTTGATTCTCATCCCCACTTCTTCGGCGTTGGAGGCCATAGCTTTCAGTTTCTCCTGAATGCCGTTGAAGGTGTGGGACATGAGGCATATGTCGTCGGCGTAGTCCGATCGTGGAGCTTCTCACGCAGTGTCCACTGGATACCGTTGCTGGCTGTGTTGTTAGTGCGTTGAAGAGGTAGGTCTAGGGCGATTATGAAGAGGATAGGCGAGATTACGCAACCCTGCCTGACTCCTCTCGAGATGTTGAATGGATCGCTGTTTCGTCCTTTGAAGCGCACTCTACACGGGGCCTCACGGTATAGTTCTCGGATGAGATCGATGATGGCCTGTGGAATGCCTAGTTCAGCCAGAGCACTACAGATGGCATCGCGAAAAATCATGTCAAAGGCTCTTTCGAAGTCAACGAAGAGAAGATAGAGCGGGCTGTTCCATTCGTTCGACTGTTCAATGATCGTTCTTAGGCTGCTGATGTGATCAACACAGGAGTGGTTTGGTCTAAAGCCAGACTGCTCGCTGCGAAGGGCACTTTCCACTGTTGGAGTGATGCGAGTCAGGATGGTTGAACTTTAGCGTTAAAGTCGCCCATGACAATTTTGATGTATCGGAACTTCGAGTGGAACCTGGCTGTCATAAAGCGGTCGGAGACCGGTTTGTAGCCCATGAGAGATCTCTTTGCGTTGGCTGATAGGATCAATTCGACTCCACAGTGGTGGCCGCTGTCGTTGCCGCTATAGGTGAAGTGTTCACCCATCTGCGTTGTGAGGGTTCCTTGATGTTTCCACCTTGTTTCGGAGATTCACAGGATGTCGAGGTTGTAGCGTCGCATTTCGGAGGCAGCTTGCACCAGTCGAGAAGTTTAGGAGAGAGTCCGCCCGTTCCAGGTACCTATTCGGGTTGTTCGATGAAAGCCAAATGAACTTTTTGCCTGAGGTATGGTCCGGATGCTTCTTCTTGTGCTGTTTCTTGATAAGGTGTTTTTTTATAGCTTTCCGATTATCAGGCCAGCGAAGCAACCCCCAGTGACGTTGGAGGAACCTACGGACTACATATATATATAAGGCTTGTAGTCGGCCTCTCAACCCGGTACCAAATGCCGAGATGGCGGCAGCGGGAATCGAACCCGTTACCTACCGAGTGTGAGTCGGTCGACTTGACCACTGCACCACACACACGGCATAATTTTTATTAAATATATATAAAAAAATTGTATTTTTAATAAAGCAGAAAGTTTTTGGACGAAATTTTCAAAAAAGATAAAATTACAAACAGGAACTAAATTTTACTATAGTCCACGAGATAGCTTTGAGTGCTCGTTAAATATTTATCAAATCCCGCAATAGTAGATATTTTTTTGTCAAAAATCTATTGTATATAAAAAACTTTTTTTTATAAAGGCTGAAAACTATCTAGAGTCGTAATACAATACACACTTTTTTCCACCAATTTAACCCGAGTTGTCTTTAGAAAAGTTAGTTGTATTTATTTAAAAAACATCAACAATATATTAACGACAATCTTATTCAATTTATGACATGATTTAATAACTTTGAAATTACATAGAACCTAAGTTTAAATTAAGGATTTTTCCATGTACAATATTCGAAACATTATTTTGTCTAGACACATTTCTAAGATAACAAACATACTTTCTTTTTTGTAATTTGTTTGCTTTAAAAATTCAAAAGATTCGTTTTCTTTTAGTATTTTATTAATAAATAATAATAAATATTTCAATGTAAATGTGACATACCACAGGGTAGCGTCCTCACTTCTATTTCATACAATAGAGAAATTTTGAACTGACAATTTTGAAAAAGTTAAATTTTAGAATTTTTATCAAATTATTGACTTAAACTTTGGATGCTACAGAGTCTGGATCAAAAAATCCTATTTAGTCGATTATTGAAGATAAACCAATCAATTAATTTTATGAGAAAAAACAATCATGCAAATTTAAATATTCTTTTCTCTCTTCCAATTTAACTTAACTACTCAATTTCATACATATCCAATTTTTTTGTTATCGTTACTGTACAATTTATTATTATTTATTTATAAAATGTATAAAAAAAATTTACAATGTAAATTTTGGTCAGCAATATTAATAATGAAAAGCTTAAATATTACATTATTAACTGAATAATGTACAAAAGTACACACCAAAATAAAAGAAAATGTTTCCACTTTCATTATTTACATAAAAATAAAGACTTTTACTTTAGTCCTTTTTCTTTTATTTTTTTGCTTCGAATTTTTATACACAAATTGACTATGATATTCGGAAAGAAAATAATAAAAATTTATGGGAAAATAATGTTTAAAGTTACGAAAAAAAAGTGGGCAGGATATTTTTGCATACTTGTTTGTATGAATTACAGCGTCTAAGAGGACTCTCCTACAGTGGTAGTTGGAAATGGAACAAAATAATTCGCCTTTATATGATAAATTATGATTTGGTCAATTGGAAAAATATAACCTTATCCAGATGAAACAGCAGTAAATATTTCAACAATATTCACTCGTACCATAAATTTAAAATTCAAAAAGGCAGTGTAAATATTTGCCCAAAAGAAGAAAAAAATTATTATTTTTATTCGCAGATACGGACGAACGAAGAGGATTTAACAAGAATGCACAGAAAAATGTGCGTTATGTCCATTTTGGAGCAGAATATACACATACATTCATATTCACCCTATTATATGCAAGTGTAGGAGCAGAGATAATTTTAATTGATGGATACACAATAACGGCAGAAGAAACCAATTCGAATGCAAATTGAAGCAGAAAGCGAGCCCTTAACAAAATTATACGGTTTTTTTTATGCATATTAATGATGATAACGATGGCGATGACCATGACCATATTGGATAGATAGTATTTTATAATATTTTCCGAGGTATTCATTGTCGATGAGGGTAGATTCTGGGGGACATACGAGTAATCATCCACTTTCACAGAAAAAGCTCTTGATGGAAAAGTGATTAACAATTTATTAACCTAACTTTATAACGTAACAATTTATTAAAAAATCTATAAAAAAATCATTTTAATTATTTTTATTGCATTATCATTATGCTCGGAATTTCAGTTGCACTTTCTATCAACACTTTTACTCTATTTTCTCTTCTCTCTTTTTAAGATCACTTCCCAATTTTGTGTATAAATTTCACTATAAATTAAGAAATTCAACACTACTGGGTAAATTTTTGTAGATTATTAACACCGGCAGAAAAATCACTTTCGCTTATATAGGGTTTTCCAATAAGAGTAATATGATTTCTAAGTGACGTATCGGCCATTTGTAATATGTCATGATCTGTCATTTTTATTCAGTAATGTTTACAATTTCATCATGGATAAATATACGCAAGAACAACGTTTACAAATTATTCAATTTTATTATCAAAATAATCGTTCTCCAATTGCAACTTTTCGTGCGCTTTTGTCATTTTATGGTCGTAATAATCGTCCAACTGTACTCGCTATTCATCGAATTATTAAAAATTTCGAGCGTACATTTTCTTTACATAATGTTCAAGTGCCAATAAGATAAAGAACCTTTCAAAGTAATGAAAATATTGCTGCCGTTCAGGCAAGTGTTGCTGAAGACCGCAATTTGTCGATTCCATGACGTTTTCAAGAATTTGGACTGTCTCAAACCACAACCTGGCGGATTTTGAGAAAGGATTTGGGTTTGTACGAGTATCCGTATAAAATTGTTATCACTCAAGAACTGAAGCCATTGAATCACCGTAAACGTCGTGAATTTGCTGATTTTGTCTTGGAACAACTTGAAAACGATAACGATTTTTTTAAGAAAATCATCTTCTGCGATGAGGCTTACTTTCATCTAAGGGGTGCGGTAAATTAACAAAACTGTCGATTCTGGTGCGCAGAAAATCCATAAATTATTCATGAACACCCATTACATTTACCTAAATTGACAGTTTGGCGTGGTTTTTGGTCTGGTGGAATGAAGCTGGTAACACCGTTACTGTCAATGGAGAGCGGTATAGATCGATGATAACCAACTTTTTATGGCCGAAATTGGAAGAAGTTCATCTTGACAACATCCGGTTACAACAAGACGGATAGCACGTGCAACCACCGAATTATTGCGGGAGCAGTTTGGAGATTCGATTATTTCAAGAAATTGTGACATTGAATGGCCTTCAAGAAGTTGTGATTAAACACCATTCGACTATTTCTTGTGGGGTTATTTGAAATCATTGGTCTTTAGCAATAAACCAGACTCTGTTCAAGCTTTAGAAGTCAATATTGAACGTGCTATTCATGACATACGACTTGATTTAGTGGAAAAAGTGCTCGAAAATTGGGTTCATCGAATTCGTTTCTGCAAAAGAAGTCGTGGAGGCCATTTGAATAACGTTTTATTCAGAACTTAATTGTACCAATTGTATCACTCTTACACATTAGTGTGTGTTTTTTTAAAAAAAGAAATCATATCACTCTTATTCGAAAACCCTTTAAAAACTTATTCTAATATTTTTACGTTAATTAATCTATTCATCATCACATGATGACAGCATTGGCTTCAAATACGAAACCCAACGCTGTGTCACATACAAATAGAAAATTACACACTTAACAATCTCAGTTAATCTAGTCTATTCCTGTATAGGATCTATTCCTGTATAGGACCTTTAGCCCATGCGGCAAGATGATAGTTACCAAACAGCCTATCATATCAATAATTGCCAGTGACTAACAGGTGCAATAATAGATATATATATGTGTAATCCACATGCAATTTCATAGCATTGTAGCGAAATAAAGTGCAGAAGGGATACAGCGGCACTGTCGTACAACTCTTGGGTGTAAGGAGCTCACGTAAGTAAAATAAATCGGTATCATATGAGATCAGGGCGCCCCAAGAGTGTAATTATGCTCTTGTTTTGAAAAGTTTTCTTGGCCCTCTAGTGGGAGCGCCATAATAACGTGAGTTACGAAAATAACTAGCTACAGTCTTACTCTCCTAGTATTGGAATGAGTGCTTGCAATATTTCCGACAAAACCAGAACCTGCTCTCTTGGTGGGGTAGAGTTTAATCGTTAGCTCAGGTAACTCCAAAGGGTAAGACGTATAGGAGCGTCAAGTGTATTGTAATATTTTACAAATTCTTAGACTCTTAGCAAAAATTATTACAAACCATTGTGTATAGATAACCCTGTTTCTAAGTTGGAGCAGTATTTTGCACGCGCTTCGCTACCTGAAAGTTTCGGAGTATATCGGAAGGATAATTGATATTCTATCTTACCGATAGAATGCTGATGTAATTATAATTGTAGTATCAGGGGGGAGTCCTTCAGGACTTGTTCCTTAGCCCATTGTTATTAAATATTATGTATGACGCGATGCTCAAACTACCGATGATAAAACGTGTAACTTTGAGTGGATTTGCGGATGACTTTGTGGCGATCACTGCTGGTAAATTCATAGATGAGATCACCCGAACTGCAAATGATGCAGTTCATATTATACGGCACTGGCTATGATCCATAGCCTGAAACTTTCCTAACCACCATCGGTGACTGGGTATTATCGCTACGCTACCCTTGGAGTTCAGATAGCTTCCGGGTTGATCTTTGGCAAATATCTGAGAATCGCTGCTGAAAAGGTCAGTCGGGTTGTAAATACCTTAGCAACGAACATGCCTAACCATGGAGGGTGTAGAAAGAGCCGACGCTTTATAATATTCTATACAGCCCCTATGTGGATAGAAGCTATGGTGACGGGAATATGGGGGTATATCATCCAAGCACGCTGATTTTCCAGAGCTTTCCGTATTGTCTCGTATAACACTGCCTGCTATCGCAAACATGCCACTAATCGAGCTTTTAGCTGATGAAGAACGAGAATATAACATCGAAGACGGGGGGAGAAAAATGTATTTCATCGGCTCACCATCAGCAGGAAGAAGAAATTACACAATGGCAGTGACCCTGGGATTTATCGATTAAAAGAAGATGGATGCATCATATGATTCCTGATACAGCTACATGGAACGGAAGAGGCCATGGAGAAGTTGACCACTATATAGCCCAATTTCTGACAGGACATAATTGCTTCAGGCTTTAAGATGGAAATCGATATGACATGCTCTAATTATCAGCCATAATCGAGGACACGTAACATGTCTTCTTCCACTGTTCACGTTTTAGAGGAGCACTGAGTGAATTACAGAAAATAATCGGTGAACAGCTATCCCAGAAGTACAACAAATAATAATATCGCAGGCATGCTGTGATGCTTTGGCTGAATACGTACCCCGAGTAATAAAGAAGCTCCGTCAGGGAGAATATATGAGAAAAAAGCAGCGTGAAGCCTAAATAAGAAAATATACGATGTCAGGCTACTCCCCTTGAAGTAATATCTAACGGTGATCCCATAGAAAGTCATAATTGGAGAAAATGGAGATGGAGTTTAGTGAGGAAAAATCCCCCAAAATATAGGGATCGGTAGCTATACAGCGTCTTTAAAAGATTTCCCCTGCTCAAGCATAAAAAACACTTTGCTTTAACACTGCACTGTCTCAAATGGCAAAATCTCCTCATGAAAGTATATATTTACTGTATCTATTAGATGAAAAAATTTTAGAAGGTTTCGACGATATGGCTATAGAGAACATCAAGGAGCTAAACCGCCTAACATCATATTACCAAATTTATAAGAATCTCTTAGAAAAATTTTCAGGATATACTTGTGACCCGAAATAGTAAAAGTTTTAAAGAAAATGGAGCATATAACTTCGAATAATTCTAATGGAATTTTAATCTACTATGAAACCTGTTCCGAAATTTGTTAAAATGAAGGGATCACATTTAGTAGTGAAAATTTACTAATTCAGAAATACCTTTCTAAAAAGCACTCTAGTTCCAAATTTAGCAAAGAGGACTCCTCTTCGTGAGAATTTTCCCTTATCTCCGATTTATAGTTTTCTCAAAAAGTGTTGGTTTCAAAACTATTATTAATATAATTCCACATGAACATAATCGGATTTATATAAATTTTACAAACAGTCATGAAATAAAGTAATAAAACCATTATTTGGGGATATACATAGGATTATGATAACAAAAGAGAGAGAAATAGTGAGAGAGAGATTCCACAACAATAAAATTCAAACATTTAAGCTAGTAACACTTTGAAGTTATAATAAATTAAATCGTATCCTTCTTATAATATAACAAAGAATATGGGAGATTAAAAAAGTAAATAAGTATAAAAACTCTTCGTCTCCACCCATAAACGACTCAAATTTTTTTTGGCTTTAAACGTAGTCAAAAATAAAGCAGAGCTTTTAGATGAAAGCCGAGATAAAAGCATCAAAGAGAAGAATAATTTTCAAACCAGTGAATTGAATATTTTCTCATTTACAAAGTCATTTAAACATTTCAATTACTATAAATTGTAGCATACTTGTGGAAAGTTATAAAATTTGAAATGAAAATATAAGACATAAAAGCAATGTTAAAATTTGGCAATCTTTTTGAGAAGTTTAAATTTTATTTCTTTTACAAAAGAAATAAAAAAATATTCAATTAAAATCTAAATTCGCATGTTATATGTAAGTTTTTTATTGAGCTGTTTAAGTTTTTACCTAATATACGAGTATAGAGATATGTGATTAAAGATATTCAACTGTTATTTTAAAATATAAAAAATATATTAATCAAAAAAGTTTTAATATCTTCAGAATCATGACAATATCTTATAAAGCCTCAGTTTAGGAGTTTACGTACATTTTTAAGGCATGAATTGGCTTTGATAATCAATAATTTTTAAATTTTTTTATTTTTTTATCTGCAATTTCAATTTAATTGTAACAATCAGATTTACATAACATTTTAATTTACAATCTTGTGCATCATGAAGTGGGAGTAAACACCCATCGACATTTCCCCAACTAATGGAAGTTAGATTCCTCTAGAAAATCTCCAGGTCTCTTAAGTCTCCGATGAGTGTTTCTGGGGAGCACAATTCTCTCACAAGTGGATTATGATGATAGGATAAACGGGAGTGAAATTTTTGATAGCAGGAAATGTACAAAGGGAACATTTAGGAGGCATCAACAATTATACAGAGGATCTTGGAATGTAAGGCCTGGACGCAATAGGAATTGGAATTTTTCGTTGGACACCAAACTTCAATTCCATAAGTCCAAATTGGCTTTATAATTGTATTATACATTAAAAGATTACTTTTGATTGTTTGTTTTGCGCGTTTGTCCAGTAGTCTAAGAATTTTCAGGTAATGTCTAGTGGCTTCAAGCTTTTTAAGTCTAGTATGAGGGTTCGATGTTAATCTTTTGTCAAGGTAAAGTCCCAAATAACGTACTTTATCATATTGTTGAATCTTTTTTGTATTAAGGTATAAAGGGGTAGGTTTTTCCCACTCTTCACATTACTCTCCATCTCTTAAACCAGGATTGATGATTTTGTATATGGAATTGTAAATTGTTGGAAGAAATGTCAGAATTTGCATGGGTAGCAAGTATGGACGTACCATCTGGGCTATGGGTATAAATATTATAGTATTATCTAGGCCATGGGATGTCATGGGTATAAATATTATACGAAATGGGACCAAGAATACTGCCTTGTGGGACTCCGGCTAGAATAGGATATATTTCCCAGGATTCTGAGTTAATTGCAATTTGGAAATGACCTTGGGAGATATATGAATTTATGATAAGGTAGTATGTTGAAGGAAGAAAGCTCTTCAGTTTACAGAAGAGTCCAGGATGCCACACACGATCAAAAGCTTTGGAAATATCCAAAAATACTTCTAAGCAATACTATTTCCTCTCAAGAGAGGATGCAATGTGATCAACAATTCGATGGCATTGCTGCCATCGAATTGTTGATCACAACAACTGGGACTGGGTGGAGTCGTTTTAATAGGAGAATCAATAATTTAAATTTGGGAATTACACCTGTCTATTTATTTTATTAGTAAATGCCGAAGAATTGCGATGGATCTTAATTATTACGATGGTATAATAAATACGATGGTATACCACAGAAAAGTGTCGTAGCTCCTACTCTATACAATGACAAATGCCAGTCAAAGTAAGTACAGTGAAGCACATCTGAAATTAGTTTGATTGTACTTCTCGCACATTAGACAGATAATTTTTACAAGAATTGGTGATAGATTATATATGATTCCACACTTCTCACAATGAGCATACATCATCTTCTACATTACTGATATTATTGTAGTAATAATGATTTTCGGTTTGAAATTTTAGCTGCGGACATTTTTCTTTTTTTCTTCAAGAACACTTGCAGGCAATTGGCTTAAAGTTACAATATTATCGAGTCTAGCAGCCTTGGTGGCGATTCCTTTTTCGAAAATTGGCCTGGTTATAAATTAAATATGTTTGCGATTGTTGAACAACGGAAACATTGAATTGCATTCGGTTCTAGTTCTGCTGATGTCCTTGCTACTAAGCGAGCGGATCCACTCTAGGGAAGGTTCTTCTCAGTCTTGTGGCGAAAGTAATTCGAAAACTATCTCACTTAATAGCTAAATTGTATTTAACAGCCTTAGGCATGTATAGACAAATATATTTTTTTGAACCCATTGGCCCCAACTCCAGCATTGCCCCAACTCAACAAGCACCCCAAAATTCTCGACAAGGAACTTACTTAAAATCTGCCGTAATTATATGTGGTTTCTTCTTAGGAAAGCTACCTTGTCCATCAAGCTATTCCTGTGACATTAATTGAACATTTCTAATATTATTTTATATGAATACACCTTAAACCAGATTTTTTTTTCTCGAAGGACTACTTCCTTTGTAAAACTCCGACCATTTGTTTAATTTTCTTTAGCGTTTAAATTATGCTTTTTAAAATTTAAGTGTCTGACTGTTAAGGTTCTATAATCCAAATGACTTTATGGTTGTCGCGCTATAAAATATTATTGAACTTTTTATCAAAGACCTTATACAATATATAGAACTGAAAAGGCACAACTTTTATGAGAATTTTTAGCTACAATTTAATTAAACGAGAAAAGGGTTTATTTAGGTATTGA
Organism: Atherix ibis; assembly: GCA_958298945.1. Lineage (NCBI taxonomy): Eukaryota > Metazoa > Arthropoda > Insecta > Diptera > Athericidae > Atherix > Atherix ibis. Next base: position 51,254,278 of record OY282609.1, read on the forward strand.
TTTAATATAATTTTAAATTGTAATCAAAAACAGCCAAAATATTGTGAGTTTTCATTATCCTAATTGGTAATCGAAGGATTTTGATTTAATTCTTAATACGGAAATTTTTAATTTTAGGTTAAAAAAAATAAATATTTTAAATGAGTTATGATACTACTAAAAGAGACTATTTGATGTCAACGTAAGTAAGCATGGCGCCTTCGTATACTTCCACCGGATTAGAATAAGGCAGAGACTGAAATGCACTAACATTTTAAATAGAATTTGAAAAAAGTTTAAGGCGTTTTCCGATAGATGGAGTTTAAAGCAAATAACTCAGTAATTACCAGATATGCCTGATAAAGATTACACTTAAAGCTTTGTGTAGCAGAAAATTTGATTGAAATTCGGTGCTGTACATGTCAAATCACTTTAAACCATTTGTTATAAACTGGATTCAAAAAGAAATTCAATGTTTGGGTGCTTCATGAATTGAGAGTGAAAAGCAAGCGCAATGAAATCGAGCCATTTCTGAAGCAAATCATAACTAGCGGCGAAAAATGTGTAAAATACGAGAATATTGTTCGAAAGAGAAAAAAAAGAGATGAGCAAACAATTTCAAAGCCTGGATTTACGGCCAATAAGGTTATGCTGTGTGTATGATGGGACTGAGAGGGAATTGTTTGTTATGAACTGCTATCTTTCGGTGAATATGTTAACTCAATACTGCACTATGAGAAAACGAGAGATTACGCAAAGCGATTAAGAGAAAATGGCCAGAATAAATCAATAGAAAATGTGTCGTCTTCCACCACGATAACGGTCGCCCACCCACATCTTTTATGACTCGCCAAAAATTAAGAGAACTTGCCTGGAAAATTTAGATGTATCTACCATATACCTAAGACATAGTTTCCTCAGACTACTCCATTGGTTTCGACTGCACTCTGTTAATGGAATCTTCAAGTATTCCAACCAGAACCCATATAAGCTCAATACTGATGGAATAATGGGTTTGCTCGAAAAATGGCGAAGCATTATCGATAATAAATGAAAATATTTTGTTTTGAATAAATTGACACTTTCTATTTTATTCAAAAACACCATAAACTTTTTCGACTAGCTAACAATAAATAAAAGTAAAATTTTACATTTTTTATTTTGGTTTACTGAATTTTAATTTGTTTTCATTGAAATTTTTCAGGTTAAATATTTTTAGAGGCATAAGAGAATAAATTACTTATCATATTTAAAAAAAAACATACAATAATCTTAGAAGCACTTTATCTGATTCAAAATATATTTTTTAATAATATTGCATCAGACCACCAATTGGAGGTATTAAACTTTGACTATACCAAAATGGGGAAAAATAACTTTTCTATTAAAAAAAAAAACTGCTTAATTTCAAGGTGACTACTAACCAAAAATCTATCAATTTTCAAATCAAATTGAGAGAAAACTTTGAACGTGCTATTGGAATATGCAAATTAATTTGTTGTCACAGCTCAACTTGGAGCTTTGCGCAAGTTTTTTTTTCTATTGGGTTTTTCTTGTTTTTTTTTTTTTTTAGAATTTTATTTTTCTATCTAAGAGTGTTGATTTTCCTACACTAAAGAAAACTTACACTTATTCATATTGAAATTTAAGACTTTCAGAAATTGCTTAAGACAATTTCGAACAGTTAAAACAATCATTGTACCATACAATTTTAAAGTTGCAAATAAATCTCTGAAACTGTTTGGACTGAAAAAAAAATGGAAATATTTCTAAAAGATTGAAAATAAACAATGAATAATAATAAACACAGAAACAGAAATAAATAAGTTCTAAATAAATAAGCTAGAAATGTATAAGAATAATATGGTCAGATGGAATGCAAAATTAGAATAGAAGAAAAAAAATGTAAAGAAACTTTACTGAAAAGCTTCTGCAAATTCATGAATTCAATATTGAACTTGGAAGAAAGTTTTTGTGGCTTTTCAATTTATTTTGTTCTTCTTCTTTGTATTCTTCTATACTTAAAGTCGACAGAGATTTTATTTCTTTATAATTTTCACGAGAAACTTTTTAAATTGTATCCAACCTGCTCTTTCCAATAAAGCATCAGCTTAAAGCAGCTGCGTTTGCAGTGTTTTAAAAAAATATATATATTTTCGTAATAAAAAATTGAATGTCTATAGTATATAGTTTATCGATTTACTTCTAATACTAAAAAAGAGATACGAAAGCACGAATAGATAAAAATTTTATAAAAAAATATTGAAACACTATGCGTACACTCATCAAAGAATACAAAAATAAAAACCTTCTTTGGCAAAATCTTCCCTGAAAGGAAAACAAAATACAGCAAAAATATGTAAAAGACTTAAACGAAGCTGAATAAATCTTTAATATTTTATAAATTCCAATAAAACGATACCCATATATGGGTAAGGGAGCACAGCACATCCATGCTCCTACACTGGCATTATAAGAGCCAGCCAGGGTGGATAGTTATAGATATGAGAGCGTTTGTTCAATAATATTTATATTGTTTTTGGAATTGGAAAAAAAATCCATTTTTGCCTAAGGTTATTATAAGCAAAATAATCGTTAAAGGTGTCGCATTGATAAGTTAACCTAAGGTTATGTGAGTTTATTTTTATAAAGTTAAACAAATAAAAAAATCTTATGAATAAAATGCTGGAAAATATTTTATATGACCAGGGTTCAAGGGGTTCTTAAAATTAGAGCTCTTCGAACATGATTTTTATTTTAAAGATCGAATTTTTATATTAAATGGTATAAAGGTTTTTCCTTTTTCGAATAATATTGCTTGAGAAATATTTTCACAATAGTTCATTAATTATTTAGGATGAAGCTCTATACTTCCATGAGAGAGTTTGGCAATTCGGAGAAATTGATAAGAGCTTGTGGCTTCATATCTCACTGAGGCATGGCCCTACGCTAATTTCCAAAAATCACTTTTTTTTTCTTTTTACTCTGATTTTCTTGTTTCTTTACTTTTTCTCTAATTAATTGAAGGTATGCATTTGTGAATTTGGCAAAAGATTTGGCGAGCGCAGAGCTTTAAAATAATCCTTAAAGCATTATTGAATTTCGTATATATAATATGCTACATAAAATTTAACAGAATGTGTAGTCAGTTGTCATTATCGAATATTTTTTTCCATAGCGAAATATTTTCAAAATCATTTGAGATTAAGTCCACATTTATCATTTAATTTTTACAATCAAATCTATTGAAAATTATACAATAATAAATGATTATTTTGGTTTATAGTTCTTATTATTTTTTTAATTTTAATTCTCTTTATTTTTTTTAAAAGTATATTGGAAGAAAAATTTTTAAAAATAATTTAACTTTTTAAAACAATTGTTTTAACTCGGCGTGCATATGGTTCATATTTAAGTTTGCAAATCAGACCCTTATATTAGGTGTATAACTTAAAAATGCGGGATTTTTGGCAAACTTTGAGTGTTTATTTTGAAAAATTGTTACAATATATTTTATTCAAAGTATTGTCCATCGGAAGCCACTACTTTTTCCCATCTTTCTGGCATTATATGGATTCCGCGACAAAAAAACTGCTCCGGTTTTGAGGCCAAGAATGAATCGAGCCAATTTTTGATGCCTTGTTCTGAAGTGAAGCGTGTTCCGGTGAGGGCGTTTTGCATGGATCTAAGCAAATGGTAGTCGGACGGGGCAAGGTCTGGGCTATAAGGCGGGTGAGGCAAAACTTCCCATCCACTTTTATTTGGCTTTGGCGTTGATTTGGCTGGTTGGCCGGGCTTCATATACGATTTTTTGCGCTTTGAGTTGTCGTAATGAATCCATTTTTCGTCGCCAGTAATGATTCGATCCAAAAACGACTTCTTTTGCTGCCGTTCAAGCAGCATTTCGGACATGCAAAATCGTCTTTCAACGTCTCTCGGCTTCAATTCATATGGGACCCAATTTCCTTGCTTTTGGATGAATGCTGCTGCTTTCAAACGTTTTGAAATGGCTGCTTGAGTGACTCCCAATGATTTTGCAATTTCTTCTTGAGTTCGACAACAGTCTTCGTCGAGTAATGCCTCCAAATCTTCATCTTCAAACTTTTTTGGCTGACCTGGTCGTTCTTTGTCTTCCGTGTTAAATTCACCACTTCTGAACCGCACAAACCACCTCTCGCACGTTGAAATCGATGGAAAATATTCAGGATAAGCTTCGGTGAGCAATCGCTGCACTTTTTTTCAAATGGAAGAAGTAAATCAACACTTCCCGCAAATGGGACTTTTTTGGTACGAAATTCGACATTTTTGAAGCAAAAAAAAACTTTGTTGTTTACACTATTTCGTTCAATGACTAATCGAGAATGAATGACAGATGTTTAACCTCCAAAATTCCATATGAGTTATTATTAACACAAACCATGTATAAAAGTTATGCCATCTGTTGTCAATCCCGCATTTTTAACTTATAAAAGTAAAAAAGAAACCATCTGGCAGCCATTTTTTGACAGTAAGAAATAGTTAAAGCAACCTTCTTGGTTACGGAAGACGATGTATGGAGCACAAGGATGCAAATATTGAACATGTATACTAATATTATATTATTTAACGTGATTTATCTATCGTTAAACATAAAACCACGAGTCGCCTACGACTATAGGGATTGAGATACGCTCAATCAACGCACTATCATTACTGACAGTTTACAGTCAGTAACCAGTTATGAGCTGATTACACCAACAGTTAGTGGCAAGGACTATCTAAACCTCTACTGTCATAAGCAGTGACAGCGCCCGAGATAATTATAAGTATCTCCCATCAGCGATCCGTATACCGTAATATGGGTATTAACCACAGCCACTACGTTGCTGCCTAAGCGCCTCACCAATGTCGGTCACAGTGTGTTCCAACACCATGAGGCACCCCGACTCCCGTAGTACCAATTTTCATTTTAAGAGTACTTCGAATTGTACTCCACACATTGAGCTACGGTAAGGAATCTTGTAAATTCTTAGGCACCGCTAAGCCAGTTCAGGTACGTGAGTTCGCCGAGACCCGAAAGTACAACCGGAATCGACCTTCGTCTTTCACCCGGTTGTAGCCACCTTGCGTGCCATTCACACACTCATTCACGCTCAATTCTCGCTATCCTCTCAAACAGTGCCACGGCAAATCTATTCAGGCATTCATATCTCTCTCTCACACTCAACACACCACTCACATACACACCCTTATCATTCACCACGATTCCACATGCACCTAGGTTACGAAAATCCCCGTACAGGCCACACTCAATGAGAAGGTGCTTGGCACTCTCCTCCGCCGCCCCACAAAGGTATCTTACCTCCGCAGCCAGACCACGTCTGTAGAGGAACCCATTCATACTGCCGTGTCCCATGAGTAAATACCAAAAGTACAGACCAAATTAAAATCCATACGCAGATACAAAGCACACATTTGAATTGAGCATGTGCGTCCATCTACCATTCACACTTTCATTCCATCGACGTTGCCAAACTTCACACATTCTATTCAGGACCAGTAAACTGCGCTGGCGTGGACTATGATCCTGAACCTCTTTATACGTAACCAGACATCCAGCAAGCAGGATGCCCCGCCGTAGATAGTACGGCGGGGCATCGCCTCGGTTGACACGGTTCTACATACATTCAAACATGCATACAATGTCAGATACTGAACTTAATTTATTCCCACCCTTGCTGAACATATACAGGCAGCAAACATCAACAAGGAGGAGTTCGACACAACTTAGGCTGTTACGAAGGTTGCTGCAAAGAAATTTGGCCGTACAAAGTTCAGCTGATAAAATATCGGGCTCGATTATGCCATTTATTTTAGGCAAAAAGTAGAAGAAAATCCAGATTTTATTCACAATTTGATGATGAGCGATAAAGTCTATTTCCAATTAAATGGCTTAGTAAATAAAGCAAACTAGAGGATATGGGTTACGGAGAATCTAAGAACAGTTCAACAGATTTTCTATTGAAAATTACTATTTGGTTGTGGTATAAGGTCAAAAAGCATCATTGGCCTATATTTCCTTGAAAATGAAGACGGTGCTATAGTTTCATCAACAATGCTCAATTTTGGACGGAGTTGGAACATTTTTTATATGCCAGCTGTGGAAAATCATCCTGTGGTTCCAACACTGTAACTGATATCTTTGAAAAGCGCATTATTTCGCTGAGAAGAGATTTCAATTAGCCTCCACATTCTCCGATTTCAACCGGTCCTGACTAGTTTCTTTGGGATCTTTCAAAGATAAAGTATACATTAATAAGCTAAAAAAAATATCCCCCAAATTAAAACATAACATTCACAATGAAATTAGGGCCACAACACTTGAAATTTTGCAGAACATTATAGTAAATATTTTAAAAAGAGCACGCTCACGAAGATGTCCAAGACATTCTGCATGACGAACAAATATTCCGACAAATATCAACTCAGTTGCCCATAAGTCCACCTCCTAAGTTTTTCACTCCTTCCGAAGTTAAATTCACAATAGAATACCTTTCCAGTAAAAAAGCCCCAGGATATGACCTAATAACTTCAGAAATCCTGAAACAAATTTCCAAAAAAACCCTCGTCCTTATAACCTATATTTATAATAGTATCCTCCGCACATCATTTCTTCCTTCCCTGTGGAAGTTTTCCATAATAAAGATGATCCCAAAACCCAATAAGCCCAAAAATCTTCCTACCTCATATAGACCTATAAGCCTCCTTCCCATGTTATCAAAAATCCTAGAAAAATTAATCCTAAAACGCCTTTATCCCATTTTTGAAACCGAGGGTGTCATTCCTCAGCATCAGTTTGGATTTCGACCTGAGCATTCCACTATCCAGCAGTGTCATCGCGTAGTCGACTACATAGCGTGTTCGCTAGAGCGAAAGGAATACTGCCCAGGCGTGTTTCTTGACATTTCGCATGCTTTCGACCGTGTATGGCACCCTGGATTGCTTTGGAAGTTGCAGCGAGTCCTACCCTCGAGTTATTTCCACATCCTTAAATCTTATCTCTCAGACCGATATTTTCAGGTAGCTGAAAATATTGAGTACTCTGACATTTAACCAATTTCCGCCGGTGTCCCTCAAGGAAGTATCCTAGATCCTATCCTATATAACATTTATACCCATGACATTCCTTGCCACAACAACATCCTGACCGCAATATATGCTGATGATACAGCCATCCTGACGTATCACAAAGATCCTTCCACAGCCATTAGTATCCTACAGAACCATATCCACTCTTTAGAAACTTGGTTCAAAAGGTGGAGAGTGAAGGTAAATGAGCAAAAATCTGCTCATGTAACTTTCACACTCTGCCGAGAACAAATTCCCGACATAACCCTAAACGGCAGTATTATTCCACAACAAAATAGCGTACGTTACCTTGGACTTATATTCGACAAACGGTTAACCTGGAACCTTCATACGAAAACTAAAAGACGTGAACTTAACGGACGATACAACCAATTATTACGTCTCCTAGACAGCAAATCAAAACTTACAACAAGAAGTAAACTATTACTATACAATACGGCTCTGAAACCAATATGGACATATTGTCTAGAACTTTGGCGTTCGACTAAGCATTCCAACTCCCTTCCAATCCAATCCCTACAATCCCGAATCCTTCGTAAAATTGTCAATGCCCCCTTTTATGTGCGAAACACTGTTATCCACCGTGACCTAAATGTTCCATTTGTTCGTGAACTATGCATCTCCCGATATAAAAAATTCCATTCGCACCTATCCTTCCACCCTAATCCTTTAGGAAGGGAACTTTTCACTCCCACCCTTCCAGTATACACCCATCGACGTTTAAAACGGCGATGGCCGAGAGATTCTCTAAAATTATAAAATAAAATTACCCTGTTCTGAGGTAACATCGATGGGTGTTTTCCTCCACATGTCTTCATGTCCTTGTATATTCCCGTAAAAAATCTGCTTGTTACTAGCATAAGTAGTTGTAGATATCATTTAAAATAAAAAAATAAAAAATAATTATCGCTGTGCACATTTTAATTGGGAATCAGTGCTGAACTTAGCTTTAATAAGTACATTTAATCTTTGATAGCCTATTACTTCGACGTTTCAAATGACAGCGTTGTAACTGTTATACGCGTGTATATTGCTATTTTGGTAAAGCTCATTTTGGGCTGAATAGCTACGTAGCGGAGGAAAATTATCGGATCTGGGAAAAAACGCAACCACAATAGTTTTAGGAGCTTCTGTTGAATCCAAAAAAAACTTACTGTCTGGTTGTAGATTTTGGTCGGGCGGTTTCATCGGGTTATACTGCTTTTGAAATGAGACTGACGCGACGGATACTGTCAATATCGGCGGTAATAAATTTTTTTTTATACCTAAATTAAACGATATGCTTTTGTCAAACCTGGTTACAACAGAATGGTGCAGCTTACCATACAATAGTAGAAGCTAGGGACATATTGCAGATACAGTTTCCACGTCGCGTTATTCCGAGACATACTGATGTTAGCTAGCCGCCAACAAAGTGCAATTTAATGCCCTTACAAGTATCAGGGGCCACTTCATAGCGTGAGGCCATCGGACGACTTCATAGTACATGTGGGAAGTTATCTAAAGGAGACTGGTCTGAAGTTAGTAGTATAGAATATTGAGAATTTCATTATATTTTATGGAACAGATTAATATGTTGTAGAAGTTTCAATAAGGGACTAGACAACGGAGTTGTTTGGTCCAGGAACTCCACACTGGGAGTAATTCTGCTCGCAAAGTAATTGTTGGTAATGTGGCATCCATGTAGAATATGGATGATAGTGAAATGGGTGCCACAGGATTGGTGTTAGGGCCGATTGGTGGTGTCAAAAAGGAAGTTATGAGTAAGAGCAGCATTTCCCATCCGGATTCTGAGAAGCTTCCCCGCCTAGAATTTCGGTATGGATGTTGAATAGACTGGTTCATTGGTGGTTGTCCAATGAGTTGACAAAAATGTGTCGCTATTGGTCCAGTCATCGTGTCTACGGATGCCCAATTTTGTTAGTTGCCATTCTGTTAGTAGGCGAAGCAGATTGGGAATGACTGTGATGACTGGTCGACGGAGTGTTTCTTCAGCCAACTTGTCCATCCTTTCATTGCCCATGATTCCAACATGACCTAGCACCCATTGGAGCTCGACACTCCTATTGCTAAGTAGGCTATGAGGAATTGCACTAAGTACTGGCTTGCTCGATGGACCACAAAAGGCTTTAGGGGCAACAAGGCTGTCGCTAAAAATAATAACGCTCCGTTGGCTGGGAATATATGTGTAGGTTGGAATTTTAATTGCTTTTTTTAATGGCCCATAGCTCCTTGTAATATGGAGCTGTACTATAAGGGAAGATTCCACAAAATAGTGTGCGGGTGTTAAAGCCAAAATGTTTGACGACCGAAAAAGATGTATTATCGGTCTCAGCAGTGGTATCCTTGAACAATACTCGATGATCTTTTAATCCATTCAACTGTTCAAGGAAAAGTTTTCTATATGTGGACGGATCAGTACTAGCCTTTTTAATCCTGTCAAGAGAAGAAGACACTTTCAACTTTGCTCCCAACTACGGTTTCCAATTTGGGTGCGGAAGGGAGTTTGGAAAACGACGTGGGAGGATGGAGGAATTGCTTTCAAGGTGGGATATTAATAAGAATAGCGATGATGAATTCCTTCTTGAACTGGGGGAGATGATAATGTTTTTGATTAAAATATGTATGGCGTAATTTGGATGCCATAGGTTCTTGTCAATAAAATATAGGCGAGCTTTTTGAAGATAGAGAGATGTCCGCTATGCTCAACTGGCTAGTCTAATGCAATGGTTTACTGCTAAGGTTCCGTCCAAAAGGGCGTTGGTTAGAGTAAGGTTCCGTCCAAAAGGGCATTGGTTACTCTAATTGCCTCACTTTGTCTTACCTTACTTTTGCTGCTGACTGAAATTTTAACCATTCGAAGAATGGTGTTAACTTTGTTATATAATGGTTAAAGGATAATAGATGGTGGGAAAGGGAGTGAATATATATATTGAATAGGATCGTTGATAAAGGAGATCCTTGTGGGATGCCGTTTTTTATTTCGCGTTTTGACGAAAAATGACCGTTGACGCGTACCGTGAAGGTTCTACCAGTTAGGTAGGAACGTAGAAGTGTCAATGTTGCAGAGTCTACTTCCTACTCTGCCAGCTGTAAGAGTACACTGTGTGGGCACATTCGGTCAGCAAATCACATAGTCACGTTTGTATAAATTATGGATTGAATGTTGGAGTTCAAGTAGTATATTTAGAGCTCCCCTGCGCGACCTCTAGACATGTTATTGGGAATTGAGTCTATTGTCAAGTACCTGGTTAAGTCTTGTAGGTAAGATTTTTTCCAGAATCTTGGAAATACAAGGCAATAATGAATTTGGTCTAAAGTTGTTAGCCGAAGAATGGAAGAGATTTTTCTTGGGAACTGGAATGGCTATTGTGACCTTTCAGCAATTTGACAAAATAGATTTTTTCAGAATTTTGTTAAAGAGGCTTTTAAGACTTTCTCTCTATAAGAATGCCTTGAATCAATGAACTATGCCAATAAACCAACAGCTTTTTCGCCGACACCCAGGCCATCGAACCTCTTGGATCACCTCCTGAAAAAAAAACCGTGACTTCTATTTTTAAATAACGATGATATGGAATGTACTTTAATTTAAGATTTTTTATATAATTTTATAGATGAGAAAAAATTTAAGCTGGTTTTATGGAGCACGGTTTATTTAAAAATTAAGCTCTTAAATAATAATTAATATTTAAATAGTTGAATTCTTTAAGATGCTGTTGTTTTGTTTATATGGAAATATGGTGAAATTATGTATCTTAACTTATTGGATATATTTTTTTAAAGACATCTAGTTGAGAGAAATTTTTTCTTTTTCGAATCGTATCCCGTATGTTAACCTTAACTTTGACTTATGTTTATAGTCTATTAGGTATTTCTTTGTTTTATTTAAACATCGAAGATAAAGATCTTAATCAAAAATAATCTTAACTAAGTCAAGCTAAGATTTCGGGAACTTTTGCAATTATTGGCATTTTCAATCAAATCAGATCACATCAAGATTAAATAGAATACCACAAACCTTATACAGCCTATAATCAAGTATTTAGAGAATCCTAATTATTCTAGAACCAAGTAAAAGTCTATTATTATTAATAAACGAAAGATAAATTTAGAACTAAATCGAGTATTTACAGACGATTCATAGTTCGTTAAATATTTATTCGGATCTAAACAAACTATTTGAAGTACAGACAGTAATAAAAATTTTCAACGTTCATAGTTTCTCTATTTGTTTATAGTGAACACAAACGGATTGGTTTTAGTATACAAAATTACTACCTTCTTTTAAATGTACGTGCTGAGAACGATTGGAGATAACAAGGCCTAGAATTTGTCAACCTTATTAATAGACGAAAGAAAAAAAATACTGTCAATATGAGTAAAAAACAATGTCAAAGTTGGCAAGTAGTTAGAATCACTTTTCAAAAACTTACTAATATTACAAAATAATTGCCAAGTCAACATGGCTGACAAAATCGAAAACTTTTTGCTAATTTCACTTTGTCTGCATTCAATAATAAAGCTCTGACGATGACTGAGATGAAAAATGATTAAATGGGCAAAGTATCGAAGCAGAAGAATCGAAAACGGAACAACAAGAACAAGTGAAAAGTTTCATCTAAGAAAAACAAGAAAAAAATAATACGTGGGCTACTATATATATTTCTGGCCTAATAATGAAAATGCGAATATTTATCAACGAAAAAGGTTTTATTGTTTTTCAAAATATTCTCCATCAAGATTTATACACTTTTGCATGCGCTCAAACCAATTTTCGAAGCACTTTTTCCACTCCGATTGAGACACCTCCAAAACATGGTTTTTGAATGCTTCAACAGCATCTTCTGGCGACGAAAATCATTGGGTGCCAAGTCAGGGCTGTACGGAGGATGACCCATCAATTCGACGTTTTGTCCGGTCAAAAAGGCGCTGGTTTGAGCCGATGTGTGAGAGCTCGCATTGTCATGGTGCACAATGATTCGACTTCTCTTGTTCGTTTTTCGAATTTCTCCGAAGACTTCAGGCAAACAAATGGTGGTGTACCACTCAGAATTGACCGTCCTACGTTGCACAAGCGGAACAGTCGCCACATGACCAGTTTTGCCAAAGAAACAAGCGACCATTTGCTTCGAAGTGCTTCTTCCACGAACAACTTTCGTTGGATTTGACTCGTCTTGGAAGACCCACACGGTCGATTGCTGTTTTGTTTCGGGCTCATACGCATAGATCCATGATTCGTCACCTGTGACGATCTTATAAACGTCTTTTGAAGCACCGCGATCGTATTTTTTCAGCATTTCTTTACACCAATCCACACGAGCCTTTTTTTGAGCGATTGTCAAATTGTGCGGGATCCAACGAGAACAAACCTTTTTTACGGCCAGGTGTTCATGCAATATCGAATGTATGCTGGTGGGAGAAATGCCTAGGCATGCCTCTATCTCACGGTATGTCACATGACGGTCTTGCATTATCAGTTCACGTACGGCATCGATGTTTTCTGGAACAACGGCTGTTTTTGGACGACCTTCACGGAATTCGTCTTTGAGCGAGCGTCGGCCACGATTGAATTCGTTGTACCAGTTTTTCACAGTGCTATAGGATGGTGCTTCATAGCCATACAAAGATTTAAGTTCATCGATGCACTCTTGTCGTGATAATCCACGTCGAAAGTTGTGAAAAATGATCGCACGAAAATGTTCACGAGTTAATTCCATTTTTTTGCCAAATTGATTTTTTCAAGTCACTGTAAACAACACAAATGATAGTCGTACGTCAAAACGTTCTGAGTACGTTTATGCTAAAAAATGTCAAACTTTCCAATGGAAATGTCAGATCGCACCTGGCAACACTTAGTGTTGCCTAGGCCAGAAATATATATAGTAGCCTACGTATGTGGAACTTTTTCCCAATTCATAAGGAGGGCAAAACGAAAAACATCACACTGATTATGGTCCAAAAATAAAAGAAAACTTTTTTTTTGGTAGATTCCACCATCTTGACACTGTCACACTTTATTCTATTTTACTTAATTTCATTTGATCGACTAACTTTTAGAAAATTTCCTTTTTCTTCCACTATTCATTTTGTTGAATTCATTTATTCCATGAAGATGATGATGATGATGGTGGTGATAATACTTCAAAAGCGTCCTTTGCCGATTCTTTTTAGCTTTGACGTAATTTATTATTATTTTATTGCGAATTTTCCCTTCACTGAATAAAATGATAATATAATAAAATAATCAAACGTGTAGGATACGTCAAGCTATATGATAATATAATAAAAATTAGGCGTATCTACGTTAAAGACTGGTATGATAATTGTTATTGTCACCTGTAATATGTGTTTTTAATGTACAAAAAGAATTTTTTTTATTTTTATATGTAAACATTAAAATATATCTTTTATTTTTAGATGTTAAAAAAATTTTCAGTAATTATTTTTGAAGTTTTGATAGTCAAAATAGAAGAATTGTCCAAATTCAAAATATGTTAACTTGAGAGAAATAGGAGAATATCTTGGATTATTTATGAGCCAGTAAAGTGAATGTTTTAGGAAAAAAAAATGAATAAAACAAATAAAATTGAATATACTTTTATCTGTAAAAATCTATAGTCCAAATAATTCAGATTCCCTAATACAGGGTGGACCATTTAAAAGTTGCATTTTAAAAAGTAAATAAAAAAAACTAGTGTATATATTTTTTTAAATTTCTGGTTTTATTAGAAAGATTGAAGCTTGAAATTTAAGAATGAAGCACAATATCATTTAAATAACTGCCACGGCTGGCCTTACAGTACCCCATTCGCTCGACCTAATTTTTCAGTACATTTTCGACTTTCTGGGCCTGTATCTCTTCAATGATTTCGTGTTTCAAGGCCTCAATTGTCTCTGGATGGCTTGCGAAACATTTATCTTTAACGGCACCCCACAGAAAATAATCCCAACGAGCTCAAATCACAGCTACAAGGCTGCCAATTGACATCAGAATTTCGGCTGGTTATTCAGTTTTCGAAAGCAATGCTCAAAAGTTGGATTGTTACGTTGGCTGTGTGGCAAGTGGCCCCGTCCTGTTAAAACCAAATGTCGTCCACGCCATTCTCTTCAACTTTTGGAAACAAAAATTCGTTGAGCATTCCACGATAGCGCACACCATTGACCGTAACGGCGGCTCCTTCATCGTTTTTGATGCAAAATCCGCACCAAACCGTGACTTGTTGTGGATGCATCAGCTTTTTCATGGTGACGTATGGATTTTCTGAGTCCCAGATGCGACAATTTTGTTTGTTGACATACCCACCGAGGTGGAAATGGGCCTCATCCGAAAAGATGATTTTTCGTTAAAAATGCTCATCTTCGGTCAATTGATCTTGCGCCCATTGGGCAAACCGAAAACGCATCGAATGGTCATGCTACTTTAGTTGTTGGACTTTTTATGCTTTCATACCGAAGTCTTTATGCAATATTCTCAACAGCGAAGTGCGAGAAATGTTCAATTCCTGAAAACGGTAAGGAGTTGAAGTTGATGGATGCTCACGGACATTTTCAGCAACGGTGGCAATATTGTATAAGAGCGGGAACGAGGGATGCTCACGGACATTTTCAGCAACGCATTGTATTAGAGCGGGAACGAGTTGCTTTGGCAACCAATAAACCAGTTTCGTGAACTTGCTTCACGAATTTGTCCACAAGTTGATGTGATGGCATTCGATCTTGGCTCATTTTTTTTGTTTGGGTTGAAGACTCACCACTTTGGAAGTATGTTTTCAATATTTCCCAGTTTTCTTCAAGAGTATGGATTACCATTTCATAAAATTCAGACTTTCAACTAACAATCTGTCAATTCGTGATGATATTTAACACTCCAGTAATTCAAATAAATAGTGGTTCAAAATGCAACCGCTAGATGGACCCCCCTATATATGGGCGATGGATGTTTTGGTGATTAACGGACGATATTCAAAAAACGTTAATTTTGAAAGTGGTGTAATTCTATCTTAGATTGAAATTATTTCGTATTATTGGAAAAACGTTCATTTTTAGCTCCGGTAAATTTAAGTAATACTCGTACTTACCAGGTGTATAAGCTTAAATCCGCTGTTTGGTCATAGATGGCGTGAGTGAGCGTATTAAGCTACCATTAGCACGCCATAATTTTTTTTTATTAGTTTGACATCTGTCAACATTAATCAGTGCACATTGTCAGCAATTTCGTACAACAACATATATTTTTCCTTTGGTAATCATATCTAGTTTTGTGCCAGAAAAAGAGCATATGCGGGAAGCTCTGCTTTTCTGCTTCAATTTGAAGAAATCGACTGCCGAATCGCATCGAATGCTTATGAAGGCCTATCGTGACAGTGATTTATCGGAAACAACATGCCGAGATTGGTTTCGTCGGTTCAAAGACGGCGATTTTGACTTGTGGAACAAGAAGCGTGAGAATCGGCCCAGGAAGGTTGAAGACCATCAATTGCAGGCTCTTTTGGACGAATATGATACCCAATTGCAAAAAATGCTCGAAGAGCAATTGAGCCTTACTCAACCAGCCATTTCTATGCATCTGTGTGCTATGGGGAAGATTGAAAAAATAGGGAAATGGGTGCCGCATGGATTGAACGATAGGCAGATGGAGCGACGTCAAACCACATGCGAAATCTTGCTCGCCGGACAAAAAAGAAAGTCCTGACAGGCGATCGGATTGTGACAGGCGATGAAAAGTGGATATATTTGGAGAATCATAAACGGAAGAAATCGTGGGTTGATCCCGGCCAACCATCAACATCTTCCCCAAGACCAAATCGTTTCGGACGGAAGACGATGCTGTGCATTTGGTGGGATCGTCAGGGTATCGTCTACTATGAGATGTTGAAACCTGGTAAAACTGTTAATACCCACCGCTACCACTAACAACTGATCAAATTGCACCATGCTCTATGTTAAAAAAGGACGGATTATCAACAAAGACATGACAAGCTGATTTTCCTCCACGTCAACGCACCATCGCACACGTCAAAAATGGTCCGAAACTACTTGGAGACACTCAACTGGAAGGTGCTACCTTACCCCGCTTATTCACCAGACCAGGCCCCTTTCGACTACCACCGGTTTTCGTCGATGGGCCACGCTCTCGCTGAGCAGCACTTCGATTCTTACGAAGACGTCCGAAAATGGCTTAATGAGTGGTTTGCCTCGAAAGAGAAGAATTTTTTTTGGCGTGGTATCCACAAATTGCCCGAGAGATGGGAATAATGTGTAGCTAGCGAGGGTAAGTACTTTGATTAAATTTGTTTTTGCTTTTATATGTTTTTATGGTATTTCGTTTTGACAATTCAAGGACATTTCCAAATAGAGAGTTTGACTAGGGCGGTACATCTCTTAAATAGTAACGGAGGTGTCCCAACGCCAGCTCAGTGTGGCAGAAACTGACTTGCTTTCGGTATTCAGTACATACAGAGATTGTTAAACCTTGGCCTATCGATCCTTTGAGTTTAAAGAGTTTTAACAAGATGTTCCAAAAAAATTACCACAGGGATAACTGGCTTGTGGCGGTCAAACGTTCATAGCGACATTGCTTTTTGATCCTTCGATGTCGGCTCTTCCTATCATTGTAAAGCAAAATTGTTCACCCAAACAAGGGAACGTGAGCTAGGCTTAGACTGTCGCGAGACAGGTTAGTTTTGCCCTACTGATGATAAATACAATCATTACAATAGCATTCCTGCGTAGTACAAAAGGAACTGCAGGTACGGACAATTAGTATAATACTTAAAAAAGAACTAAATATACGAGGGTCATTCAATAAGTCCTTAGAAAAAGATGGAAAAAACTGTTTTTAAAAAAAAAATTTTATATCTCAACATAATGTCCTTTTAGTCCATAAACTTTTCCAACCATTTTTCCAAAATTTTAATCCCGTCCAAAAAATAGGATTTCGGAAGTTCTGCAAAATACTCATCCGTTTGAGCAATGACGTCCTCGTTTGAAGTGAACCGTCGTCCGTTAAGCGATTTCTTCAGATTGGGGAAAAGAAAATAGTCACTCGGGGCCAAATCTGGTGAATAAGCGGGATGCTGCAACAATTCCATTCTCAATTGCACAATTTTGGCCATGGAAACAGCGCAGGTGCGCACACGCGCATTGTCCTCATGCATGAGGATTTTTTTTTTTCTTCAGATGGGGGCGTTTCTCTTTGATTTCCTTGCTCAACCGATTCAATAACGACGCGTAATACGCTCCTGTTATTGTTTTTCCTTTTTCAAAGTAGTCGATATAAATGATGCCCTGCGAATCCCAAAAGACCGTGGCCATCACCTTGACGGCCGATGGCACAGTTTTTGCTTTCTTCGGAGCCCATTCACCCTTGAAAATCCACTATGATGACTGTCTCTTCGTTTCTGGAGTGTAGTAGTGTATCCAGATTTCGTCCACAGTGACATATCGACGAAGGAATTCGGCAGGATTGCGATGAAAGAGTACCAACATAGCCTCAGAGCAAACGCGGCACCCATCTTGCCGAAATTTTTTTTCACAGACAATTTTTAATGCAAAATTGAAGCGACTGTACCTTGTGATATGCCCGTGGCCTCAACTAATTCGCGCACTTTAATTCGCCGATCGTTCAAAATCAGATCGTGGATTTTGTCGATGATTTCAGGAGTAGACACCTCAACTGGGCGTCCTGAACGATGTTCATCTTTTGTGGATGAACGGCCACGTTTAAATTCATTCACCTAATTGTAAACCGTCGCAAACACAGGTGCAGATATGCCATGAACTGCATCCAACTCGGCTTTGATTTCTTTCGGGCTTAAGCCTTTCAAATGGAGATGTTTGATGACAGCCCTAAACTCGCTTTTTTCCATTGTTATACACAAATAAATGTCGTTAACTTTAATCTACGATAGAAATTGACCTACGGTATGGATCGAGCTGAAATTTTGACAGCTATCCTGTCGATAAAACTACTTACAAAAAAAAGTAAGTAGTATTATCGACAGGAAAGTAGTATTTTTACCGACACTACGAGCGCAATTTCTTGGATTTTCTAAGGACTTATTGAACGACCCTCGTATAAAAGAACTCAAGAAGAGAATCCTCCAAAGAAGTTTCTCCTCCAAAGAAGAATTTTTGACCACCGTCTTGGTGATAAACGATTCTGTCACTTATTCAATTATAAAATAGTGAGACAGTATGGTTGTTCGGTCATTAATTAAATTTACTTATAGGGATTCTATAGGGTGCAGCAATTAACTGATATAAATAAAGAGAATCTCACTCGGAATCTTACAACAAAGCCTACCAAAAGTCGGTGTATAGTCTTTAAGTATTCGTTATAATTGAAAAATACGGCATAACGCAATCTAAGGCGCTAAGCAACACCAAATAATGTTACTTATAGGGTCACTCAAGAAGTCCATTAATGATCTCACTAAGCATATGGAACTGCTTTTTGTATATTATTGCCACTATTAATCTAGAACGTTTCAGCAACAAAAAAATGTATACAAAAACAAAAATCAACCAGGAGAATATTTACCAAGCAATGTTAAAACAATTTTAATTCCAGTATAGTTTTTAATTGTACACTTTACTACTATTAAATAATATATTCCTAGTAATATTAATAATAATTTATAGCAACACGATTAATTCATATTCAATAATATTGTGAGTAGAGTGGAAAAATACACATCAATTTTGAATAAGTTTTTTTATAAAAAATTATAATTTAAAAAATATACGTAATTGATAAATAAAAGTAAGAATTTAATATCGATGAAAATTTTATAATACGCCACTCGAAAATAATTTTAATTTTCATACGTGCATGTAAATAGCCCACCCATCATGATCCTAAATGTATATGGCTTATAATATATCCCCAGTAAATGCCTATATCTACATTACTTTATTAATGAAATATTAATTAAAATAAAAAGCTCAATATTCTTCGAAATTATTAATTTTATCCTTGATGCAGATACTCGTATCTGTACGAAATTTGAAAATTGTTTACTCGTAATTTATTAAAAGCAAAAAAGAACATTTCAAATCCATACTAGCCTTTTATTTATTTTTATATTTTTCAATTTTTTTTAATGTGCAAATAAATACAAGTAAAAAATGAGCAGGTATTTAAATCATTTTAAATACTCTTAATATGAGATTTTAATAATAAATGGAAAAAATTAATTATACGATTGTGGTTAATAAATATCATATTTTATTAATAAAATTTTTGAATAAAATCATTTTGCCTTTCTGTTAACCCTAACACCATTTTTTCAACCTCCAAAATCCCATTCTCCACCCTCTATTTTACATTTTCTGTAATTAAAAATTATATTTGTATTTGGGCTTATTCAAAAAGAATCGTGTAAAAAATCGATTTAATTGGAAACAACAAAAAAAAATATTTTTTCTTAATTAAAAATGCTATAATATTGAACAAATTGGGAAAAAACGTATTATACGAGGTCTGTTCAAAAAGTATCGCGAATTTTGAATTTCCGCGGGTTACGTATATTCGATTTTCGATTTTTTGTGGCGTTATGCTGGTTCTCATGTCTCTCACTTATGCCGATAAGTTCGGCGATTTTGAATATTCAGTTAATTTTTGACAGCTACTTTGCTTGAACGTGTTTCGGCTCGTCTTCGATTTTTGTCCATTCCAAAAAATGGTTCAAAGAATTTGTATCAAATTTTTGTGTGAAAAACAAAATTAATTGCGCGAACGCATTCCAAATGTTGACAATGGCATATGGTGAAGCTACCTTGTACCGAAACAACGTTTATCGGTGGTACAAAATGTTCTCAGATGGCCGAGAAGATGCGAACTACGAAAAGCGCACCGGACGCCCGAGCACGTCAACAAAAGACGAAAACATTGATGAAGTGAAGAAAATAGTATTGGCCAATCGTCGAGTCACCGCTAGAGAAGTTGCTGAGGACTTAAACGTATCGATTGGCTCGTGCCATTTGATTTCTACCAATGATTTGGGCGTGAGACGCGTCGCCGCGGAATTCGTACAAAAATTGCTCAATTTCGACAAAAACAGCATCGCATTAACATTCCTAAGGAGCTGTTGGACTCTGCCCGCAATGATCAAAAATTTGCTCCAGAGGGTCATAACTGGTGACAAGTTACGGGACACCAAAACTCAATCGTCCCAATGAAAGGTGCCACACGAGCCAAGACCGAAAAAAGCGCGCCAAGTTCGGATGAATGTAAAGGTTTTGCTTACAGTTTTCTTCGATTGCAGGGGTGTGGTGCATCATGAGTTCTTACCACAGGGTAGAACGTTCAATAAGGAATATAACCTTCAAGTTATGCGCAAGTTGCGCGAAGCAATCCACCAGAAATGCCCGGATTTGTGGAAGAACAAAAATTGTCTTTTGCACCATTATAACGCCCCGTTGCTTGTGCGCGAATTTTTGGCCAAAAACAACATACTAATAATGACGCAGCCACCGTATTCCCCAGATCTGGCCCTCTGTGACTTTTTCTTGTTCGCGAAACAGATTCTTCGATACATTTTTTGGAATGGGCAAAAATCGAAAAGGAGCCAAGACACGTTCAAGCAAAGCAGCTGAACATTTAAAATGGCCGAACTTGTCGGCTTAAATGAGAGACATAAGTACCAACATAATGCCACGAAAAATCGAAAATCGAATATACGTAACCCGCGGAAATTCAATATACTTTTTTGAACAGACCTCGTACGTTAGAAAAAAAAAGGTGCTTAAATTAAACAAAAAAAATTTTTTCTTAGAAATATTGCTCGAAACATTACATTTTGCTAGCGCAAACAGCAAATAACATGCATCCCCAGCCATCCAGCATAACACACGCATGATGGTCAACAAACCACACATAAAGCAGTCAACGACGGCTACTTATAAACTAATTACCACAACTGCTAGCGAGAGTCCTAGCCGAACTCTACCATCACCTGCAGAAACGACTTCTGGGTAGCTCTAGAACTGTAGCCACGATGAGGCTTTCAAATACGCCCACCCTGTAGCTTCGAAATATCTGACCATGTATATGGCAAAGTTTAAACTGTATGACTCCTAACTTTTGTAACTTCTTTTAATTTTACTTTCAAAACTTTGTGGGTCCCAAGGTACCATATAAGCCAGCTATGTATGCTATGCGAATACGTTCAATCTACTCCAAAGATACAACATGTGCCCTTCAATCCAAATAAGCTATTTTGCGTGGATAATAAGTAACAATCATATTTTGGGTTTTAAGTATTTTTCATATCGCCAAAGATAATCTCCTTATCAAGGACGCATGCATATTAAATTAAATTCGAATTTTTAATTGAAATCTTTTGCTTCCTGTTTGTTTTTAGCAAGTTCTATCCATTCACCCCTTTTAAAGTCTTTATTTTCCACGTTTATTACTATTAATGCAACATCCTCTTATTCAGATGCAGTTTTATTATATAGTTTTGGAATACATGTCAATATTTACACATTTCTTTAATCTGAATTTAAGAGAAGTCGAACATTGTCTTTGTATCCATTTTTTTAGACAAGATCTCCTTTATAAAATCTTACTGTTGCGTGCGATGCAAATCCAGGAGTTTGTGTATAGTCAGTTTCTAACCATATTAATCTATTAGTTCTGGAACGTCAATTTCATTGATGCTGCGGAGTCCCATGATCTTCCCAATGACACAATTTCATCAATAATTGGCAGCTTCGCCTATATAAACAAAAAATCTCCTTAATCAAAACGTTAGGGAAAAACCTAATAGATGTAATTCTGTAATAAATATAAAAAAGGAAGAATTATTCATTGAAGATATTTTATACAGGTAAGGAAAGAATTCAAAGAATCCAATCAGTTTATTGAATTGACCGAGTTTTTGCAACGATTCGTAACTATGAGTGAAGCATGGATCCATTACTTCACATCTGGGATGAAGGAACAGTCAATGGACAGAATGGGGAAAATCAGCCCCAAAGAAGGCGAAGACAGTTATATCTGCTGGCACGGTTATGGTGTCAGTTTTTTGGGACGCCCGAGGGATGATTTTCTTTGATTATCTTCAATAGGGGAAAACAACCAACGACGAGTATTATGCGAACTTATTTCAGCGTTTTGAGTGGGGAAGTCAAGAAAAAACGACCGCATTTCGTTGTTTCATCAAAAAAAATATATCAGTTGACACATTCGCTACCACAATGGGCAAAACTAGAGTTCGAAGTGCTTCTTCATGCACCCTTTTAGACAGATTTAACCCCCTTGGATTATTTTTTCTTTCCAAACTTGCAAAAATGGTACGGTCGTATTTTTTCCTGCAATTTTTTTGTATTTTATTTCTTAGGTCGGGTGCTTTTGGGACTACTCTCGAATTGTCGCTTAATTATAAATTTTCCTAAGAAATTTTAAGTGGGATTTTTCAGTAGCAATTTTTAGTCGAAATTATTAGTAGGAATTTTCTTTTGAAATTTTCCTTAGAAAATATCGGTAGAAATTTTTGGTAGGAATATTCAGCAGAAATTTTCCTTAAAAATTATTCTTAGAAATTTTGAGTAGGATTTTTGAGTAGAAATTTTCAGTCGAAATTTTCGGTAGGAATTTTCCTTAGAAAATTTCAGTAGAAATTTTTAGTAGGAATATTCAGCAGAAATTTTCAGTAGAAATTTTCAGTAGGAATATTCAGCAGAAATTTTCCTTAAAAACTTTCTTTAGAAATTTTCCTTAGAAATTTTCAGTAGAAATTTTCAGTAGGAATATTCAGCAGAAATTTTCAGTAGAAATTTTCAGTAGAAATTTTGAGTAGAAATTTTCAGTAGAAATTTTTAGTAGAAATTTTCCTTAGAAACTTTTAGTAGACATTTTCAGTAGAAATTTTCTGTAAAATTTTCGGTAGGAATTTGCAGTAGAAATATTCATTAGAAATTTTCAGTTCAATTTTTCCCCAGAAATTTTCAGTAGAAATTTTCAGTGGGATTCTTCAGTAGGAATTTTCAGTAGAAATTTTCAGTCGAAATTTTCGATAGGAATTTTCCTTAGAAATTTTCCTTAGGAAATTTCAGTAGAAATTTTTAGTAGGAATATTCAGCAGAATTTTCCTTAGAAATTTTCAGTAGGAATATTCAGCAGAAATTTTCCTTAAAAACTTTCTTTAGAACTTTTCAGTAGCAATTTTCCTTAGAAATTTTCAGTAGAATTTTAAGTAGGAATATTCAGTAGAAATTTTCAGTAGGAATATTCAGCAGAAATTTTCAGTAAGAAATTTTCAGTTTTAGTAGCAATTTTCAGTAGAAATTTTCAGTAGGAATTTTCAGTAGAAATTTTCCTTAAAAACTTTCTTTAGAAATTTTCCTTACAAATTTTCAGTAGAAATTTTCAGTAGGAATATTCAGCAGAAACTTTCAGTAGGAATTTTCAGTAGAAATTTTTAGTAGCAATTTTCAGTAGAAATTTTCAGTAGGAATTTTCAGTAGAAATTTTTAGTAGAAATTTGCATTAGGATTTTTCAGTAGAAATTGCCAGCAAAACAGGAACATACGATCATTTGTTTTCTATTACATATATCATTTTAAGCTTAAATTTAGTCGAATCATTCAAAGTGACTCTTTAAGACCATATATATTAGTATAAATATTACTCAGAGTAACTTCATGAAAATGGGTATCATCTCAAGGTTTTTCGCACAAAAAAGATTCAACAAAATACTTTCAGGTGATTTTGTGCAGTTCTTCACGAATGTAAATAAATCCCCTTACATGGTTTAGAGTTATTAGCTACATTTTCTGTGGACTCAAAATTCAAATAAAGTCTCAAAACCTTTTTTTGAATACAGCTGAATAAAAATAAGAAAATTGGGGAGGTTTAGAGAAAATATTTTTGTATCTTCTTTTAAATTGTCGTATAGAAGAAATCCTAAAAAAAATACAAAAAATCTTAACTGGTCTATTTTGCACAATCAATAAGGGCCCAGGAAATGAGAAAAAATATTATCTCATCTCTGTATGATCAACAATTTTTTCATATCTAAGCTCTTAGTTATGAGAAAAGTTTTGAAAAGTTTCATCAGTAATTATTTAAAACTACGAAAATTTATCGCAAACATTTTGCCAATAACCATTAAATTCAAATATTTCCCTCTACCATTTTCAAATTATTAATTGATATTTACTATAAAATTTTGTAGATTTTATTTAATTAACTTTATTTTATTAATAATATTAAATTAATATTTGGCAAACATTTTGTTATTATTACAATGATTATTTTGTTTTTGCAAATACTATCATACTTTAAGAGAAGGAAATAAATAAGATTTGATGGACTGTAAAAATAGCACAACGATCCAGATTCATTCCGACTAATTCTGTAGATACTGTTAAGCAAACTGCTTTTAAGATAGCTACACATACACTCATTGTTGCCATCATTAACTTTTTATTGCAACATAATTAGAAAACTTTCCAACAAATATTATTCATCAAAAAGAGTGTTGAACAAGAATTTCAAAGTTAATTGAAATCCGAACGAACAATAATTGTCATAATTCTAAACGTTATCATCACACATAATTTGTTTTATGCTCTCCTACTAGATAGGAGTTCAGTAATCACTAAAACTTCTATATATAATACGATATATTTCCGGATATATATGTGTATATATACTCAACTCACGCCAACCACCTCTACAGCAACTGACTGACTGACTACACTGCCATGGATCGAAAGCAACTGTTAACCGCAGATTTTGATCTTTTGACATAATACAATATATTGTCGTATGCAAAGATAAACTCAGGTGATTAAGTGTAAGCAAGTTTATATGCAGAAGTTGTGCCCTAAAACGCTACAACACCACAAACGCCAAAAAACAAAAAGTCAACCGTACGACGAGTACAAGAGTACATTTTGATAAACAAAATTTATTGAATTTTCATTGTTCAAATTCCACTTAATTAGGCAATTATGGTTGCAGGGAAAATAGCACAATCCTACAACGTATTCTTGTGATTCATTAGCCATTTATCCAGAGTGTATTATGATGCAATAATAAATTCCACTCCACTCGTGTTTGAACTCTTGAACAGAGCGGTCACGTTTTTGATTTCGGTGTAGAAAAATCCATTGTGATAAACTATTATTATTGAAGTGAGAGTGTCTAATCTAATTGCGTGGAAAAAAGAGAGAAAAAATAGTGTACAGACTATAAATAGACTACAAATAGTATAATAATCGAGTGAAATAAAGAGTTGCTAAACCCATAACAATGGACGTGGACGTCGACGTCAGGCCACCGGACCCCCCCTCGCCACCAGATACAGGTATATCCCTTACAATTCTCGACGCCTCTACCACAAAATCCACGAAAAGAGCCAGACTAAACCAATCCATCAATACCACCACCAAAAATATAAATAACAATCACTACAATCACAACCAAACAAACACGAACCTATCTGTATTAAACAAATTGGTTAACTTCCCCTCCCTTCCGACTAAAATTTCCGAACATCCGCGCTTTCTAGTTATTTCCACTTCACCCGAGGCAAAATTCAGAGCGAACCAACTCTGTCCTTTTAAAACCAGTCTGGCTCTCAAGAATATCAGCAATGATATTCTTAAAATAAACGATTATCGTAACGGTGATCTATTGCTAACAACCAAAACAAGATTTTCGGCCGAAAAATTTATTCACGCCAAACCGGTTTTTATCAATGATATCAAATTAAATTTCACACTTCACCCCTCCCTCAACCAAGTAAAGGGCACGATTTTTTGCAAGTGGCTTGCAAATACATCCGAAGAGGAAATCGTCAGCAACCTTATTGATTACAACGTGGTAGAGGCTAGAAAAATAATCTCTACGCGCGACGGTACCCAGTCATTTACGGGTATTGTTGTTCTGACCTTTGACGCGTACGAACTCCCTTCCAACCTCAACATCCTTTTCCACAGATTTGATGTGAAAACATATTATCCGAACCCCATGAGATGTCGCAACTGCCAAGTACTGGGCCATACAGCTAAATACTGTAAGGCTTCGACGGTATGTGCTAATTGTGGACTTGCGCCCCATCTTGAAAAGGCATGTACACGTGTATTTTGCGTTAACTGCAAAACAGACTCACACACCTCAGGAGACCGTTGTTGCCCTTCGTACGCGGAGAGAAAAACTATTCTTAAAGTTATGACGGACAACAAATGTTCCATGGCTGCAGCAACAACAATATTCAAAAAATCTCAAATGGATGCCTCCACACTAAAATCGAACACCTCCTTTGCACAAGCAGTCCGTGCGTCATCTCATTCAGTTAATACATCAGCATCCTCATCATTGCCACCAACGCCTTCTGCGTCCACTTTACCACTGCCAACATCCCCTCTCACATCCAAAAAAATTTCACCCTCTCCTTCCAGAAAAGCTTTTGAGCGTAAGCTAAATTCTTTAACGCCAATGGTCAAAAAACCTTGTATAAATACAGGAATCAACACCTCTTCTGATAAATCAATTACCACCCCATCAAAATCCCCACTCTCAAATTCCCAAACACCGTCAACCCACCCCCGATCCACCAGTGAACAAGTTGCTATACTAATTAGCACGTTAAAAGACCTCGATCCAGAAGATCGCAACACGGTTCTTACCTTAGCACAAAAAATGAAGTCTGGTAAACCAGGAACAAGCTCCAAAAAATAACATTGCTAATGTTTTTTCTAAGAGTACGAGCCTGCAATCTGGTGAACAAGAAGTGGTATGCCTTTCGGCAAACCTCTAATGGCTCACAGACTTACAGTCCAGTTCTTCTCCACCATATTTTTCTCCCTTCATGCAGCACTACTTCTGGGCAGATTACTGTTCTAGTTTTTAGCTTGCCTAACCTTCAACTATGGTAATTTTCCATAGAAATGGAATAAGTAACAACGCCAGATGTTCCATTTTGCAATGGAACATCTACGGGTTCCTTAATAACCTAGAAGGTCTGAGCCTGCTGCTAAGTCAGTACTCTCCAAAAATAGTTGCTTTGCAAGAAACCAAATTACCTCACTCCTACAACCAACCATTTTACCAAAAATACCAATGTTTGTTTTACAACAAAAGTAACAACAATAAAAGAGGTGGTGTATGTTTCCTCATACACCCCTCCATATCCTACTCACAAATTCACATTTCAACAAATTTTTTGACAATCCTTATTTCTGTAAATACCTCTCCCAAAGTCCACATTGCCAATATATATATTGAACACAGCCTACGTTTTTCTCAAGCAGATTGGCAAGGTCTAATTAGCCAATTACCTGAAAATACCATCATCCTTGGAGATTTCAATGCCCACAGTCATGCTTGGAGTTCCCCAAGAACCTGTTGGCGCGGGAAAATCTTCGAGGAATGGCTCAACTCTACCGATTCGAGCTTCACTCTACTAAACGATGGTTCACCAACCTTTTTCTCAACCAGAGGTACTACCTCTGTTCTCGACCTCACCTTCGTTCCTACACGGAACTTTGGTTTATATTCATGGAAAGTTCATGGCTTCCTCGAAGGAAGTGACCACTTGCCCATACTTGTGGAGGCAAATGTAGCGCACGTTAAAATAAAACCACTGTCACGGTTCATAGAAGAGCGCGCAAATTGGGAAAATTACAGAGCTGCGATTTTCAAAGCTTCTGCTGACCTACCCGTTGCCCAATCTCCTAACCTTGAGGCAGAAAACGTGATAAAAATCTTCAGACGTGCAGCTGCTGGGACAATTCCCTCTTCAGCTGGCATGTCTAAAAAACAACCTAAATGGTATACCCATGAAATCGCAACATTACGACGTGAAAGAAATACGGCCTGGAAAGACTACTCTCGTTTTTCCAGTACGACTAATCTCATCGAATTGAGACTCAGGACTGCTCGAGTTAAAAGAGCAGTGAAACAAGCCAAGCGAACCGCTTGGAATAACTTCACCACCTCAATTGATTCCCGAACTTCACCGAAAGAAGCATGGAGAGGTATTAACTGCATTCTTGGTCGCCAAAAAAATGGGATTATCCCATCTATTGAGTCTGAGAATGGAGTTATATCCGACTCGACAGCTATCGTTGAGGAACTGGCACAGTCCTGGGCCTCGTTTTCATCCAACAACCACCTTAGTGATTCATGTCGTAGAGAGAAACAATACTTCACGGAAAATCTCTCGCCTATACCGTCAGCCTCCACCCTAATCTTGAACCAGCCAGTAACGCTTGCGGAGTTCAACTTTTCGTTGAATTCTTTCAAGGGTACCACACCTGGTAGGGACAAGGTTTCTTTTAAAATGATTAAAGAGGCATCTTCGACCTTTCATATTAGAATTGTCAACCTCTTTAACAAAATTCTGGAAAAATCTATTTTCCCAAATTCCTGGAAGGTCGCAACAGCCATTCCAGTTCCCAAGAAAAATCTCTCCCATTCTTCGGCTAACAATTTTAGACCAATTTCATTACTGCCTTGCACTTCCAAGATCCTGGAAAAGATCTTAGCTACAAGACTTAACCAGGCGCTTGACAATAGACTCAATCCCCAACAACATGCCTACAGGTCAGGCAGAGGAACTCTGAGTATGCTACTTGAACTCCAACATTCAATCCACAATTGCTACAAACGTAGACATTGTGGTTTACTGTTGTCCTTCGACCTAGAAAAGGCGTATGACCGAATTTGCCCACATAGGGTACTCTTACAGATGGCAGAGTGGGGAGTAGACTCTGCAATATTGGCATTACTACGTTCCTACCTAACTGGTAGAACCTTCACGGTACGCGCCAACGGTCATTTTTCGTCAAAACGCGAAATGAAAAACGGCATCCCACAAGGATCCCCCTTATCAACGATCCTATTCAATATATATATTCACTCCCTTTCCCACCAACTATCATCCTTTAACCACTACATATATGCCGACAATATTTTTATACTTGTATCTGGTGCTGATCTTCAGCAACAAATAAATAACGCCATCCGCAACATCAACACTTGGAGCAGCATAAACGGTGCGGTTATCTGTACATCGAACCCACCTTGCCTTCATGTTTGCAGGAAAAAAAATTGTAGTTTATCGGACTCGTCACTAACCCCCTTCCCTCTCCGCCCAAACGATTCCATGAAAATCCTGGGTATCTCAATTGCCCGTGGAGGAAAATGGAATCTTCAGATTAAAAATGCTGTTGACAAAATTAATATCATTCTCCGAATGGTAAAAATTTTAGTCAGCAGCAAAAGTAAGGTAAGACAAAGTGAGGCAATTAGAGTAACCAACGCCCTTTTGGACGGGACCTTGCTCTATTTCCTCACTATATGTGTCAGTGTGCCAATAGCAGGGAAAAAACTAGTCGAGGCAGCGGTAAACCGTTGTATTAGACTAGCCAGTGGAGCACATCGGACATCTCCGGTGGAATCCATACTGATAGAGACTGGTCGAAAACCTATTTTTCTCTATCTTCACAAAGCCCGCCTAAGTTTAATTTACAAAAACCTATGCCTTCCAAATTATCCCCTCCACACTTTAATAAAAAACATTATCATCTCCCCCAGCTCAAAAAGGAATTCATCATCGCTATCCTTATTAATATCCCACCTTGAAAGAAATTCATCCATCCTCCCCGTCGATTTCCAAACTTCCCTTCCACACCCAGATTGGAAACCATGGTTAGGAGCAAAGTTGAAAGTGACTGCTTCTCTTGACAGGTTTAAGAAGGCTAGAACTGATCCATCCACATATAGGAAATTGTTCCTTGAACAGTTGGACGGATTAAAACATCATCGACTGTTGTTCACTGATGCCGCCGCTGACACCGATATTACATCTTTTGCGGTCGTCGAACTTTTTGGCTGCAGCACCCGCACACTATGTTGTGGAATCTTCCCTTATAGGGCAGCTCCATATTACGGGGAGCTGTGGGCCATCAAAACGGCAATTGAAATTGCGACCAATATTCCCAGCCAACAAAACGTTATTATTTTTAGCGACAGCCTTGCCGCCCTTAAAGCCATTTGTGGCCCATCGAGTGACCCAGTACTTAGCGCAATTCGTCATAGCCTACTTAGCAATAGGAGTGTCGAGTTGCAATGGGTGCCAGGGCATGTGGGAATTGTGGGTAATGAAAGTGCTGACAAGTTGGCTGGAGAAACACTCCGTCGGCCAGTGATCACAGTCATTCCCAATCTGCCTCGCCTACTAACAGAATGGCAACTAACACCTTTAGCCATCCGCAGACACGATGACTGGACCAATAGCGACACTTTTTTGTCGACTCATTGGAGAACCACTAACAAACCAGTGTATTCAACATCCATACCGAAATTCTGGGCACGAAAGCTCCTCAGAATCCGGATTGGACATACTGCTCTTACCCATAACTTCCTTTTTGGCAACACCAACCGTCCCTTCTGCCAATCCTGTGGCACCCATTTCACTGTCTACCATATTCTACAGGAATGCCACATAACCAAGAACTACTTTGCGAGCAGGATTCCTCCCATTATGGAGCTCCTCGATCCAACAACTCCATTCCCTAGTCCCCTATTTAATCTTCTACAACATACTAATCTGCTCCACAAAATATAACAAAATTCTCAACTTTCTATACTACTAACCAGAGACCAGTTTCTCTCAGAAAAATTCCCACACGTACTACGAAGTCGCCAAATGGCCTCACGGTCGTGGCGCTATGAAGTGGCCCCTGGCACATGTCTAAGGGACCTTACAAACAAACAAACAAACAATAAATTCCACTAATTAATTTGCTTCGAGCTAAAATTGAAATTTCTTTTCTCAGTACTTGAAATCAACGTAAACCGGCACACACAGCGCACGCACACCTCCCTTAATTCACAATCAAGAAAAAACCATAAGAAATTTTGAATATTTTTGAATTTTACCAAAATCATATTGTGGTCCTATTGAGAGTGGGTGCTCCAACTAAATTCTTAGTTTTTTTTTTTAAAAGTTGCAAGCTTTTTTTTGCGCATAATGAAAAGTGATGAATCATAAAAACGTTTACGGTTTCTTTAAAGAAAAAAATAGTGGGCTTTAAAAAAATTGCTTAATTTCTCTAAATTGATTAATTTAATAGGTGCGCATTGTGGAACAATTCAGTCCTACTCGTTTTTACTGAATTTTTGATCGTCAAATATACCTGAAGTAAAAGTAAAATATTTCAATTGCTATTGACGACACGACACACAATGAATATCAAGCAGCATTTATTAACTTTCAATTTTTTAATTGCTCAATTTTGAGTGACAAATTTCGCCATTAATTTTGGTTCAACAAAGGACACTTTTTTATTAATCATTATTTATATTGAATTTCTGGAAGCAAGGATAGAGCTTTATTGCAATTATATTTATGTACCGCACGATATTCCTCTACCAAAAGCTTTCACTACCGCACAATTTTTAATTCTTCTGAGGTTTTAGGCATTATAAATAAAATTTTCGAACAAGAAAGCACCTGTAATTAATTTAATCATCTCTAAAATAGTAAAAGAAAAATATCTTAAGAATGTACTGCTATGCAAATTTTTTGAAAAGACAATGCTTTCTAAATATGGATCCAAGCATATAATTCTTATTCATTAGTTTAGAGTCAATTTGGAACATCCTAAAATTCAGCAATTCCGGTGGTTGGAGTTGCTGAATTTTATAATGTTCCAAACTGACTCCAAACTAATGAATAGGATTAAAAAAACTTGAAGGGATATGAATATAACAAGATCATAATCCTTCAAGTTTTTTTTTTATCTTGGGGAATGCAAAAAAAAGTCATACGGGTTCAGATCAGGTAAACAGGTGGTCTTGGTAACTACAGGAACCCCTTTCAAAGACAATCGTTCACATATACCATCTTACAAGACGATCGCATGAACGTTTATGCACGATATTGACTATAACATAAGCATGCTTCTCCGAAAGTCTCGATGATAGTAATAATATACGAGGTCTGCTCAAAAAGTACCACGAATTTTGAATTTCCGCGGGTTACGTACGAGTATATTCGATTTTCGAATTTGTTTGTGGCGTTATATTGGTACTCATGTCTCTCACTTATGCCGACAAATTCGGCCATTTTGAATGTTCAGTTAATTTTTGACAGGTGCTTTGCTTGCACGTGTTTTGGCTCGTCTTCGATTTTTGCCCATTTTCGACCAAAAAAAAGAGGGTCATAACTGGTGCCGAATCATGGGTTTATGGTTATGACGTGGAAACCAAAGCTCAATCATCCTAATGGAAGCTGCCGCACGAGCCAAGACCGAAAAAAGCGCGCCAAGTTCGGTCGAATGTGAAGATTTTGCTTATAGTTTTCTGCGATTGCAGGGCCGTGATACATCATGAGTTCTTACCACAGGGTAGAACGGTTGATAAGAAACAATACCTCCAAGTTATGCGCAAGTTGCGCCAAGCAATCCACCAGAAACGCCCATATTTGTGGAAGAACAAAAATTGGCTTTTGCACCATTATAACGGCCCTGCTCACGCATCGTAGCTTGTGCGCAAATTTTTGGCCAAAAACAACACACTAATAATGCCACAGCCACCGTATTCCCCAGATCTGGCTTCTTGTGACTCTTTGTTGTTCCCGAAACAGAAGAGCCCCGTGAAAGGACGACGCTACGCTATGATTGAGAAGATAAAGACGGCATCGAAAGTGCTTCGATGATTGGAAAAAATGTTGGCACAAGTGTATAATATCTGGTGGGGATTAATTTGAAGGGGACAATAAAAATTCATGACTAAATAAATAATTTTAAAAAAAAAACACAAAATTCGTGATACTTTTTGAACAGACCTCGTACAATGCCATTTAATTCGAAATTGTAAATAAATTTTGGATTTTCTTCTGCTTTTTACCGGAAGTAAATGGAATAGTCAAGCCTTTGCTGATAGTCTGTCAGCTTTAACAAGCTGAATTTTATATTAGAGCATGTATATAGTACCTAAAATATACTCTGCAGCAACCTTTGTGATAGCCCGAGTTGAGTCCAACGTTTCCTTGTTAATATTTTTTGAATTTTCTGTATACCCTTTCGTACACGTTCTATAATTTTATAAAAGTTATAGGGAATATCTTGCGCCACCCTGTGTAATACCGCGATAAAATAATATTTTTCTTCACAATTTTTTTTTATATTATTTTAGATATACTCGCATTTTTTCGCACACTTTACAAATATAAAAATTACGGCAAATATTTACATATTAGCTCATAAAGTATTTTTTATATGGGCACATATAAAAAATATTTGAGCACATGCATAATCAAAACAAAATAATTACTATTTTTTAATTATTTTGTATTATTTATTTATAATCAACATATTGACATAGAAATTTTATTTATAATTAAATTACATTTTGAAAATATATAACAGATAGATTAGTGAAAAGATTCGGAATAAGAAAAATACTCTATGCTTAAGTAAGCGAAATATTATAGCCCCCGAATTATATCAAAAGTTAATAAGCAATAGGAAAGGCAGACTTTGTGATATTATAAGATAGGAAAAATATTCTAAAAATAATGTTTATTTTAACAAAAAATTAAAATTTAAATTAAAAAAAAAAAATTATAGTTTAAATTAATAAAGTGGAATTTTTCTATTTATCAGTAAAATATTGGAAATGACATTTATCTTGAACTATAAAAATTCTAATGAAAGACGTTGTATTAAATTTCATATAAGAAAAAGAATATCCTTTTCAAAAAAAAAACGCTCAAGCAATTCGTAAAAAAAATTATCAAAACTTATTAATTAGCCAACAAAAATATGGGCAAAAGCAACATAAAAATAAAATAAACATGAAAATTTTTTAGGCAAAATTTAACTTGAACCTAAAAACAATAATTAAATACGTGCTTAATTGAGTAAATTTTTTGAAAAAATTCCAACTTACTGAAGATAAATTTAAAAATCGAACGGAAACAATCTACTAATAGTAACAAACCTCTACAGGAGGAGTAAAACAATATAGCTTCGCTAGCACTGTCGGCACTACCTTCTCTTAAATCTTCACCAGAATCAGCTGTGCTATCAGCTGATTTTCTTCCATCACCCACCATTCGATTGCCCTTTGCAGTATAGCTGCCAGCATGGCCATAGTCATCAACATTGCGACGGTGACCTTCTTCCGCTAATAAATCTGATAAATTTTCGATGTCATCTACAGGCGTTCGGCGAAGAGCAAGAGCTTCCTTGGACTTTTTATAGCCGAGCTTCGCAAGAACCTTTTCCTTGACTTTGCTGTTCCGGCGTGTTTTATTCGTTGACGATGCCGACGATGAAAGCTTCTCTTCTGCTGTATGTGTATTACCCATAATACAGTGTAGAGTTATTAACAATTGCTTCCACTATCTTTTTTGTTCTTTAAAAATCTCACAACACTATCGAACTTTTTGCAAACACCAACGCAACACATCGATCTTAATAATAACAATTAGCAATGCTAATAAGAAGTAATAACAAAATTAAGAAGAAAATGATAAACCGAAATAAATAATCGATACATAAAAATTGTTATAGTCCAAAGAGCACTTCAAATTAGAAAAATTGTTACACAAAAAATTAACGACAATTAAAAATTTATTAACAAAAATTATTGTCCTTTTATCTCTTTTAATTTGATCTATTTACAAATTGAATTTATTACCCAAATTTCCACACAAATTTATAAATTTTTGAAAACGGGGAGTTGACAGACACATAAACACAAATGTTTCCACGTTTTTACGAAATTCGTTTACATTGTCGTAAACGTCAAAACGACTAGCAATTAATCAGTGATAATAATTCTGAGTTCTACTGGCATTTACTGTACACAAACGTAATCCGATTTGAATTATTTTATTGGACAACCAAAATCTGAATAGACTGAAAAACATTTCGGATAATTCAAAAATTGATTAGCATTTTTGTTTTTCTTCTTTTCGTTCTATTAAAAGTTCGATATTTACCGAATATTAACCGCACACGGCCACCTTTGATACGGAAATTATTACTTCTATCAGTAAATTTATCGGCAGTTTATTTACGGATTTACCGAAATTAGCGGCATAGAAACATGCAGCTTTGGCTACCACAAGAAATTCTTTGTTGACATTCAATTCTCGGCTGTTATGGACGATATCACTGAGGAAAATCAATTCGAATGTCAAGATGAGACGTCAAACTGTGCGCAAAGTGGTAAAATGCGCAGAATAAAGGGTAGATGAGCATGTATTTAGAACTGTCAATATTTTGTGTTGGTGAAGAGAATACTGTTTTGGGGTGGTCAAGGCTCTTTTTCTGTTTAGCTGCTTCTGTATGCCAGTAGGTCATAAAAGTTGAAAAAGTTAAGGAGGAAAGAGGAAAGGTGAAGAAATAGAGTAGAAAGATAAGGATAGAGATAGGGAAAGTTTATTAAAGCTTTCAGAACTGTGTCAAACTTAAAAATAACTGACATTTTACTGTGCTGCTACTCCTCTCACCGAGCCAACTGATGAGAAGTATGATCTATAATCTCTTTTTTAATAGCACTAAACCTATACGGATAAAACAATAGTTGTCGGTAAATAATTAAGTTTTGCTTTTTCTTCTTCAAAAATAAACAACTGAAATTGTTGACAAAAATCATTATGCATCTTAGCCGCAAGTCCGTCTGTTATATTATGCGTTGCCGAACTGTCAATCTCCTAAACAAGATAATTGACTTTAATCGTGTTAACTCATTCTAAACGTCAAACATTAAAACGATATTTTTGGAAAATCTTTGGACTTATTAAAATTTTTGTAATTATTATGATTTTTTAAGTTAAATTTATTAGAAATAATTTTCGAGTTTTAATGAAAAATTGATTTTGCTCATCATTTCACACTTTTGAATTAAACTAACAATAAAATATATTTAAGTCCTTTTAAATGTAGGAGTAATCATTCATATCTCTAACATAGGAAGTAATTTTCATACCATCAGCATAGATTACAATGTTACAGCGTTTAATTACTGTAGAAATATCATTAATGTCAAGAATAAATAATGGAGGACTGAGATAACTACCTTGTGGTACATCAGATGTTGCCATAACATAATACCTCTAGAGAGCGAGTTCCGGAAAGATAATTGATAATATCTAATGGATTTAAACCAATCAAGTAACTTAAGCATAAAGCTCATTTTCTACAGTTTAGTTAAAATTATTGAGTGAGGAAGTTTATGAAAGGGTTTACTGAAATCAGTGAAAATACAATCAGTTATTAACTTGAAAGTTCAAAATTATTTGATATGTAAAATCCTTCATATTGGTTATCGGTGAGCTACCAGGCATAAATTGATAATAGATTACCGCCTCAAATAATTTTGGAATACAAGACAGCTTCGCTATAGGCCTAAGATAAGATTATTCGTTTGATTACTACGACTCAGTTTGCAGGCCTGTATCCACTTTTCGATGAATTATCCTAATAAAAGTGAATTGATTTTTTTCGAATATTGTTTTTTAGACATTGAATTGTTATTGGATAATTGGCATACACTTTTTCTTTTAAATTGCCTCTAAGAGAAAATACCAACGATGTCAAATCGCAAGATCTTGGCCGCAGAATAAAGAATACCTCGATTATGGTATACGCAATTTTTTGGCGGAATAATTGCAAAAGCGGTGAGAAGTCGTTATGCTGCATACTTTTGTATAGATTTTTTTATTTAGACATGACACCCACTGAAATCTAGTTTTCGTAATAGGAATTTATTAAATTCCAAAAGCATAATTAATATTCGTTTTTACTCACTTATACGTATTCAAAACAAAAAAATATAATTTAAACACGACAGAAGGCAACATTTATTTTTTCGAATCTTCTGCGCATTAGAAGGCTTATTATTTATTTTTATTAAAAGTATTTTAGGTTTATTATTTATTGCGTAAATATCAATTAAATATAAAGCGCCTCAATTTGATAGTCTTTCGAAGAGTTTTAAAACACGCCATACTCAATGAAGTGGTAGCATACTGAAACTCTTGCATACTTTTGTTGTTTTTAAAGTTGTTATTTTGACATTTATCAGAAAGTTTAACTGAAAGTGTGATTTTTATCTTTTTGAAATATTTACATTATTGATAACATTTGATAGGAAGTTTTTATTTCAGAAAATGCATTGTTTTATAAAGGGTTACTAGTGATTCAACGGAATGAGGAAGCAGAGACTTTCTTTTGTTCGGTAAATTGACACCTTCATTTTTATTAGAGAAATTAACAAAAATTTAGTATTTAATTTGTTTAAAAATGGCTTTTAATGATTTTTTTGGTCCAAAAAGTGATTAAAATGTGAAAACTTTATCATTCAATAAATGTAAACAAATGTGATGTTTACAGTTCAATGTTTACCAGAAAATAGTTCAGTTCTGGCGTACGTAAAGTGTTTGTGAGCAAATTTAAGGGAACATATTTTAATAGTGCAAGAAATATTTTAATTTCTGTTAATTCTTTACTAAGTTGTGGGGTGTGGTTTTAATTTTAACATAAAATACTTTAATTTCTATCTTTTAATTTATTTTCCATTTTTGGAATGGATTTTTATTTGTGCACATAATTGTTTTGATATAATCAAATAACTTGCAATTTATATTTTTATATGCTCTTCCAATATATAATTCTGCTTTAATAAATAATATATAGTGAAATAAATAAAATGAAATTATAATATAATAAATAAATAAATAATATTTTAAAATAGAATACTGTGTTTTATTGCAAATTTCTAAAACAAATTCCATCAAACAACTAAATCTGTAAAATTACAAAATCTATTTCCTTACGCATACTTAAATTATATCACATATGAAAATGGTTTTAAACGAACCGATGGTATACTTTTAAGTGTATTCAATTTAAGATCTTAGAAGTACGCCTTCCCAAAAATAAAGCTCCTGGCTATGATCTGATTACCTCCAATATACTCCAACAACTCCCTAAAAGAGCAGTAGTTTTCCTTGCCACAATATATAATTCCATCCTTAGAACAACACATTTCCCAATCCTCTGGAAATTTGCCATTATTAAAATGATCCCTAAGCCCAATAAACCAATAAACCGCCCCAGCTCCTACGGGGGCTCTTTGAAAAAATCCTCCTTCGCCACTTACATCCTCTACTCGAATCTTCAAATTTAATTCCTAATCACCAATTTGGTTTCCACGCCGAACACTCCACTACCCAGCAGTGTCATCGAGTTGTCGATTTCATTGCATTCTCTTTAGAAAGAAAAGAGTACTGTCCCGGTGTGTTTCTTGATATAAGTCAAGCTTTTGACAGAGTTTGGCACCCGGGTCTACTCTGGAAACTCAAGAGGTTTCTTCCTTCCACCTATTTCCTAATCTTTAGATCATTCCTGTCCAACCGACACTTCCAAGTAAATGAATCCAACGAACTCTCCAATATCTCTCCGATATTGGCTGGGGTTCCTCAGGGTAGCAAACTTGGACCCATCCTCGACAACATTTACACATCCGATTTTCCAATCTGCCCTAATACCTTCTTTGCTACATACGCCGATGATACGGCCTGCCTTGCATCCAGCGAAAATCCCCAACATGCTTCCGAAACTCTCCAAATCCAAATCCAAACCCTCCAGAACTGGTTTACTAAGTGGAGAATAAAAGTTAATGAACGTAAATCTATCCAGGTAACTTTCACTCTCCGACGAGAGTCATGCCCTCCCATATACCTTAATGGCAGTGCCATACCTCAACACACCGAAGCTTGGTTTCTATGATTGTACTTAGATAAACGCTTGACATGGAACCCACATACAAGACTTAAAAGATAAGAACTAAAAAGACGATACCTAAAACTACTTCGACTTCTAGACAAACGTTCCAAACTTACTATAGACAGCAAAGTACTGTTATACAATACCTTACTGAAACCCATATGGACATACGGACTAGAACTCTGGGGATCTACTAAGCCTCCTAATTCCCGTCGAATCCAATCCCTTCAATCAAAAATACTCCGTACAATTGTCGATGCCCCCTTTTATGTTCGCAATACTGTTATTCATCGTGACCTTAAAGTTCCATTTGTTTTTGACGTGGCTGTGTCTCGTTATAAAAAGTTCCGTTCCCGTGTCCTCAATCATAATAATCCTCTTGTTCAAGAACTATCCTCCATTTCCTTCCCTAGAAATACCCATCGAAGACTTAAGCGTCACTGGTCACGTGACTTACTAAAATACTGAGACTTAAAGAAACACACGCTAACACGAGGAACTTCATTGGATGTTTACTCCCCACAACCTTTAAAAAAAAAAAAAAGAAGTACGCCATCGAAGTTTCTCTGAGAGAAGAGATAGAGGCCATTCTGTTGCGCCACAACCGTGAGGTCGCTTGTTTTAGCAACTTATAGAGGGGACTTTTGAAAGAAGTTGTTGGTTCGAGGAGTTCTATTCAAAAAGAGACATTCATTCATAATATAGCTAGTAAAAAGTCAAGTTTAAAAGTCGAACCAAAATTTCACGTGCCAAAATGGAATCGAGTTTACAATTTCTATAAAAATTTTCACTCAACAAAATCGTAATTAAACACTGAGTATATAATATTCATTTAATTTTAAGGCCTTTAAAATATCAATTCAAACCCTTTTTTTATCCACCCACAAAAACAATTAAAGAATATAATTTACCTCATTAAGAAGTAATTTGCGCCATCATTGGAGGAGATATTAAAAGTTAACCTTCTGCTTTATTTCTGAAGATTTCTCTTCTTCCCACATGTTGAGAGCGTCGTGTGCCAAAATATAGCTGATCTGTAAAAAATATAAATTGTTGCCATTATTGAAACGATTTCTTTAGTGGTTTTATTTTTATTATAAAAATACTTAAAAACCAGTTAAAATATTAATTGTTCCTAGCGATTAAATTATCATAAAAAAATTAATAAAAACTAGAAAATGCATTTATAAATGTTGGCATTGGTGAATTCTCTTTTGTTATATAAAAAATGTCCTAAAGACATTATGCCCATGAGCTCATCATGATTTGGTAAGTGTAACTAGTATTTCGTTTAAGAAAATTTATTAGTGAAGGTCGTGCAAACAATTTTTTTTATTAAGAAATTAGAAGAATGTACATATTAGTGAAGATTATTAATGACTTCAGGGGTTTTGGGTAAGGTAGATCTGCTGTCGAAAAGTAACTACAGATAGGTTTGCTTGTAAAATTAAAGATTTGCAAATATGATGAAGAAGTCTCTATATATTTAATGGTGCTATATCGCGTCGTAAGACAAAATAACACCGGTCGCCCACGACCATTGGGATTGAGATACGCTCAATCAGCGCAACCATAACTGGCAGTACTAACCAATTAACTGAATTGTTTAGCAGTTAGTAATCATTTATAAGCTGATTACCCCAACTGCTAGTGGCGAGGCCTACCTTAAACCTGTGATGTGATAAGCAGTGACATCGCCCGAGATAAGTGCAAAGTATTGCTACTTTTGCCAGTTATCTCCCTTCTGCGATCCGTAGATCGTACCCGCGATATAGGTATCAACCACAGCCACCACGTGAATGCCTAAGCAACCTCTCCAATAACCGATCACAGAACTAATTCATTCACTCCACAGAACAACAGGTCCGACTCCACTTGCATTAGCATATAGACAAATATTATGCTTTCAAAATGCAGCTTCAACGCCAAGACCTGAAAGATCTGTTTCATGTTTGAACTTCGTTCTGTCGGGCCACTCGGTTCCCGTGGTACCTAATTTTTTTATTAGAGTACTTCAGGTCTGTACCCCGCTCAGTGAGCAGTGGACAGCAATCTTATAACCTGCTGACCTTTTTACACTCTCTATTTCTTCAGTACTCATCCACCATCTTTCCATCATTTTGTGCATATATAAATATATGCACCCCTTCATTTTGTTCATGCACCACCATTATGTGATAAATATAGTATATTAATACCACAAAATATCACTTTCGGTCACATATTTACTATAGCCCCCTTCCAGCATTGCTGTCTTCAGGATGATAAATAAACCTTTATATACCATCCCTCCGCGATTTTGACTCAAGCCAGCTGTTATTAAGAATGATTTTTATTCAGTATAGTTTCTATTTTATTATGAGTAGATCCACATTTAACAAGCTTTTCGATATTATACAAATTTATTTTGAAAATAAGTCGTCAATTTGTAAAGCACAAAATTCTGTTATATCGTCAAATTGTATTTAGTGAAGAAGCTCATTTTTATGGGTGTCCTAAAATACATATCCAGAAGAATAGCAGATTACTTGAAATATAAAACACTTAGGGAGAAGTCATACAGGGTCATGGAGGGTCCAACAGAACTAGGATTATGGCCTTCTATTGTGGAATATAATGTACACATATGATAAAATTTTCGAGCTTCATATTGTTTCTCTTCGCCGTAAGAATCCGGTAGTTGGTCTTTGGCTTGCAGACTATGGGATGGAGCCAGTATTAATCATGGGCAGGAAGTGTAGATAGAGTATTACCATCAGTATTAGCTAACATAAAGTGAACTCGGGAATCTATTGTGGTATATTTTCCGGACCATTTATTGTGCGTAGAAGAAAAGACAGTAAGGATAACGATCGCACTTTCATGCCTAATGCGAACTTTAGAGACCCAAGCAGAGTAGGAGGATCCTGTTGGTGACTATATACGTAAGTTTGTATTTTACCATAAATTCTGACGCCGGGAAAATAAGTGAAGCGGTATGGTGCGGTATAATAATTGTACGGCAGAAACAATGAAATCTACGCGGCGGTAGCAGAGCCGTTGCGATGCTGCTTTCGGTGGCGGATGGACTCACCGTCTCATCCCAACGGTGAAGGAATGGATTGACCGATGATATAATGTAGTTGGCTTTTACGTATCCTAATCGTAATTGGGTGCAATTGTCTGGTTTACAAATACCACTTTAGATTGGATAATAGCGCGGAATGTTTCTTTTTAATGAACCCGATTCAAAACGGAGAGAGATGAGGTTCATGCAACGTCATGGTAGGTCTATGACGCTAGAAAATAATAGGGCCCTGTTGTTGGAATCGAGGATTGTTTTTGAGAAATTGTTGATATTTTCGCAAGAGTGGTTATATAAGGACTCTGGCTTGGTGAGCGGGAACGGAGTCAATTTTAGTCATACATTAGAGTAGTGATTTTTATCAATCCCTGCCCCACGATAGTTCCGCTGGGAGATAAAGAAATGTGAGCAAATAAGGTGGTTTACCATAAGTGGGTTAGTAGTTCAACTAACTACAGAGTGCATGTTAAGATCGAGATCGATATTATTTTTTAATAACTTTCAAATTAAGTACACCTTTATAATATATATTTTACTAATTGATTATATGGTCTTTAACATTATGCATGAAATATAATATTGGTCAAATGCCTGCCTCTAGCCTGTACCACAAATCTTTAACAGGCCGATCGGGAAAAAGAAATAATCACAAATGCCTCAACTGTGGCATCTGTGCAACGTCACGATAATTAATTGGTATTTGCGTCATAACATATTGTTCTGTTTTCGTTACTCACGGCATCGACGTTTTTTATTGCAAGGCATCGTGGTCGTGGGTCACCAAAAATCCTATCGCGGGCCTCCGGTGTGACATACCTACTTTTTAGTATATCTCAACAAATACTGATTGTCTTAATCACGGTTTTGACGTGACTTTGTTTTTGTTTGTTTGTTTTTTGATAAATTTTGTGGAATAGAATAATACGTTGTAGAAGTTTAAGTAGCGAACTAGGAAATGAAGCTGTTGGATCCCGGAGCTCCACAATGAGTGGAATCCTGCTCGCGAAGTAATACTTGGTAATGCGGCATTCATATAGAAAAAGGCGGATGATTGTGAAAATGAGTGCCAAGGCAGTGACATAAAGGACGATTGGTGTTGCCAAAGAGGAAATCATGAGTGAGTGCATATTTCCAATGTAGATTCTGAGGAGCTTGTGCGCCTAGAAATTCGGTATGGTTTTTGAATAGACTAGTATATTGGTGGTTGCTCAGTGAGTCAACAAAAATGTATAGCTATTAGTCCAGTCTATGTGTCTACTGATGGCAAATGGTTGCCTTTCTATTAGTAGGCGAGACAGATTGGAAATGAATGTGATCTCTGGTCGACATGAAGTTTCAAGAACCAACTTGTCATCATTTTCATTGCCCAAAATTCCCACATGCCCTGGCACTCAACGGAATTCGACACTCCTATTGCTTAGTAGGCTATGACCTTAGATTAAAGAATACCTCGATAGGGCCGAACGTCAGATTTTCGTATATGTATATGCAATTTTCTTTCTAA
Source organism: Atherix ibis (assembly GCA_958298945.1). Taxonomy (NCBI): domain Eukaryota; kingdom Metazoa; phylum Arthropoda; class Insecta; order Diptera; family Athericidae; genus Atherix; species Atherix ibis. The sequence continues at coordinate 51,297,723 of OY282609.1, forward strand.
ATTATCTAAAAAGCGGTGTGAACTCGAAAAAGCTTGCATACTTTCGTGTAAATTTTCTTATGTAGACATGACACCCACTGAAATCCAGTTTTCGTAAAAAAAATTTATTGAATATCAAAAGCATAATTAATATTCATTTTAACTCACTTATTCCAAAAATAACAATCAAATATCAAGGGCCTGAACATTTGTAGACTTTCGGAGAGTTTTAAAATACGCCGTTCTCTATAAAATGGTAGAATACCGAAATTCTACCATTTCGTTTACATTTAGTGTGTCTCAAAAATAACCGAACTTTATATTTAAATCATACAACTTGCAGCGCCATCTATTGAAAATTTCAATAGATGGCGCTGCAAGTATTAAATCATACAACTTGCAGCGCCATCTATTGAAGATACATTCATCCTCTTTCAAACGAATTAAATTCTTGTAAATCGGATGACAGATGTGAAAGTTACAGCCATTTCAATAAAAGAAAAAATGTGCTAATGTTACAAAACAAAAATGGTTGGGAAATCATCATAAAATGGTCCTTTCATCTTGGTTTTCAGTTTCGGAAATAGAAAATAGTCACATGGTGATAGATCAGGCGAATACGAAGGGTAGTTGATTAGAGAAATCCGATTTTTCATCAAAAATTCGTTCACTTTTTTGGTCTTCATTTAATTCATGCGGAACAAAATGCGCACAGACCTTCAGTTAAAATTCTCCAAATAATGTTTTTACTCGTATTTAATTCCTCATCCAACATTCTCGTAGTAAAATTTGCATCGATACCAATGATTTCACGGACTTTTTCCACCAATTCAGCACGATAACTAGCTTCTGGACGACCTGGCCTTAGGTCGTCCTTTAAAATCCTCACGACCATTTTTAAATCGTGTAAACCACGTATAAACTTGTGTACGACTCATACAATCATCACCATAAACTTTTTTCATCAATTCGTATGTCTCTGCGAATTTTTTTTCAATTTTAACACAAAATTTTATATTTGCTCTTCCTTGTTTTGGAACATTATCACACTTTTTCTTTTATTGAAATGGCTTGTAACTTTCACATCTGTCATCCGATTTATATGAATTTAGGTGCGTTTGAAAGAGGATTAATGCTGTAAATTTTCAATAGATGGCGCTGCATGTTGTATGATTTAAAAATAAGTTCGGTTATATTTCGGACATACTGTGTATATACTTATCGCAAACTAATATTTTAAATAGTTTACGAATAATTCAGTATAAATTAATACATTTGAATAAATAGTTTTATTCTTCGTGATAGTAGATAGGAAGTTTTTATTTCATAATACAAAGTATTTCATAATAGCTTATTTTGCAAGTGTGTGCGTTCTTACGAATATATTCTCGAAAAAATTTGGACAGAATTTTTGTGTGGAGGGGGCTATCCAGTTCTTCTATAATCTGGGTGGACCACTGGGTGGTCACTTGATGCGTCACAAATTAGGGGTGGCAAAGCTGTCGTTGAAAATAATATCACCCTGTTGGCTAAAAATATTGGTCACGAACTGAATTGCCGTTTTGATGGTCAGCACAGTTCACGGGTGCTAAGCCAAAAACTTCGGCAATCGAAAAATATGTAGTATTAGTTAACTTATACCAGCACCATCTAGTTGAGATATTAATAAGGATGGAGATTATGAATTCCTTTTTGAGTTAAGAGAGATGATAATGTCCTTAATTAAAATGTGAATGGGGTAATTTGGAAGGTATATGTTCTTGTAAATTAAGTTAAGGCGAGCTTTTCCAAGATGGAGAGACCCCGGTTTTTTTGTTCCTTTACTGTTTTTTTATAAATGCTCCGAAAAGCTAGCAAAGTTTTTTTCTGATAATAATGTGCGTTTGCTTTTATGGGAAAGGACTAGCATTACCCACCATGTTTACGCAATTAGGGTTTTTTTTTATATTTGGACAAATTGCGTGGTTCTTACCAAAAATTATTGTGGATTAATTTTTAATATAAATGGCTATGAGGTTCTTCATATCTTAAAAATTTTATACGATTAATCGCAATTTTTTGAAAAATATATTTTGTAATAGCAAACATCCTATTTGGTATTTTTACGCAAACTAAAATTTTCTCACCATTTATATGCATCCTACAAATTAAAAGAAAATTATAAAGCACAGTCTTTTTCTGATATTATAGAACTTTTATTTTTAATAAAATCTCAAAAATATTACATATTTTGCCTATTTCTTTGTGGTAAGGCTCATAATAATATTTCAAATGCTCATAATAGGCATATTTAAATAAAGTTTATATACTTTTGATCTCAACAGTTATATTTGCAAATTAAGAAGGTTTACGTTAAAGTTGACAATTTTTTTCTTAAATATTTAAATTTGAATTGAATGAGTATAACAGTAACTTAAAGACTGATGAACTTCTTCAATTCACATCTTAATATTTATACTCTATTCCCAATATTGCGCAATTTTTATATACGAAGTCTGTTAAAAAAATATCGCGAATTTTGAATTTCCGCGGGGTACGTATATTCGGTTTTCGATTTTTTGTAGCGTAATGTTGGTACTCATGTCCCTCACTTATACCCGCAAGTTCGGCCATTTAGAATGTTCAGTTAATTTTTGACAGCTACTTTGTTTGCACGTGTTTTGGCTCGTCTTCGATTTTTGCTCAATTTCGACCAAAAACAGCATCGCATTAACATAGCTAAGGAGCTGTTGGACTCTGTCCGCGACGATCCAAATTTGCTCCAGAGGGTCATAACTGGTGACGAATCATGTGTTTATGGTTATGACGTGGAAACCAAAGCTCAAGCGTCCCAATGGAAGCTGCCGCATGAGCCAAGACCGAAAAAAGCGCGCCAAGTTCGGTCGAATGTGAAGGTTTTACTTACAGTGTTCTTCGATTGTAGGGGCGTGGTGCATCATGAGTTCTTGCCACAGAGCAGAACAATCAATAAGGAATATTACCTGCAAGTTATGCGCAAGTTGCGCCAAGCAATCCGACAGAAATGCCCGGATTTGAGGAAGAACCAAAATTGGCTTTTGCACCATGATAACGCCCCTGCTCACGCATCGTTGCTTGAGCCCGAATTTTTGGCCAAAAACAACACACTAATAATGCCGCAGCCACCGTATTCCCCAGATCTGGCCCCCTGTGACTTTTTCTTGTTCCCGAAACTGAAGAGTCCAATGAAAAGACGACGCTACGCTACGATTGTGGAGATAAAGACAGCATCGAAGGAGGAGCTGAACAAGATCACAAAAAATGATTTTTTGAAGTGCTTCGAGTATTAGAAAAAACGTTGTCAGAAGTGTATAATATCTGGTGGGGATTACTTTGAAGAGAACAAAATAGATATTCATGAATAAATAAATAATTTAAAAAAAAACACAAAATTCGCGATACTTTTTGAACAGACCTCGTATTACCATCGTTAATAAATTTATTCAAGAACAATTCCTTACCTTTTTAATACTGACGCTTTCCATTGCATAAAAGTGAGCACCAATTCGAAATGATTTTTTTTAACTAATTAGTATATAATGTCTTCTTTTATTATGCTTACAACAAAACAAAAAATACTCAGTAAGTTATTCAATTTTAGCTTGTTTACTTGTTTCAGATTTCTTTCTAAAATTTTTAGCTATTACATTTTCAAAGGTAAATGAAGAAGTTTTCAGTCAAGAAATTCACTTAAATTACTTGCAAAGCACGATATGGTCATAAAGTCCAGAACACAAGAAGCTTTTCATTAACATACAAGTACGTAACTTGTTTGCAAAGTTGTCAGAAATCTGTTAGAAAATTTTAGAAAACTGACGACAACTCTGAAAATGACATTCACCCCTCGCACTAAAGTGGGAACAATTCAAAATAACAAAAAACAAAATCCAGTAAAACTGAAGTGGGAATAATTCAAAATAACAAAAATATAATAGAAAATGAATTTTTGGGAAAATATCACGTATCACGAATCATGTGTCCCCAAAGACTTATTCATATCTTCATTGGGCAACCTTTTTGAACTTTCTAATATTTACCGACAAATTTCATACATTTTTATCCTTCCCTTCGCCCAACTAATATGGTCACACTCCCCATAAATACATTCATGTCCATGTTCGCTTACACCTACACTTGTAGCTTTCGAATCCTTTTCTCAAACAGCATTTGTACGGTTACTTAAATTTTAGATAAACATTGGCACTGATTTTTATGCACGTACCTTAGATGATGATGATGATTTGTCGGTAAATTGCTTAATTTTACAATTTCTATTTAGGTAAAACTATTTATGTTAAACGATAAAGACCAACATCTACTTCATCCCGTTCCATTCCTGGCACTCCGTCTCTTTGCATTGAAATATTTATTTTAATTTTATCTGTACGAGTATATCGACATTGATAATATTGTACCAACACCGGCTGAGGAAGGTAATAATTCGTACGTTTTACTATTTATTATTTACTTGGAATTTTTAAGGGCATTTTCAGAAAAGGCAATAACGAATTGGCTATCTGCTTTTATGTCCTATACAACCACTTCCAAAATAGTTTGGAGAAAAATTATTTATAAAATTTAAGCATTATTTGAACAATCGATTTTGAAAAGTACAAGTTTATTTTTACCTTTAAAGGTAAAACTTTACCTTTAAAAGTTAATTCAATTTTCACTTTATGATTATTAGAAATTTGTTTAATATTTATAGTTAATAAAATAATCAAAAGTGCAAAGTTTTTATAAAATTATCGAGAGGTTAAAAAAAATCTATTCATTAAAAAGTAAACTTTAATATTTTTATCAGAAATTTTTTGTCGCAGAAAAAGTGATACGGTCAGTTTTTATTAACACCGAACTGGCTGTTGTTCTGCAGGATGTAATTAAAGAGTTTAATGGGATCATAGGGCAGTCAATAGTAATATGACAACTTAAGCAGTCATCAAATTAAATTTCATCAAAATACGTAAACTATACCAGGGGTATAAGCTTAAATCCGCTGTTTAGTCATAGATGGCGTGAGTGAGCGTATTTTTTTTGTTATGAGTTTGACATCTGTCAACATTAATCAGTGCACATTGTCAGCAATTTCGTACAACAACATACATTTTTCCTTTGGTAATCATGTTTAGTTTTGTGCCAGAAAAAGAGCATATGCGGGAATCTCTGCTTTTCTGCTTCAATTTGAAGAAATCGGCACCAGAATCGCATCGAATGCTTATGGAGGCCTATGGTGATAGTGCTGTATCGCAAACAAATTGCCGAGATTTGTTTCCGATAAAGCACTATCAAACAGCCATTTCCATGCATCTGTGTGCCATGGGGAGGATTGAAAATATCGGAAAATGGGTGCCGCATGAATTGAACGATAGGCAGATGGAGCGACGTCAAAACACATGCGAAATCTTGCTCACCAGACAAAAAAGAAAGTCGTGACAGGCGATCGGATTGTGACAGGCGATGAAAATTGGATATATTTAGAGAATACTGAACGCAACAAATCGTGGGTTGATCCTGACCAACCATCAACATCTTCCCCAAGACCAAATCGTTTCGGACGGAAGACGATGCTGTGCGTTTGGTGGGATCAGCAGGGTATCGTTTACTATGAAATGTTGAAATCTGGTGAAACTGTCAATGCCCATCGCTACCACCAACAACTGAGCAAGTTGTACTGTGCTCTGCATGAAAAAAGGACGGATTATCAACAAAGACATACACGTCAAAAATGGTCCGAAACTACTTGGAAACACTCAACTGAGAGGTGCTACCCTACCCCGCCTATTCACCAGATCTGGCCCCTTCCGACTACCACCTGTTTTCGTCGATGGGCCACGCGCTTATAAACCAGCACTTCGATTCTTACGAAGACGTCCGAAATTGGCTTGAGGAGAGGTTTGCCTCGAAAGAGAAGGATTTTTTTTGGCGTGGTATCCACAAATTTCCCGAGAGATGGGAAAAATGTGTAACTAGCGAGGGCAAGTACTTAAAATAAATTTGTTTTTGCTTTCTAGGAACAAAACATGTGTTTTTTGACAAAAAAATAGCGGATTTAAACTTATACACCTGGTATTGTGGGGCAACTGTAGTCTATTAGGGCGGCAGGGGAAATTGTAATTTGCATCTATGATCAACTGAACATGTCATCTGTTGAAAGCCGTTAAGCTAGTTTCTTCAACAATCTCACTGAGATTTCTGACTAGGAAAATAGTTCGGATTTGTCCTGTCTGTCAGTCTTCTCTGTGTCTGTAGCGGAATGTTAGGTAACTTTCGGCCTATCACGCCAATGATGACCTGTGACTAACAGGGGGCAACTGTACATAGATACACATACAATTACATAATATCTATGAAAGCGAGTTGTGCATAATATCTTCGCATCAATTCTTTGAGGTTTGCATTGAAGTGATCATAGTTGTAATGGTTTTTTTTCCACTGTAATCCATCCATAGTATATTAGAGATTGAGTAATTTGACATGGGCAAGTCCATAACATCTATATGGACTTCAATGCAAACCTCAAAGAATTTTATTATTATGAAATACAGGGTGTTTTTTATGTTCCAGATCCATTTTGTTTGGCCACCATTTTAGTTTGAATGACATTTGTCTGTTGGTATTTGACAGTCATAGAGAACGGTCAATAGCAATTTATTAGGAAGTATCTAACACTGCAACAATGTGTTAAAATTATTAAAATATTTTATTTAAATAATTGTTTAATTATGAATACGCGGAGAAAATTACGTAACTTTTTTGGTGTTAATTACATGCCGAGAAAGTCAACCATTCAGCATGTTGTGAATAATTTTGAACATATCCATACTATGGGAGATAAAACGAAAACTGGGCGATAATTACGCCAATGTACTCCGGAAAAGATTGATACAGTGAGGCAGAGTATTGCTAAATGTCCGGATACCTCTTATCGATGTCGTGCACATGAATTGGGAATATATCCATCGTTTTTGTTAAAAATTCTCAAAAAAGATTTGCTGTTTTGCCTATATAAATTTCAACTGACTAAATAGATGCAGGCAAATAACAATAAGCTGCGGCGAGATTAAAGTGCTTGAATAATCCAACTCGGTATAGACAACCACAATTATTGGCAAAAAATGATTATGTCCGTCGAAACACACTTCGACTTTGGCGGCGTTGCTAATAAACAGAAAAGCCACTATTGGGCACTGAAAACCATGAACTGCTACACCAAAGACCACGACACTCTCGTAGAGTAACTGTACTTCTCTATATATGCCCATGTCGCGGGTATGGTCTCCGGACCGCAGGTGGGAGGTAACTGGCAAATTTCATCTTGAAATTATCTCGGGCACTGTCACTGCTAATGACAGTAGAGGTTTAGGTGGAGTAGTCGGCTTGTAACTGACTACTAACTGCTAACTGCCAGTAATGGTGGTGCGTTGATTGAGCGTATCTCATTCCCTATAGCCGTAGGCGCCTCGTGGTCTTGAGGTTTGGACAAACAGGTCACGTTAAATAATAATTTATAACTGTACTTCTCTACGGCGAAATTGAAGAAACTTCAATTGTGTAGAAAGGGGCGTCTTACATTTGAAGAAACTTCTCTATGGCGAAATTACTTCCATGAAAGTTATGGGGTCGTGTGCGGGAACAATGGGAGGGTTATTTGCCAGATGGTGCGTGGCTGCCCACAGCGATCTGTGGCCGGTCCCGCCATCTGGAATGTGATGATGAATGGTTTTTTGGTGCAGTTGGAGGAGACTGTTTGCGGGATGATCGCATATGGGGATGATATTCTGCTGGTGATTGTGGGGAGGGGGAGTAGGTATGCGGTAGATGTAGCGGGAAGCCGCTATATGCAAATGGTGTCTGAATGGGGGAATAGAATGGGAGTGAATGTTTCAGAAAGGAAGACTGTGTGTATGTTGTTGAGGAGTTTTTTGGTGCTCAGTAGGCCGTCTAATATTCGTTCAGAGGCGATTGAGGTCCGAGACTCGCGGGAAATACGCCACCTAGGAGAAAAGGTTGGAAAGGGGCTGAACTTTCGGTCTCATTTACAATATCAAAGGAGGTGTGTAGCCGGTGCGAGTATTTCGCAAGGAATGAGAACTTCGACCCAGAGCGATGAAATTCCTCTACAAGGGTGTGTTTGTTCCGTATGCAATGTATGTGTCGTATGTATGGGGTGACATTATGTGCTACCATTATGCAAGGGCAGGCATACATTCAGTTCAGTCTCTGGCTTTGTATGCATGTAACAATGTACGTAGAACCGTGTTAACCGTTGCGATGCTCATTCTTATGGGAGAAATTCCATGGGACCTGGAAGTGCTGCGTGGAAGCATTCACTACCGTCTTGCTGATTGTCCGATTATGAATGAAGAGGTTTGGATTTTAAAGCTAGCGGCGTGTACTGGTCCCGAATAGAATGTATGAAATTTGGCAACGTCGATGGGATGACAGTGTGAATGGCAGATGGACACACATGTCCATTTCGGACGTGTGCTTTGTGTTGCGTCTGGATTTGAATTTGGTCTATTCCTTGAGTATTTACTCACGGGACATGGCAGTATGAATGGATTCCTGTACGGGCGTAGACTGGTTGCGGGGAGTAGATGCCCTTGTGAGGCGGAGGAGGACAGTGCCAAGAACCTTCTCAACGAGTGTGACTGAAGGATTTACAAGATTCCTTACCGTAGCTCAATGAGTCGAGTACAAACCGAAGTACTCTTAAAACAAAAATTGATACCAGGGAAATCGGGGTGCCCCATGGTCTTAAAACACACTGTATCCGGTAATGTTGAGGCGCTTTAGGCAGCAATGTGGTGGCTGTGGTTAATGCCCATATCGCGGGTACAGTCTCCGGATTGTTGGTGCGAGATATTGGTAATTAGCTCGGGCACTGTCACTGCTTATGACAGTAGAGGTTCAGATAGGCCTCGCCACTAACAGTTGAAGTAATCAGCTTGTAACTGGTTACTGACTGTAAACTGCCAGTAATGTTAGTGCGTTGGTTGAGCGTAACTCAATCCCTATGATCGTAGGCGACTCGTGGTTTTATGTTTATTAACATATAAGTTACGTTAAATAACTTAATGCTACTGATGAGAGTATGGATATAAGAGATGCCGAGTAAGTTGCTATTTTTTTCGTGGTTGTGATAATAACATTAGGATCATCTGATAATTGTTGAAAGTTATTCCTCTTCATTAAGCAACTGATTATGATACTTTTGATCCCATCTGCATTATTTTAGAACAAAGTAGGCTACCTTTGTTTCTATGATAGATTATGTTAACTCAATGACGGGTTAAACTAACGAGAAAAATACAAAATGAGTATCCAACTAAGCTTTCCATTGCCTTGTTCATTAACAAATTCTCTGTTTAAAATTATTAAAAATGCAAAAAGTACTTAAAACAGTTACAAAAACAGTCAACTTCATTCGATCGAGAATATTTTACCATCGCCAATTTACTTTGTTCCTTAAAAATTTAGAATCCGAATTTGAAGATCTTCCTTATAACATATATTATTTTATTGGTTATCCTGCCATCAAGTCATGAAGACCTTCGATCTGAGGTAACAAATATTAGCTCATTTTTTAGATAATTTACTCTAACTAGATTTTAAGCGATAGGTAAACGGCTTAAAATCCAGTTAGGGTAAATTATCTAAAATATTAGCTAATATTTGTAGAAGTAAACCGCAGACACAGACAATCGTTCACTAAGAGCACTTCATTTTTAATTTATTATTTAAAAGAAAATCTGTTTTATTGTAATTTAACTCATTTTTTTTTATTTAAAAGAAAATCTGTTTTATTGTAATTTAACTCATTTTTTTTTAACACACACGATTCTTTAAATAAAGAAAAATTTCCAATTTTTCTAAAAAAAATTTCTTGAATAATGAAAAGTTACCTTAACATTGACAGATTCCTATTTTTTGTGTTTTTTTTTACAATGTTCAATAACCACAAATACAAACGAATACCTTCGAATAGCCCACGTAAAACAAATAAGTTCTAGAGTAATAGTATATTTTTGCATTAATTTCTATTCCCAATCCTTACAATATGAATAATCAAGCATTCATAAATTTTATAAGAGAGTTAATATATTTTCGGGCAAATATAAGCTCACTCGGCCAAATAGTATATTTTTCTTCTTCTGATAAATTGTATTAAATACAAATACGAAATGGTCTATGGAATAACGACTGGATGCGGATGTGTTCAGAATGAGAGTATTTATCCCAGTCGATTTTGGCTACCAGCATCGACAAGTACCTAAGATAAAAATTATTCTTTTAGCTCGAATGAAGTTAATTTCCTTTCTGGTGTTTTTCAAATATATCCACGTGTATCCTCCTATCGAACATATAATAGTATGACTTCGTTTTAACGAGGAAAGAAACCATAGAAAACTTTTTACCAACAAAAAAAAAGGGAGGTCGACAAACCTTTAGAGGCAAATACATTTTGGAAGATTCTGACTTACTATAAGTAGTACGAGTAAGAAAATGACTTTATTTAATGCGATTTAGATGATATAAGAAGATAGTTTGCAAATTTATCTACAACCCATTAACCTTTGTTTGGTACTCAAGAATGAACTCGTATGCATGTACATAGGTACACATATTTACCTAATATATATAATTTATTATTTTAACTATACTCGAAGCGTATCACTTTTTACCATCTGCCATCAGCCCACCAACAACCTAGCTGGCGTATCTGAATTGTTATTTCAGATTTACCTACTCATAATTCGATTGCTCTTTACAAAATTCATATATCTTTTCTACTACAATATACGAACAGAGAGTCCCATTCTCCTTCAGAAATGACATTTTACCAATTATTTTCATCCCCAAAAACGTTTTTAGTAGAAGAAAATTTAAACACATTCACTTACTCGGAATGGTTCGTTTTTCGTATCCTTTATCAGTTGCCTAGAAAATTCAATTACAAATTGTCTAGAAACAATGGCTACCAACCGTAACTCGTTAGTTATTAAAGGTTTTTTGTGTAAATACAAATTTTTCCTGTACATAATCTCGATACATTCTACTCGTCATATGCCCCATCATCACCACCCAGTGTTGAGAGCTTTCTAGCTTTTCGTTAACATTTTCACAAATATCAAACAAAGAAATTATATTATATTATTGTTTGGTTATAATTGATACATTTGAAAATGGATATTGAAAGTATTTGTTACGGAATCAATTCGAATTGATGGTAGGTGAATGATGGCCGAGGGGTAGTTTTATTTGGGTTTACATAATGATAAAAAGATCACACGTGTTCGAATAAAGTCGGTACGATGTGAGAGTGATAAGAAGCAGTTGTTTTAAATCGATACGATTGGATATTTAAGACGAAATTAATCATGTTCCAAGGGAAATCGGAGATATTAACAAAATTCTTTCTTTTGCATTCATATAACTCGTACGTGGGCAGGAAAGAGGATAAATTCGAATTGTTTCATTTAATTAATAAAATATTAGAAAAAGTTGTAGGTGATCCTGTTGAAATCAACACCATTTTCTAGGTCAAGTTTAGTGTAACGTACACAATATCGATCTAGTTCTATACGGTTTTTAGATGTTAAAGCATATTTTTACCATATCCAGATATGTTGTAGAACCCCTTTCGGAGGTTAATTGAAATTTAAAAAAAGTTAATACAGCAAAAAAAAGAGTCCTTAAAATCAAATAGGAATACTGGATGGACGTGCAACTGATATGATTCGATTTTGTTACAATTTGTCTCAATACAAACAAGGAAGGTATAAGTAGCCTATCGGAATTTTGGTGATTGTAAATAAAGGACAATGATTATTTGTAATAGAGAATTTCTAATTCTATCGATGACCATAATCAGTCACAAGCATATACGAATATTTACTATTTCAATAAGCTATTTTGCAATAATGTCACAATAATTGTGAAGCAATATTTTTATTTTTCATTACATTTTAATTTTTTAGAAAATACAATAGAATTTTGAAACTGTAAATTTTCGAAGAATTAATTTCGAAAAATATTTGGACTTTTAAGTACAAAAGTAAGAATGAAAATAATGATGAAGGCTCCTTTAATATTTTTGAAATAAAATTATCAAGTTTCTGGAGCAGATTTCAATAGCAAAATAACAATTAGCAACTATTGATCAATTCCTTTACCCTTAATCCCTTATTATTTTTCAATTCAAAAATTCTAGAAAAAATCATAGCCATGTAATTTTACAAGATTCTTTGTAAAAGACTGACTTTCTCCATATGCCTACAGGTCTATTCAGTGGAATTGGACCTTTACTTTATACCATACATAAAACTACAATATTAGCTAATCAACAGGTAGATTAAAGCCAATCCCATAATCTACCTAATTGTAGGGAAATTTTCCTAAAACTGTCAGTTGGAATCGGTCATAATAGTTTTAAATTCATCTTGTTGGCGGTATTGACTTCAGCTTTAAGCTTCAACTCGAAGCACATACTACCACAGAAAATACCGGGAAAATACTGACCTTTTCCATATGCCTACAGGCCCGTTCAATTGAACTGTACCTTTAGTTTATGCTGTAACAAAACTATAGGCTAATCAGCAAGTACATTAAAGCCAACCCCATAATCCATATACGAGGTCTGTTCAAAAAGAATCGCAAATTTTGAATTTCGCGGGTTATGTATATTCGATTTTCGATTTTTGTGGCGTTATGTTGGTTCTCATATCTCTCACTTATGCCGACAAGTTCGGCCATTTTGAATATTTAGTTAATTTTTGACAGCTGCTTTGCTTGCACGTGTTTTGGCTTGTCTTCGATTTTTGCCCATTCCAAAAAATGGATCAAAGAATCTGTTTCGGAAGCAAGAAAAAGCCACAGTGGCCCAGATCTTGAGAATACGGTAGCTGCGGCATTATTAGTATATTGTTTTTGGCTAAAATTCGCGCACAAGCAACGATGCGTGAGCAGGGGCGTTATCATGGTGCAAAAGCCAATTTTTGTTCTTCATCAAATCCGGGCATTTCTGGCGGATTGCTTGGCGCAACTTGCGCATAACTTGCAGGTAATATTCCTTTTTGATCGTTCTGCTCTGTGGCAAGAACTCATGATGCACCACGCCCCTACAATCGAAGAACACTGTAAGTAAAACCTTCACATTCTACCGAACTTGGCGCGCTTTTTTCGGTTTTGGCTCATGCGGCAGCTTCCATTGGGATGCTTGAGCTTTGGTTTCCACATCATAACCATAAACCCATGATTCGTCACCAGTTATGACTTTCTTGAGAAAATTTGGGTCATCGCGGACATAGTCCAACAGCTCCTTAGCAATGTTAATGCGATGCTGTTTTTGGTCGAAAATGCGCAAAAATCGAAGACGAGCCAAAACACGTGCAAGCAAAGCAGCTGTCAAAAATTAGCTGAACATTCAAAATGGCCGAACTTATCGGTATAAGTGAGAAACATGAGTATCAACATAACGTCACAAAAAGTCGAAAATATACGTACCCCGCGGAAATTAAAAATTCGCGATACTTTTTGAACAGACCTCGTACTTCTAGAAATCTACTTAATTGTACGAAAATATTCCTAGAACTGTTTGTTGGACTCGGTAATGAAGGTTTTATCTTCATCTTGTTGGCGATATTGACTTTAGCTTAAAACTTCAACACGAAGCACACACTTTTACACTAAATACTAGGAAATCAATCAAAAAGATTCGCGTCACATAGGAAAAAGAGTAAACTGCATAGAAACAGGAACAAAATCCTATGGCAGGACTGAAAAGAAGAGCTTTTTTAAGGAGTCTCTTATTAAATTGATATTAAATCCCTTGCAATTATTAACAGCCAAACACATTCTTTTCAGTGGCTGATAAAGACGATAGTTAAATAAAGAGATCTTGAGAAGTAAGATAGGCTAGCGTCACAGATTATGTCCAACATGCCTAAATGAATCTTTATAGGTCAGAGTCAGACAGTCAATTTTTTAAATATTCAATAGTTAATAAATACACCATTTTTCTAGTAAAGTAATCAAAAGCAATTTAAACCGATCCACGTAAAATTACATGGCTATGATTTTTTCCATATACACCTTTCCATGAAGAACAGCAGTTTAGATTGCAATCAATAATATGTCATTGAAGCTATTTGTATATTGTCAAATATGGTAATCCAATGCCCAACCACAGTCATTATTGCATTCTGGCTAATGAGGCGTTTCTTCTCCGCCTCATGATCATAGAAATTTTTAATTTGTACGTCGAAAAATCCTTTCAATACGCTGGCCAACTATATATAATCCTACTCTACAACTTCTCGGAAAAGAAAGAGCATGGGAACTAATCAGAATTCGAAAAAGGTATATAGCTATTCATAAAATACCACTTTAGCCAGATTTTCTTTTCAAGTAGGAAGATTCCTTTTATTGTGGAGAATCAAATCCATTTCCAACAAAATGTTCTTCTTAATCTATTTCTGTTTGCCAAATCTGTTGATGTTCGACCATAAAATAATCAAATATCTTAACTACAAAATGATTCCTAGTACGCATGCTAAATTTTATCAACTTCTATGATAGTCTGACAAAAATATTATTTGCATTTACATAAGAAATTTTGATATTTCGTATCTACAAAATCTAAATGTACAGGAAGATCATGATTGGCACTATTGCATGGTGCCCACAAATTTCGAAATTAGTTCAAACTAAAGCGTAAGTTTAAATAATTTACTTTTCTATTTGAAATAAAATTTTTTCGTAGAAACAAAACTTTGAAATATGAAAAGTCTCTAAATCCTATCTTTCGAAGAGATATTTTCAGGTAGTAGACAATATTGAGCAACCGAAAGCACCGCTTGTAAAAGATGGTGTCCTATAGAAAATTATTATTGATCCCGTCCAGTGCTTTATCAGCATCTATCCAAAATAATTAATACATTATTTGCAACAAATGCTGATGATACTTTAGGACATCATGAAAATTCAAGTATGGCATTCTTGTTCCTACAAAATCACATAAATTCCTTACAATAATTATTCAAAAGAATATGCAAAAATACAGTAATAAGTGCCCAACAATATTACTTAACGTCAGTAAAAAATGCACTCGAGGAACGTCCTTTACCACATTTCTTAAGATCAGTAAATATTTTGCAAAAAGACTAGGTACGCTACTTAGGACTTGGGACAAGGTATGCTACTTTGCGATTTCTTAACATTGACAAATATTTAACGTTGAATCAACTTACAAAACCAAAATGAACCGAACTTAATAGATGCCAGAAGCAAATACTGCAACTGCTAGATAAAATATCAAAGCTGAGTATCGAAAGGAAATTATACTATACAATAAAATAATAAAATCATTATGGATATATAGACTAGAGCGTCGAATCCAATCCATATAATCGACAGTGCTTCGTAAATTTTTTGATGTTATTTTTTATGGGCTTAGTAAATATCCTCTTCATTTATGAATTATCCTTTCTCCCATTTAAAAAGTTCATTCATTCTTAAAAATCTGCCTTGTTTTCAATCAGAATGGCAACTAACACAAACTAGACCAACAGCGATACTTCATTTGTCGATTTATATAGCAACAATCATTAAACTAGGCTATTCTATATTCACTCAAAAGTTGTGGGCATTTAAGTAAAAATCCGTTCCAAAAAATGCAAAACGAATTAAATGAAAGATTGCGTTATTATGTTTGAAATTAAAACCACAGCTCACAATTTAGTAAAAAATTAACAGATTTTAAAATATTTCTTGCACTATTAAAATAAGTTCCCTTAAATTTGCTCACAAACACTTTACGTACGCCGGAACTGAACTATTATATTTTCTGGTAAACATTGAACTGTCGACATCACATTTGCTTACATTTATTGAATGATGAACTTTTCACTTTTCAACCACTTTTTGGATCAAATAAATTATTAAATGCCATTTAAACACATTATAAACTAAATTTTTATTAATTTCTCTAGTAAAAATTAAGATGACAATTTATCGAAAGAATTTTCATTCCATTGAATAACCAGCAACACTTCATTTTCTGAAATAAATATTTACTTGTTCGTAAGTAATTAAAAAAAGATTAAAACCACACTTTTACTTGCATTTTCCGATAAAATGTCTTGAAAACCACTTTAAAAACAATAAAAGTATGCAAGCATTTTGGTATGTTACCACTTTCATGGAGAATGGCGTGTTTTAAGACTCTCCGAAAGTCTCCAAAATTAAGGCGCTTGATATTTAATTGATATTTACGAAATAAAAAATAAACCTTAACTACTTCTAATATAAATAAATAATAAGCCTTCTAATGCCAAAAGATTCGAAAAAATAAATGTAAACTTCTGTCGTGTTTAAATTATATTTTTCTTTGGAAAGAGTGACGTAAAATGAATATTAATTATGCTTTTAAAATTCAGTAAATTTCTATAACGAAAACTAGATATCAGTGGGTGTCATGTCTACATAAAAAAATCTACAGAAAAGTATGCAAGCGTTACGATTTCTCGACACTTTTTCAATAATTCAGCCAGAAAATTGCATATACATACACGTATACAAAAATTTGACGTACGGGCATATCCAGGTATTTTTTAATTTAAGGATATATTACTCTCACTCATGTTTTGATTTGTCTATATGAAAATCCTGCGGAACTTAGTTCACGACAACTTTTATATTATATGAATGCCACTTGACCATGCATTACTTCACGAGCGGGATTTCTACCCTTGTCAAGCTATTGCATTCATAAACCTTACTTCCAAATCCCCTTTTTAATCTTTTCCAACATAATAATTTGCTCAGTATTCTATTCTACTAACCACAGAGCAATTGATAGCCCTAATCTTATTTTGATAGCTTCCGACAAACGACTTTGTTTGTCGGAAGCTATCAAAATAAGATTAGGGCTATCAATTGCTCTGTGGTTAGTAGTAGACCGCTAACTTGACCTTCAACTTACACCTCTTGTGCTTCCTTATGGTCCCGCCACTGAGCAGCTTCATCCACTACATGTAAAGCCGCACTTACAATCAGTTATAAGCTAGTTCTCCTAACTACTATCATATACAGGATAGCACCCGAAATGACTGGTATCCCTTAACTCCTAAGATTGTACCCACTGGAATGTAGGATACCGGGATGACTGGGATCCACAGTCATCACATTTCAGCCAAAGGCACAAAATAGCTTTGATCAGTGACAATGTGTTTCAAAACCCTGCGGTACCTGATCCTCGTATTCATTTCAAAAGTACGTGGTTAGTATCCTACATCGTGGGTACAATCTTAGGAGTTAAGTGATACCAGTTATCCCAGGTGCTATCCTGCCTTTGATAGTAGTGGTATAGATAACCTTTGCTAGCAATAGTTAGGGTAAAGAGCTTGTAACTGGTTCAGACCCCCGAATTTGCCAAGACCCGTAGGCGTTTTTGGTATTGATCATTATTTAATGGCTCTGCCAGAAGAAGCCCTTTTGCGGGAATACAAACAAAATTCCATTATCCCCTGTCCTATCATAGCAAATCTTTGGCAAAACCTATCGTCTGAAACCTTAATTAACGTTCATCGCCGACTGAAACAACAGTGGCCATAAGACATTAACTTATTACTATAGGACTTTTCAGTCTGTATGCGTAACTTTTAATGGCATCTATACCCACAATGAGAACAACAAGATTCAACAAAGAGTCAAAATAGTGAACTATAAAAACTTGTGGTCTATTCATCAGACGTTTCGTGATCTGCGTGAAATTTATGTTCCAAAGACCGTTAAATTGAGACCACAATTCAAAGTCTAAGCAGAAAATTCAAGAAAACCTGAACTTTAGCGAAATGGTCTGTCGAACGGAAATATTTCGACAATGGATCAAAGTTGCGTTAAGACCATAACCCTTCAATTTCACGTCGGAAAAATGTGGGCTTTCTGGTGTAAATTATTATCGGGTTGTTCTGCTTTCGAAATGACTAACTGTCAATAAGAAATGACAACCAAAATGCTCAACCGAGGTCTAACTCCTCAGCTTTCATAGTTCCAATCCACTTTTTTATTATTATTTCAAAACTGTTTTCATAAATCTTATTAATTAAAGCTTTCAAACCGTCGGTTCGATTGAATAAAATTGAATAAAATTTGAATTTGTATATTTAATACTATGTAACTATGGCGTGGACAACTGGAATGCAGTTTTCACTTACCTCAAGCGTGCGCACCCCTTACAAAAGTCAACAAACCAACAATACTTTCCGAGCTGGAGAACATCATCAATCAAGACATCTGTGAGATTCAGGCCGTTTTATGCAGAAGAGTCATCCAAAGTTAGACCTCTTGGATAGCCTCCTACAAACGAAGCTGTAAAAACCATGTGAGATTAAGTTAGTTAGGTGAGATGAACGAACATGACAATAGGTTTTAACTCCATTCCATCATGTTATTGTAAATAATTTTGCCCTTTACGATATTGGTACTTATGTCACCAGACTCAAGTTACTTTCAGCGGGTTTCCTTACAAACAAACACGGATATTTTCCCAAAAGCGCAATAAACAGTATTTTCGGCATATTTTACTTTTTTGACTATAGGAAAGATAATAATGCTGTTCAAGCAACAAAAATATTATTCGATGTGTATGAAGTAGATGTGTTAAGTGAGCACCAGTGCCAAAACTGATTTGCAAAATTTTGAACCGGCAAGTTTGATCTCGAAGATGCACCACGTTGTGGAAGTCAACTTGAAGCTGATGAAGACACAATAAAGGCATTAATATAACAACTCGTAAGATCACCGGTTTATTAATATAAACCGTCTAATAACAACTCGTAAGATCACTGAGATATTAAATTTATCGAATTCGATATGATCAATTTATGATCATTTCAAACGGTTTGGTTTTATCTCTAAGCTCAACATATGGGTTTCTCATCTTTTTACTGATAAAATTTGTACCGTAGCATTGACGTTTGGGATTTGCTGCTCAAACACCAAGAAAATGATCAATTTTTAAGCGTATCATCACTGGGGACGAGAAATGGGTTCTCTTCAACAATGTTAAGCGCAAAAGATCCTGGAGTAGAAAAGATGAACCGGCTCAAAGCACTTCGGAAGCCAAGATTCATCAAAAAAAGGTTATGCTCTCTGTTTAGTGGGATTTGAACGGATTCGTTTATTTTGGGCTTCTACCGAGCAACACAATGATCAATTATAAAGTGTACTGTAATCAGTTGGATAAACTGAATGATTTACTTAAAGAAAAAAAGCCAATAAATAAACTAATGGGTTATTAGGAAAGTACGTAAAGATTTTTTTAGTACCATTATCGACAGGAAAGGTGTCAAAATTTCAGCTCGAATCATAGCGTAGGTCCATTTCTATCGTCGATTAAAGTTAACGACATTTATTTTTGCATAACAATGGAAAAAGTGAGTTTAGGGCTGTCATCAAACATCTCCATTTGAAAGGCTTAAGCCCGAAAGAAATCAAAGCCGAGTTCATGGCACATCTGCACCTGTGTTTGCGACGGTTTACAATTGGGTGAATGAATTTAAACGTGGCCGTTCATCCACAAAAGATGAACATCGTTCAGGACGCCCAGTTGAGGTGTCTACTCCTGAAATCATCGACAAAATCCACGATCTGATTTTGAACGATCGGCGAATTAAAGTGCGCGAATTAGTTGAGACTACGGGCATATCACAAGGTACAGTCGCTTCAATTTTGCATGAAAAATTGTCTGTAAAAAAAATTTCGGCAAGATGGGTGCCGCGTTTGCTCTCAGAGGAGAATAACCGCAATCGTGTAGTGGACTCTGAGGCTATGTTGGCACTCTTTCATCGCAATCCTGCCGAATTCCTTCGTCGATATGTCACTGTGAACGAAACCTGGATACACTACTACACTCCAGAAGCGAAGAGACAGTCATCACAGTGGATTTGCAAGGGTGAACGGGCGCCGAAGAAGGCAAAAACTGTGCCACCGGCCGGCAAGGTGATGGCCACGGTCTTTTGGGATTCGCAGGGCATCATTTTTATCGACTACTTGGAAAAAGGAAAAACAATAACAGGAGCGTATTACGCGTCGTTATTGCAACGGTTGAGCAAGGAAATCAAAGAGAAACGCCCCCATCTGAAGAAAAAAATCTTCTTGCATCAAGACAATGGCCGTGGCACACCTGCGCTGTTTCCATGGCCAAAATTGTGGAATTGAGAATGGAATTGTTGCAGCATCCCGCTTATTCACCAGATTTAGCCCCGAGTAACTATTTTCTTTTCCTCAATCTGAAGAAATGGCTTGGCGGACGACGGTTCACTTCCAACGAGGACGTAATTGCTCAAACGGATGAGTATTTTGCAGAACTTCCGAAATCCTATTTTTTGGACGGGATAAAAATTTTGGAAAAACGGTTGGGAAAGTGTATACAGTTCAAATGAGATTATGTTGAAAAATAAAAAATTTTTTTTTTAAAAAAACATTTTTTTTCATATTTTTCTAAGGACTTACTGAACGACCCTCGTAATTATGTAATGAAACGAAATTACTTTCCGGACAACTTTTTTTTGACACCACATTTTCCAACTAATAAAGTTTTTACAATACGCACTTTTCCAAGGAAAAGTTAGCATAATTTATAAAATTACTGAATAAAAATTAATAATATTTTTAAGACCATATAAACTAATAACAATTAAACTGGGCTTGTTGGAGATTTTCAAAAAAACTTTTCCAATTATTATTAAACAATTCATACTTTTGTAAGCCTATATGAATTGTTTAAGGAAACTTCCATTAATACAGTTTCTGGAAATTTTAAATTAAGCTTGGATAAAGTTATACATTGAAAATACTGTACTTAAATTCTAACATTTATTGTCATAGCGAGAATTATAAGCTCTTTTGGGAATGAGAAATGATTCATCGGAATTGTTGACGCATACGCCGATGAGGATTATGCCAACACTTAGATCTGTAGAGACTGCGAAAGTACTAGAGAATAGTTGGGTTGAATGCCGATGACTTTTTCAATAGATGAAATAATAATAAAAAGTTTTCGATATGCACATATGCTCCTCCATAGAAAACGAGTAAATGAAGAAAATTATTTAAAAAAAATATGCTTAACATTGGGACAATACGAGGATGTACGAATTTATTATTGTATAATTTAGAATTTATACCATTTTGCTCACAATAACATAATAGTATCATACTAGAATATTAGAGGAGAGTCTCGTTTTTTTTTTTGTTGAATCGTGGATCAAAATTTTCACTTGAAATTTCCTACAAATCTCATCTAAAATTGATCAGAGTTAATTGAAAACTAACGTGTACCTTGTATATTAGTTGGTTGCTGAATAGAATATTTTTTCTACTAAAGTATACATTCCAGTATGGAATGGAAGATGCTTTCTGGCAGAGCTCTTCCTGTAGTTGTATATGGTCGCCAATTTTCCAACTTCCTAACTTTTACCCCCTTAACAAATTCAAACTTTAAACAATTGTTGATTAATTTTTGGTAGTTTTATTCCTGGGATGTGTGAACATTTGCAATTAAGTCACTTTTGTTGACCATAAATATATGCCCAGATACGATACGGTCATGATTATTTGTGTTGAATTCACGAAAATGTGGCTGTGCCAGGAGAAATTGAAACGATTCTGATGCATGCTTTTGAGTAGATTTGAATATAATTTACAAAATTGTACAAAACCAGAAATCCAGACCTACACGAAAACATACGATAAATTGATACCAGTTTTATGGGATATGGTAGGAACAGTAACTGAATTCTGATAGAAAAGATATAAGTACTCTTCTGGTTCCAGCCCCAATGTCAACACGACTCCAGAGACTCCCACACAAAATATTCTAAATGGGAAAATTGCCTGCTGTACTCTGTAAACAGTATTCGTACTTGGTGATGATTTTTTTCCGCTTTTTCATTGTCGAACAATAACACAAATTGCAATGTTGGAATCCAATGATTACAGAATATTTCAATAAATATTATTGTTGTCTCAGTTAATGTTGTTAGCGTCCAGCTTTGTGAACGGACCATATTGTCGTCAGTATGGCACATTACCATGCGTAAATCGGTTGGTGGTCATCGGTCATTATCATAATCTCAATCTGTGCGTCTATATTTGTTAATCGATAAAATGTCCAGTTTACAAATAGTCAATATTAAATATTAGAAAATAGAAGGAAGACGAAGGAGTCATCGACACATAAAAAGAAAAAAATCGTTGCTGATGATTTTATTCGATTGAAATGTTGACCGATGTTAGCAAAATTTCTTATTTATTTGCTGAATGTTTACATTTTGCATCGTGACAGTATCTAAAGTCAATAGAATATCGAATACATCCAGTTGGCTAGTAAATATTAAACGAGACTATCTGTCCATATGATGTTTGCAGACATTTAGTCAACAATTGACTTTCAAATGTTGAAATTTTAACTATTATTGAATCAGCTTTAATATAATTCATTGAATAGTAATTTTTTTCAATATTCACTTACAATTTGCTTTCGGAATGTTTCCTTTAAATTTTAGGACGCAATTTTCTGCTTTAATTTTAAGAAAGCTTCGTAAGGGTATTCTTTGCAATTTTAAAAGCACCAGAAAAATTCAAATTTTATAGTCTTTAAAATTTGACACAAGTCATTGGAACTCTAGACCTCTACACAAAGGTTCAAAGTCATGCCACTCGGTTTTTTGGAACCGTTTTTTTTTCTCAATTTAGTAATTTTAGTAATCTTACATAAAACTTGAGTAGGAAGTAACTAAGATCCTAAAGCTAGAATTTAACATAATAAAGAACATGAATTAAACTTTCTTATTGGAAAGTAACTTTGAAATCGGATGATGTTTGGATCCAAATAAATAGGACTGACCTATGTGTAGTAATAGCAAAAATGTCCTACTCTCGAGGTGAAGGAAAACGAATGTATCTAGTCCTTTTCTTATGGAAACATTTTTTATAGCATTTTTAAAAATGTAATGGGCTTTGATTACATTTAATATATAAAATTGGTTATTTTCTTATTGGATACCAGACTTAGTCGTAGCAAAAAATCTCGGTTCATCATTCTGAACAAGTCTCGTATTAGAAAAAAAATTGATAGCCACCATGTGAATTTTGTTACCACCAAGAGACATATCAGATGGACCCATCAACCTGTCTTACAGCATGTTTATAAAACTTCAGTACAAGTAAATTTTTATCAATAGAACATAACACGCCACCCGAACGCGTTGAATTTGTTCAGCTGTACGAGGTCTGTTCAAAAAGTATTGCGAATTTTGTGTTTTTTTAAAAATTATTTATTTATTCATGAATATCTATTTTGTCTCCTTCAAAGTAATCCCCACCAGATATTATACACTTGTGCCAACGTTTTTTTCAATCCTCGAAGCATTTCAAAAAATCATTTTGTGTGAACTTGTTCAGCTCCTTTTTCGACGCCGTCTTTATCTCCTCAATCGTAGCGTAGCGTCGTCCTTTCATGGAGCTCTTCAGTTTCGGGAACAAGAAAAAGTCACAGGCTGCCAGATCTGGAGAATACGGTGGCTGAGGCATTATTAGTGTGTTGTTTTTGAACAAAAATTCGCGCACAAGCAACGATGCATTAGCTGGGGCGTTATCAATTTTTATTCTTCCATAAATCCAGGCATTTCTGGCGGATTGATTGCACATTACTTGCAGGTAAAATTCCTTATTGACCATTTTACCCTGTGGTAAGAACTCATGATACACCACGCCCCTGCAATCGAAGAAAACTGTAAGCAAAACCTTCACATTCGACCGAACTTGGCGCGCTTTTTTCGGTCTTGGCTCATGTGGCGGCTTCCATTGGGATGATTGAGCTTTGGTTTCCACGTCATAACTATAAGCCCATGATTTATCACTAGTTATGACCCAAAATTTAATACAGATTCTTTGATCCTTTTTTTGGAATGGGCAAAAAGCGAAGACGAGCCAAAACACGTGCAAGCAAAGCAGCTGTCAAAAATTAACTGAACATTCAAAATGGCCGAACTTGTCGGCATAGGTGAGAGATATGAGTACCAACATAACGCCACAAAATATCGAAAATCAAACATACGTAACCCGCGGAAATTCAAAATTGCGATACTTTTTGAAAAGAGCTCGTACATTCAAAATAACTTTCCAATCGTGAAAACTCAACGTGCATGTGAAGAAAAAGAAATTTGAAAAGTGCGCCGTCAAAGAACGCACTAAAGTGTTTGTACAAAAAAGTTTTGTTGCTAATCCCAGGCGTTAAAAAAAAAGTGACCGAGGCGATCCGATGAAACTATCGCAACCGTACAATACTTTCCGAGCCCACATGGACGTGGTTAATCAAAAATTTTTTGACGCCAACAAAATTCCGAGCCCACATGAACGTGGAAACACAATCGATTTGTTGAAGCCATTGTTCCCTGGTAATTAGATATAAAAAAAATGGTGATTTTGACTGGCCTCTGCGTTCACCTGATTTGACGGCTGCGGGGTTATTATTACTGTAGGGTTTCTTAAAGTCAAAGGTTTGCATCTACAAGACAAGGACCTTAGATGAACTTAAGACTAATATTTGCAAGGATACAGCCGCAATATTGGCAGCAACACTTATAAATATGACGGAAAATGTCGAAAAACGGGCACAGTAATGCCATTCGAGCTCAGGTAACCATTCAAGAATTGATTTTTACAAAACTCATTCAGGTTGTCTAAATGAGATCATAACTCTGCAATAATTTTAAAAAATAACGATATATGATGGTATATGATTTTTTACTTAAACATCAAAAATTACGTTTATTTTTAAAAATTGTTTTTCAGAAACAAATAATTACATCCAATCGGGCTCAACCCGTACATTTAACATTAATTATTTTCTGATTTTATTCCCTACCTAGTTATGGAAAAAAATCTCATCCCAACGGCCTAGCCTAGTCTCAAATTGGACGCACTAGTCAGAATCGTTTCAATAATCCTCATGACCATCGGCATCGGGGGTCTATCGAGAAGTGCTCGTCCAGCTTTCTCCTCGTGCTATTTGCATTTTTCTGTCTAGTTATGGGAAATAAGATTAAGCCAGCGGGACGCTGAATGGTTGTGATGCCTCCAAAGGCTGTCGAAATTGAACTACTCAATCACTCGGCTGGGGCTGCCATAATAAATAGAACTTTTATTTGACTTTAAATAAGTTCGATTTTTTTATATAAAATTCAAATATTTTAGCGTAATCCATGTTGAAAAAAAAATCCTATAAAATTTTATTTTTTGTTGGCATTTTACATAATTTATTAAAGGACCTTTTTTAATATGGCCGAAAATTTTTTTTAACCAAGAAATAATGGTATTCAAAAATAACTTTCTTAATACGACTTGTCAAGAACATAACGACAATGTTATCGAGTTAAATTCACAAGGATTCGTGTCAACCTTCTTTAATGAGCCTTCATATGCAGATATGGACTCTTATAGATGTCCATTGTGTAAATGACATTTAAGTTAAAGAATCAAATGCTCCTAAAACTTTGTAACAATCTATTAAGTAAACAAAATAACTAATTGAATCAAAATCTATTCAAATATTGCTGTATGAGTATTTTTGAGATATAATCAAATATGAGGACATTTAGTCCTTTCCAGATTATATTTTAATTAAATCCAAAATTAAATAAAGACAAAAACATTGTCACATTGTGATAAGAATTGATAATTTTCAATAATGAACTTAAAGGATATCTTATCTCCTTCAAATGAATATTAAATTGATTCAATGATATAACAAGTTCTCTTCCTAGAATATTGAAAATTATCAAAAGGATATCCTCTTAAAGTCTAATGCATACTCGTTGAGTTTGTAGCCTATTCTAATGTGGTATAAGTTATAAAATCATAGAGAGAGAGTTCATAAAAAACGAATATTACGAATTGTAAAGTTCCGACAATATATTTTTTGGGATGAGAAATCTACTTCATAAATAAAATGTTACTGTTAGGAAGGACCCTAGAGACCATATTCCATAGACCTCAACCTTCACGTCATTTTTTAATGAAAAAGTTGACTGCATTGGAAGGAAGAAATCAAAAATTACAATTAACCTTTAGGGGACGAATTACTCCTTTGTTTTCTGAGAAGATTAAAGAGACGGTTTGGTGGATTAAGAAGTTTCATGAGCGGTGGTATTTTAATAGAAAATAAACGATAGTTCTGGTTGCTGTTTCAAGAGATGTCTATAAAACGAGAGTTGTATAATTAATCCAAGAGATGGTGTTGCTAACATTAAAATAACCCTATTTTTGGTAAATGTAATAATAGTAGAACTGGATAGGCCTCTTAACAAAAATTCTGTCCAAATTTGTTTGGCAATACATTCGTAAAAACGCATGCATATGCAAAATAACAGAAACGGCGTAAATCAGTGGGGGCCAATTTGAAACTTCAGTCGTTTAAAACCATTTTCATATGTTTTTAAAAATAGATTTTTTAATTTTGCGGATTTTGTTTGTTTGATGGAATTAATTTTAGAAATTTGCAATAAAATACCGTATTCTATTTCAATATAATTATGTGCACAAATAAAAATCCGTTCCAAAAATGCAAAATAAATTAAATGACGGAAATTAAAGTTAGTAAACCACAATTCACAACTTAGTAAAGAATTAACAGAAAATAAAGTATTTCTTGCACTATTAAAATATGTACCCTTAAATTTTCTTACACACACTTTACATACGCTGGATTTGAACTATTTTCTAGTAAACATTGAACTGTCAACATCACATTTGTTTACATTTATTGAATGACAAACTTTTCACTTTTTAACCACTTTTTGAACCAAATAAATCACTAAAAGCCATCTAATAAAAAGGAAGATGTGAATTTACCGAAAGAAAGAAATTTCCTGTTTGCTCATTCCATTGAATCACTAGCAACTCTTTATAAAACACTTAATTTTCTGAAATAAAAACTTCCTGTTATAGAAATAATTACTTTTTCGTAAATACTTCAAAAAAGATAAAACCGCACTTTCACTTGCACTTCCCGATAAGTGCCAAAATAACAACTTTAAAAACAACAAAAGTATGCAAGCATTTCCATATGCTACCATTTTCATGGAGAATATCGTGTTTTTAAACTCTCCGAAAGTATATTTAAAAAATAAATAATAAACCTAAAATGCATTTGCATTTAATGCCAGAAGATTCGAAAAAATATTGTAAATGTATCATTCTGTCGTGTTTAAATTATATTTTTCTTTGGAATAAGTGAGTTAAAATGAATATTAATGATGCTTTTGGAATTCAATAAATTTCTACTTCGAAAACTAGATGTCAGTGAGTGTCATGTCTACATAAGCAAATCTACGCAAAAGTATGCAAGCGTTACGATTGCTCACCGCTTTTGCAATAATTCAGCCAGAAAATTGCGTTTACATATACGAAAATCTGATCCAGGTATTCTTTAATCAAAGGCCAAGATCTTAAGATTTGACACCGTTGGACTTTTTTTCTTAGAGGCTATTTGAAAGAAAATGTGTATGCCAATTATCCAATAACAATTCAATGGCTAAAGAACAATATTCGACAAGAAATTAAAACCGTTGATGCACTATTATTGGGATAAGTTATCGCAAATTTTAATGTTTGGATGCACGCCTATAACAAAGCTGTTTTGTGTTCCGAAATTATTTGAGGCGGTAAACTATTCTCAACTCATGCCTGGTAGCTCAACGACAATCAATTTAATATATTTTACATCTCAAATAATTTTGACCTTTCAAATTAATAACTGATTGTATTTTTACTGATTTCAGTAAAGCCTTTGATAAACTTTCTTACTCAATAATTTTAACTAAACTTCAGAAAATGAGCTTTCCGCTTAAGTCAGCGCAAAGCTCTATACAAAAATCTGACGTATGGGCTATCCAGATATTCTTTAATTTAAGGTTTTCATAGGAATCCTGTCAAATTTTCAAGCAGCTGCGTTTTTAATTTGGCAACAATGGAAAAAATCGATATTCGAGCAGTGATAAAATATTTGTTCTTGTTGAACTCAGAGAAGTTTATGGGGACTCAACGCATTCATTACTCTTTAGGGATATTACTAGATTCAACCCCAGCAATTATTTCATATTTCAGAATATGAAAAAATGACTGAACCGAAAAAGATTTCGCCTAAACGATGAGGTGATTACTGTAAGAAACGCCTATTTTGAAAGATTGGAGAGATCCTTTTAGATGGGATACAAAAAAATATAAAAACGTTGGACTAAGTGTATTGAACTAAGAGGATACTTTATTGAAAAATTAAATTTTTCTTGTTAAAGCCAGGTAATAATCATACAACTCTTACAGTGAGAGGAATATAATAAGCTTGGCGAAGGTTAGGCTAGATCTGTAAGTTCTCAAACATTTTCTTGATCCGTTTCGTGTTTCTTTTCCATGGGTGGTTTGGGGCATGGTCAGGGGGAGACCCGACATATTTTTTTTATTACTTTTACTATTTTTATATTACGAAATTTTTTTACTTTTATCCAAATGAATTTTCCTAATTTTTATACAATTCCCAATTTTTTTATTTCCCTCTCCGTTTCGCGTTTCTTTTCCAAATAAATATTTTTAGAAATATTATATAAATATAACTTTTCTTCTTGATATTTCTTTCGGTCTCTTCCTCTCCGTATCGGTTTCTCATTTAATGGATAAATTAGGACCTTTGCTGTCTCCATTTCCCTTTTATGTATTCAGCACGATTTTTGTTTGTTATAGTGGGTATTATTACAATACTTTGCTATCCTTCGAGCTTACGCTACAGTCTCTGCAAAAAAGCTAGTTGTAAGTATGCCATAGAAAAGTTAAGGTATTCTTTTACTAAGGTCTTAACAGGCTTACTCTTGTGGAAAATCATCTTCACAACTACACTTCCTGTAGCGTTCAAATTACTTTTCCTCTTTCATCTTCTAACGGAATATTACCTAACCCAAGTTTTCTTTTTTAATAAGACTCCCCTTTTTTCATCTTCTAACGGAATATTACCTAACCCAAGTTTTTTTCTTTTTCTTATTTTTTAATAAGATTTTTTCAAGTTCCCTTTTTAATTACTTAAAACAAATTAACATACTATAAAATATCTATCTTTCTATGACTGTTCCATTCAACTAACCAAAGACCTATTCCGTCTTACCCACATACTTACAGATCGCCAAATGGCCTCATAGTTGTGTCGAAATGTGTAAGGATATTTTCAAAATTTCCTTGTACATTTCTTGGAAATGATTTTTTAAAATAAAATATGAACCATTGTAATAAAATTTATGCAAGCAACAGGTTCGTATTTTAGCTTTTCTCGTACCGCATCTTCACTCTTTTTAAGATAATCATAAATCTACAATTTTCCTCTATCAAAATATCAATGATAACCACAATAATAATAAGTATACTCGAAGCGGAAAAGAAAAGAAATAGAATGTCTTCTTCTGAACATAGATTATCATTTCATTTACTTCATTTGGAAGAATTTTTGTACATACTTCCGATATAATAAAAAAGCCATTCATCTTGTTTTTGAATAATTGGATAAAAATGTCGGTCGATTTTCTTGGCTATAACTAAACATTTATTAGCCACGAACAGGGGGGTACAAGTATATGCCAGAAAAGAGAGATTCGGTTGCGTTGTTCGGAGATTCCAAATTCACTGTAAACACTACCCGCTACATGGTTCGATGTTGGTCCATTACGGTGTCGCGTAGGTCTGTCGGTCGTTGTTGTACTGCAGAGTCTATCCCGAGCACAACAGAGGATATCGGAGCATGTTATTGATGCTGTTGCCTCCGTTGTCGTATAAATCTCCGTTTCCTATGAACGTTCTTCTTAATCTTCATGATACAAAATATTTATCAATTTGTCGCCCAGGCTTATTTTCGTACACCATAAATATGTCATTAATATTGAGTTTGGATTCTTCCCCTTTCTTTGGATCAACTTGATTCTTTTCCATTTTAGCTTCAAGTGTTTTTTCTTGTTCTGGGTAATTTTCGAATAACATTTACCGAAATTTCTACTCTCGTAAAAGTTCCTTTTTTTCCATCCTCACTTTATATTAAGTCTATCCGATGAATTTATTGTTGTCAATTTTAATGAAATCGATAGGAATAATGCAGCTTCTTAAGCATGGAAGAAGAGATTTTACGATATGGAATAAGACAGATTGAGGTTCTGGAATAGTTTATTCCGAAATTATCATTTTTTTTTTTGGAGGAAATTAAACAGAGAAAGCCTATTATTTAATTTTTAAAGATTTCTGTCTTTTTAAAAAACATTCGCAATCAATCATAACAACACATTTAAAATTTACTCCTTATTTAGTACATATACATACGTTCCTTAAAGAATCATCTTCAATCTATTCGAGTATTTTCATAGGCTTTATCATTGAGTAAAATAATTTGTACAGAGTTGCAAAATTTTCGCTACAGTTTTTGTCAGGCGCGGTTTTTTTTAACGGTAACGGTAATAGCTACAATTGAATATCTCTTAAAGGTTCTTCATTTAGAACCTGCGGAGGAACATTAAGTATAGACCAGCTTCTCATACCAATGATGGTATAAAAAGATAAAATATCTAACAAGGGGCAAAAGTAGATATCCGACAGTGGATATGCCGTGGATTTCAAATGTGATATTAAAAATTAATAATCACATAGTAAACCCTACGGGGAGGTGGTGCATGAACAAAATAAATGATGGAAATAGAAAAAGGAAGAGGTGAATGAGGAAAGAATAGAAGGAAGTTGTGAAGGAAAGGAAGAAGAAGAAGGTCAGGAATTTACAAGGTTGCTGACCACTGCTCACAGAGCGGGGTACAGATCTAAAAAACTCTAATAGATAAATTAGGTACCACGGGAACCGAGACGCCCCACAGAACGAAATTCAAAATGAAAATAGATCTTTCAGGATTATGGCGTTGAAGCTTTGCATAGCTTTCATGCATAGTACTTTTATAGTAATTGCTAGTACGAGGTCTGTTCAAAAAGTATCGCGAATTTTTAATTTGAATGTTCAGTTAATTTTTGGCAGCTGCTTTGCTTGCACGTGTTTTGGCTCGTCTTCGATTTTTGCTCAATTTCGACCAAAAACAGCATCGCATTAACATTGCTAAGGAGCTGTTGAACTCTGACCGAGACTATCCAAATTTGCTCCAGAGGGTCATAACTGGTGATGAATCATGGGTTTATAATTATGACGTGGAAACCAAAGCTCAATCATCCCAATGGGAGCTGCCGCACGAGCCAAGACAGAAAAAATCTCCAAGTTCGGTCGAATGTGAATGATTTGCTTACAATTTTCTTCGATTGCAGGGGCGTGGTGTATCATGAGTTCTTTCCACAGGGTAGAACGGTCAATACGGAATATTACCTGCAAGTTATGCGCAAGTTGCGTGAAGCAATCCGCCGGAAACAACCGGATTTGTGGAAGAACAAAAATTGGCTTTTGCACCATGATAACGCCCCTGCTCACGCATCGTTGCTTGTGCGCGAATTTTTGGCCAAAAACAATATACTAATAATGCCGCAGCTACCGTATTCCATAGATCTGACTCCCTGTGACTTTTTCTTGTTCCTGAAACTGAAGAGCCCCATGAAAGGGCTACGATTGAGGAGATAAAGACGGCATCGAAGGAGGAGCTGAACAAGATCACAAAAGACAACTTTTTGAAGTACTTCGAGGATTGGAAAAAACGTTGACACAAGTGTATAATATCTGGTGGGGATTACTTTAAAGGGAACAAAATAGATATTCATGAATAAATAAATAATTTTTGGAAAAAACACAAAATTCGCGATAATTTTTGAACAGACCTTGTATATCGCGGGTACGATCTTCGGATCGCAGGAGGGAGATAACTGGCAATAAATACTTTGCAATTTTGAATGCTGTCACTTCTGAAGACCGCAGAGGTTTAAGATACACCTCGTCGCCAGCAGTTGAGGTGATCAGCTTGTAACTGATTATTTCAATCATTCATACGTGAGACTATATAGTCTCAAGATGCGGAATAGCACCCTTAATTATATAGAGAAACAAAATACAGTGTAGCAAAGT
Source organism: Atherix ibis (assembly GCA_958298945.1). Classification (NCBI taxonomy): domain Eukaryota; kingdom Metazoa; phylum Arthropoda; class Insecta; order Diptera; family Athericidae; genus Atherix; species Atherix ibis. Next base: position 51,329,857 of record OY282609.1, read on the forward strand.
GACGCCATTAACCCACGTATGAATGATTGAAATCTGTATTTGATGATGGTACGATATATCCTGTCCGGCAATCTTATAACAACCGCTTCTACCGATTGAAGATAGCTGTAATGATTCTTACTAGGCATCCATAGAAATATAGAACACGATTCTTACTGCTACCTTTTCTAATAAATATACTAAAATATATTCTTTTAAATATGATTTCATAAATATTTTATGATGATTACAGTCGAAAAGCCGATATTCATGGCCATATTTCTGAAGTTATTTCTTCATATCTAGTCGTGGTCATTAAAATAATTCCAATTATTTTAAAAACAATTCATATTAAATATTCGCAGAAGCTTATATAGAAAATGTAATGCCATTTATTATTTAAATTAGGTAACATGCTTGCAGTAAAATATATTTTTTGTTTCGAAGAATCCGTATTATTTCAAAACTCTCAACCTAGTCTGATCATAAAAACTTTTTATTTTAGGTTTAATGGCACGTTAGAGTATAAATTTAGTAAACATTATCTGATAGTGTTTATACTTTGCACCACATGTCATGAGTATATTGGGCGTGGTACCTTCAAAATGGCGAATTTATAAATTTTGACATTGCACTCTGTCTACATGTCTGCTACAGAAAAAACTGTGATATCACTCGGGTACCGCTTGGTGAAAAGAAACACGTTATCTTCGCGGATGGCCCCGTCCTCGTTGCTTTAATCGGTATTTGTGGGTCCCGGAGGGACCCCATACTAAATGAGATTAGATAGCGCCTAATAAACAATCATTATATTGGGTTGTTCAGAAAGTAATTTCGTTGTTTCCCAACAGACTTAATTGTATTTAATTAATAGAATTAATAACCAACTTCATACTTAACACGCATAATCATATGTATTTTGACAGCTGATATAGCAAGGCTTGGAAAGGTATAGTATTCCAACAGGATAATGCCTCCAAGATGTCTGCTGTTGGAATATAGTATTCCAACAGCAGACATCTTGAAAATTATTATAGAAAATATATATTTGTTGGCATTAATTTTTTACCAACAAACAAACTAAAACAATTGTAGACTATGTCATTATAGCCAACAATAGTTTTAGTCTTTTTATCTTTAAATATCAGTTTAAATTCAAAATAGTAAAATCGCTACCGGCAAAATATCTTTCCAGCAGAAATTGTAAAGCATGCTTGTATAACTTACAATTATGGTTTCCCACCTCTAAAGTGCAATTTAAAAAAAAAGATCAATCCAGCTCATTAGAATATTTATTCAATAGCAATTTGAAAATATGCAAGTAAGCCCTACAACTCTATGTTCAAAGAAAAAATAGTCATCATATTTTTTTACCAAGATTCATAATCACTAACCCAGCTGTTTTCATAAATTTTAAGGCGACAATTTGCTAAATTTTAGCAAATAATAAAAATTTTTTTAGCAAATTGCCACACCTACTAACTATTGACAATTTTTTTTATGGAAAACTGGTAATATCAACACACAAGTAACATGAAGTGGCCAATTCGCGTCGTGATCGTGACCCTATAGAATAGCCTCTAGCGCTTGTCTCAGAATCTTTACATAAAAAAAAGGATGGGCAATCTATATATATATGAATACAAATTTTATTAGAGCCATAAAATCCCGTGGAATTGCAATGAACCAAAAACCTCCTCCGCCGGCACTTAGACACCAATTAACTTAAAATTAAAAAATTAGTAAAATTTAATACAAGATTTTAGTTTACTAAAAAAGAAGAATAAAAGTTTATAAAAATCTTTTTTAGCTGTTTTGCCTGACATCTATTTTTTATGGAATGCATAGTTTAGCAAAAAATGCTATACTATATAACTCATTCCTTAGGACAACATATTTTTTAATGCTCAGGAAATTTGCCATCATAAAAATGTTCCCTAAACCCAATGAACCAATAAACCGCCCCCCACTTTCTGCAGACCAATAAGTCTCCTTCCAATCCTGTCGAAAAAGTTTGAAAAAATACTTGTCCGCCATTTACATACCCATTTCGAATCATCAAATTTAAATCCCAATCACCAAAACTGTTTCCGCTCCGAACACTGCACTACCCAGCAGTGTCATCGAGTTGTCAGTTTTATTGCGTTCTCTTTAGAAAGAAAAGAGTATTGTCCCGTTTTATTTTTCGATACAAGTCAACTTTTTGATAGAGTTTAACACTCGAGCTTACTCTGGAAACTCAAGAGGATTTTTCCTTCTATCTATTTCCTAGTCCTAAAATCACTCTTTTCCAACCGACACTTCCAGGTAAACGAATTCAACGAACTTTCTAATGTAAAAGTGAAGTGTGGTTCCACAGGGTTATATACTTGGACCCATCCACTACAACATTTACACATCTGACATTCCAATCTGTCCCAATAACATTTTTGCTACATACTCCAATGATACGGCCTGTCTTGCGTGTAGCAAAAATTAACAATATGTGCCCGAAAACCTCCAAACCTAAATTCAAACCCTCCAGACCTGATTAACCAGATGGAGAGTAAAAGTTAATGAATTTAAGTCTACCCACGTAACTTGTACTCTCCGCCGTTTACCTTAATATCAGCAAAATACCACAAAATATGGAATTTCGGTACCTAGGACTGAACTAAGGCAAACGCTTGACATAGAACCAACATACAAGACTTCAAAAATAAGAATTAAAAAGTCGAGACCTACAATTACTGCGACTTCTAGACAAACGTTCTAAACTTACTATAGACAGCAAAGTACTTTTATACAATGACATACTCTGAAACCAATATGGACTTACGTACTAGAACTATGGCATCCTAATAAACCTTCCAATTCCCGTCGAATTCAATCCCTTCAATCAAAAATATTCCCGAACAATTGTCGTCGATTCCTTTTATATTCGCAATACTGTTATTCATCGTTATGAAAAGTTCCATTCTCATGTCTCTAATTATAATAATCCCCTTGTTTAAGAACTATTCTCTACTTCTTTTCCTAAAAACACTCATCGAAGACTTAAGCGTTGCTCGGTCGCATGATTTATTAAAATACTGAAGCTTAACATAAGCGCACGCTAGCAGCAGAAACTTCGGTGGATGTTTTTACTCCCCAAAACTTTTCACATTAATTAAAACTATTATTCAATTTTGCTTATTACTATATTATTTTTAGAAATTGATATTTCTAAAAATTAAAAAAAATGTCTTCCATTTAATGGTTTTCTTATATATTGGCTCTGAAATTATTTGTTTGCATTTCTTTTTATCAGTTCAATATTATTTTAATTTAAATTTATTTGCCATTTAAATAAGTAATTTTGAAGAATTATTTTACAAATTTAATAAACTGTCAAATTTAATTAATTTTAAAAATATGGTTTCAATTTGAGAGTAACTTACTGTCAACTTTTTGTTTACGATTAAAAATATAAATCAAATTTTTATTATAAAAGTGTCTATTTGAAAAACTCAATTGAACGGATGCAGAAGATTTTGAGACCACATTTGGATATGAGAAAGCTTTTTACAAGATCACTCACAAATGGCCATAAATACACACGTGTGTTGACCATAAAAGAATGTTTGGCGATGTTAAAAAGTAATCGGTATGATTTTTGGCATCGATTCATTACTGCTGACAGAACATGGATTCATCAGAGTATGCCATAAACTAATTAATATCGAAATGTTATTTTATAATGGCGAACCAAAGCGACGATTATTTTATGGACTAGCAAACCCGTGTTTTGAGATCCACGTCGATTACCTTGGAAAGGAAAAAATAGCCAATCGAAAAGGAAAAAATAGTTAATGGCAAGAATTGTGTTATACAATATTGTAAAATAAGATCGTCCGTATTTGACAATAAAAAATATCTTTTTTATGTTAGGGATATTACTAGATTCAACCCCAAGCAATTATTCCTTATTTCAGAATATGAAAAAAATGGCTCAACCGAAAAAGATTTCGCTTTAACGATGAGGTGATTGCTGTAAGAAAAGCTTCTTTTAAAAGATTGGAGAGACCCCTTTAGATGGGATACAAAAAATATAAAAACTTTGGACTTAGAGAAGACTATGTTGAAAAATTAAATGAATTTTACACATAAAAATGCGTTTTCTTGTTAAAGCTAGTTAATAGTCATACAACCCTTAAAGTGAGAGGAATATATAGGGTTTTCCTATAACAGTGATATGATTTCTAAGTGACGTTTCGGCCATTTGTAATATGTCATGATCTGTCTTTTTTTTTATTGTATTCAATAATGTTTACAATTTCATCATGGATGATTTTTCATCAAAACGTAAACGTCGTAAATTTGCTGATTTTGTCTTGGAACAACTTGAAAACGATAACGTTTTTTTAAGAAAATCATCTTCTCCGATGAGGCTCACTTTCATCTGAGTGCTGCGGTAAATAAACAAAACTGTCGATTCTGGTGCGAAGAAAATTCACAAATTATTCATGAACACCTATTATATTCACCTAAATTGACAGTTTGGTGTGGTTTTTGGTCTGGTGGAATCATCGGTCCGTACTTCTTTCGAAATGAAGCTGGTAACACCGTTGCTGTCAATGGAGAGCGGTATAGATCGGTTACAACCAACTTTTTATTGCGAGAAAAGTTTGGAGATTCGATTATTTCAAGAAATTGTGACTTTAAATGGCGTCCAAAAAGTTGTGAAATATTTCAATTTCCTTAACAATTAGTGTGTTTTAAAAAAAAAAAGAAATCATATCACTCTTATTCGAAAACCCTTTAATAAGCTTGTTGAACTATGTCAAGCAAAAACTTGTAGGCTTGATTGGTAAGCTTTCAGATATTTTCTTGAGATTGCTAGGTACGTTAATGTATGTGTAATTATCAAACATCCTCAATGATATTATTTGCAATTTTTTAGCATTTACGGTAATTCGAAGTAAATTTTAATAAATGGTTCGTTGAATTAGCGAGCGTAGTGAAGAGATTCGTTCATTGTCATCTAAGGGGCACACCAAACAATTTGGCCAAGAACTGCCGATGGGTGGTTTGGGTCATAGCTAGGTGGGGACTCAACAATTTTTACTTTTATACAAATGAATTTTCCTAATTTTTATATTTCTCTCTCCGTTTCTTGTTTCTTTTCTAAATAAATATTTATGAAATATTATAAAATATAACCTTTTTTCTTGATATAATAAAAAGAGTTTATTTAAAAAACTTAATTAAATTATAAAGTTTTGGTTATCATTAAGAATTCAAAAAAAAAAAATTTATAATAAAATTTTTATAGGGCTTTGAGAAATTTTCTACAGCAAAATGTTTAAGGACTTCCCAATATATTGGTTAAAGTGAAAAATTGAATAGTTTATAAATAGTTAAGAGGAAAAATTGAATAGTTTATAAATTGAATAATAAATTTTGATAAAACTTGATAATAAAAGGTGTAGTAAAAAAAAATACATTATTTTTGCATTAAATTGAAGGTTTTATTTAGCATAGAAAGAATGATACGATTTTGGTCAAATATGCACCGTTTTGTTCGATAACTTGTTGCCATTTTGGAGGTAATTTCATAATGCCTCTTTCATAGAAACCCTCGTCCCTATTGGCAAAAAACTGGGACAGTCGATTTTCACAATCTTCTCTTGAGGCGAATTTTTACCTGCAAAATCATTCGTCATAGACAGGAAGAGATGGTAATCACTTGGTGCCAGGTCCGGACTAAAAGGTGGATGCATAAGAACATCCCAACCAAGGTCCCGGAACTTCTGGCGAGTCACTATCGATGTATGCGGCCTAGCGTTGTCCTGATGGAACACAATTCCTCTCCTATTGGCCAAAGCTGGCCGCTTCTGGGCGATTGCTTCTTTCAGACGGTCCAATTGTTGATAGTATAGGTCCGATGATTCCTTGCCAGTCCCACCAAACACAAAGCAAAACCTTCCTGGCTGTCAATCCTGGCTTGACCACCGTTTGCGCCGGGTGACCGCGATTTGACCACGACCGTTGTCGCTTGACGTTGTCGTAAGTGACCCACTTTTCATCACCAGTAACCATCCGCTTCAGAAATGGATCGATATTGTTGCGATTCAGCAACGATTCGCAGATAGAAATTCGGTCCATGAGGTTTTTTTTTTTGATAACTCGTGTGGCACCCATACATCGAGCTTCTTTTTGTATCCAGCCTTATTTAAGTGGTTCCAAACGGTTTTTTGTGCAATGCTTAGCTCCTGGGCAATCGAAACAGTGCTTACGTGACGGTCGAACTCGACGATTTCCATTATTTTATCGACATTTTCGACAGTTGGCCTTCCAGAGCGTGGTGCACCTTTGACATCAAAATTACCGGAACGGAATCGACGAAACCAAAATTGCGCGTGATTGACTATTACAGTATCAGGACCATTAAGACTATTCACATTTTCAGCTGCCTGGCTTGCGTTTTCGCCTTTATCGAAGAAAAACTGTAAAATATGGCGTATTTTCTCTTTGTTGGTGTCCATATTTGACGCGTGCTAAAAAAATACTGAATCAAGTAATCACAAAACTGTATAAGAAGCTTTTTAGTACAAACTCATATCTTTCTAACGCCATCTAGTGCAACGCGATCGCGGGAGATACAGACTCCTAAAGCCATCTATTGGCAAAATAATGGATTACTTTTTACTACAACTTATATTATACACGTAGAAGAAAAAATACGATGAATTTCATTTCTATAAATTATTCAGTTCAAAGTAATGAGTATAAGTTTGAGATTCTCTGCGTACTATTTTCATTTGCATCATATTTTTTTTGTGAATTTATGTATTTTTAATAAGAAATTGATCTATTTTCCTTCGAACAGTGTATGATGCACTTTGTAAGCAAGGACGATGTCTTGTAAACGGAACAATTCATAACCAAACATATAAATTAGAAATGATTCTGTCATTTTTCTGTAGTTTCTGTGTTGGTTATAATAATTATTAGAATTTTTTATTTATATTTATTTATCCAATAAAAAGTCTAGACACTCAAATGTGCACATTAATTTTCTACATTTTTTATTTAATTTTTGACTGAACTTTCCGAATAATGACTCCGTCTTTCTCTCTCTCTGAACTGCACTTTTGGAAACAAAAATTGCGAAATAAAATGAAAACCAAGTGAAGGAAAAAGAATCGACAATAGAGGATAGTTAAAAAAGAAAGTAAGATATTATATTAAAATTATAATAAATATTTGCACTTAAAATGATAGTAGATATTTCGTATGCATTCGTATTAATGTGAAAACTGATCTGAATTTTGTGTGCTTTCATCATTACTCTTTGAAAAGTGGTGCTGTTCTTTTTAATTCTACAAAATTTTTTATTTCGTTTTATTTTTGTTTTTATGCTGCACTTAAAAGTACACACTCGCTATAGTCTAACACGAAATATCCTTGCAGTTTATGGTCGATCCCATGTACATACCAAAGTAAGGATATAAGAATACTTTGGAGCGAACAGAAATAACTGAAGAAGAATTTTAATAATTTCTCAAGAAAATTCGAAATGCATTTTTGATGTTATCCTTGTTGTATTCCTCACTTCATTTTGATTCGTTGTGCAAATACATTTTTTTTTTTTTTTTTTGTATTTAAAATTTTAGCGTTTATTTTTTGTGCGAGTTCTCTTCATCTGAAAAGGAATTTTTGTAAAAGACGAATGCAAATTAATAAGGGGGGTGGGGGTCCATATGAATGGCATTTGGTAAAATTGTAATGGAATAGTATATGGAAGGAATGAAAGAAAGGATGCACTAATTGAACCGAAAACAGAAATGTGCTCAGATTTCAATGTGAAGAGTACTCGTAGCAAACGACCATCTTGAATCTTGGATGGAAAGTTGGAAATTTATAATCAACTCGGAATGATGGGGGGTAGCTTGCAGTTGTGCATTTGTAATATGGAAAGAAGATGGCAAGTGAAGATTTTAATTTTGGGAAATGATTGTGGGGTAGTGGGTATATATTCAAATATTCATAGGCGAGTGTCTAAGAAAGTCTTAATGCTAACGATAAGATTACTTTGATGAGAAGGATAGTCCACTGAGAGCCCAATATTCTATCAACGCCATATGGTTTGACTAGAAAGTTTTCAGAGACGGATTAGTTACAATTTCTAATAGTCAAAGACACCCATAACTAATTCTTGCAAGATGCAATATCCAATGTGGGCAAGGAAGTAGCCGATGTGGGAATAGCAAGAAGGATGGCCAACTTTAAAATACACCAAATCGGATGGGACTACAAGAGAAATGGAATAAGACTGATTGCAATGGTATCGCAAATCATTATTACGATGACGATCCCGATGATGTTTTACGACGAGTATGATGAATGGCATTAATGATAATATTTCCTCTCTACTACTTTCGAATGTTTTCAAATCAATGATTATTTAGGTTGTTCACTTATGACGACTAATGAGATTCGCTAGTATTTTCTACCATTTTGCAAATTCTCGACATGAGCAGAGAACAAAAAATAACCATAAGTGTAGAAGTCAAGGAAAACGACTACCAATGATCAACTCTGAATAATGATTACTTAATGAAAAAGCTGAATAAGAAGAAAATTAAGAAGTGCTCATATAAAGGTACTTATAGCCTTGTAGATATTGGCAGTAGTAGTAGACGTAGAAATTCGAACGTAGAAGGCAAATGGCAGATGGCAGGAGACATATATGGTAGAGTATGGCATCTCCTGTGAACTACTTAAAGTTACCAGTACAAATGCTAACTGAAGCAACCACCCAAGGAGTCATCTGTTTACGCAAAAATTCTCGTAAATATTGTGTTCTGCTTAGTAGAATCTCTAATAACCAGATAAATTGTTAGAGCCGCTGAGAGCTATCAGTCGTAATTAAACAGCCGCACAATAATCAACATGAACCGGATAGGAAAATGTAAATGTAATCTGTTGAAAAGGTTATGCATCCCCCGTGTGGTAGTCTCACTTGTATGTGTAGGTAGGTGGGTGGTTAGCCTAAAGGAAAAATTATGTATTTTCCATATAACTGAATATAGCAGTTAGCGGGAATAGACTAATGGCAGTTTAGAAAAGAGTCTAGTGGAGCATAGTGGAGATATAAGTGTGTATTTGTACTTATTATTTGTGGTAGAATTATTTTCTTGGATTTCATTATTGCTTCTCTCTCGATTATTTATTGGACCCTTATTGAACTACGTAAACGCAAGGTACAATTATATAAATGGCTCTTTAGAAATAGATTTTTCCATTTGTCTGCTTGCGGTCGCGACTGTATGTATTGGCGGATGTAGTTTTCTTTAATGTTTTTTTAGAGTAGATTTTCATAATTTACTATAATTATGTACATAATTTTCTATCATGTTTCGTCTATTGTATAAAAATTGATAATTACGAAAATATTCTAATGAAATTAAAATGCTTTTATTAGAAAGATATTAAAAATAAAAAGGATCTTTTTGATAACGATTTGGAGTAATTACATTAAAATTATTGCAATTGTTTAGAATTATAATATTTAGGGGATGCAAATTTTAAAAATTTGGCTTTATAGCTACTAAAGCAGAATAATGGTAGAATTTGTCAGCGACACAACTTTGCACATCCATTTTTTTATTTTAAATTTTAAATATTTCTTTTGCCAAAAATATCAAAAATTTCAATAAAACCAAATAAGGGTAAGAACTTATTGAAATTTATTTTAAAAAAATTACGTTACTAAGTACTATCTGTAAGATATTTTCCGCTATCTTAGTAGGCGTGATATCTAGACTACCTTTTATAGGGCTATGGAAAGTACCTCGTCTATGTCGCGATAAACCACCATCACTTGCAGGCTTGTAAGATAACATTACAAGTATTATTAGCGAGATACCAACCGAGATACTTGAAAAGTGGTTTAAAATTGGATCTCTCGCATAGATCACTTAAAACGTAGTCTTGGTCAACATTTACATGAAATAATCATCAAAAGTAAGTGGCAAGCATTAATTTATCACCTTAAAAAAATGCATATACTTTTGCAATTTTTCCTTGATTTTTTTTGAAAATATCTTGAACATAATAAAAGTAGAAAAAGACTAGTTGTAAACGTAGTGAATTCGGTGATTTTGCTCTGGAACAACTTTAAAATAATGCTGATTTTTCAAAGAAAATTATCTCAGATAACGCGCACTTTCATCTCTCCGGATCAGTGAATAAATAAAATTGTCATGACTGGGTTGAAGCCAATCCGCAAATTATTGACGAGGAACCCTTTTAGTTTAGTTTGTGGCATGGTTTGTTTTATGGCACGGTCTTTATTTTTTTCAAAATGAGGAAGGAGATGCCATTACTGTCAATAATGAACAGTACAGATCGATGATAGCGAATTTTTTGTGATCTGTATTGGATGATATTTATTAAAAAATTATACAGTTTCAGCAAAACGGATCTACGTGCCACACAGCCCATGCCAAAATCGATTTATTGCGACGAAAATTTGGTAAATCGATTATTTCAAGAAATGCAGATGTGCAATGTCCTCCAAGAAGTTGTGATTTAACACCGTTGGGCTTCTTCTAATGGGGTTATTCGAAGTCATTGGTTTATGTTAATAAACAAACAACTATTGATGAATTAAAAATAAATAATAAATTAGGGTGCCCAAAAATTGGAACCATCGTATTTAGTCCTGTAAAATAAACAGAGGCTCCCATTTTGATTGAATTTCAACATAAAATAATAAATTTTAGTCTGCCCAATTTTTTGTTTATTTTTTTTGATTAAAAAAAAACATATTTAAATTATTGAAAAACTCAAGTTGGCGGTTCGTTTATTTAGTTCTAGTTTTTAAAGTCTTTTGTGTTGGTTCCATATTAAGCGTTTGTCTAAGTTCAGTCCAATGCACCAAATTTTAGTGTCTTGTGGCATGGAAGTGCCATTTTAATATCTGAGAGGACATGTTTTACAACAGACAGTTAAAGTTACGTGAATACATATTTACACACGTTCACTTTTATTCTCCACTTCGCATACAAATTCAGAATGGCTTGGAAAATTTTTAAAGTACGCTTGTGATATTTACTAAATGCAAAGTAGGCTGTATCAGCTGCATATGTATCAAAAAAGCTGTTAGGAGAGATAGGGATATCATATGTATAAATGTTGCAGAGGATGGGACTAAGTATACTTCCCTGTGGAACACCAGCGAATATCGGAGAGGTGTCAATACAAATGTTAATACAAATTTTAATATTATTTAATTAAATATTATGAAAATACATTTGAATTAAACATTTTAGAATTGATAGTAATAAAAATATTATAAAACTAGCATTTGCAAGGTCATAAAATATATAGTAATATTTAAAAGGTAGTATCGGGAAAAGTTGTTCATCGGCGAAAATTATTTTTAAGAAAAACCGATAATCTCTCTATCAAAATTTCTTTTTTAAGTATACTTTTTTTTAATAAATAAGAAAGTTGACTATACATTTAATTAATCTTTTAGTTTAAAAACTGTTTAAAATAAAGTTGTTTGTGACTTCAAACAGATTGAACATTATTTTTTGAATTACTTTCTAATAAACTACTTCTGACCACCATCAGAACTGCTACTAAACCTGTGCGGTGTGTGGACATGTTTGAATAATGAGGCTGGCATCACTAAGAGGGATCTGACAATATAGCGGACTTCCGCGCAAAATATCTGCCACGTTAGTCCCTCCTAAATGTGCGTGCCAACCTCGTCAAGTAACTATGCGATCTTATAAGTGAGGATGTGCTCTTATAGTGCATTATAAACAATGGAACAGCGAAATTCGGAGCAAAGGTATAACATCAAATTTTGTGTTAAGTTTTTTAAATCCTAGAGTTTGATTTACAAAAAGTTGGAATGAGTCTATTGCATAGGTGGCCAACCTTTTCAGCAGTTAGGCCAGATTTTAAAAACGAGAATTCCTACCGGGCTGTACAACAAAATTTCTTTTATTATTCAAAGAAAACAAGAAATATATTATTTTTTTTAAGAAGATATAACAAAAATGAGAATCAAACATATTTATTAGATTAGAGTTTATTAATACAAAATACAAGAAATAATAATACAAAAAATAAAATAAACAAAATATAATAAATGTTAGTGAGACGTTTGACTTTGTTTATTAGAACCAAGTTCATCAATGTTGATATTGACTGATGTTGTTGCTACACGCAAACAGTTTTCTAAATGCTCATCAGTGATTCGTGATCTTGTTTGACATTTAATATGTTTCATTCTACTAAAAAGCTGCTCACACGTGTAAGTATTTCCAAACAGTGAAATCATCATTAGAGCATGTTTATAAAATCCAGGATATTTCTCCTTGTCTAAATAACACATAAAATTCTTCCAAGGTAACCTGATTAAATTTTTATTTTAATTGTGTATCACAACACATTTCACAGTGTTCCATTTGTAAAATTCCTGGCACACGATGTTTTTTGAAATCCTGAAAACGATTTTCAAATTCCAGCTTCAAGTCGGATATCAAAGAAGCATATTTATTCGCCTCCATTTGTGTGACGTCTGGCTGCAATAATAATGTAGGAAAGTGGGTGAATATTTTATTTCTCATCTGTTGTTTCCAAAGTCCAAGTTTCATTTTAAATACGGAAATAAGATCATACATGTTGTTAACTAATTGATCTTTTCCTTGTAGGCAAGTGTTAACAGCATTTAAGTGACTGACGATGTCGACCAGATATGCAAAGTCATTAACCCACTCCTTGTCTTAAAATTCTGGGATACTTATTGACTTGCTTGTACAGAATGATTGGATTTCTTGCTTCAAGTCAAACACTCTTTTCAACATTTTGGCACGAGTCAGCCATCTTACTTCTGCATAAAATATAACGTCATTATACTCTGAATCCAAAGACTTGAGAAACTGTTGGAACTGACGGTGATTCAACCCCTTCGACTTAATAAAGTTCACTGTTTTGATGACCACCTTCATGACATGATCCATTTTAAGGGATTTGGAACATAAATTCTCCTGATGAATAATGCAATGAAAATTTAGCATCGAAGTATTACCAAATTTGCAGGCCTCATTTTCAATCAATTTTACTAAACCTTCGTGTTTCCCAACCATTACTGGAGCACCGTCTGTTCTTAAGCCCGATAGGCTATTGAGTTGTCACGAAAAGCGATTCAATGTCGATGTAACAGCTCCTAACAAATCTCGTGAGCAAATAGTGTCCTTAAGTGGATACAGTGCCGCTAATTCTTCTGTTTTGTTAAAATTAACATCAACGCCCCTGATAAAAATAGCCACTTGGGCGGTATCTGTTAGATCTGTGCTTTCATCCAATGCTAGAGAATAAAATATAAACTTGGATGCTCGATTATTCAAATTATCTACAATATATTTTCCAATGTCGTCCACACGCCTAGTAATAGTTTGACGAGACAGGCTTATTTTTGAGAAATCCTTTTTATTTTCTGGGCACAGAATTTCACAGAAACTCTCCAAACACTCCTTAATCATTTCACCGTCTGAATATGGCTTCAATTTTTTTTGCTAGTATCATGGCTACTGCATAACTAGCTTTTACATAGTATAGTGACTCTTGAGACACTCTAGTATATATCTGCCGTTGTGCAGAAAGTTTTTTTTTAATTCAATTACTTGGTCTTGTCGAAATTGCCCTTTGTAATTATCAAACTTACTTGCATGTTTAGCCTCGTAATGCCGCCTCATGTTATACTTTTTTAAGACAGAAACATAATTATTGCATATCAAGCATATCGGCTTTCTTTTAAATTCCACGAAAAAATAGTTTATAGTCCATTTGTCTTGAAAACTTCTCGTCGTTGATCCAAATTCTTTACTACTTGACGCCATTGTGGGTCTTCGTTTTTCACTAAAAAATAAATAAATAAAAGGCCTTTTCCTTTGCACCAACCGCGGTAGCACACATAAACAATAAAAACAAAAATATGACGCTTCAACATAACCAACGAACCCGCTAAGCCATCTATTTCCAGGCAGACAACTAAAATACCCCTACCGTAAGGTAGATGCGTAACTCCAACTTCAATGTACTCATTTGTTCGAGGTAGAGTAGATGATGACAACTGCAACTCTACCTCGGTAGCAAAATTGGTCTAAAGGAAAAGGCCTTGAAATGACGTCAGTATTAAGAGCTCAGTGGCGTTGGCCAAACGTGGTCTATGGGTAAACATTCGTTATGAAAATCACAAGTTTGTCGGTAGCGTAATACAGTTTTGGAGGGCCGAGAAGCAGTGACGTCTTTAACATCAGAAACTGATAAAAATATGTAATGTCGGACCGTCCGTAAACTTAGCTTAAACTGATGATGGAGTTCCTAGAATGCCAACAAAAAGGTTTATTCGCTTCAGAGCGGACATTATAGATACTTGGATGCTTAACCATAAACAACACCGTTTATCACGCGGCTTCTTCATCAACAAATTTTGTTTAAAAGAAAGTTATTTCTGTTGTCCCCATGATCAAAAACACTTAATAGAATGTCATCTTCCTACTATCGATAACATCCAAAGGATTCTTACCGAGGAGCTTTCAAGATTCTAGTTGAAACTTTGCAGCACTGCTATGAAGAGTGGAAACAATGCTTTCGCCGATATATAGCTGACCATGGCAACTTCTTTGAAGGGGATAATATTGATGTACCAAAAATAAAATAAAACTGATCAGTATCATTACTTTTCTAATACACCTCATATTTACTCGCTATCATGCAAAGTCACAGAAAACAGTGCTGGCGATTTGCAATTGTTCCAAAAAAAAAATTGACTTAGACAACCTTTAACTGTTACCCAATTAAATTAAAGAAAGCAATCTTCAAAAAATATAAATTTGATCGTTAATATTTTATTAGAAAAGTTCAATAATAGTGAGTATTAAATTTACTAAATTGTTTTTGTAATCTTCATTCTGGTTAAATGTGTTTTTTTTCCAGAAGAGAAATCAAAAAACAATAAGGAATTTCGGAAATGGGTAATTTTTTTAGACAAACACTAAAAATATTTGCTTAAAAATAAAAACAGAAAGAACCAAATGGAAATCTACAATTAATTCTAGAATAAGCAATAAGATTCCCCGCGTATTTTTTAGAACAAATTTTTACAATTATTTAAAATAAAAACTTAAATTTAACAATATGAAAAATATAATAAAATAATTTCAGTTAAATACTTTTAAGACTATCAGCATTTTGGAAAAGCTGCTGTTTCTCCTTCTTTTTGGTATTCACTAATCACGAAAAAACTCTCGATCACTTTTCGCACACTTCTTATCACCATGACAGTCACGGTTAAACTGATAAGAAAATCTATTGTCCGAGGGAGCGAGCGGGTATTGTCTTGTCAATTACGGTTTATTGGAGTCATTGTTACTGTTTGCTCTTGAATAAGGTCCACATTTGGCCTAAAATCTGGTGCAATTAAGATTCTCAAATTAAAAGCTAAAACAAGAAAAAAAGCCTAAATACTTGAATAATGTACAAAAAAACAAATAATTTTAAAAAACTTATCATTTTTCAGAGCGTATTCCGGTTTGTAAGTAAATCTCAACAATTTTTTCTCTTTTATAAAAACTTTGACTTAGAAATTAAGAATATTAATTATGAAAAAAACTCTATTTTGAACCAATTTTTCGAGCATCTCGGCTGGTATCTCGCTAATAATACGTGTATTATGTGTAATGTTGTTTTTCAAGGCTGTAAGCGACGCTGGTTTGTTGGCATGGACGAGTTACTTCCCTTAGCCCTATAGATGATAGTCTAGGTAAATTGCTCACCGAACTCATCCTTCAATATGTCCATTGTTTCACATACTGTGTGGCATACGAGTATAGCGCGTTTTGTTGAAAAACGTTTGGAAGGACCAAACTGTTGAACATAAACCGTGTCAAATTCTTAAAAATTTATAAATTGCCTTTGCTTTCCAAAAAAAAAATACTATTATTATGCGGTTATTTGGTAAAAGGGTTTTATTTAATGCCCATCATAAAAAATACCGAGCAGAAGTTCTGCGGACAAAATTTCTAAAAACAAATTGTCCCAGAACAAAGGTTTCGGAACAAAAATGCTGAAACAAAAGTTTCCGAACAAGGTCTCTAGACTTTTTCTACTAAGGTTACGCATATCTGCGGTTTCCGAAAATCAGCCAGCTATGATTTATGGCCTTCAGGCATCAAAAATTTGGTATAAAAAATTCATTGCACAAAACGAAGCAGATGTAAGAGGTATTTTGGTTTTGTGGCATTATTTTTTTTAAGGTTAGGGTGATTTTATTTGCTGTTTCGATTTTTTTGTTTTAATTTTTGACAGATCACGCATGACATGTATCAAAGTCAAAAATTCTCGACCAGATTCAGTTCTTGCATTTTGGGCAAAAAAGGTTGAAACAATCGAGCGATAGTGGGCGTCATTTATGGAAACGTTGCGGCCAGCGTCATGTTTAATAAACCATACCAAACAGTACATTTTTCTGAGTGCAATGGCAGTAATTGTTTTGCCTGGAATTGTGCATCAAAACAAATACGACAGTTTTGCTTTTTCGCATACCAATTCCACAAGAAATGAGCTTCGTCGCTGAACGCAATTTTTTGGTAAAAAACGGTTTTCTCTCAAAAGATGTTCTTTATTTATATAGTATAATAAGCATTCGGCAGGTCGTTCAGCATCAGTTCATTCACGAGGTGTATTTTATACGTTTTCAGACCAAGATCCTTGCGTAAAGTCTTCCACATAGTCGAGTAACAAATCCTAATTGCTGTGAACGGTGACGGATGGACAAATCGCAGTCTTTACTGGATGCTACGGCACCAATATTTTCCTCTGTACCTATACATACTCTACATAGACAGGTTGGTGGTTTGATGTCCAAAAGCGTAAAATTGCTGGGAAATTTTATCACTATGGCTTGAATTGCCTGCTCAGTATGTTGATTATGACAATCATAAAATGGTCAAAGTGTTCAAAACATATTTTTCACAGAGCACGAATTTTGATAGTAAAATTTAATAATTTGGTATAAATCTGAAATAGCAATGCTCACTGCGCACTTTTCATTTTGACACATGTCACGTGTTATGCGTGATCTGTCAAAAATTAAAACAAGAAAACCCAGATTCAAAAAAATCATTCGATAAAATGTTTAAAATCTATCATCGACTCTACTTAAAAGAAAATGTGAGAAAGCTTGTAGAATTTAAAAAATAATTATAAATAATAATTTGAATATGTATTTTTATACCCGTTGTATTTTTTAACAGCATTGGATTTTTAAGAATATAAAAGGTATTTATCCATAAGCGTTGCAGAGAATTTTTATTCAAAAACCTACATCATATCTAACATTATATCAATTTTGGATTTGATATAAAAAATCTATAAATAAAATAAATTTGATATTACAATATAAATGGAAAGAATCATTTTTTTAACAAATTTGGGCTTGTTCAATTTATTTTGACGTATCAAATTTATTTCAAAATCTTTACGGAGATTTTTTCAATTATTTTTATAAATTTAGAATATTATTAAAAAATCTAGAAAAACAATTTTATTTTTTGTATACATTTTAAGAGTGATTTACATAAAATTTAAAAATATTGCTAATAAGGGTATAACTTGGTTTTCGTACTTAATTTATTCTTTATTATCATTAAGTTAATATGGGTATTTGGTTTAAATTTATCATTAAACTTTATTCATGCTTTATCTAGATTGAAGTGTCGATTTGTTATCATCTTAATTTTTCAGCAATCGGAATTCTTGTTTGCTCTTCAATTATCTTTGATCCAAATTCATTTTTGATATCATTTTAAGTATTGATCTAGATTCCTTGTTACTATAAGTTGTTCAGTGGTTTAATATTATCTTGAGGTTAACTTCTTCCTAACTTGCCTGATTCAAGTTTATTTTCGATTTTTAATTATCTAAATTTGTCGTTGACCTAAGATTTTTCTTGATATAATTTAACTGTTAATCCTAAGATTTTTCTTGATATAATTAACTGTTGTATAACTAATCTAAATTTGTGATTAGTCTAAGTTCATATTTTTATTTAAGCTTATTGTCAATAGAGATTTTTATTCATTTGTTTGTATGTAAAGTCTCTGAGACAAGACACAGAAGCCATTCTGTAAGTTAGAGGGTCTTAATTTGTTGGAGCATATTTGCTTATTTTAGCAAGTTGGAAGATTAGACTTAGAAAAGGAGTTATTAAAACGAGGAGCTCTACAATATGAGGAGACCTATTCAAAAGGAATTATGGGTTAAGTGATATTCATTTAAAATACTGTGAATGGTAATTTAAATATTACAGGAATTGCCTGAAGGATAAGGTAAGTTATCAAAGAGAAAATCATGGTAAGTTCTTAATGGTCAGTTCGAATTCGGAGAAGTTACCTTTACTAGAATTTCGGAATGGTTGTTGAGTAGATTTGTTAGCGATATTTGGTTAGTGTGTAGAAAGAAATATTGCCATTTAATCAGTAAATGTGGTAAGTTTTGAATCACAGAGAGCATAGGAGGATAGAGAGCCTTCCTTTCTTCCTTTAGTTGATAAGCTACGGTTTTCCAGTTTGACACTACCATCATGTTTTTGGCGACCTCGCTTATGCCGTTGCTTCTCTAAACGGTAGGGCCTGTATAGTCTACTAGAACCATAAATTCAACCACTTTGGACTTTTCGGGCAGGATATTCTTCATTCAAACGGATTGTGTTTAGCCCACAGCAACCTTTTGAGCTTAATTCCTGAATCTTGTCTATTTATTGATTACAAAATCATCCATCCTTATGTAGGGTGCAAAAATTTCTTCAAAGGAGCCTCTTCTCGAACGCGGGCAAGAAATCGTAATGGTTTTTCCTGTGAAATCATGTTTTTGAAGAATATATAAAGACTGGTAAGACTAATGTTTTGTGCAGCAATGACGTTGATGTTATTGTCAGAATTTTTGAGCATCCGTACGTGAATTTCTTCCCACATGTTATTTTTAGCTTAGATCCTTGCCCTCTGATATAAGAATAAATAATTCTTTCGAAACTATAACTTCCAATCTGTGTGCGACTAGTGCTAGTTGTTTGTAAGATCCTTTAGACATGTGCCAGGGGCCACTTTATACCGCCACGACCGTAAGGCCATTTGGCGCATTCATACTATGTGTGGGAAGTTATCTGAGAGATACTGGTCTGTGGTTAGTAGTATAGAAAATTGAAGGATATTTGTTATTGTCAAGAAGAAAAAACTGAATGAAAAGAGTACGAGTATGTCTAATTCATATTCTAAAAAGTTTACACGTGGCTAGAATTTTGGTGTAACTGTCTAATAGACCGGTATACCGGTGGTTATCCAGTTTTTTTGGTAGGTTTAGATATTTGTCGTTTAATAAGAATTACTCCCTAGTAATTATACAAATAATGTATATATAGATTATCTTCAAATGGATAAACTTAATATCAAGCAGAAGTGATCAGAATTGGTACACATAAAAGAGTGTTGGAAGCTTCAACAGGACAAGGATGACAATTTGTTCCGGAATTTGGAGAATTTCTTCTATTTTTAATATTGAAATTATCTAAAAATGTTATTAATGCCAATTTAGAATAAAATAGTATAATTTTTTTCACAAAATTATTTTGCATTAAAAATTCTTTCTTATATAAAAATTGTTTTTTTCATAATTAATATTTTTAATTTCTAATTCAAGTTTTTTATAAAAGAGAAAAAATTGTTGATATTCACTGGTACATTGTAGGTACAATTTTTATGTCACTTACAAACCGGAAAACGCTCTGAAAAATGATAAGTTTTTTAAAATTATTTGTTTTTTTGTACATTATTCAAGTATTTAGGCTTTTTTTCTTGTTTTAGCTTTTAATTTGAGAATCTTAATTGCACCAGATTTTAGGCCAAATGTGGACCTTATTCAAGAGCAAACAGTAACAATGACTCCAATAAACCGTAATTGACAAGACAATACCCGCTCGCTCCCTCGGACAATAGATTTTCTTATCAGTTTAACCGTGACTGTCATGGTGATAAGAAGTGTGCGAAAAGTGATCGAGAGTTTTTTCGTGATTAGTGAATACCAAAAAGAAGGAGAAACAGCAGCTTTTCCAAAATGCTGATAGTCTTAAAAGTATTTAACTGAAATTATTTTATTATATTTTTCATATTGTTAAATTTAAGTTTTTATTTTAAATAATTGTAAAAATTTGTTCTAAAAAATACGCGGGGAATCTTATTGCTTATTCTAGAATTAATTGTAGATTTCCATTTGGTTCTTTCTGTTTTTATTTTTAAGCAAATATTTTTAGTGTTTGTCTAAAAAAATTACCCATTTCCGAAATTCCTTATTGTTTTTTGATTTCTCTTCTGGAAAAAAAACACATTTAACCAGAATGAAGATTACAAAAACAATTTAGTAAATTTAATACTCACTATTATTGAACTTTTCTAATAAAATATTGACGATCAAATTTATATTTTTTGAAGATTGCTTTCTTTAATTTAATTGGGTAACAGTTAAAGGTTGTCTAAGTCAATTTTTTTTTTGGAACAATTGCAAATCGCCAGCACTGTTTTCTGTGACTTTGCATGATAGCGAGTAAATATGAGGTGTATCAGAAAAGTAATGATACTGATCAGTTTTATTTTATTTTTGGTACATCAATATTATCCCCTTCAAAGAAGTTGCCATGGTCAGCTATATATCGGCGAAAGCATTGTTTCCACTCTTCATAGCAGTGCTGCAAAGTTTCAACTAGAATCTTGAAAGCTCCTCGGTAAGAATCCTTTGGATGTTATCGATAGTACGAAAATGACATTCGATTAAGTGTTTTTGATCATGGGGACAACAGAAATAACTTTCTTTTAAACAAAATTTGTTGATGAAGAAGCCGCGTGATAAACGGTGTTGTTTATGGTTAAGCATCCAAGTATCTATAATGTCCGCTCTGAAGCGAATAAACCTTTTTGTTGGCATTCTAGGAACTCCATCATCAGTTTAAGCTAAGTTTACGGACGGTCCGACATTACATATTTTTATCAGTTTCTGATGTTAAAGACGTCACTGCTTCTCGGCCCTCCAAAACTGTATTACGCTACCGACAAACTTGTGATTTTCATAACGAATGTTTACCCATAGACCACGTTTGGCCAACGCCACTGAGCTCTTAATAGTGATGTCATTTCAAGGCCTTTTCCTTTAGACCAATTTTGCTACCGAGGTAGAGTTGCAGTTGTCATCATCTACTCTACCTCGAACAAATGAGTACATTGAAGTTGGAGTTACGCATCTACCTTACGGTAGGGGTATTTTAGTTGTCTGCCTGGAAATAGATGGCTTAGCGGGTTCGTTGGTTATGTTGAAGCGTCATATTTTTGTTTTTATTGTTTATGTGTGCTACCGCGGTTGGTGCAAAGGAAAAGGCCTTTTATTTATTTATTTTTTAGTGAAAAACGAAGACCCACAATGGCGTCAAGTAGTAAAGAATTTGGATCAACGACGAGAAGTTTTCAAGACAAATGGACTATAAACTATTTTTTCGTGGAATTTAAAAGAAAGCCGATATGCTTGATATGCAATAATTATGTTTCTGTCTTAAAAAAGTATAACATGAGGCGGCATTACGAGGCTAAACATGCAAGTAAGTTTGATAATTACAAAGGGCAATTTCGACAAGACCAAGTAAATGAATTAAAAAAAAACTTTCTGCACAACGGCAGATATATACTAGAGTGTCTCAAGAGTCACTATACTATGTAAAAGCTAGTTATGCAGTAGCCATGATACTAGCAAAAAAAATTGAAGCCATATTCAGACGGTGAAATGATTAAGGAGTGTTTGGAGAGTTTCTGTGAAATTCTGTGCCCAGAAAATAAAAAGGATTTCTCAAAAATAAGCCTGTCTCGTCAAACTATTACTAGGCGTGTGGACGACATTGGAAAATATATTGTAGATAATTTGAACAATCGAGCATCCAAGTTTATATTTTATTCTCTAGCATTGGATGAAAGCACAGATCTAACAGATACCGCCCAAGTGGCTATTTTTATCAGGGGCGTTGATGTTAATTTTAACAAAACAGAAGAATTAGCGGCACTGTATCCACTTAAGGACACTATTTGCTCACGAGATTTGTTAGGAGCTGTTACATCGACATTGAATCGCTTTTCGTGATAACTCAATAACCTATCGGGCTTAAGAACAGACGGTGCTCCAGTAATGGTTGGGAAACACGAAGGTTTAGTAAAATTGATTGAAAATGAGGCCTGCAAATTTGGTAATACTTCGATGCTAAATTTTCATTGCATTATTCATCAGGAGAATTTATATTCCAAATCCCTTAAAATGGATCATGTCATGAAGGTGGTCATCAAAACAGTGAACTTTATTAAGTCGAAGGGGTTGAATCACCGTCAGTTCCAACAGTTTCTCAAGTCTTTGGATTCAGAGTATAATGACGTTATATTTTATGCAGAAGTAAGATGGCTGACTCGTGCCAAAATGTTGAAAAGAGTGTTTGACTTGAAGCAAGAAATCCAATCATTCTGTACAAGCAAGTCAATAAGTATCCCAGAATTTTAAGACAAGGAGTGGGTTAATGACTTTGCATATCTGGTCGACATCGTCAGTCACTTAAATGCTGTTAACACTTGCCTACAAGGAAAAGATCAATTAGTTAACAACATGTATGATCTTATTTCCGCATTTAAAATGAAACTTGGACTTTGGGAACAACAGATGAGAAATGAAATATTCACCCACTTTCCTACATTATTATTGCAGCCAGACGTCACACAAATGGAGGCGAATAAATATGCTTCTTTGATATCCGACTTGAAGCTGGAATTTGAAAATCGTTTTCAGGATTTCAAAAAACATCGTGTGCCAGGAATTTTACAAATGGAACACTGTGAAATGTGTTGTGATACACAATTAAAATAAAAATTTAATCAGGTTACCTTGGAAGAATTTTATGTGTTATTTAGACAAGGAGAAATATCCTGGATTTTATAAACATGCTCTAATGATGATTTCACTGTTTGGAAATACTTACACGTGTGTGTAGAATGAAACATATTAAATGTCAAACAAGATCACGAATCACTGATGAGCATTTAGAAAACTGTTTGCGTGTAGCAACAACATCAGTCAATATCAACATTGATGAACTTGGTTCTAATAAACAACTTAGTTCTAATAAACAAAGTCAAACGTCTCACTAATATTTATTATATTTTGTTTATTTTATTTTTTGTATTATTATTTTTTGTATTTTGTATTAATAAACTCTAATCTAATAAATATGTTTGATTCTCATTCTTGTTATATCTTCTTAAAAAAAATAATATATTTCTTGTTTTCTTTGAATAATAAAAGAAATTTTGTTGTACAGCCCGGTATATTTCTTGTTTTCTTTGAATAATAAAAGAAATTCTCGTTTTTAAAATCTGGCCCGGCTGCTGAAAAGGTTGGCCACCTATGCAATAGACTCATTCCAACTTTTTGTAAATCAAACTCTAGGATTTAAAAAACTTAACACAAAATTTGATGTTATACCTTTGCTCCGAATTTCGGTGTTCCATTTCTTATAACGCAATACAAGAGCACATCCTCACCTATCACGCTCTATAGGATCGCGTAGTTACCTGACGAGGTTGGCACGCACATTTAGGATTGTCTAACGTAGCAGGTATTTGGCGAGGAAGTCCGCTATATTATCAGGTCCCTCTTAGTGATGCCAGCCTCATTATTCAAACATGTCCACACACCATACAGTTTTAGTAGTAGTTCTGATGGTGATCAGAGGTAGTTTATTAGAAAAGAAATTCAAAAAATAATGTTCAATCTGTTTGAAGTCATAAACAACTTTATTTTAAACAATTTTTATACTAAAAGATTAAATAAATTTATAGTCAACTTTCTCATTTATTTAAAAAAAAAGTATAATTAAAAAAGAAACTTTGATAGAGAGAGTATCGGTTTTTCTTAAAAATAATTTTCGCCGATGAACAACTTTTCCCGATACTACCTTTTAAATATTACTATATATTTTATGACCTTGCAAAAACTAGTTTTATAATATTTTTATTACTATCAATTCTAAAATGTCTAATTCAAATGTATTTAAATAATACTTAATAAAATAATATTAAAATTTGTATTAATATTTGTATTGACACCTCTCCGATATTCGCTGGTGTTCCACAGGGAAGTATAGTTAGTCCCATCCTCTGCAACATTTATACATCTGATATTCCTATCTCTCCAACAGTTTTTTGATACATATGCAGCTGACACAGCCTACTTTGCATTTAGTAAATATCACAAGCGTACTTTAAAAAATTTCCAAGCCATTCTGAATTTGTATGCGAAGTGGAGAATAGAAGTGAACGTGTGTGAATATGTATTCACGTAACTTTAACTGTCTGTTATAAAACATGTCCTCTCAAATATTAAAATGGCACTTCCATGCCACAAGCCACTAAAATTTGGTTCATTGGACTGAACTTAGACAAACGTTTAATATGGAACCAACACAAAAGACTTTAAAAACTGGAACAAAATAAACGAATCGCCAACTAGAGCTTTTCAATAATATAAATATGTTTTTTTTATTCAAATGAAATAAACAAAAATTTGGGCAGACTAAAATTTATTATTTTATGTTGAAATTCAATCAAAATGGGAGCCTCTGCTTATTTTACAGAACTGAATACGATGGTTCCAATATTTGACCATCCTTATTTGGCATTCAATATTTATATTTAATTCATCAATAGTTGCTTGCTTATTAACATAGACCAATGACTTCGAATAACGCTTTCAGAAGAAGCCCAACGGTGTTAAATCACAACTTCTTGGAGGACATTGCATATCTGCATTTCTTGAAATTATCGATTCACCAAATTTTTGCCGCAATAAATCGATTTTGGCATGGGCTGTGTAAACAAGAGATCCGTCTTGGTGAAACCACATAGTTTTTAAATTAATATCATCTAATTCAGGTTAGATGAATTTAGGTCACAATTGACGGTAACGGCATCTCCTTCCTCATTTTGAAAAAAAATAAAGACCGTGACATAAACCAAACCGTGCTATAAGCCAAACTAAATAGTTACTTTTTCGGATTATAAATGTTACTCGTGTATAATTTGCAAATTGGCTTCAACCCAGTCATGACAATTTCATTTATTCACTGATCCAGAGAGATGAAAATGCGCGTTATCTAAGATCATTTTCTTTGAAAAATCAGCATTATTTTAAAGTTGTTCCAGAGTAAAATCAGCTAAATCGAACTGAATTTATGCCCACCCTTGCATACTGGTGGCGCATAATGTCAGTCCCTTAGATTAAAGAAGAACTGGATAGGCCTCTACACAAAAATTCTGGCCAAATTTTGTTGGCAACACATTCGTAGAACGCACGCACATGCAATACAACAGAAACGGCGTAAATCATTGGGGGCCAATTTAAAAGTTCAGTATGCGATTGAAGCGGTTTGTTCAAAACTTTTTTCATATGTGATGTCATTTATGCGTAAACGAATAGATTTTTTAATATTGCGGATTTTGTTGTTTGATGGAATTAGTTTTGGAAATTTGCAATAAAATACAGTATTCTATTTCAATATAATTATGTGCACAAATAAAAATCCGTTCCAAAAATGCAAAATAAATTAAATGACGAAAATTAAAGTTAGTAAACCACAACTTACAACTTAGTAAAGAATTAACAGAAATTAAAGTATATCTTGCACTATTAAAATATGTACCCTTAAATTTTCTTACACACACTTTACGTACAACGGCCCTGAACTATTTTCTGGTAAACATTGAACTGTCAACATCGGATTAGTTTACATTTATTTAATGACAAATTTTTCACTTTTTCACCACTTTTTGTTTACATTTATTTAATGGCTATCACTAATAGCCATTTAGGCACATCACAAACTAAATATTTGTTATTTTGGTTAGTAAAAATGAAGATGTCAACTTACCGAAAGAAAAAAATTCCCGGTTTCCTCTTTTTGGCGAATTTCTAGCAATTTCGAATAAATTACTTAATTTTCTGAAATAAAAACTTCGTATTACTTTTTCGTAAATACTTGTAAATATGTAAAAAAAAAACACTTTTAATTGCACTTTACGATGTGCCAAAATAAAACTTCACAAATGACAACAATAGCTCTTAAGTTACCACTTTCATGGAGAATTAAAGTTTTCAAACTCTCGGAAAGTCTACAAAATTGAGGCGCTTTATATTTGATTCATATTTACGGAATATATAATAAACCTAAAATAGAATTCCATTTCGTATCAAAAACTAAATAAAAATTGGCTATCGTTGTATTTAAATTAAAAATTTAAATAAAATTGCCTATCGTTGTATTTAAATTGCATTTTTGTTTCCAATAAGTGAATTCAAATGAATACAAATTATTCTTTTGCAATTCAATAAATTTCTATTACGACAACTAGATGGCAGTGGGTGTCATGTCTACATAAAAAAATTTTGACAACAATATCCCTTTGTAATAATTTGGACACAAAAATGCGTATACATATACGGTAGGAGCCTATCCAGGTATTCTTTAATCTAAGGTCAGTCCATATACCCATATATTGCACACGAAAACATATACTCTTACACAGGACTTTTACCGCTCTGGATCGAGGACCCCATTCTTTGCGAAATACCCGCACCAGCATGCCAACCAAACTGATCACACGCCGAAAGTTCAGCCTCTCTCTAACCTTTACTCCAAGGTATCTGACCCCAACCACCCCTAAACAAATATAAACTCTTCAACAATATCCATACAGTCTTCCTTTCTGAAATATTCACTTTCATTCAATTCCCCCATTTTGACACCATCTGCATATAGCGACTTCCCGCTACCTTTACTGCGTACAACCCCCCGCCCCGCAATCAAGAGCAGAACATCGTCCGCATATGCTATAACACCGCAACCGGTCCCCTCCAACTGCACCAAGATCGACTTTGGAAACAATAATTTTTCTGCCACTTACGATATTACTCCTGCTATGCTGATTATTTATTTAAGATACTAGCAAAAAAATCGAGAAAATTTTTTGCGACAAAATACACATAGTTTCCAGCCATCTTTAATCTTGTTGTGCAATTTTTTAGTTAATCTAACTTTCTGATAATTATATTAGCACAGTTGAAAGAACATAAACTTTTTTGAGAAAATGTACAGTAAAATGTGGTGGATGAATTTCTGATTTTTACTCATATTTTTATTTTCTTTTTTCCTAATTGTTGTACTGTTGAACACCGAATACTGAGTGCTGAATATGAAAGTTTTAAAGCTGCAAACTGTAAACGGTTAAATACAAACTGCAGATTTATCTGAAATTGTTTATATACGCTTTTAAGTTAAAGCTTTCGCATCCTCTTATAGTGGCATTCTCAGTTGGTCGTATTAAAGAAATGCATCCAACGGTACGGATGCCGAGGGATATTATAGTGCAGTTATTTTGCTTTGCTTAAATTCTTCTACTGCTTGACTTCGTACCGTTTGCAGGTGTTTCCCAAGGAGCACCAGGCAAGTGAGTTGACTAACTTAATTTATGTTCCCAGAGAGATAAGATTTGAGGGCCTTGTTCATCACTTAGGAAACCACTTGTTTTCGTTGTCGTATCTTCGCTGTTTTCACATCAGATGACTAAGGAAATACTTTTAGTCGTGTCCTTATGCACATAAGATAAAATGGCGGGTACTGTTGACTATACTTTTCCGTATTTGTGCCTATGTGTAGATATTTGCAACTGCTCTGATTGCGATGCACGTATTTCTTCATACCATACTCTGGAATTCCACTCTCAATGTCAGCGTTTTTTTCATCGTCACAGTCAACGTTGATTCAAGGATACAGTTTCCCTTATCGTTATTTTAGAGAAAATGCTGCTATATTTCGTCATCTTTCATTTGCATACGCAGTACCTATTCGTATTCTTCCTGATAATTCGTATACGGTTCTCAATCAACGTATCTTTGCTACAAAATAGCTTTTGAGATACAACACCGACAATGGAATAAATAATATTTTTTTTTTCACAACGAGAAAAACGACCAAATTGATTTATTATTGTTTACGTGAATAAACTGAATCAGGTTTCTTTCTAGAACTAAATGTGTATGCTCCTTATTTCTAACCATAATGTCCTATTTGTCTTTGTCCTTGTACTAAATAAATTACAAGCTGGCAAAAAAATGGCAGCTTTTCCTTTACAAGAAGTTCAAAAGCTTACAAGGATTTCCTTGTTTTTTTTTCAAAAGTATTTTTTTGATATTTAGTGTTTCTATTTTACTGAAAATATATTTTAGTTTTTTTTTTTTAATATTTCACTGTATTTCGAGAAATTTTAAGACGTTCCCAATAAAATATTTTTTTGAGAGACTATATTTTTTTGAGACAATTCTTTTGTCGTGGTGTGTTTTCGATGGAGTCTCTGGCATCTGATTTTATTATATTTTTAAAACCAAGGCTTCCAAGTCAATGTATATAATATATCACTCCGAAATATACTTGGCCCCATCCTCTTTAATATTTATACATTCGTTATTGCAATCTATATTAACATCTTCTTTACTACATACCACCTTGATCAAAAAGTTTATTCACAAAATTAACCGGAATTTATTCAGAAAATTAAAAATACAAGTTTATTCATCTAAATCTATATTGTCCCCTTCAAAGTAATCCCCATCGACTTTAACACAATTATGCCAGCGCTTCATCCAATCCCCGAAACATTTTTTATATTAGGTTTTCGGTATGTCCATCAGTGGCTTCCTGCGATTTTTTCATTACTTCCTCTCGGCTGTTGAAACGCGTTCCCCGTTATGGTTTTTTAACTCAATTGAATAGAAAGACGTCACAGGGAGCCAAATCAGGTGAATTTGGTGGTTGTTGGATGGTATTTGTTACATTTTTCGTGAACAAATTACGAATAATGATGGTACTGTGCGATGGTGCGTTATCATGGTGCAAAATCCACGAGTTTTCTGCCCACAATTCTGGTCCCTTTCGGCGAATTGCTTCACGCAAACGTCTCATAACGCCCAAATAAGACTCTTTGTTTACCGTCCGGCCTTCTGGCAAAAATTCATTGCCTTCTTTGGTGGTTTTTTTTGGTCTCGGCTCATTTGGTGAACGCCATTCACTTGCCTGATGTCTGGATTGCGTGTCGTACTCATAAACTCACGTCTGGTCTCCAGTAATGGTCCTTTTGATGAATGTGGGATCGGATTCAGCCTAGCAAATCATGTCTTTTGCAACGTCAACACGGTCTCTTTTTTGCATTAAGTTGAGGTCTTTTGGCACCAACTTTGCTGCTACACGACGGAAACCCAAATTATTAACCAAAATGTCTTGGACGGATCCATAGGCAATCCATAGGAAGTCCTCCGCTATCTCTCTGATGGTTAATTTGCGTTTATTGACCAACATTTCTTTTACTTTATCAATGTTTTCGTCGGTTTTCGATGTCGATAGTCTGTCACTACGTTCATCATCTTCGATTGACTCACGACCACTTTTGAACCGCTCGTGCCACTGGTAAACGACCGATTTCTTTATAGAATCGTTGCCGAAACACTTTGTATTAATTAAATCGTGTTCGTTGTTGCAAATTTAAATCCATTTCTAAAATTATAAGAAATCGCCAACACGCACAGAAATAGATGTACTCTTGGCTATGTAACTTTTGCAAATGTCAAGCTATGATGCTAAGATTTAGAGGGAATATCAACAACAGATGTACCAACTTAACATAAAAAAAACAGAACTCAAATCGCCACACTTGCATCTAGTAAAAATCCCCAACATGCTTGGAAAATTTTGAAAACCCAGATCCAAGACCTCCTAGAATTGGTGGTTTGCCAAGTGGATAATAAAAGTAAGTGAACGTAAATCTATCAACATACCATTTACTCTATACTATGTACCATGCTCTCAAGATACTGTACTTTGGTGCCTAGGATTTAACTTAGATAAAAGCTTTATATGAAAACTCCACACCAGGCTCGAAAGATTAAAACGAAACAACTACTTTGACTTCTAGACAAAATTTCTAAGCTTACTATAGACAGTAAAGGAATTTTTATCATTCCTTTCAGACCTTTCACAAATGTTTTAATTTGTTTTTTATTTTATTTTTTTAGATCATGCTTAGCAGAAGAACTCTTCTACAGTTTCACGCTTGTTCCAGTAAAAGGGGTAATCATAGTGGCCACTTCAGGTTATTATCTTTGTCCAAAAGGGTGTTTATCCACGATTTATTTTTGCTTCCAAAAGTTGGTATTGATATTTCAGTATTTCTGATGACTGATGGCTTTTTCAGGTGGTATTCCAATTTAATAAAGTACAATGGCAATTTTGATGGCTTTATCTCACTTGAGTAAGATTCGAACAAACGACCCACTTTAGTAAACTTCGAACCAATCCATTCCCAGAATTCTAGTACTGTTTATTGTTTTCAGTAGGAAATTTTATACAATGCACTACTGAAAACAATATGAACTCTGGGACTAATGAAACCAATACCAGGTGTATAAACTTAAATCCGCTGTTTTTTAGTCAAAAAAACACATGCTTTTTTTCATAGACAGCAAAAACAAATTTATTCAAAGTACTTACCCTCGCTAGCTACATATTTTCCCCATCTCTCGGGAAATTTGTGGATACCACGCCAAAAAAATGTCTTCTCTTTCGAGGCAAACCACTTATCAAGTCATTTCGGACGTCTTCGTAAGAATCGAAGTGCTGCTCAGCGAGCGCGGTGCCCATCGACGAAAACAGGTGGTAGTCGGAAGGGGCCAGGTCTGGTGAATAAGCGGGGTGGGGTAGCACCTCTCAGTTGAGTGTCTCAAGTAGTTTCGGCTTCACCAGGTTTCAACTTCTCATAGTAGACGATACTCTGCTGATCCCACCAAACGCACAGTATCGTCTTCCGTCCAAAGCGATTTGGTCTTGGGGAAGATGTTGATGGTTGGCCGGGATCAACCCACGATTTCTTGCATTTAGGATTCTCAAAATATATCCACTTCTCACGCCTGTCACAATTCGATGCAGGAACGGCTTTTTTTTGTCTGGTGAACAAGATTTCGCATGTGTTTTGGACGTCGCTCCATCTGCCTATCGTTCAATTCATGCGGCACCCATTTTCCGATCTTTTCAATCTTCCCCATGGTACGCAGACATATGAAAATGGCTAGTTGAGTAACATCCAATTGCTCCGCGAGCATTTTTTGCGATTGGGTATCGTCTTCGTCTAAAAGAGCTTGCAATTGATGGTCCTCAACCTTCCTAGGCTGATTTTCACGCTTGTTGTCCCACAAGTGAAAATTGCCGTCTTTGAACGCAGACGTATGGAAATAGCCAGTTGAGTAACACCCAATAGCCCCGCGCGCATTTTTTGCGATTGGGTATCGTTTTCGTCCAAAAGAGCCTACAATTGATGGTCCTCAACCTTCCTAGGCTGATTTTCACGCTTGTTGTCCCACAAGTGAAAATTCCCGTCTTTGAACCGACAAAACCAATCTCGGCACTTTGTTTTCGATAAAGCGCTGTCACCATAGGTCTCCATAAGCATTTGATGTGATTCGGCAGCCGATTTCTTCAAACTGAAGCAGAAAAGCAGAGCTTCGCGCATATGATCTTTTTCTGGCACGAAACTAGATATGATTACCAAAGGAAACATATATGTTGTTGTACGAAATGTGCACTGATTAATGTTGACAGATGTCAAACTCGTAAAAACGAAGTATGGCGTTTAGCTTTATACGCTCACTCACGCCATCTATATATGACAAAACAGCGGATTTAAGCTTATACCCCTATATAATGGTTTTGTTCCATTACCGAAAGTGTATATGATCTCTTGACTAAAATTTCAGTTTTCTCCGAATTTTTTACAGGTATATGTGTAAGTATATGCAATATATTTCACACAATACTTTAAAAAATATTCGATTTTTGTGCGTGATGCCTTGTCAGCACTTTCAGCTACACTTTCACTTGTCGTAGCAATACTCTCGTATTGAGAGTCTTACTGATCCGTTTTAAGACAGCTAAGCTTTGGTCTAAAGAAAACTGTATCAAATTCCTTAAAATTATTCACTAAACAATAAAAAGTGCAATTTCAAAGTGTATTATTCCGAGCTAACTTTTCATATAATTTTCTGTGCATGAAAGTTACTGACAAACTGATTGTTAACCATCAATTAACAAAATGACATTTCGCTAAAATGGCATTAAATTTAAGTTGTAAGCCTACTTTTATATTACCCTGTACTGGTAATTTGACCTTCCATTTTAGCAATGACCGTTAAATCTATAGATATGACCCACGTAGTAGACTTATAATAACTGTCTTAACGCCAACTTGCAATAAATTATTTTTATTCTAGACTGTAAAAATTCAGTTTTTAGGAAAATTGAGCAATCTGGACTAAGAATCTATAGAATATAATCGGATTCTCTCTCTCTAATCTCTTAAAAATTAATTAGTAAGACACAAAAGTGATAATAAAGATGTCATTTTAAAAGAACTATTATTATTTTTCTATTATATTGTAATATTTACACTTTTTATTTAACAATAATTATTGTTTGGTTCATAATCTTAACACATATTATTTTATTTATACAATTTAATTTAAAAAAAAAACATCAAAACTTGAACTAATTAACTTACAAATACAAATCTTATACGTTAACTGATCTAAACTAAAATTAATACACTGCATGATATCAGTTTTTATCCATATACGAGGTCTGTTTAAAAAGTATCGCGAATTTTGAATTTCCGCGGGTTACGTATATTCGATTTTTGATTTTTTTATGTTGGTACTCATGTTTGTCACTTATGCCTACCAGTTTGGCCATTTTGAATGTTTAGCTAATTTTTGACAGCTGCTTTGCTTGCACGTGTTTTGGCTCGTCTTCGATTTTTGCCTATTCCAAAAAATGGATCAAAGAATCTGTAACGAATTTTGTCTTAAAAACAAAATTAATTACGCGAACGCATTCCGAATGTTGACTGTGGCATATGATGAAGCTACCTTGGACCGATCAATATTTATCGGTGATACAAAATGTTCTCAGAGGGCCGAGAATATGTGAACAGCGAAAAGCGTACCGGACACCCGAACACGTCAACAAAAGACGAAAACATGATGAAGTGAAGAAAAGATTATTGGCCAATCGTCAAATCACTGTTAGAAAAGTTGCTGAGGACTTAAACATATAGATTGGCCCGTGCCATTCGATTTTTACCAATGATTTGATCGTGAGACGGGTCACCGCGAAATTCGTACCAAAATTGCTCAATTTCGACCAAAAACAGCATCGCATTATTATTGCTAAGGAGCTGTTGGACTCTGTCCGCGACGACGCATATTTGCTCCAGATGGTCATAACTGGTGACAAATCCATGCGTTTATGGTTATGATGTTGAAACCAAAACTCAATCATACCAATTGAAGCTGCCGCTCGAGCCAAGACCGAAAAAAGCGCACCAAGTTCGGTCGAATGTGAAGGTTTTGCGTACAGTTTTCTTCTGGAAGTTATGCACAAGTTGCGCAAAGCAATCCGCCAGAAACGCCCGGATTTGTGGAAGAACAATGATTTTGCACCATGATAACGCCTCTGCTCACGCATCATTGCTTGTGCGCGAATTTTTAGCCAAAGCAACACACTAATAATGCCGCAGCCAACGTATTCCCCAGATCTGGCCCCCTGTGACTAATTCTTGTTCCCGAAAGTAAAGAACCCCATGAAAGGACGGCGCTACACTACGATTACGGAGATAAAAATAGCATGGAAGGAGGAGCTGAACAAGATCACAAAAAATGATTTTTTGAAGTTTTTCGAGGATTGGAAAAAACGTTGGTACAAGTGTATAATATCTGGTGGGGATTACTTTGAAGGAGACAAAATAGATATTCATGAATAAATAAATAATTTTTGAAAAAACACAAAATACGCGATACTTTTTGAACAGCTCTCGTATACATGTTATTTATAAAATAAAACTCAAAAGGCTACAGTGGGCTGAATGCTTAATCCGTATGGATGAGGAAAATTCTGGCCCGAAAGCCTACAGTGGCTGCATTTATTATCCTAGAAGAAGAGGTAGGCCCTGCCTTTGGTAGAGCACCGGCATTAATTAAGATGCCAACATTCTGGAAGTGCCGAACTTGAAAACCTCAACGCAAAGCCGGGGCGTTTGGAGATCTTTGATTCAGCTTGTCTAGACCCGAATCCCGGTTGATTATGATACCTCTGATTTTTATTAGTTGAAAGACCTCTAAAAAATCATTTATTTAAGGTATCGTAATATAATAATATTATAGAGTGTATTTTGAATCCTTTTTAGAAGAATTATGGAATCAATCCTATCAACATTCTTGTATAAAGTATTTCGAAATTTAGAGTTTATTAATTACTATTACAAAGTCGTGGAACCTTATTTTCATTCCTAAATGGGTATTTTTAATATTTTTTTTCAAATAAGTTTGCTTATAGAGTATCTCTTTAGTACAACTAGAAGGATTTTGATCTCATTGTAGGCTAAGTGAATTGAATTTAAAAAGGTTCAATTTCAAAAAATTAATGAATTATTGTTCTCTAAACCAATAAGATTCTATCGATATCTTTTAAGGTACCCTTAAATTTTTCCGACTAGTTCCGCTTGCAAATACAACAAGTTGTTTGGATTTAAAAGCCAGCACGATTTTTGACAATTTTATTTATCAAAGAGGAATTTTTGAAAATACTCTCCAAATTATTCAATATTATTAAAAAATATATTAAGTTATATGATTCCTTTTATTAATGAATAAATAATCGATATTTATTTGCAGTTTATTCATAATACCATAGTTAAACTGTTAATTCTGTTGTATAATTTTTATTTTTTTTAAATTTAAAATGATATCTACAACTACTTATGCTAGTAACAAGGAGATGTCTTACGGGAATATACAAGGACATGAAGACATGTGGAGGAAAACACCCATCGATGTTACCTCTAGAATAGGGTAATTTTATTTTATAATTTTAGAGAATATCTCGGCCATCGCCGTTTTAAACGTGAATGGGTGTATCCTGGAAGGATGGGAGTGAAAAGTTCTCTTCCTAAAGGATTAGGGTGGAAGAATAGATGCGAATGGAATTTTTTATATTGGGAGATCCATAGTTCACGAACAAATGGAACATTAAGGTCACGGTGGATAACAGTGTTTCGCACATAAAAGGGGGCATTGACAATTTTACGAAGGATTCGGGATTGTAGGGATTGCATTGGAAGGGAGCTGGAATGCTAAGTCGAACTCCAAAGTTTTAGACCATATGTCCATATTGGTTTCAGAACCGTATTGTATAGTAATAGTTTACTTGTTGTTGTAAGTTTTGATTTACTGTCTAGGAGACGTAATAATTGTTTGTATCGTCCGTTAAGTTCACGTCTTTTAGTTTTCGTATGAAGTTTCCAGGTCAACCGTTTGTCGAATATAAGTCCAAGGTAACGTACGCTATTTTGTTGTGGAATAATACTGCCGTTTAGGGTTATGTCGGGAATTTGTTCTCGGCAGAGTGTGAAAGTTACATGAGCAGATTTTTGCTCATTTACCTTCACTCTCCACCTTTTGAACCAAGTTTCTAAAGAGTGGATATGGTTCTGTAGGATACTAATGGCTGTGGAAGGATCTTTGTGATACGTCAGGATGGCTGTATCATCAGCATATATTGCGGTCAGGATGTTGTTGTGGCAAGGAATGTCATGGGTATAAATGTTATATAGGATAGGACCTAGGATACTTCCTTGAGGGACACCGGCGGAAATTGGATAAATGTCAGAGTACTCCATATTTTCAGCTACCTGAAAATATCGGTCTGAGAGATAAGATTTAAGGATGTGGAAATAACTCGAGGGTAGGACTCGCTGCAACTTCCAAAGCAATCCAGGGTGCCATACACGGTCGAAAGCATGCGAAATGTCAAGAAACACGCCTGGGCAGTATTCCTTTCGCTCTAGCGAACACGCTATGTAGTCGACTACGCGATGACATTGCTGGATAGTGGAATGCTCAGGTCGAAATCCAAACTGATGCTGAGGAATGACACCCTCGGTTTCAAAAATGGGATAAAGGCGTTTTAGGATTAATTTTTCTAGGATTTTTGATAACATGGGAAGGAGGCTTATAGGTCTATATGAGGTAAGAAGATTTTTGGGCTTATTGGGTCTTGGGATCATCTTAATTATGGAAAACTTCCATAGGGAAGGAAAAAATGATGTGCGGAGGATACTATTATAAATATAGGTTATAAGGACGAGGGTTTTTTGGAAATTTTCTTCAGGATTTCTGAAGTTATTAGGTCATATCCTGGGGCTTTTTATTGTAAAGGTGTTCTATTGTGAATTTAACTTCGGAAGGAGTGAAAAACTTAGGAGGTGGACTTATGGGCAACTGACTTGATATTTGTCGGAATATTTGTTCGTCATGCAGAATGTCTTGGACATCTTCGTGAGGCTTAAAGATGTTTTCTAAGTGTTTGCCGAAGATGTCGGCTTTCTGTTTATCTGTTTTTGATAATGGGGGAGGAATAGGAACATGACTACCATTTTTCTGCTGTTGTTGTTGTTGCTGCTGCTCCTGGTGTTGGTGATGTTGCTGGCGCTGTTGTTGGTGCTGCTGCTGATGTTGTGGTTGCTGTTGTTGTTGATGAGGAGTTTGATGTGGATGGTTTTGTTGTTGAGGTTGTTG
Source organism: Atherix ibis (assembly GCA_958298945.1). Classification (NCBI taxonomy): domain Eukaryota; kingdom Metazoa; phylum Arthropoda; class Insecta; order Diptera; family Athericidae; genus Atherix; species Atherix ibis. The sequence continues at coordinate 51,366,679 of OY282609.1, forward strand.
TTGCTGCTGTTGATGTTGTTTCTGCCCAGATGCAATCTCAGCAAATGTCGGGTTTTGTCGCAATGGCAATGATGTAAGTCCCGTCTTATTTAGCGATGTATTATTTTTTGGGCGTATTTTTGTCTGCAGCATTGTATATGTGGAGCAGCCTTTGTAGTTTGCCGGGTGGCTTCCAGTACAATGTACACACCTTGCTGGATTGTCTCGCGTTTTAGAACATTCTGTGGTCAGGTATTCCCCTGCACATTTTACGCATATTGGCTTGTGCCGACAGTATGATTTGGTGTGCCCGTACTGTTGACATCTGTGGCATTGAACTTTGTCCTTAGTGAGATAAGGCTTCTCCACTTTGATTCTTGTAAAGACAAGCATTTCCAGATCAAAAATGGTTTTGTTGTTAGCCGCTTGTCTTAACGAAATGAAAAACAGAGAAAGCGCTGCGTTCCTCTGCTTAACATTTGAGATGCTAGTTACCTCGTGACCCAGCATCTCCAGTTCTATTCTTATTTCCTCTACGGGAGTGGTGTGGTACAGATTCCGGACTAGAACTTTGAAAGGTTTCTCATCCTTCGCCTGGTATGTGTGGAAGTCCGCCTTAATTTCGTCCAAGTATTGGACAATACTTCGGTAGGCCATCCCACTATTCGCTTGAATTGCAAGGCCTTTAATATGAGCCTTGCAAATGAATGCATCAGGGCCAATTCTTTTGTAAATAGCACGGCTAATCTTAACAAAATTTACAATGTTTTTTTTAAAGATTGGCGGTGGCTTCACGGTTTCATTTGGTGTACTTATTCGCTCTGGTTCGATATCCATACTTGCCAGTATTTGAAACCGATTGGCGGTGCTAGTTGTTGGTGTTTGTGTTTCTGTTTTTTTTATTTTCATTATCTTTTTAATAACTTTCGGCGATGTGTCCGGCGTATTGATCGATCCAGATGGACTCTTTGTTTGTTTTCTTTTTGGCCTGCCGAGTGGCCGCTGGAAATCTGACAAATGAACTCTTCCGTTTGTGTTCTAAGCAATATACTTTTTTCTTCTTTTTTTTTCCAATACTGAATCACTTTATTTCACTTTTGTACTTATTTTATTTCACTTTTATTTTAATATATTTTTGCATCCGAACTGTTTAGGTTTTTATCGATCGATATACGTAGAGGAATAAGTACGTCCGCACTGGTACGCCGTGTGGACCAGAATCTCTGTTGTATAATTGAAATTGAATCACTTTTCCCTTAATTGATTTATAAGAAAATCATATGAATTTAATTAAAAAATTATTAATAATTTTTGTTTTATGTGAAAAGTATAAAGGGACTTTTTCGAATGTCCTTCCTTTTTTCTGGACTTGTTTTTTTTGTAAATAATTTCTATATGATTTAAATGGAAAACGTCTCCTTATAAATAATGAAGAAGCTTAGATTCTGGGATAATAATTTGTATAGACGGTTATCCACTATTTCGTATTAGAGTATAAGATCTCAAAATATTTTCATCTTACCGTTTATTGATTTTGAATTATTATAAAAAAAATATATTATAATAAAATAGAAAGGATATAATAAAACGTGATGATTCGAATAAAAATTTTCTAAGGAGTTTTCTCTACTATTTGTTAAAAGCAAATAGGAAATCATGAAAATAAATATTATCCATTTTTTTGAATTTCTAGATTGAATATCAAAAATATGAAATACAATAGAATGAATTGGCATGAATATGAAATTTTTATATTTCATATCATAGGTAAAAAAAGAAATTATAATTGAATATAAAAAAGGTTAAAAGCGGAGTCTTTGAGTAGTTTTTTTTTTTTTAGTTTAAGTAGAGCTTTTATTATTTCCATATTACTTGTACATATTTACATGGTATTTAAAACGTAGAGCTAAAACATGCTCTGTACATCTTTTGCTTATATATTAAATTAGTTTTTAATGACTAAGTACATGAATTGCTTACAACTATGGCTTAAAAATTAAATGTGCTTGCTCAAACACAATTATCTATATTTTTAATTGCTTATAAACTAAACTTAATTATAGACTTAATAATAAAAAATAATAAAAATTAGGGAAAGGAATGTTCAGGAAGAGCGGATTAGGAGTTTGCAATTTTTGGGAATTGTGTGTTGCTTCCGCTAACCACGATGGAAATGGGGAGTTAAGGAATTATAAAACTGAACGTTCATAATATCACTGTCCTTCGCAAAATCAGATATGATAACTGGTGAGGCATAGAGGTAATCATTGTATAAGTTTCTGTGTTGGGTGGCTTGGGTATTAATCCTTTCTAGTGACTCTTGAATGAGTGGATTGGTATGGTCTATTAAATGCTGAAGAAAGTTTTTGGTTAGACCAACCATGTATGAAATAAAAGGAGTAAGATTACTTTTCTGATATATATAGGAGTTGGAGTAATGCTTACCGTCTATTTTACGATATTTTGAAAGACATTTCCTAATGATTGACCTTTCAAATACATGGACTATATTGGCATACGTTTTCGAGAAACTAAAATAGATCGGAAATGCATATCCAATAATTGGCCGAATAAGTTGTTTATAAAACAGTAACTTTGTATTTATACTAAGCCCCTTCCGACGTCTAAGTAGGAATAAAAAGGTATGAATAGCCCTTTTGGCTTTCTTCAAAGTTAACTCAACATGTGGGTTAAATTTGAACATTGAGTTAAAGTTGATGCCTAAATATTTTAGTTCATTTGAGACTGGGATAGCTGTGTTTTTAATCAGAATACGCAGCTTTTTGCTCTTTGTAGCAATTTTCCTCGGTCCGCGAGTGCTGGGATTACGGAAACAGATTAAATTCGACTTATTAAGATTGACTGATAAGTTCCAGTCATCATAATAATTTATAATTTTAAAAAGTAGCTCTTGCGTTCTCTTTAGAGCTAATTTTGGTGATTTGCTTTTGGCATAAACAAGAGTGTCGTCTGCATATAGTATCATTTGTGCTTTTGCGGCTGTTGGTATATCTGCAGTGTATATTGAATACAGCAGGGGACCTAAAACCGAGCCTTGTGGAACTCCTTTACCTATTAAGAAGAATTCGGAAGTCGAGTTCTGATACCTAACACAGGATGATCTATCCTGAAGAAATGAGTGCAGCAGCAGCGTAATATGTGGAGGGAAATCAAGTTTGCATAGCTTGTGCACTAGTCCCTTATGCCAAACTGAGTCAAAGGCTTTGGTTATATCTAGGGAGCAAGCAACTGTTGATTCTTTACGGTTTAACCCAGTTGTTATCTCACTATGTAGTAGGAAAAGAGCATCCAAAGTTGAGTGACCTTTCCGAAATCCGAATTGAAAGTCGGGAATAATTTTATTTTCATTACAAAATTAATTTACCTTCTCGTAAAAAAATTTTTCTAATATTTTTCCCAAACAGGGAAGAAGAGATATAGGTCGATGTTGTTGGATGGCTGCTCTACCTTGAGTTTTTGGAATATTAAAGATAATACCTATTTTCCAGGCTTTAGGGAAGTAGCAATTGTTAATACAGTGATTAAATATTGCAACTAAGGGACGCAGACTCTTTTTCGGAAGCTTTCTCAGCATAAAGTTCGATATATTATCGATGCCGGCAGACTTTTTATTATTTAAGGATTTTATTACCGAGTAGAGTGTGTTTTCGGATATAAACATATCTAGAAGGCTGGGATTACTTGCACTGTTTTCAGTGCTGAATGTAGTAACATGAGTTGGGGCGTTTGATAAAAAACTATTGACCTGATTATTTACGTGAGTTCGTAGAGGTGAGTTTGAACTAAAGTTGTAAAGATCTTTATAAAACGAGGCAAAGTTTTTAGAAATATTAATTGGACCCCCTTTTATTTCGCGGTCGTTATTATCGGTAACTGTTACTTTATTGAGTGACCTTCGACCGGTGATTGCGTTAAGCTGCTTGAAAGCATCAGGACCTGGACGTACTTTTGAAAGTCGTTCAGAAAATTGTTCATTAAAGTGTTTGTTAACTTTATTGCGTATCATAGTTGATATGCAGTTAACCTGTGCCTCAAAGAGATGATAATCTGAGGATGTAGTGTTGAGTTCTCTCCGGAAAATGCGTTTCATTTCCCTTATCCAACGATTTTTCAACCAATACATTTTCTGAGTAATTTTTTTTATTCAATTTATAGTTTTTTATTGGAAAGGAAGTGGTCAAAAGTTTAACTTGAAAAATATGCTACTAGAAGAATGGAAGTTTCTTAATGATTTTCGTTTAATCGATGCGTAATTGTCACTTGATTTAACAAAAAATAATTGTTGGGCAAAGTCTCTTAGGAATATATGTCTCTACAGTGTCATTTAAGGATATATTTATATATTTAATTAATTAAAATAATACATTATAGACAGGTAATTTTATAGAAAAGAAGGTGTTTTTTTTCTAGGCCTGCAAGGCATGGAAGAATTTTTAAACTGGTACACTTCTAAGGGACGTTATTCAATTTTTTAAGAATATTTGATTATATATTAGATATCTTATAGTTCACCTTTTATATGCGTCTATTTTCTCGAAGAATCATATCGATGATGTAGTTGGTAACCTCTGTAGATCTGCTGACACCATCGCTCCATTGATAATAAATTTTACGTCCTTTTCTGCTACTATAAATTTACTAACTGTAGACTTTCCAAGTAGAATTGCCTTATATTCCGCATACAAATTGGCCTAATTTTTAAAAAAATCTATACACTTAAAGAAAGACTTAAAGTTGCTGAATTGGTCTTTATTCACCAACTTGTAAACTTATGGGTTTGGTGAACCCGTGGTCCTGATCTGGTCTTGAAGTGCCTAGAAATCTACAAGGTTCCTCGCCGTTGCTCCTTCAGTAGGAGTACCGACCAAGTACTCTGTAAACAAAACTGATACCACTGAATCAGGTGCCTATGGTATTGAAACACAATGTGCCTGATCAAAAATATGAGGTGCCTTTAACTGAATTGTGGTGACAGGTTAAAACCTATATCGTAGGAATATTATTAGGACTAAAATGAGAAATACCAATTACGCTGGGTACTATCACTTTTTTTGAGGTGGAAGTTATCGAAAAACAAAGTGTGAAACTTTAACCCACTAAAACTATCTTACTTGGTCACATATCTATAGTTGCCTACGGAACCGCCGTCAGGCATTACTTCGTGGGATAGGTGAATTGTTACTATCGTTTTCTTTCACATACTTATCCAGACGTAGTATATTTGGGACTGTTGTCGGAAGGACTTCGATAGGCTCTCAATCCATCCTCGAGCTCAACATCAGGGTCACTATATTATCCGACAATTTTACCGCCTCCTCTTGGACTCGTTTTTTTTCTCCTTACGTGCCACGGATCATGCCACAGCATCACACCGATCTCTCCGGGAGTAAAGCTTCTGCCCCTCTTCTGCCAGTATTTCAATCGATATCATTCCGGCAATAACACAAATTGCCTCATAAAATACTGTTTGGAATACGCAGGCTACCCTCAATGCGCTCATACAGTAGACTAAGATCACTCCACGTATGTAGGTTGTTCTAATCAACCCATCAGCTCATATAAGTGCACCATACACTAGAATTGACCCGACCACGATAGCTAACATAGTCCTGCTGCTCTGCCTGGGTCACCCAAGTTTTGTCACTAGGCACGCCAGCGCCAACATTGTCCAAGCACCCTTCTCATAATTATCGCCTTTCTGTGATATGGAGCCTGATACATTTCAGAAAAAAGAGGGCCCAGAACCGACTCCTGTAGTACCCTCTTATGATCCTGTACGACCTAGATCTCTCCCTACTGCTCGTCCTATACAACCGAATTCTACCACAGAGTTAGTCTTCTATTATCCTGATAATGTACTCCGGAACACCCATTGAGCCCAGGGCGTCAAGAATACGATCCCATCTTGCCGAGTTGAGGGCGTTCTTCATATCAAGAGTTATAATAGCATAGTACTTTATGGAGCCCCTTTTCCCCCTTTTGCTATTAATATCTTTACGCGCTATGCCAACGACCAAATCAATAGAATTCAAGGTGAAGCGTGTCCGCCTTTAGCAGGTCAGCCCCTCTGCTCCTCGATGAATTTCTCCAATCGATTGCATAGAAAGCGTTCGATAATTTTATCAGCCGTGTCCAGAAGACAAATTAGGTGGTATGACGAGGAGCCCCAAAGTAGCCTCTCTTATTTGGTAGTAGCACCAGAAGTTGTTGTGGTAAAAAATTTCCTCACTCAGGTATTAAACACTTCCAAAAATATATTAGAATGCACCGCAACAGCTGCTTTTAGTGCAACAGGCCAAGATGCCCTTTTTCGATTTTTCTATACGGATGCTATCACTGCAGATAATAGTAGAGATGTAGGTAGCCCTTTCTACCAACAGTTAAGGTTACTGGCTTATAGCTAGTTACTGACTATTAGCAACGGTTGTATCTGTGGTGGATGGAGCTAGTCAGAAGCACAAAAGTGTGAGTTAAAAATGAGGGGAGCGGTCTACATGTTGAGACCGTTCACTATTATGGAATTGTATGGATGAATTGATTAATTGTTTGGAATACGAAGTAAGGTGAATAGAGGAAATGAAAGTGTTTAGAAGCGAATTGAATGTCCCAATACATGAGATAGTTTTAGCAAGAATTCGAAGTTGTGCTAGAGTGTTGAACGTTAGATTTGAATGAGCTCGGTGAAACCATCTGAATCTAGTCAGCTCAACTAGGGAAATCCTGCATAACTATAGTCCGTCGTAGGCAATCCTTGTTACTATATCTAACGATAGGTATGGAAAGTTAAATAATTGAATTATTTTGATTATCAGGATCTTGAAAATATGGTTTCCTTTATATTAAAATGTTAACCATTCCTGTTACCTTGGACTCCAGATAGGAATAAGGTAACTTTTTTAAAGTTTTAGTTCTTATGTTTGGATTTATATAAAAGTATTCAAATGAATTATTTTACGAATCAATTATGCATAATTTTAAAATTTCTTTTTCCTTTTCGAACGTAATTTAGAATTTTATCTTAAATAATAATGACTACTTAAATTGATGATGTAATTTTCAACATATAACTACGAATAAATTGAATTTAATAAAAAAACTAATTAATTGGTCTTTATTACAATAGAATATTAATACAGATAATATTGCATAACTCCAAAAATAATGCAAAATTCAATAGAAAACATAAACAGAATAGTTGCAATAGCAACGATAAATAAGATAACCCCAACAACTGTAATCTTTTATGATAAAATCAGAAAATTACAAAGACAAAATATTCTGGTTCATTGAATATTCGATAATTGGCATTACAACAATATCGGCGACGAGTGATTCGAACTGAAAATACGACAATAGTCGTAATAAGATGGAGAATGTCTGCTGTTATATTTGTATCGTCTTAGACTATTTCCTTTTGCTGTTAAAATCACTAATCGATATCAATTCAGAATGACACGATATATCGTTGTCGGGAACGGCATAATAATAACTATAGGATAGGACAGTTGTGCTGGTTTAATACAGAAGTCCTTTTCACTTATTCTATCTATTATTTCCATATCCATCTTCCTTCTTATCGCTCTGTCGCCTATACCATCAATACCCCATTCAGATGGAAATATCAAAAGTTATCGACATATACTCGTCGTACTTTTACCAATATTAAATCTTCAAATTAGTAATAGCTCAAGTCTTTTATTATACGAGTATATTGTACACTCCGATAGCATATTATACAGTGATTTAGGGATAAGGATTGCTCACCCCCCCAGAGTCACTTATACTTATAGTTGTCATACTTTTAGAAGCATTTATGAAAAGAAAAGCAAGAATGAGAAGAGTGGAAATATTTTGCACTGTAAATAGCGTAAGAGTATTCATTGAGGTTAGGTCATGAGAGTAAGCAAATATGGTTGACATGTGAGGGAATATAGACAATGTTCTAGAAGATAATCTGCTCTTTTGAAGAGACTGAGTTAACAGAAAACAAACGATCGAACAATATGGCAAAGTGCAGAGCCGTAAAAGGCTCAGAATTAGAAGATCCCATAGAAATATGAAGACATTTTGGCAAAAACGAAAAGCAATATTGTCGAGAATGTAGAGTAAAAGCATAGAATATAAAATCGTATGTGTATTCACCATAAATTCTACTGTATTCAATGTATGCATTAGAAATTGACAAATCTCTACTAATAATATTATTGATTGATGTGTCCTTTATGTCATTAAATTCATATTAGATAGTATCATAACGAAATGTTAATAATAGCATAAAGATTTTCTCTGGACGAGTACTTAAGGATGTATACTCGAACAAGAGTAAATATTGTATGTTCATGTACCATATAAGAAGGGAATAATGGAATGAATATAATTTCAATATCTGATTTGCTATAGTTTTTTCTTCCTTTTTTGAATTATCATATCCTTATTTCTTTTGTTATTTTAACATTCTATATTTTCAGAATAGTTTTTCTAAAATCCTTACTATGGATAATTTTTTTCACTATTTAAATAATTTATCATCTCCTATTTTCCTGTTCATAAGTTTTCGTAGAAATTTTTTTGATTGCCCATAATTTTAAGCAACATAAATAATTCTTAGTATTTTTCCTAAGTTGCTGAATTTTCTTCTTATTATATTTTACGATAATTTCTGTCTACTATAATATAGATTATAAATTATAGCAATTAAGTGATTTGAAAAAAAAATCCATCAGCTACTCTTGAAAATGCTTTTTTTCCTACGATGTTTAATTTATTGCATATTCAAATGGAGCGTGCAGCAGTCAATTTAACCAGAACATCAGGATTTTTTTCTTTCTCTTTTTTTTTTTTAATCTGCAACTATAATTATAGTATAACAAGTAGATTTACATAATAGCCGTATTCCAATGGACCAATTTTGCTACTCGCAAGTACTTGGGAGTAGATGCCCATAGGAACGCACAGTTTACTGACAGAAGTAAAATATAACCTCAAAATAGTCAACAACAATAATGAGTTTACTTACATATAAAAAATAAAAACTGAGTTTATTCACACATAAACAATAATTGTATGGCGTAATTACGCATGCGAACTACTCATTTGTTCGAGGTGGTGTAGATGATTACAGCTAGAACTACTCGTGAGTATCGAAATTAGCCCATTGGACTAAGGCTAACATTTTAATTAATATTCTTGTGAATCATGAAGTGGGAGTAAATAACCAATGGGCGTTTCTCCAACTAATGAAACTTAGATTCCTCTAGAAAATCTCTAGGCCATTGGCTTTTAAGTCTCTGACAAGTGTTTCCGGGGTGGGCAGTACAGGAAAATTCTCGTACAAGTGGATTATGATGATAGGATAAACGGAAGTAAAATTTTTTGTAGCGGAAAATGCACAGGTCCTAAATAAAGGGAATATTTAGGGTGCATCAACAATTTGACGGAGGATCTTGAATTGTAAGGCCTGGACGCCATAGGAATTGGAACGTTTCCTTGAACCACAAAGTTCAATTTCCATATGTTCAAATGGGTTTTATATTAAAAGTTTAGTTCTAGTGTCTTTAAGTTTTTTTAGTCTAGTATGTGGGTTCCAAGTTAATCTCTTGTCTAGGTAGAGTCTCAAATAACGTACTTTATTATATTGTAGAATTATGTTGCTATTAATATAAAAAGGGGCAGGTTTTCCCAACTCTTCACATCACTCTCTATCTCTTAAACTAGGATTAAAGGTTGTGGATATGGGATTGTAAATTGTTGGAAGCTGTGATAGAATAAGGATCAGATGGGATATTATGGGTATAAATATTATATAAAATGGGACCAAGGATACTGCCTTGTGGGACTCCGGTTAGAATAGGATGTATTTCCAGTTAATTGGAATTTGGAAATCTCGTCGGGAGCGATATGAATTTATGATAAGGTAGTATGTTGAAAGAAAAAGCTCTTGAGTTTTCAGAGGAGTCCACCATGCTACACATGATCAAAAGCTTGGGGGATATCTAAAAATACTCTTCGGCAATACTCTTTCCTCTCAAGAGAGGATGCAATGTGATTAAAAATGCGATGGCATTAATGGATTGTGGAGTGTTCAGATTTGAAGCCAAATTGCTGATCAGAAATAGTTTTTTCAATAACTAAGACTGGGTAGAGTTGTTTTAATAGGAATTTGAAGTTAAAAGTATAGAGAGTTGTTGTTTTTTGCACCCATTTTATATTTCTTTCTAGAATAGTTTTCGTTAGACTTTATATCATCATCAATGGTACAATAACCGGAAGCCTGGTCACAGTTTCAAGCAGCGTTTTCATCATCAATTGTGCTTTCTGGGTGACCTTTTGCTGCATTGCCAATTATAGGCGCACTATAAGCAAACTTTTTCTGTGCAGTTGATATACTTGCATATAAGCATGAAGAAAAGGATTTAATAGGAAAGGAAAGCACCCATTCAAAAATCATGATACAAAGTCTAATACAAAAAAAATCATACCAGATGGACAAATTTTTCCTTGGAGGCGCCTGTAGGTTGTAAAAGGTAACATAAAATTTTAAAAGTTGGTTTAGGGGGAACTGAGTAATTGTTATGTAGAAGGTAAACAAATTGATAATAAGATAAAATCTGGAAGGAAAACAAAAATAAATTAAATAATTAAAAAAAGGAAATCAAAAACAATGGGACCCAGCCAAGAGGAAGGATTAGTCTTATATCTGTAAGAAGACTCAGATATAAGATTAATCCTTGCAGAAAATGCAAGTCTACAAAGAAAACATGAAGAGTGAACAGATCAAAGTCTCGTGCTGCAGCAGTCTTTACTTAACAGTGACTTGTTCGAGCTAAATAATGTTGACTGAATAAAAAAGATTTGCACATTTGGGTCTTTCTGCTATCAAAACTCCCTGTTTTTTTCACTTGTTTAAGTTCATTTCTAGTAACATTTGTGCCCAAATATAAATTCTTAACTCGACTAGCTGGATTCAGACTCAAGACCACTTTATTCTAGATGCGGAAGTCCTTGTGCCGCTAAACAAGGTCATAACCTATTTTTTATTGTTTCAGGAAAGTCTTTTTTTTGTGGATTAAAAATTCTTTTCATGAAGCTGAATCAGTGCTAAGATTAAGAAAAACGCCTGTTATTATTAAGGTAGTAAAAGCAATTAACAAGAATTTTTACTTTAAAAACTTCGCCAATGATAATCATGGAGTTGCTTGTGAAAGAAGATGGGTTCATTACCTTTCATAGGCTAATTATTTCATGCAAACAGTGCTCCTGACAAGCATTATTATCGCTCATCTAGTGGTTTCAAAGATATAGAAGGCTGCAAATACATTTTGAATCAAGCCCAAATCTATGTAGAGATAAATGCTCTGCCCTACGCAGATTCAACGAGGAGTTGATTTCACTATCCTGGAATTGGAAGATAAAATTTGGATTTTCGTCTATTTATGATGGTTATGAAAAATGGTATCTGTTATAGTTTTGTGATGATTTGGGATGCTGGAGATATAAACAAGTTCTTGGACGCGTCATGGTAAGCCGGTTAAGTGAAAGATTAAATGAATGGAGAATATTCGGCTTTCAGTATAGATTTACTGATGGTAAATCTACTGAGAATGCTTGGTTGGGATCGAGTGATTGAGAAATTGTAATGGGATCGAGTGATTGAGAAATTGCGAGAAATAAAATTTGTGTAAATTTATTTGGGGATGACCTATTTTAAGAGTAGGTATGCCACAGTGACCTGAAGAAATAGTAGATTCATAGGCCAGATGATCAGGGGATAGCCGCAGAATTCTGTGGTTAGTCCGGCTATTTGCAACATGACGATAAATGATTTGTTGGTTTTATTTGAGAGAATGTAGTTTAAAGTAATTGATTATATGATCTTCTCCTTTTTATTTAGGGTGACAATAGAAATAGTCTAGTGCTGAGAAGCTTAGAATGCATGGGAGATATATTGGGTTGGCAACTAAGTGATTGAGGATTTTTAATAAGAAGAAAAATTCAAAATTACTTGAGATATACGCAAGAACAACGTTTACAAATTATTCTACTTTTTTATCAAAATAATCGTTCTCCAATTTAAGAAAATCATCTTCTCCGATGTCGATTCTGGGGCGAAGAAAATCCACAAATTATTCATGAATACCCATTACATTCACCTAAATTGACAGTTTGGTGTGGTTTTTGGTCTGGCGGAATCATCGATCCGTACTTCTTTCGAAATGAAGCTGGTAACACCGTTACTGTCAATGGAGGAGCGGTATAGATCGATGATAACCACCTTATTATGGCCGGAATTAGAAGAAGTTAATCTTGACAATGCCACACAGCACGTGCAACAACCGAATTATTGCGAGAAAAGTTTGGAGATTCGATTATTTCAAGAAATTGTGACATTGAATGGCCTCAAAGAAGTTGTGATTTAACACCATTAGACTATTTCTTGTGTGGTTATTTGAAGTCATTGGTCTTTAGCAATAAACCAGACTCTCTTCAAGCTTTAGGAGTCATTATTGAACGTGCTATTCATGATATACGACTTAATTTAGTGGAAAAAATTCTCGAAAATTGGGTTCATCGAATTCGTTCCTGCAAAAGAAGTCGTGGAGGCCATTAGAATGACGTTTTATCGTTGTATCGATTGTACTTCACATTAAATTAAAAACATTTGAATTTCTTTAACAACTAGTGTGTTTTTTTAAAAAGAAATAATATCACTCATTTTGGAAAACCCTATATAATAAAATATGGCTAAAGTGCGCGTGTTGTCCTTACATTTTCAAATTTGGATGAGAACATAAACTAAACAGCTAAACAATATAATTTTTTACTAAATTAAAGGCGGAAGTCCAAACAACAAGAAAACAATATAGGTTAGGTACTTTGAACACGTTGACATAACAAAAGAATGTGCTAATACCATCTTTTGACAAAATCCGCCATCACTTAGTGTCCAACCCAATATGTAATAGGGTGAGTGTATGGATAGGATGTCTCTGACAGAAAGAGTGAATTCTTCCTGCTATAGGACTTACTGACCATAACTTGTGTGGAACTAAGATATATCGCTGAAGGTAAGTGAGCACCTAAAATTCGGCCTAACATATGGTGCATGTACTTTTTATTTATTTTTTTATTTTTTATTTAGATTATTGAGGTACAGGGGGAAAGCTTCAAAAGGTACTCGACTGGGAGACCTTCTGCCTGTCAGACGAGTTATGCGGGATTTTTACCTCGCTAAAACCTAACCTGTACCTCTACCCTTGCTCCCGGAACGATGGTTCTCCGGCGGCACTCTTTGTAAATACTACTTCGCCGGGGCGTTCTTATAATAATTTACTATTTATTATATTTTACTGCTGTCCCGATGTTATGACGCCTCGCGGCCTATTCTTCGTACGTGGTGTGAAGATCCTTGATGATACATTCCGCGTGCTCTGCAACTTTGTTCCAAGCCGATTGGTTCTTCAGCATGCACTCCACTATGTTTTTTGGACTGATGGAACAGTCCGGATTTTTCTACAGTTCTGCCCGTATCCCCTTGTAAAAGGGGCATTGTAAAAACACGTGTTCGGCATCTTCCAGCACATCGTAGCAGCGATGACAGTTTGGGGAGTCTATTCTCTTGAATCTGTTGAAGTACGCCCGAAAGCATCCATGTCCAGTCAAGAGTTGGGTGATGTAATACCCGACTTCCCCGTGCTGGCGAGTGATCCGTTTGGGGACATCTGGGATCAGTCGATGGGTCCACCGACCCTTTGTCGAGCTGTCCCATCTTTCTTGCCAGAGGCGAAGACTCTCGGGTCTCTCCTCTTCACAGAGGACCTTTCGCCGCTCTTCCTTCTTCCTACGATATTGGCGTTCTCGCTCTCCTGCCAGGATGTGGATGGGTGGGCATGATGCCACAACATTGACCGCATCGTGTGATACCGTTCGGTATGCTGATGCCACTATGATCGCTGAGAGCCGGAGGACTGATGACATTGTATTGCGGTATGTTGTTAGCTCTAGCGATTTGGCCCACACTGGTGCTCCGTATAGCAGGACGGAGGTAACTACAGTTGCCAGTAGTCGTCTTCGAATTTGCCTTGGGCCTCCGATATTGGGCATTATCAGCGAAAGTGCGCCCTGTACTGCTGATGCCTTCTTGCTGGCGCTGGAGTTGTGCTTCTTGTAGTTGAGTCTGGCATCCAAAACCACTCCTAGATACCTTATGTAGGGTAGCGACTGGATGTCGTGGTCGCCTACTCTTATGGTAATGGTCTCCATTTTCTTCCGGCTATTCACAAGGAGTGCTTCGGTCTTATGTTCCGCCAATGACAGGTCTGCCGATGTCATCCACTGTCTTACCTCCGGATGGTGGTGGAGAATGCGGCTTCCAGATCTTCCAGGTGTTTGGCTACAAGGACAACCGCTACGTCGTCTGCGAAGGCCACGAGCGTTGTGTTCGTCGGTAATTCCAGATGGAGTAGGCCGTCGTACATGACGTTCCACAAGAGTGGCGCCAGGACAGAGCCCTGAGATACCCCATACTCCGCTGGTCCATCCTCCGTTTTGTAGTGTAGAAGTCGATCACTGAAGTATGATCTGACCATCCTCCGTAGGTAGTAGGGTACCCCCATGTTCTTAAGAGCCTCCAGGACTCGATCCCAGCGGGCCGAGTTAAAAGCATTTTTGATGTCCAGGGTGACAATACTTTTTGGAACCGCATTTCCATCTCTTTCCTGAGATGGCTTCCTTTGCGATGTTTGTGACGAGTTCCAACGCATCGATGGTCGATCTCCCCTTCCTGAATCCGAATTGGAATTCGGAAAGTTGAGAATCGATGTATTGCTCCAATCTGTCGGCCACTATCCGCTCCAAGTTCTTCCCGTCCGAATCTAGCATGCAAAGTGGACGATAGGATGTTGGTTCATCCGGTGGTTGCTTCCCTTTTGGGATAAGAACCAACCTTTGTTGCTTCCATCGAGCCGGAAATACACCTTGCCGCAGGCAGGCGTCATACATGCTTATGAACATGTCTGGTCTGGCAGCAATTGCACTCTTTTGTGCAATGTTTGGTATGCCGCTTGGTCCTGGTGCCTTGCCATTCTGCAGTCTATTGCAGGCCCTCATGAGCTCTTCCATGGTCACTCCAGCAATTTCCACTTCTTCATCCTCCGGGTGGTAGTCGGGGAGTTCTGGTTTCTCCGGGAACAGATGTTCTACTATTCGATGCAGCATTTCAGGAGAGGTTGGTGTTGTTGCGGATAGGCTTTTAATCCTATGCATGACCGTCTTATACGGTCTGCCCCACGGGTCCTGGTCCACTTCCGCACAGAGTTCCTTCCAGCAGTCTTGTTTACTCGAGTTGATGGCGTTTCTGAGAAGGCGCCTTTTCTCTTCGTAGGTCCGTCTGAGTTCCTCTGTCGAGGCCCTGTCTCGCTTACGGGCACGTTGGTGTTGCTTTCTTGCCTTAAGGCATGCTCACCGGTGTAGGGCGATGGTCTGGTTCCACCAGTAGACTGCTGCTCGACCGTTGATCGGGCGACTCCTTGGCATCGACGCATCGCTGGCTGCCACCAGGGTCGCTGCCACCTCTTCTGTGATGCCCTCGGCAGTTGTTGACCGGAGCGCTGGTGACCCGCTCATCATCAACTTGAAGATCTCCTCATCAAAGTATTTGCTGTTCCAGCCCATTGGCTGCCTCCATGTGGGTGTCTGACGCCACCCGCTTCTAGGACTGTTGTTGATTTCCCAGATTATAGCTTGATGGTCGCTATTTGTGAACTCTTCATCGACCTTCCATTCGCAGCCTCCTTTTGTTAGGATACTGCTAATGAACGTCAGGTCGATAATGGAGTTTGCGGCTCCTTTGCGATAGGTGCTCGCAGTTCCCTCATTCATGAGAGTGAGGTTTAGTGTTGAGAAAGCCTCAAGCAGTGCTTCACCCCTTCTATCAGACTTACGGCTGCCCCATTCAGTGGACCAGGCATTGAAGTCTCCGCCGATTACAACTGGGTCGTGTCTTCTCACGTCCTTTGCGTGAGTGTCCAGGAAGTCTTCGAACATATCAATCGCAGCACTCGGTGGAGCATAGCAGCTATACAGCTACACCCCTCCTATCTTGGCTCTAACAAACCATGAGGTGGGGTTAGTTGGTAGCTGTTCAAAAGGCAGTCTAGAGACGAATCAACATTACTCAGCTATTAGTTCTGCATAGGTTTTTGAATGCTTAGGACTGTCTCCACGGATTCAATACAGACCCTGATGGAAGAAATCCCGTGAGATCTAGAGGTGCTTCGTAGGAGTATTTTTTATCAGCTGCGACGAGGCATTGCAGTGGAGAAGTGCTGTCCTATCGTGAATGAGGAAATCTATGATATAGATGTATGCAAAGGCGGGCTGAATGAAATAGTCCTGGCAATAATGAATGAAATTTGGCAACAGCGGTAGAATGACAGTGTAAATGGGAGGACGGGCCTACAGATTTATTTACGTGTGTTGGGTTTATTTTAAAAAACAAATTATCTGCTACCCGGGGGCACGGTAATATGAATGTGTTTTTGTTTAAGCGAGAATTGAGTAAAAGAGCAGTGTGTCTGTGCATTGCACCAGAAGACAGTTCTTACCATCTCCTAATGGAGTGTTATTTTTGTGAAGAGTTTGGGGATCGGAATGCAATAAAAATGTAGTTGTTCTGACTGGTACAGTGAGTGAACGTGAGAGGCATGAATATTTGAATAGGTACCACATGCCATTATTTGAGAATGAACGATAAATATGTGCATGAAACGCCTTAGGCTGTATATCGTGGGCACGGTCTCCGATGATATTTATGAAAGCGAAGATTTAGATAGACCTTGCCTAGTTGGGATACTCAGCTTGGTTGCTTACTGTTAATTGTCAATCAGATTTGGCGTTGAGTTGATTCAGCGTATCTTAAGCGTTATGGACGTAGGCGGCCCGTGGTGTTATGTCTAATGATGGGGGGTATGCCACGTTAAACAATAGTTATTTACTGTAGACTTAAATACGCGCGGGAAGTAAAGTACCTAGGATTAAAGGTTGGAGAGAGGCTAAACTTTCGGCCTCACTTACAACATCTAAAAGGGCGCATCGCCGGTTTGGTTGGCATGCTGGTGCGAGTATTTCGCAAAAAATAGGGACTTCACGGGAGAAATTCCTGGCGACCTGGAGGTGCTGCATGGTAGTATCCACTACCGTCTACGGCGGGGTATCCCGTTTACTGGTTGTTTAGTTATAAATGATGAGGTTAAGGATCTTAGTCCACACCATCAGCATGTACTGATCCTGAACAGAATGTATAAAATATGGCAACAACGATGGAATGAGAGTGTGAATGGCAGATGGACGCACATGTTCATTCCGAATATGTGCTTTGCAGCTGCGAATGGATTTGAATTTGGTTTGTACCTTGGGTATTTGCTCACGGGACATGGCAGTATGAATGGGTTCCTGTACAGGCGTGGTCTGGCTGTAGAGGCTAGATTCCCTTCTAGGGCGGAGGAGAAGAGTGCTAAGCACATTCTCGTGGAGTGTGGCCTGTACAGGGACTTGCGCTACTTAGGTGTAAGTGGGATCGTGTTGAATGATAAGGGTGTGTATGTGAGTGGTGTGTTGAGTGTGAGAGAGAGATATGAATGCCTGAATAGATTTTCCGTGGCACTGTTTGAGAGGATAGCGAGAATTGAGCGTGAATGAATATGTGAATTACACGCAGGGTGGCTACAACCAAGTGAAAGACCAAGGTCAATTCCGGTTGTACTTTCGAGTCTTGGCGAACCCGCGTACCTGAGCTGCATTAGCGGTGCCTAGGAATTTACAAGTTTCCTGACCGTAGCTCAATGGGCGGAGTACATACTGAAGTACTCTTAAAACAAAAATTGGTCCTACAGGAATCGGGGTGTCCCATGGTGTTAAAACTGACTGTGCTCGATAATGGTGTGCCGCCATTTGGCAGCAACGTATGGGTTATACCCATGTCGCGGGTATGGTGTCCGGACCGCAGGTTGGAGGTAACTGGCAAACTCTATTATGAATGAAGAGGTTTAGGATCTAAATCAACGCCAGGGGCCTGAATAGAATGTATGAAATTTGGCAACGTCGATGGGATGAGGGTGTGAATGGCAGATGGACACACATGTTCATTTCGGATGTGTGCTTTACGTCTGCGTCTAAATTTGAATTTGGTCTATATCTTAGGTATTTACTTACGGGACATGGCAGTATAAATGGGTTCCCGTATGGGCGTGGACTGGCTGCCGAGGCTAGATGCCTGTGTGAACCGTCGGAGGAGAGTACCAAGCACCTACTCATTGAGTATGCCCTGTACGGGGATTTGCGAGACCTATTGTAGGTGCGTGTGGAATCGTGGTGAATGATGAGAGTGGGGATGTGAGTGGAGTATTAGGTATGAGAGAATGGTATGAATGCATACGCGTGAACGAGTATGTAAATGGCATGCAAGATGGCTACGACCGGGTGAAAGACCAAGGACGATACCGGTTGAGTCTTGGCAAACCCGCGTACTTGAACTGGCTTAGCCGTGCCTAGGGATTTAAAAGATTTCTTATAGTAGCTCAATGAGCGGAGTACAAATCGAAGTACTCTTAAAACAAAAATTGGTACTACGGCAGTCGGGGTACCCCGACAATGGTGAGGAGTCGGTTTGTTAAAATACACTGCGCCCGACAATGGTGAGACGCCTTAGGCAGCAACGTAGTGGCTGTGGTTAATACCCATATCGCGGGTACGGTCTCCGGATGGCTGGTGGGAGATACTTGTAATTATCTCCGGCGCTGTCACTGCTAATGACAGTAGAGGTTTAGATAGTCCTCGCCACCAGCAGGTGGAAAAGTCGGCTTGTAACTGATTACTAACTGCTAATTGGCAGTAATGGTGGTACGTTGATTGACCGTATCTCAATCCCTATAGTCGTAGGCGACTCGTGGTTTAAGGTTGCAGACAACAAGGACACGTTAAACAACGATATATACAATAACTGTAGATATAAACATATTGCCTCACATTAATACCAGCTGTAACAGGGTATTTCAGTATATTTACTATATTAAATTGACTGAGAAGGAACTTTTGAGTTAACCAATCAATTCAAGATTCCACATACGATTAAAGACGTGTTACATCTCTTATTCAAACAATCGTTTCATTTTGAATTTATTATCAAATCAAATTTTTTGAATTTTCATTCCCATCCATCCCATACTTTTCCATTAAGAATAAGATTCAGTCCTATTCTACTCATCTCCCCTTCGATGCATTACAATAAAATTTTCCTTGAATTATTCAATTTTTCATTTTCATATTTTTTTCCTCAAAAAATAAAATCTTGAAAATATTCACCCTCTATTGAAAAATAAATACAAATACAATAAGGATCAATATAAAATAACAAATATTGAGAACAAAAACAAATAGAATCAATTCCATAATAAATAACTTAAAATCACTTTTGAATTTTTAGAAAAATATCTTATGTTGGTCTCGTCCTCCTCAGTTTTTTCCGACTATGTCCTGGGAAATGACGACTTTAGGATGATTTTGTGAAAACTTTTTATTTATAATTTTGTTTTACTTATAATATTTATAATATGCGAGGGTGAAGAGAAATTTCTCTGTGTAGTAACGGAAGTCCCCCCATTAGAAAATTCAATTATCCGAAATAATATACTTTGTTCGATATTGCTATAATTGAAAAGTGAATAATTCCCGTAATGATCGTGTATTTTTCTAGTTATTTTTTTGCTGTTGCTTCTACTTCTTACTGTTTTTATTCTTTAAGCAAAGCTTCACTGTCCAATGTCAACAATTACAACTGTATGGGATTTTCTTGACACTTTTGTAAATATTTATTGTTTACTTAAGTATTATTGAGATAATTTGAAGAATCAATTCAGATAACAGAGTTTAAATGATTTTCGTTATTTCCTTCTATAGAGGAAAAAAAATCCACATTATGCTGGATAATACAGATAATTTTAAGGTATTTTTGGTATAATTTTACTAACTACTTATACCCTGGCACTCCCTCTTTTATCCGATATGTTTTTTTTCTTCTACTTTATAACTTTGTGAATACACTTAAGTAAGCTACTACGTTTAAGAAATGGTTTTGAGATGTTACTTTTTTTAAATTGCTTCATTTATTAGAAATTGATTTATCTGAAAGAAATTGATTTTTGAGCTATTTCTGTTTCGATTTTTTATATACGAAAATTTGCGGTGGGAAGGGGGGGGGAGTTGGAATTTAGAAAATTGTTTTTAGGGAAACAATTTATTATATTTTTATACATCAAAGTTATACATCGACGGAAGCGTTGTTTTTATATTTTGTACGAGGGCTGTTCAATAAATCCTTAGAAAATCCGGAAATTGTGCTTGTAGTGTCGGTAAAGATTTTTTTTGTAAGTAACATTATCGACAGGAAAGCTGTCAAAATTTCAGCTCGATCCATAGCGTAGGTCAATTTCTTTCGTCGATTGAAGTTAACGACATTTATTTGTGCATAACAATGGAAAAAAGCGAGTTTAGGGCTGTCATGAAACATCTCAATTTGAAAGGCTTAAGCCCGAAAGAAATCAAAGCCGAGTTGGATGCAGTTCATGGCACATCTGCACCTGTGTTTGCGACAGTTTACAATTGGGTGAATGAATTTAAACGTGGCCGTTCATACACAAAAGATGAACATCGTTCAGGACGCCCAGTTGAGGTGTCTACTCCTGAAATCATCGACAAAATTCACGATCTGATTTTGAACGATCGGCGAATTAAAGTGCGCGAATTAGTTGAGGCCACGGGCATATCACAAGGTACAGTCGCTTCAATTTTGCATGAAAAATTGTCTGTGAAAAAAATTTCGGCAAGATGGGTGCCGCGTTTGCTCTCAGAGGAGAATAAGCGCAATCGTGCAGTGGATTCTGAGGCTATGTTGGCACTCTTTCATCGCAATCTTGCCGAATTCCTTCATCGATATGTCACTGTGGACGAAACCTGGATACACTACTACACTCCAGAAACGAAGAGACAGTCATCACAGTGGATTTTCAAGGGTGAACGGGCTCCGAAGAAGGCGAAACTGTGCCATCGGCCGGCAAGGTGATGGCCGCGGTCTTTTGGGATTCGCAGGGCATCATTTTTATCGACTACTTGGAAAAAGGAAAAACAATAACAGGAGCGTATTACGCGTCGTTATTGCAACGGTTGAGCAAGGAAATCAAAGAGAAACGCCCACATCTGAAGAAGAAAAAAATCCTCTTGCATCAGGACAATGCGCGTGTGCATCCCTGCGCTGTTTCCATGGCCAACGGTTCACTTCCAACGAGGACGTCATTGCTCAAATGGATGAGTATTTTGCAGAACTTCCGAAATCCTATTTTTTAGACGGGATAAAAATTTTTGAAAAAGTGTATAGAGCTAAAAGGAGATTATGTTCAAAAATAAAATTTTTTTTTTAAAACACAGTTTTTTTCCATCTTTTTCTAAGGACTTATTGAACGACGCTCGTAGCAATGCTGGAAGGTTTCAACTAGAATCACATTCAGGAATTCAGTTACAATCCTTTGAATGTAACGTCAGTACTTAAATAACGTATTTTCAAGGGCATTTTATACAAAATCTTCTAAGACAAGAAATACAAGCTATTCTGTGGTGACTACATGTTGGCATTGCCAAATGGAACTGGTATATAGTTAGTGAGGGCAGCAATTCGGGGTAATTAAATTTCATATTTGCTTATTTTAGTAAGTTAAACCGAGGACTTGGAAAAGGGTTTGTTGTGTCGAGGAGCCCCAAAATATAATGAGTCTTTATTTAAAAAAATTCCGGATAAAGTGACATTCATTTAAAATGTGGTGAATAGTGAGTTGAATGCCACAGTAATGATATGACCAATCTGGGTTCTATAAAGTCTCCTTGTCCCGAATTTTGGAAGGGCTATTAATTAGATTGGCTTTACGGTATTTGGTCGTTCGTATTTTCAAGTGTTTTTATTATTTTAACGAACAAAAAATCATACGGACGTAGTTCAGGTGAACTTTTTTTTGATCCTTTCAATGACTACTCATCAGCTTCAATTTCAAGCGTTGGTTAGATTTCAGATGAGCTAACACCCGTTTTAAAGTTTTTTATGGTGAAAGCTTCTCTAAACTTGGATCCACTTCCACTGCATCTTGGCCTTCCAAAAATCCTTCATACCACCAATAATCATGTGCTCTTAATAAGAAATATTATTTCCTACAGGCTCGTTGAAATTTTTCTTAAGTCAAACTCGCTTTAAATTTAGTTTTTCCATTTTTCTAAACGTACTGCAAAAACACAACTTTGCTTGTATAAAAACTTGTACTGCATATATATTATAGAAAGAATATTATCGGATCACTTTCAGTGACGCTCATCTCGATACTATTCCGCCATATCTCGTATATGTGAATTTAATCCATTTCATGGTATGTAGTCAAAGAGTAGAGATGTTAATTGGAAAGCGATTATGAGAAATTGGTGTTACTATCATCAGTAAAATAATGAATTGAATTACAAGTACAAGCCTAACAGATCATTATTGACAAATTTAAAAAAATATCCCCTAAAAGGCATTATAAAACTAATTAATAAAAAATTTCTAAATCAAAAACAAACCAAATCTAATAATTTTCTACTTTTTTATTGATTTTGTAAGTATTTTCTTCTTTTGAAGAGAGAAATTCAACGTTAACGTCCATCTTTAGCCAACCGAAATAGTATAATTTGGGTTGTTCGGAAAGTAATTTCCAGTCTAAAATGAAAGAAGATTTCCTTATAGTGAATTGAATACTTTATTCAATTAAATATTGTACAGTCTGATCCAATATCCTTTACCATCTTTCTGGCAGTAGCATGATTCCCTGCTCATAAAATTTTTATTCCTTGCAGGCAAAAAACTGATCCAAGTGATTTTTGACCTCCTCATTTAAATTAAACGTTTTACCATCTAAAATTATTTTATAGAGACCGAAACAAATGATAATCGGAAGGTGCTAGCTTTGGAGGGTTTAGTGAGTGTAGCAGTATATCCTATCCAAGCTCTAAAAGCTTTTGCTAAGTACAATCAAACTTGTATGTGGTTTCGTATTATCCTGTTGGAACACTATACCTTTTCTATTGACCAATTTTGGCCGTTTTTCTTTAAGTGAATCATTCAATTTGTCCAACTGATGACAGTACACTTCAGAATTGATCATTGTATTGCTCGGTAGAAGCCCAAATTAAACGATTCCTTTGAAATCCCACCAAAGCATAACTTTTTTTTGATGAATATTGGCTTTCGAAGTGCTTTGAGCCGGTTCATCTTTTCTACTCCAGGATCTTTTGTGCTAAACGTTGTTGTAGACAAATCATTTCTCGTCCCCAGTAATGATACGCTTCCAAAATTGATTATTTTATGGGCGTTTGAGAAGCAAATCACAAACGTCAATGCGACGGTACAATTTTTTTTTCCGTAAGAAGATGGGGAACCCATATGTCGAGCTTTGAGACTAAACTTAGCCGTTTCAAATAATCATGAACGGTCGAATTTGGTAAATTTAATTTTTCAGAGATCTCACGAGTTGTTATTTGGCGGTTTGCATCAATTAATGCCTTTATTTTGTCTTCGTCAACTTCAACTGGCCAGTTTTGGTACTGGCGCTCATTACAAACATCTTCTTCATACACATTGGATAATTTTTTTTTGCTTAAACAGCATTTTTATCGTTTCTATAGTAAAAAAGTAAAATATGCCGAAAATGCTATTTGTAACTTTCCATATTTAAAAGATGGTTTCAACCAAAAACTACTGTGCAAAATCAATCGAATTTTTTCACAAGCAAGCCTTGCTATATCAGCTATCAAAATACATATGATTATGGGGCTTCAGTATGAAGTTGGTTATGAAAAAATACTATTAAGTCCTCAGTTGGGAAACAACAAAATTACTTTCCGGACAACCCAATATTATAAGAAAATTATCTTAGTTTTTTTAAAAGTTGTTATTTTATTTTATTTTTATTTTATTTAAAACATTACCTTTTGTTAGCCATTTCTGGCAACTACAATATATTTGTGTCTACTGTTATGCCTCTTATATTTTACAAGAATTTAATTATATTTTAAGAAAATAAATTTTCAACAAAATAATTCAAGTTTCTTGGGAAAAATTTTATTAGAAATAATCTTAAAGGATAATATCTGGGACTAGGATTAAAGGAAAACAACCTAGGACATCCTATCGCCAAATGACCATTAAAATAATTATATTTCAGTACTAATCACACTCGAAAGGATAACAAGCAAGCAAATAAACAAGCATAATTTCAATATTATCTAGTCTTCAACTTATCTTTGTTAAACAATTTAATTTACTAATAGTAGTTTATCGAATAAAAAAAAAGAAAGTATTGACTCACAAATTTAGAAGAAAAAAACGAGTATCTATAAAGAAAATCAAATCACTTTTCTCTTACAAAAAACTGTACTTAAAAAAATTTTCAGGTTCATCAACTTTACATAAAATTGTCATAAAAACACTAAGGATTTTCCGACACTTTTTCCAGGTACAGAAAATAATAATATTTATTTAATCGAATTTCTGTTGTGATTTAATTCACTTCAGAATCAATTTATTCAGACACGAGCGAACAACAATACTCGTAATGGAAATGTTCCCAGTTGCTTTTTCAGATTAATTTACTGTCGAATATTTATTTTGCCAGTAATCGAATATGAAAAATATTCTGCGGCAGAAGTAATTAATTTATCCACAATTCAGGCCATACCAACCGGAAATTAGAAATAGCACTTTTTCCTGTTATACGAGAAAAGGATGAGATGTAAAAAAAAAGGAAAATTTATTTGATTTTTTATTCATTTATTCATTTATTTTGTTTAGAATTACTCCTCCTCTTTCTTGCGCTTAAAAAGTGAAAATTAATTAAATACCATCAAGTGTAGCTGAATTGAGTGAAAACAATTTTTCTAATTAACCCGGAAATTATGGGTAGAATTATTTATCCAAACGCATATTTTATGCCTTTTTAATTTTTTTCTTCATTGAATTTTTCTTTTTAACTTTCAATTATTTATGAATATGTTAATATTAAAATAGAAAAAAAACATGTTCGTAAAGGAGTTTCCGAAAAGGGAAATAGTTATTTTTTAATTTTATTTAATTTATTTATTTCTTTTCAAAAATTCAGAACATAATTTTTTTATAAAGTTTTTACAATTATTGATGGGTTATTGTTATGGTAATATCTGAAAAAAAAACGTAAATTTTATCCTATTTGAAGAACTATTTACGAATGTTGTTCTCAACAGCAGTGTCCTTTTTAGCAAATTTCTTTATTGCATTGATTTTAGACATAATGATTGGAAGCTAAGTGAATAGAGAATAAAAACAACTTTATAATATGCCATCGGACACATGGTATATTTAAAAACATCCCAAAATAGTACTTGAAATTGATAATAAAAACTTAGAGGCCTTTAACTAACTTATATAAATTATAAATTATATAATTAAGCGCATTTATTATAGATGGAACCACAAAACATTTTTTTAAGAGGCCCTGATAATTATTAAGGAACCAAAATTTTGATTAATATACAAGAACTGTAACGACAAAGATTCTTACTATTAGAAGTTTCGAATGGAATTTTTTTACCAGCTATTTGAGTTTAAACAATAAGGACTGACTATAATAGGATATTCATGCAAGGGGGTAATTTTGAGTAAAAGATCAAACTATGAGCTGTAATGTGACTTATCTGTCGTTAAACATAAAACCAAGTGTCGCCCACGACAATAGGGATTGAGTTACGCTTAATCAACGCACCACCATTACTGGCAGTTTACAGTCAGTAACCAGTTACAAACTGATTACTTCAACTGTTAGTGGCGAGGACTATCTGAACCTCTATTGTCATAAGCAGTGACAGCACCCGAGATGATTACCAATATCTCCCTCCAGCAATTCGTAGACCGTACCCGCGATATGGGTATCAACCACAGCCACTACGTTGCTGCCTAAGCGCCTCACCATTGTCGGGCACAGTGTGTTTAAACAGCATGGGGCACCTCGACTCCCGTAGTATCAGTTTTTGTTTTAAGAGTACTTCGGTTTGTACTCCGCTCATTGAGCTATGGTAAGGAATCTTGTAAATCCCTAGGCACCGCTAAGCCAGCTCAGGCACGTGGGTTCGCCAAGACCTGAAAGTACAACCGGAATTGACCTTGGTCTGTCACCCGGATTTACACAGTCATTCAACCACCATTCTTGCTCTCCTCTCAAAAAGTGTCACGGCAAATCTATTAAGGCATCAACACTCTCATCATTCACCACGATTCCGAATGTACCTATGTCACGAAAATCCCTGTACAGGCCACACTCAATAAAAAGGTTCTTGGTACTTTCCTCCTCCGACCCACAAGGAAATCTAGCCTCCGCAGCTAGACCATATCTGGGACCACAAGATCCCATTCATACTGGCTTGTCCCGTGAGTAAATACCCAAGGTACAGACTAAATTCAAATCCATAAATTATGAGCAATAAAAAGTGCCTTCGGATTTTGTTGAATCAGCGAATCTGAGCTTGGCCTAGGAATACATGGTTCCTTAATGTAGCTCTATGAGTAGAAGTACATATCATGTTCTCTTTAAATAAACAGTCGCACCAAGGAACGTGGTAGTGCCTTCTGACTGTAACGTGATGGCTGTGGTTGGTACCCATATGTAGGCACAGTCTTCGGATTGGTGGTGAGCGATATCAGTTATGTAGGTTTTTTTTATCAAAGTAAGATGGAAGTTACCGATAGATAAATTGTGACACTTTAACCCACTAAAAGTATCTTACTTTGTCATTTTTGTATATCTTCCCATGAAGCCACCATCAAAAATTACTTCGTGGGGCAGGGATTGATTGTAATCACCAAGATGCTGTATTCCCTCTGCCTGTTTCGTTCTCACTCATTCCGATATAGTCTTTTTAGTATTGTTGTAGCAAATACATCGACAGCCCATGTGACTATCCTCGAGTCCAACATGAACATGGATTTGGTTGCAGTAAATGAAAACTGGGCTACAATCCAATTTAAAACGGTACTGGTAAGCCCGGAAATAAGCATGTCTGGTCAAAAAGTGGGATAAGTTGTATCCAACATCACCATGTCGATGGTCCACCGCCGGGATAAGACGATGTGTCTATCTGCCATCGGCAGCAATGTCCAAACGCTTTCACCACTGCCTCCTGGATTTATCTCTTTTCATCGTATGAGTCTCGAATTGCTCCACCGCGTTACTCTAACCTCTCCGGCGGTATAGCCTCTATCGCTCATCTGCCAGAATTTCAATCTATATTAGTTCTATTATAATACAAAGGCCTTTCTATAATTCCCTTCGGAATGCGTAGGCTATCCTCAATGCGCTGTTACGGTACACTAAGCCCACTCCGTGTATGAAGGGTCTAATCAACTCATCCACCCAAATTGGAAAAGCATACAGTAGGATTGTCATATCTACGGTCGCTAACAGGGTCCTTCTACTCTGCATGCATACCACAAAGTTCGACATTAGTATAACAGGTGTACGTGAAACTTCAGCTTCACGTCAATCATCACCGCCAGGTACTTTAGCGATGGCTCCATTTAGCGATGGTTCCGCTCGCAATAAGGACTCCATCCGTCTTATTATGCGCAACCTGAAGGCCAACTGCCTCAAGCTTACATTGAACTGCATCAACATTCTTATTACTGATCCGTTCTATTTTGATGATACTCGCAAGCTCTGGGATATGGAGCTTAAAAATACCATCATAAATCTCATTGCACAGCAGAGGGCTCAAAAATAAACCCTGTGAGACCCCCTAGTGATCATGTATAACCTCTCCCAACTGTTCGTCCGGTATAAAAGAATTCTTCTACTCAGGTAGTCTTTTATTATCTTTTGAATATATTCCGAAAAACATTTTGAGCCGAAAGCCTCAGGAATACAGTTCCATCTCGCCAAGTTGAAGGTGTTTTTCACATAAAGGATTATGAGAGCGCAGTACTTTATGAAATCTCTTTTCTACCTATTGCCCTTAATGGCTCTCAGCACAGTGCTGGTAACCACATGTATAACATCTAAAGTGATCGTGTCCTCCTGTAGACATATTGGCATTTATAGAAGTCCTTCTGCTCTTCGGTGAATTCCTCAAATCGATTGCATAGGTTACGCTTGAGGAGATTTCCCGCCGTATCCTGAAGATGAATTTGTCGGTAGGATGAAAGATTCACAGGTGGCCCCTTTTTTTTGGAAGTAGTACAAAGTGTTGCCTCTTGCAAAGCTAAGTAAAAGTTTTCTTCCTTAGGCAAATATAAAACACATTCAAAATAAAAATTCTGTACTGTATGTTAGGGCAGGTCGGAACTGCCCTCAAAGAACCTTTCAGGCTCTTCATAACTATTTGATACGGTCTCCTCTATGGATTGTTGTATTTTTTATTAAAGAAAGGTTCTACTCGTGTCAAATGTAGTTGAGTTAGTGGGTCAGACCAGATGGATGCGCAAATGATTGGTTTTTTAATGCATACAATAGAAAGAAAGGTATTCAGAGATGTTAGAAGGAAATGTTAGTGTAGCTTGGAAGCGACTTATCATCATCGAAATTATGTTCGCGTAAAACCCACATGGAACCGACATTTGTAAAGAAAGAAATAGTAGATTTCACCAGAGGCTATTCACCATCAAATGGGGACAAATGTTAGGTCAATGGGTGAACGAAGATAACGATAGTTGGCTGGTAGTAAGTTATTATAAGGCTGGAGTTGACCTTAATGGGAGTATCCCAAAGCATATGCAGATGGCCCGTTGTATTTATATCTAACGATAGGTATGCCACGTTAAACAAAAGTACGTTACTGTATTAGTGTATGTGTTTTACCCAAGTTGAGAAATAATTTATGAGGAATGGCATAATTATTCTAAGGTCAGAAGCTTTAAATGGAATTTACGTTCAGATATTTATGGTGCCATAATCTAGACTGACTAAAATAGACTCCCTTGATCACCCATATCTTTATGCAGTTTACCTTCTCCATAATATTTGCAGTTCGTTCCGCTTGACGCTAAATATGAAAATAGGTTAAGCTTTCCAACAAAATTTATTTCTCCCAGTACTCGATTTTGTTTTTGATGAGGTCAGTTGCCAATTTGGTATTTTCTCCAAACAGTGTAAACACATTTTTTGCAAATTCTTATAAATACAAAATGAAGGAATATTTTTCTTTTAATTTATCATAGAAGATAATGCAATCCAATAAATAAAAACACCTTCTCTCTCTTCATTTATTTACTCTGCAATTGAATATTATAAAAAAAAAAATTCTAAAAACAATTTTTGCTATTTTTGCTAGCTTTTTAAAATCAGCATCTCCCATGTATATGTTAGATGGAAAACTTGATGAAATTGTGAAAAATATTTGAAATTTTTAACTTATTCACTTCTTCGGATATAGTTTAAACAGCACCAAATGTGTAAATTTGTTAAACACTTAATAGAACGGATAAAGTTTATATGAAAATAGTATTTAAATAATTGAATGGGGAAATGGTACTATAAAAGGGGGTGAAAAGTGAGTGGAATATTCGTAGAACTAGCAGCAGATTTTTAGCTGCGTCAGCTGGATAAAATTGATTTGCAAAGCTTGCTTGCTGGCTTAGTATATGTGAATAAAGATTGTAGGAATAAAAGTGCATAGCCAAAAGAAGTGGAATAGTTAAGAATCGGGTAGAAATAACTGATCGCAATGGTGTCCCACTTCAAGCGGTAATTGCGTTATTTCCGACAATAAAACGTTCAACTACCGTAACAAATTAAAGTGTGGGTGTCGCATATATAAGCGCATATCTTTTTAAGGAGGAGACAAATACGAGAAGAAAGTAAAGCCGGTGGGAAGAATGATTCAGTACCGGAAAGAAGGTGGGTAAAGATGACTTTAGAAGCCTGGCATAAAACCATGGAGGTGGGGATAGGAGTTTCTCGACTACTGGTTGCTGTGCAGTTTTTACAGTTTAAATCCAACGAGAAAAACTGCAAGTTTGTTCACAACGCGAACATTCTGGATATTTTGCATCAGTGCAGATTTTTAAAAGTGATTTGATTTCCTTTGTTGTCCGCTGCAAGGATTTGTGCAACGAAACGAAAAGTGAAATGAAAACTTCATTTTTTCAGAAGAAAAACTTGCTAAGGCATGCATTTTTACCGGAGTAAAAGCGCAACTAAAAATCGAGTGCAACATTTCGGTCAAAAATAACTTTCGCATATACGAAAGGTCCCGAAAGGAGGGGACCAGCCGGCACACATACGGCACAGCAACTCGACGTATTAAATACGGAAATGAATTTATTCGTTTATTGTGAAACTTTATAAATGGTCAAGGATTTATTGTTTTTGATGTCATATTTCGATTTTCAAAATAATTGGCCTCAGTTGCACTGCGCGGACTGTGCTATTTGTTCATTATTGGTAACAATTCACTCATTTTCACTTTGTGTAAAGTTGATTATTCTTCGTTCAAAAATTTTCTTTAACATATTTATTATGATTGTTGTTGTAAACTTTTCTTTACTCTCAAAAAGAATTTATTAAATTATCAAATAGGAAACATTTAATTTGGTTGTTTTTTATGGTAATTTTTACAAAATTTCGTATGATTTTTCTAGGAGCAACTAGTATAAAATTTCCAGTTTGCACAATAATTTTGAATAAATTTGCTTCAAGCAAACAATTAAGCATACTTTATTAGTCCAGTCATTTTAGGATTTAATCTCTACACAAGTGAATTTTACATACCTTTATTCGGACATTAAAAAGAACGTTTAAAAAACCCATTTGAAAATTGTTTATGCATAGTGAGTTGTTCCAGGGCATACGTCGAATATCTCGTTTTTTGTTGGTTTTTTTTGTAAATAAGTCAATTTCTATTGGTTGTATGCTAATTTAAGTTCTGAAAAAAAAGAAAATTTAATACAAAAAAGGTTGTATGCATTTTTTACGTTCCACAAATAGTTTCTGGGCGTGGTTAGTGCTTGGATGGGTGACCGCTTGGGAACACCACGTGCCGCAGGTTTTACCGTGTGTGTGTCGACCGACTCACACTCGGTAGGTAGCGGGTTCGATTCCCGCTGCCGCCATCTCGGCATGGTGCCGGGGTGACAGGCCGACTACAAGCCTTATATGTAGTCCGTAGGGTCCCCCAACGTCACTGGAGGTTACTTCGCTGGCCTGATAAGCCGCAAGCTATAAAAAAACCACCTATCAAGAAACAGCACAAGAAGAATCAACCGGACCGTACCTCAGGCAAAAACTCATCTTGTTTTCATCGAACAGCCCGAA
Organism: Atherix ibis; assembly: GCA_958298945.1. Classification (NCBI taxonomy): domain Eukaryota; kingdom Metazoa; phylum Arthropoda; class Insecta; order Diptera; family Athericidae; genus Atherix; species Atherix ibis. The sequence goes on from OY282609.1 coordinate 51,398,076, forward strand.
TAGGTACCTGGAACGTGCGGGACGGGACTCTCTCCCAAAAACTTCTCGACTGGCTTCTCTCCCAAAAAAAAAAAAAAACGCTACCACCTCGATATCCTGGCAATCTCCGAGACAAGGTGGAAACATCAAGGGAGCCCTCACAACGCAGACGGGTAAACGAACACTTCATCTACAGTGGAAACGACAGCGGCCACCATTGTGGAGTCGGATTGATCCTATCGGCCAACGCAAAAAAAGAGATCTCTCATGGGCTACAAAACGGTCTCCGACCGTCTTCTGACAGCCAGGTTCCACTCGAAGTTCCGAAACATCACATCGTGCAGTGCTATGCCCCAACCGAAGTAGATGATGACGCCAACAAAAGGAAGCCTTCTACCACCAACTAGAGACGTGTATTCTCCGTGCCGCTATATGCTCTATAGGAGCGACTGTGTCTCATGACTATGTGTATATGTGTTATAATGTAGAAATGAAACCTGCCAAATAAAAAAATAATACAAATAGTTTCCGAGATATTAAGACGAGTTGGTGCATTCGTTTCTGCGCCAATTTTCAAATGGAATAGGCGCCATTTTTAAAATAATTTTAAAAAATGATCTTCCATACTTTATCAGTGGGATTTCAAAATAATTTTGTAAAACCCTTATGATAAAATTTAAACAATTTGATTTTAAAAATTCTCAAAGGTTGGTTAAAAACCCTCTGATATTTTTAATGAAATTTTGAGAGATCATACTGAGATTTTCAAAAAAAAAAATATTGTATGCCAATATTATTCTCGATTACCAATTTGTTTTCCGTTCAGAACACTCCACAATCTAATAATATCTAGGAACAGACGTGTTCCTAGATATATCACATTCTTTTGATCGGGTTGGCACCCTAGACAGATGGTGTTCCTCAAGGTAGTTTTCTTCGTCCACTCTTATACAATATTTATACCTTTGATATCCCAACTAATTCCAAAACTTTGACTGCCATCTATGCAGACAATACCGCTATTCTTACATGCTAAGAGGTCTAGAGTGAAAGTAAATTTTATGTGAACTTTACTCTCTGTAAACATCCACCCATTCCTATATTACTTAATGGCAACATTATTCCACAAAAAGACAAAGTACGCTAGTTGGGACTAAACGTAGACTAACGACTTACTTGGAACCGTGACACGAAATTAAAAAGACTTGACATTAACAGACGTTATCGCGTACTGCTGAGACTACTAAACAATAGATTAAAGAACGAGCTTTTAATATACAATACAATTTTAAAACTGATCTGGCCATGTTGAATAAAACTCTGGGATTCAATTCCTCTTTAATTCAATTCCTCTTTAATCAAATCCCATCAATCCAAAATCCTCCAACGGACCGGCGATACCACGAAAAAGGACAATTGTTGAAGATTATTTTTTATGACTACAGTCGTTTAAATCCTTAAATCCTCGGTGGAATTAAAAGCCCACCTCTATCGAGCCCGACGGACTGGAATTTCGAACAGGACTGTAAAAAGGAGATAAGTGACAACCAGAATTAGATCATGGCAATCAGTCGTTAAGCCGACCTTGACCGTATCTGCGTCTAAAAATCGCTTGCCTGGGGCCCGTGAGCCTATCAAGTGGACTGATCAGATGGAATGATGCCATCTTTTTTGTTGAGTAAAAATTTAAACTCCACATAAGCCATGGATGGTTTTTTGCTTGGATTAAAGAATAGGTGGATAGGCCCGTACGTCAGATTTTTGTACATATATACGCATTTTTCTGGCTTAATAATTGCAGAAGCGGAGAAAAATCTTAATGCTTGTATACTTTTGTATAAATTTTTTTTATATAGATATGGCACCTAGTTTTCGTAATAGAAATTTATTGAATTCCAAAAACATAATTAATATTCATTTTAACTCACTTTTTCCAAACAAAAAATATAATTTAAACACGACAGAAGGCTACATTTATTTTTTCGAATCTTCTGGCATTTATTATTTATTTCGTAAATATCAAGCGCCACAATTTTTTTGACTTTCGAAAAGTTTTAAGACACGCCATTCTCCATGAAAGTGGTAGCATACCGAAACGCTTGCATACTTTTGTTATTTTTGAAGTTGTTATTTTGACACTTATCGGAAAGTGCAAGTAAAAGTGTGGTTTTTATCTTTTTTGAAGTATTTACGAAAAAGTAAGTATGTATATAAATAGTGGTTAAAAAGTGAAAAGTTCGTCATTCAAAAATTTGTAAACAAATGTGATGTTGACAGTTCAATATTTACCAGAAAATAGTTCAGTGCCGGCGTACGTAAAGTGAGTGTGTAAGATAATTTAAGGGAACATATTTTAATAGCGCAAGAAAAAAAACAACAAAACCCAAAATATTAAAAAATCTATTTGTTTACGCATAAATGACATCACATATGAAAATGGTTTTAAACGAACTGGCTTCAACCGCATACTGAAGTTTAAAATTGGCCCCCACTGATTTACGCCGTTTCTGTTATTTTGCATATGTGTACGTTCTTACGAATGAATTGCCAACAATATTTGTGCAGCATTTTTGTGTAGAGGCCTATCCAGTTCTACTATTATCTAAGGTTTTTTGTTAGACGAAAGAAAGGCGAGCGACTGTCAAAATATTGAAATTTCGCTAATCATACGCATTTTTTTCTTGTGTATGATTAGCCTGAAAACTAAAAGGGTAAATGTATTGAACTGGCCGCCGTTTAGTCCTAATCTGAATCTTATCAAAAAAGAAGAGGACCGCAATGAAATTTAGAGTGACCAGGATAAACTCAGAGACAAGTCAACAATTGAAAATGAAATTAAAGGAGGCTTCGGGGTTCATAACTGCAGCATGTTTTAAACAATTAATAATATTAATAAAAAATCTTTGTCAAACTATGTTGAATTTTCAGTATAATAAATGTAATAATTTTTTTTAACAGGTATTGAAAAATGTTTGCAAATTTTCTTATTGTTCCGTATTTGAAAAAAATTTAAGGAAAAAGTTAAATTCATTTTTTTAAATTCTTCCCTTTAATAAGAAGTATTTTACTGTCTTATTTAAATAAAAAAATAATAATTTTACGAAACCAAACATATTTATTTTCAAAGATCAAAAGTAAGCACATTTTTTTTGGCCAGCACTGTACGAGGTCTGTTCAAAAAGTATCTCGAATTTTGAATTTCCGCGGGTTAAGTATATTCGATTTTCGATTTTTTTGTAGCATTATGTTAGTACTCATGTCTCTCACTTATACCGACAATGTCGGCCATTTTGAATATTCAGTTAATTTTTGACAGCTGCTTTGCTTGCACGTGTTTTGGCTCGTCTTCGATTTTTGCCCATTCCAAAAAAAAGGATGAAAGAATCTGTTTACGGAACAAGAAAAAGTCGCAGGGGCCAGATCTAGGGAAAACGGTAGCTGCGGCATTATTAGTGTGTTGTTTTTTGGCCAACGATGCGTGAGCAGGGGCGTTATCATGGTGCAAAGGCCAATTTTTGTTCTTCCACAAATCCGGGCGTTTCTGGCAGATTGCTTCGCGCAACTTGCGCATAACTTGCAGGTAATATTCTTTATTGACTATTCTACCCTGTGGCAAGAACTCATGATGTACCGCACCCCTGCAATCGAAGAAAACTGTAAGCAAAACATTCATATTCGACCGAACTTGGCGCGCTTTTTTCGGTATTGGCTCGTGCGGGATAATTGAGCTTCCATTGGGATGATTGAGCTTTGGTTTCCACGTCATAACTATAAACCCATGATTCGTCAGCAGTTATGACCCTCTGGAGCAAATTTGGGTCGTCGCGGACAGAGTCCAACAACTCCTTACCAATGTTAATGCGATGCTGTTTTTGGTCGAAAATGGGCAAAAATCGAAGACGAGCCAAAACACGTGCAAGCAAAGCAGCTGTCAAAAATTAACTGAACATTCAATATGGTCGAACTTGTCGGTATAAGTGAGAGACATGAGTACCAAAATAACGCCATAAAAAATATTAAAAATACGTAATCCGCGGAAATTCAAAATTCGCGATACTTTTTGAACAGACCTCGTATTTATCTTAAGTTAATGCTTTTGGAACTCCTCCAACCATGGAATACATTTTTTTACACTTGAAGTGTTCGTATTTTATGAACATTCAAATTTTTCCCACTTTTCCTAACATTTTAAGCTATGATATTATAAATCTTTAACAATCAACTTTTTTCATGGATGAGTACGAACTGTTCTTATGTGAAATTTATTTATTCCTGCACTCGAAGGTGAAAATAATTTGGGGACATTATCTTAAATCGAAATTCGTTCTATTTTACGAGTACTACGGATATTTTATTGCTAGAATCTTCGTCAATGATATCTTTTATTCTAGAGCAGAGTAATTTGAGTGCAGTTGCTATTTCTCCGACACATCAGAAAGACTCCGAGTAGATCGTTAAATAAAATCGAAAAGTTTCTTCTCTGGATTTTTATCAACCAAATTTTTGTTGATGTGTCATTGAAATAGGTACCATTCTATTTTTTGTTGAATTGCAAGTCATTTCTGATTGGAGATCCTGTTTTATTAAAGCATATTAACAGACAACTACCATAGATAGTTAAATAATATTGGTTATTGTTATACGATTACTATTCGTTTTCGTTTGTTTTCTTTAAATTTCTGTTATTGATGGAATGAAGTATCCGTTTTCCTATTGTGTAAGGAAGAGCACTTACGAAAAAAGGACTTTCGCCCGTGAACAAATTAAAGCTGGCGAAGATATGTTATATCTAAAATGAAAGCCATAAATCACTTTTTGCGCAAATCTAGCGATTGGCAGATAAGAAATGTAAGGAAAAATCCAACGAAACAGAGATGATTCCTTCTCAAGTAGGATAGTTAGGAAAGCTAGTTATAAAAATGGTAGCTGTACAAATTTTGATATGACTGTGGAAATTACTTACAAGAAATCTAATAAACATAAAATAAACAAATAAATATAAAAACACAATCGAATACGACAACAATAAATTGACATAAATCTATCTAAATAATATTTTTATAAGTTAAACATTGTAGCAATAGTGGTTGTAGCATGTGTGTCTTGATTTGCTATTGTATAAGATAATGTCTTAAATGAAGTTAGCATTAAGGATATAGCAAAAAAAAATGTGGGATTCTTTTGAAAAGATAGAATTATGGAAAAACAAAATTTCCGATTTTCTAGGGGGTTTCGTTAGTGATTTTCTGTTTTTCGATATTTCTTCTTCATGAAATGATTTAATTTCAGAGAAAGGTATTGTAAGGAGTTCTAAAGAGTTCATTTCCATTCATTTGAGTAGAAATTTTTTTGGATTAAAATATATGTAATTATTAATAGTAATTTTAAATAATAGCAAAGGTTTCTATTAACTTTATAGGAGAAATTATGAATTTAATAAAAGTTATTCTAAAAGTTCCGTCCGTTGCCAAACTTTCTGAAATATTTTTACTGCCGTGATGCTATAGAGTATCTCGTTGCTTTTATCTCATAGATCTTATAATTTTTTTAAATGATTTTTTAAAGAAAATTCATATTTTAATTGGAGTAAAATAGAATCAAGAATAAATTTGTAAATTAATTTAGTATATTTTGTGTTCCGAAAACTTTGGTGTGAAGATATTCTGAGTCAAATTTAAATGACTCACAGCTCACTATACCTCATATAAAAGTACTTAAGGAATGTTATTTCAAGTAACATTAGTACTGAAATGTAAATTCTCAGTGCGATGATACTTAAGGCCCGGCTGATTGCTGCTGTCGTTCAGTTTGACAGTTGGATTATGTTTAGCGTCCTAGCTAACACTGGCACTTAACCAAAGCAAGGTCTACCTTGTCTTCTGGAATCAGAAATAGAGCCACTGTAGACTTTCCGGGCAAAATATTCCCAATATATGGATTAAGTGTACAGCCCATCGTAGCTTGTTGAACTTAATTTTATTTAAAACCAAGCAGTCTCATTAATGTTCCAAGCGCTCATCTTTAGATAGGCTCATGAATAATCCATCCTAATGTAGAGGCTAAAATTCGAAGGATCCTCCCTTCAAACGTGAACAGTGGTTTGCAATAGTTATTGCTGAGAACCCAAGTTTGCGAAGAAAACATTATTACTGGATTCATAAATAAAGCATGGTCTTCTGGGACTATAAAAAGAGCCACTGTTGAATTTCGGACAAAATCTTGCTCATCTATACGAAGTAAGTATTCAGCCCACCGCAGCCTATTGAGCTTATGTGTAATTGCATCCATAGCCGGTCGGTTACAGTAGTGGTCCAGGACATTATATTGAAATTAGTTCCAGAATCATACATACTCATGGGCCGTGGACCGGAGTTCATAATGGTTTTTGCTGAGAAGCCAAGTTGCTGATGAATACATGGGGACTAGTAAGACTAGTGTCTTAAAACAGCTTCAAATATATGCCGTTGACTGTAAGCAGCCGTGTACGGATTTGTTCCTTCATGTCGTTATAGGCTGGGATGCTTCACTCCAGATAGAAAAATTATTTAACTCTTTCAACGCTTTTTTTGTTTTAGTAAGGCGGAATCCATCGAAAGACAAAGTGTGGGACTTTAACCCATTAAAACCTTCTTACTTGGCGCATTTCTACATCTCACCACGGATTCACTGTCAGGCGTCACTTCGTCTCGAAATCACTACTCTGGTGAATTATTACTGTCGTTTTCTTTTACGCTTATCTAGACACAGTATTTTTAAGACTGTTGTCGCAAAAACTTCGACAGACTCCAAAGCTATTCTCGAGTCCAACATCAGGGACACTATATTCTCCGGTGTCAGGCACTTTTGAGCCTCTTTTGTTTTTGCATTGATTTGCGGGCGCAGTTAAAAAACACGTGCTCCGCGCTCTCCATCATCCCAACATAAGTTGGGCACATTAGGCTAGAATCCAATTCAAAGCAAAATTGGTAAACCCGAAATGATCAGTGTCCCGTCATAAATTGTGCTAAATAGTAACTAAAATCACCATGTCATCGGTATATTCACGGATCCACTGCCGAGATATGCCATTGGTGGCATCATCCCAACGATTTTGCCACCTCCATTTGGACTCGTTTCTTTCATCCATACATGCCACGGATACATGCCGTAGATTAACGTCAAGCCGACCTCTCCAGCGGTACAGTTTCTGCCTCTCTTCTCCAGCATTCCAAACGATATCATTCCGGCAACAACACAAATGGCCTGGTAAGACACTGTTCGGAATGCGCAGACCACCTTCAATGCGCTCCTACGGTAAACTGAGACAACTCCACGTATATAGGTTGCTCCAATTAACCCATCCGCCCATATTAGCGTAGCATACAGCAGAATAAACCAAACCATGATCGCCAACAGCGTCCTCGTACTCTTCCTGGGTCCCCCGTGGTTCGACATTAAACGCTTCAGCGCTATCATTATCCCAGCAGCCTTCTCACCAACATATAGTAGGTGCTCCTGAAACCACAACCTTACATTAATCATCACTCCTAGGTACTTTAGAGATGGTCCCGATAGCATCTGATGTTAGCCATTCCTAATGGTGATGTTCTCTCTTGTATTCCTGCCCGTGATTAGGACTGCTTCTATCTTATGGTCCACAAGGCTAAGATTAGCTATCAGAAGCCTACTTTGAACTGAAGCGGGCGTCTTATTACAGATCTGTTCTATATCTTCTACGCATTTGGCCATTATGAGCTCAGGGAACATTATACAGGATTACGAAGGGACGCAATCTCTCCCCACAGCTCGTCCTGTATTAGGTAGTCTTCTATTATCTTGATAATGTAGCTCGGAATACCCATTGAGCCGTACGTACGATCCCATCTCGCCGAGTTGAAGGCATTCTTCACATCAAGGGTTATAATGGTAACCCTCCGCCCCTGGATGAATTCCTCCAATCGATTGCATAGAATGCGTTCGAGGATTGTACCTCTTCTATATCCTGATAATTTACCCCGGAACACCCATTGAGCCCAGAATATCAAGGATACAATTCCATCTTACCAATTTAAAGGCATTCTTCACATCAAGAGTTATAATGGGGCAGTACTTCATGGACCCAGTTTTTCAACTTTAACCCCCGATAGCTTTACGCGCTATGCCAACGACCAAATCAATAGCATCCAAAGTGGAGTATGTCCTCCTGAAGCCAAATTGAATTGCTGATAAGCCCCTCCACCCCTCAATAAATTCCAATAATCGATTACATAAAATGAATTCGAGGATTTTACCAGCCGTTTCCTGTAGACAAATTGGGCGGTATGACGAATTGTCCCCAAGTGGCACCTTTTACTTTAGTTATAGCATCAGACGTTGCCCCTTCCAAAGCTGCGGAACAATTCCCTCACTAAGACAGGTATTAAACACTTTCAGAAATAAATCCGGATGCGTTGCGACAGCCGTTTTAAAGCTACAATATTTTATCTGTATTTGGCTAGTATTAAGTGATCTTGTCTTCGATGTCGCCGCCAGCTCAATCTTGATAAAACCCTCTCATACAGCTTCGTTTACTAAAATATCATTGTTCAAACGGTTTCTACAGCTTCATTTACTCCTGGTGATCCTAGAACCTCAATTTAGGATGAATCTTCTACATAAAACTGACTAAATTATGCCATTGGTCTCTGTAAGAATAGTTGTTATAGCCTTTAGATCAGTAGGCAGAGGATGAAGTTGGAGTAAACATAATATTTTAACTATCAATCTTTTAAACTAGTCTAAATTATCTTGGATAAAAGATTGTAAATTACTGGAACCTATTTAGAAAGTGCTGTGGACTACAAGAATGGCAAAGTTTGGTTTTGGTAACTTTCCAAATGGAATGGAAACATTTTAGAAATGGTTTTTCAAAATAATTGTCGATAATGACTTGTAACATGACAGGCCTATGTGATTATGGAGAATTTACACATTTCTATGGTGCAATATGCGAAAATGATTTTTAAGATATAAATTATGAAAAATATGTATTTTTTTATAGATTTGTTTAAAAATGTGAATAAATAGCAAAACTCTTTTTAAACAAACCAATGAGTTACATTTTTCATTTCGGTTTGGTTAAACCCTTTGAGACTTAAAAGATGTGGTACGAGGGTTGTTCAATAAGTCCTTAGAAAATCCGAGAAATTGCGCTCGTAGTGTCGGTAAAGATTTTTTTTGTAAGTAGCATGATCGACAGAAAAGCTTTCAAAATTTCAGCTCGATCCATAGCGTAGGTCAATTTCTATCGTCGATTACAGTTAACTACATTAATTTGTGCATAACAATGGAAAAAAGCGAGTTTAGGGCTGTCATCAAACATCTCCATTTGAAAGGCTTAAGCCCGAAAGAAATCAAAGCCGAGTTGGATGCAGTTCATGGCACATCTGCACCTGTGTTTGCGACGGTTTACAATTGGGTGAATGAATTTAAACGTGGCCGTTAATCCACAAAAGATGAACATCGTTCAGGACGCCCAGTTGAGGTGTCTACTCCTGAAATCATCGACAAAATCCACGATCTGATTTTGAACGATCGGCGAATTAAAGTGCCGAATTAGTTGAGGCCACGGTCATATCACAAGGTATAATCGCTTCAATTTTGCATGAAAAATTGTCTGTGAAAAAAATTTCGGCAAGATGGGTGCCGCGTTTGCTCTCAGAGGAGAATAAGCGCAATCGTGTTGTGGACTCTGAGGCTATGTTGGCACTCTTTAACGCGTCGTTATTGCAACGGTTGAGCTAGGAAATCAGAAAGAAACGCCCCCATCTGAAGAAGAAAAAAATCCTCTTGCATCAGGACAATGCGCGTGTGCACACCTGTGCTGCTTCCATGGCCAAAATTGTGGAATTGAGAATGGAATTGTTGCAGCATCCCGATTATTCACCAGATTTGGCCCCGAGTGACTATTTTCTTTTCCCCAATCTGAAGAAATGGCTTAGCGGACGACGGTTCCCTTCCAACGAGGACGTCATTGCTCAAACGGATGAGGACGTCATTGCTCAAACGGAAAAACGGTTGGGAAAGTGTATAGAGCTAAAAGGAGATTATGTTGAAAAATAAAAATTTTTTTTTTTAAAAAACAGTTTTTTTTCATTTTTTTCTAAGGACTTATTGAACGACCCTCGTATTAGTAGTTTGAGTAGATTCTATCTTATTTGTCTTCAAGTGTGTTAAAGGTATTTACTGAGGATCTGAAAAAATATACCTCTTCTTAATATTTACCCAATTAAGCCAAATATGGTCATTTAATTGAAGTGGGTTATTTTTAATTACTTTTCATAATATTTTCAAATTTGTATTGTGCAAAAAACAGTACACTACTTTTATCTAAAGAAAAATGATTTTTATGATTAAATTATAGCAAAATAACTTAAAATCCCTTTAAATAATGCCAAATTTAACGGAGTAAAATGATTAAATTAATAGAATTTTCAACTTGTTTTAAATTTTAATTTATTCGAGTTGAAGCAAAAAAAATCCCAGTTTGAAATATAGTAGAAGAAAAATTATACGAAATTTATTCAAAAGCTTATCATAACATTCTCAATAAAAAGAAAAGAAACGTTTGATTGAAAAAAGGATACAGTCCACTCAAAGATATTTATAAGTTCTTCATGTTCTTCATCGTATCATTTGTTATTCCTATTCAAAAATTGAATCTTTTTCTTTTAAAGTCCTGTTCTTTTTTGTGTGATGAGATTCAACTATCCTATATTAATAGTGAAAAATAGTAAACGACTGACTGCTAAAAAACAAAAACTACAAATCAATATACATAAGAAAGAAAAGGAAAAAAAATGGGAAAGCAAAATAAAGATAAATAAAAAATTAATCAAAACACGTCCCTTTGGCTATTTTATGTATACAACAAAAGTGAAACTATTTTCCTGCATATCATCATGCCACCCTCACTCGATATGCACAGGTTTCCGATATCATTTCGAGTGGCAATATTTTCGTTTGTCGAAAACCGAAATTTGTTGACGTCTGACGTCTGTTTGTCTAAATAAATCAAAATCGAATTCTAAGTTTAACAAATATCCTTCCTTTAAGGATATTCATAGAAAACTATTCTGTCCAAGTTTATTTTTATGCTTTAAGAACAACAAAGAAACCAGGAACATAAAAAAAACCGAGACCTCTGAAAAGGAGGGTGTAACTAAAATCCATTATGAATTTTATTTACAGTGATGGGTGGGTTAGGAGTAGAAAGAGACCTAAGCTACTTACACTCTTGTATTATGAGAAAATACAAAGAAGTAAAGGAAGAGAAGGAAATCGAAGAGAAAATTTCAGATTTCAATAATGAAACACGAAAAGTTGATTGATTTGTTTGCCTAATACTATTGATAAAAAGGTGCAGTAATGGCTACACAGAATACTGGAAGTCCTGCCGGGTAACGTACACAAGTATCTGTCCTTCGACATTTGGAACTTCTTGAATAGCAATAGTCTTCCTCATGCCTCTTCTATTTTTCCATTCAGACAAATGACATAGAGAGGGTAACATCTGGGAATTGAGAAACAGTGTCTGGGGACGAATCGAGCCCGTTCAAACGAATGATGGAATACTCCCGGGATGACATGAGAAATTGCTCCACAATCGATAGGCATCAATAATTTATATGATGACTGGCCACTACCATTTTCGCACTTTCGAGAGGATGGCTTTTCTATTTGAATTGATTTTCTACAACTTTCATATTTTCAGGGTTGGCTGATCTTGAGAATATTCGTTTTCTTTTTTGCAATTTATTTGCTTTACATTTATTTGTTTTTATTATTTTAATATTAAGAAAATTGCTTCCTTACCTCTATATGATTTTGTATAGGTTATTCCCAAATTTTTTTTTACTCATAGTTTTTACCTAACAAATTGAGGGAATTCAGAATGAAAAAAAAGGAAAATTATTTCCTACATGCTGAAAATTAAGTGCAATTTTCTGTTTTCCAGTTTGATTTTTGCTCTACTAAAAAATAGATTAAATTTAATGGATGCTTCAGGATTTCTAAAATTTTCTTATATAAAATGTAAATGCATCTGAAGATAAGTTAGAAAAAACTTATCTATTGACTATGACTGTCTAGATTTTAGTCAGGAGGAAAGTGTAAGCATAGATAAAGTTAGGTAAATAGAGCTATCAGCATTTTTCTATCCGGAACAGTCTTTTACTTTTCTCAGCTATTGTGTCAGAAGAACCGTTCAAGAGTACAATGGGATAAGGCTGCACGGAATGACGCATATCTTGCGTTAACTAAATACAAATTAAAACTGTTCGAAAATCTACTTATTTCTAGCTTTACACATTTGGACATTTTGAGTTAACCCTGCATACAATTATCTTTATAATATCAACGTCGAGTTAACCCCACGTCCAAATCAATTTAAAATTCAGTTTTCTCTTTATTTTTCTCTCTCTCTCAATAGTACACCATACCTGGGAGCAGAAAGGATTGTGTTAATGTTTTTAGATAACGTAAAATGATAAATCTACAGTTAATTATACCTATAATAATTAGGCTGATTCGATATCAGTAGTCAAAAGAAATTCTATGTTTGGGTGCTTCATGAATTCAGTGTGAAAAACAAGACGGACTAACTTAACAATTGCGTTACGCTACTTAAGCGCAATGAAATCGAACCATTTCTGACGCGACTCATAATGGCGGCGATGAAAAATGCATTAAATACAAGAATATCGTTCGAAAAAGATCATTAAAAAAGAGAGATGATGGCCAATAAGGTTATGTTATTATGAACTGCTACCGTTCGGTCAAACTATCGGTACTGTTCTATGAGCGATTCGAAAGAATGAATTAGAAGAGTTAACACACAACTTTGAGAACTCGACATAAATTAAGAGAGATGTCTGGAAATTTTTGATACATCCACCGTATAGCCCAGATATAGCACGCTCCGACTACCACTTGTTTCGATTTTTGCGGAACTTTCTCAATGAAATTAAACTGGCTTTAAGAGATCTCTGTGAAAACCACTTGATTCTATTTTTCAACTGAAAACCAACGAAGTTCTATACTGATGGAATCATAACTCGACCCGCGAAAAATGACGAAACATTTTCTATGATAATAGAGTATATTTGGTTTCAATAAATTGATTTCAACACTCCGATTTAAACGTCTCAACAACAAAAAAAATGCGATGAACTTTTTTAAAATAACCAATATGCGTTTATATGCAAATCAATTAAATTGAAAGTATTTATTTTTGCACAAATGAATCGAACAATTTTTGAGTTTATCGTCAATTTAATAAATGTATTTAAACCGAGTGCAATTTAGTTCAACTAAAGAGCTTTGAAGTTTTCAAAAAGTATCGAAGAATAATCTCATATAAAGAAGACTACTTTAGAAAATTACAAACCTACTGGTCGAGATTGTATGTACCTTAAAGTACTGAAAGGATATTCTTCCACGCTAGCAATATGTTTCGTTAAGATTTTTCATCTATTATTCCTTCAGAAATGTTTATGAATATATGGGAAATAGCATTTGTTCAACCAGTCTCCAAAAATATTGAGGTTTCTTCGCTCTCCAATTACCGACTCATTGCACTAATGTCTCTTCTTCCTAAGTTTATGGAAACACTAATAAATCACCAGCTAATAAAATATATTGTATCATAGATACTCCCCAATGACTATCATATTGTTTTCGTATCAATAGATCCACTGGTGATTTGATAGCATGTCTAACGAAAATGTGGAACCATACTCTTCATTTTCCTGGGGACTACAGAGTTATTGCATTTTATATATAAAAGATATTTGACAGAATTTTGAATTAAGCGTGCATTAATTGCCCCTCGAATGGATTAGAAATATTTTACATCTTCTTATTTGGACGCTGATTATTTTATTTTTGTAAGCGTATTTTATTTCACCGATTTTCCTTTTTCCTTAGCTCTGAATACTATTTCATTGACTCTCTTTATCTTACTTATCTAATATACCCCCTTTTTAGCAAGTTTTATTATCGCTCACCTCTTACCGAGTCTATCTTACTTCACCTGCAGACACAGTACCAACAATCCAACTTACTACTCCAAATTCTCTGATTGATTTGTTTAGTTTTTATTATTATTAAACTGAGTTATATTTTTTAAAAAGTGTTTTTTTACTGTAATGTCGTAAGTTCATTTTAAATATTCCCCATATTGAATATCAATTGTCGATGTTACAGTAAAAGAATGCTTTTAAGGTAACCACCCGAAATGGACCATCCCAACTGGTCGTCAATTTCAAAATTTCTCCTTACAACGTATGGCACTGTACAACTTTACCAAATAACTTTCCGAATATTACAAAATATTATTACTACGATTGTCAAGAGTTTTTATCTTAACACTAGCCCGTAATCAGCTTCCTTAAATTGAATGGGTAGTCTATCATACGAGATCTGTTCAAAAAGTATCGCATGTTTTTTCAAAAAATATTTATTTATTCATGAATACGAGTATATATTTTGTCCCCTTCAAAGTAATCCCCACTAGATATTATACACTTGTGCCAACGTTTTTTTCAATCTTTGAAGCACTTCAAAAAAAGCTCCTCCTTTGATGCCGTCTTTATCTCCTCAATCTTAGTGTAGCGTCGTTCTTTCATGTGGCTCTTCAGTTTCGGGAATAAGAAAATGTCACAGGGGCCCAGATTTGCGGAATACGGTGTGTTTTTTTTGGCCAAAAATTCGCGCACAAGCAACGATGTGAAAGCTAATTTTTGTTCTTCCACAAATACTGGCCGTTTCTAGCGGATTGCTTGGCGTAAGATGAGCATAACAGTTCAGCTGAAAAGTTGAGAACCATGAAGTCTAGATGGCGCCTCTTGCAAAAATATTAATTATCACAAAGCACCATCCTTCAAATGATTCCTGTCAAAATTTGACAGCAATCGGTCGATTGGTTCGTGAGATATAGCATTTTGAGTGAAGCAACTTTTGTTATTGAAAAAAAAAAGGGATAAAGACGAATTTCGTGTATTGATAAAGCATTGCTTTTTTATGAAAAAAAATACAGTGGAAACCAAAGCATGGTTTGACAAACGTTACCTGGACTCTGTTCCAGCTATTTCAACTGTGGAATATTGGTTTCGTCAATTTCGAACTGGTCGTACGAGCACAGTTGATGCAGAACGCAGTGGACGCCCAAAAGAGGTGGTTACGGCAGAAAACATCAAAAAATCCACAAAATAATTTTAAATGACCGTAAAGTGAAGTTGAGCGAGTTAGCTGAGACTCTGAAGATATCGAAAGAGCGTGTTGGACATATCGTGCATGAATATTTGGGCATGCCAAAGCTGTGTGCAAAGTGGGTGCCGCGTGAGCTCACTGTGGACCAAAAACAACAACGTGTTGATGATTCTGAGCAGTGTTTGGAGCTGTTCAAGCGCAATAAACCCGAATTTTTGCGTCGATATGTGACAATGGATGAAACATGGCTCCGTCACTACACTCCAGAGTCCAATCGGCAGTCGGCAGAGTGGAGAGCGAGCGACGAACCGAATCCAAAGCGTGGAAAGACGCAACAGTCGGCTGGGAAGGTGATGGCGTCTGTATTTTGGGATGCGCATGGTATAATATTCATTGACTATCTCCAGAAGGGACAGACGATGAACAGCGACTATTATATAGCGTATATATATATAATGAAGAAAGAAATCGCTAAGAAACGGCCTCATTTGAAGAAGAAAAAAGTGTTGTTTCACCAAGACAATGCACCGTGTCACAAGTCGATGAAAACAATGGTCAAACTCAACGAATTGGGCTACGAACTGCTTCCCCATCCACCGTATTCTTCAGATCTGGCCCCCAGCGACTTTTTCCTGTTTGCAGACCTCCAGAGAATGCTCGCTGGCAAGAAATTTAAGACCGATTGCCGAAACTGAGACCTATTTTGAGGCAAAACCGAAAGAGTACTATAAAAATGATATCGAAAAGTTGGAAGATCGCTATAATCGCTGTATCGCCCTCGAAGGCCACTATGTTGAATAATAAAAATGAATTTTGCAAAAAAAAATATTTCTACTGTGTTTCGTTCTAAACTTTTCTGCCGAACTGTTAAGTTGCAGGTAATATTCCTTATTAACAGTTCTGTCCTGTGGCAAGAACTCATGATGCACCATGCCCCGGCACGCTTTTCGTCGGTCACATCTTCTCGGCCCTCTGAGAACATATTGTACCATCAATAAACGTTACTTTGGACCAAGGTAGCTTTACGATATGTCACAGTCAACATTCGGAATGCGTCCGCGCAATTAATTTTGTTTTTCACACAAAATTTGATACAGATTCTTTGATCCATTTTTTGGAATGGGCAAAAATCGACGACGAGCCAAAACACGTTCAAGCAAAGCAGCTGTCAAAAATTAACTAAAAATTCCAAATGGCCGAACTTGTCGGTATAAGTAAAAGATATGAGTACCAACATAACGCTATAAAAAAGTCAAAAATCGAATATACGTAACTCGCGGATATTAAAAATTCCCGATACTTTTTGAACAGGCATCGTATTATTGGTATTTCTGGCGGAGTTCCAGTCCTAGTTTAGTTCTATAATTTCGTTTAAGCATTCCATTATTCTGGTGGCTTGAAAACGACATAGGTTTTGTAAATCCTTATAGGTTGTTGAGACTCAAAGTGTCTGCCCTGTTCACTATAAATTTCTAGAAGAATTTTAAATTGACAAAAGACCTCTGTTACCAGCTTCCCCGCTATTGTTCCTGCCTCCTGATTCGGTATCGCAAAATCCTCTAATCATTTTGTAAAGTAATCTTTTATTACGAGTATATACCGGTTACGACATTCCATGGTATGGAAAGGTCCTTCCACTTGCAAGTATATTTTCCCATGGTGCCCCAACATTGTTTAGCTTCATCGCATTCCTGCTTTTTACCTGTGAGCCCTTTACGAATACGCAGCTCTTGCACGTAAGTTAATTCCATCAAACTGTTAATGAATTTTTAACAAGATCTTTCCTACTCCAAGATGGCTTCCAGATATACAGTCGAGGAATAGCCATAGAACGTCCACCACCATTGGTTTTGGTAGTATAATTTGTAAGTGGTAGTCATTTGCATGTTTGTTTTGCCAACAGCAATCCATCATTTAACTCCCGCCTCTGGACCTAGTATGCTTTTGTATGTAGTGCTCATAGCTGCAGTTTTATACCTTTCAGTTTTCTCTATTTTATATCTCAGTTATATCAAGGCTAGTTTCAAATTTTCATCTTCTTCCTTTGCATATTGCACAATATCGTTACACCACTCCTTGCTAAAAGTATCCTTTCTTATGCTTCATATGACCTTCAATTGCTTTTCCTCTTGTTGAGTATAATATTTACAGTTGTTGATGTACGGCCTCCTCTAAAGGACATCCGCATTTTCATGTGGTTTACCTCTACGATGCTCTGTAGCAAATTTGTTCTCTTGTATGAATATTTCCTCGCGTCTGCTCTTCAACAGAGTTATCTTCTCATAAAGTTCAATCCAATTATACAGTCATCTATGAAATCTCTCATTTCATATATTGCTGACCTATAGCGCTTTGCATTCCTATTGTTTTTGCTCAACTATGACTCTTGAAAAGTCGCCTTGCCTTACTATCTAAGAACTAATAGAGCTGGTCGAAAGATATTTATAGTTAATCGACACGATATTTTATTAATTTCTCTGCCTATTAACAGGCTTTTTCCATTATAATCCTGTGGAATTATTATAATAAGGGCACTCTTCATACCAGACAGCACCCGTCATTATTTTCTAACGTTTATTCGGTTTTCCTGTTATATCCATTCGAGGTCCCTAGCTCAACGCGCATCCATTTTTAATTGCGTAAGTGTCGTTGACCATAATTTTTGAAACGTAGTATCTTCTCGGATTCTGTCAAACTGACTCTACCTGTAATACATAAGCCGGAGCATCTTTCAAGGCAGTATAATGTCCCAATCAGACAACCGCCCTCACCTTCAAATTCAGCCCGCTAGTTGATAAAAACTGAAGAATCTTCCACACCAGCGTCTCGACTTCATGTACCCAATGGTGGAGACAATCATTACGATCTTGCATTCGATCTTTTAGCTGTGCTGGCAAGATATGCTTCAGATGACTCCCCCCGTAGCATGATTAAAGCGGTTCAAAAAGATGACCGTATATGATCTTGTTACCGAGAACCTTCATAACTGTAAGCAGCGTGCACTGGTCGTGAATAGAATATGTAAAATTTGGCAACGTCGATGAGATGAGAGTATGAATGGCAGATGGACGCATATGTTAATTTCAAATTTGTGCTTTGCATCTGCGTATGGGTTTGAATTTGGTCTGTACCTTGGGTATTTACTCATGGGGCATGGCAGTATGAATGGGTTCCTGTACAGGCGTAGTCTGACTGAGGAGGCGGAGGAGTATCTTATTGAGTGTAGCCTGTACGGAGATTTAGGTGACCCAAGTGCATGTGGAATCGTGGTGATTGATGAGAGTGTGGATGTGAGTGGTGTGTTAGGTGTGAGAGAATAATATGAATGCCTTAATAGATTTGCGGTGGCACTTTTTGAGAGGAGAGCGAGAATGGTGCATGAATGAGTGTGTGAATGACATGCAAGGTAGCTACAACCGGGTGAAAGACCAAAGTCGATTCCGGTTGTTCTTTCGGGTCTTGGCGAACCCGCGTACCTGAGCTGACTTAGCGGTGCCAATGGATTTACAATATTACGTAATGGATTACGAAGTACTCTTTAATCAAAAATTGGTCCTATGGGAATCGGGGTGTCCCATGGTGTTAAAACTGACTGTGCCCGATAATGGTGAGGCGCCTTAGGCAGCAACCTAGTGGCTGACGTTAAAGCCCCATATCGCGGGTACGATCTATGGATTGATGATGGGAGATACTGGTAATTATCTCGGGTGCTGTCACAGCTTATGACAGTAGAGGTTTAGTGACTGTAACCTGTCAGTTGGACTATTCAGCTTGTAAGTGGTTACTGACTGTAAACTGTCAGTAATGGTGGTGCGTTGATTGAGCGTAATTTAATCCCTATGGTCGTAGGCGACTCGAGGTTTTATGTTTAACAACAGATAAGTCACGTTAAATAATATATTATTACTGCTCATCTGTCTACCTATTTGCTTAAGCCACAGAGTAAACTCATCAGAGCACCACCGCAACGTCTGCTGTTCTTCTTTATTTACTTATAGTGTTCCAGAGGACTTGCTAGTTTGATTCCATTACTTCATGAAACTGCTACTAGCAAGAAAATAGATTCAGGAAAAGTTGAAGAGCATTGCCAAGATGAATATGTTTCGCAACTCCTTTAGCACAAGTACTTCATACAAAAAATAATAATAATTAATTAACGTAAAATTTATTATTTCCAACAAAAAATCAACGAGTTTCAGAAAAGCTTCACTTTCAAATAAGACTAAAGATTACAAATAAAAAATATTAAAATTCATAGTCAAGTGAAAACCATAAAAAAATAAATCCACAATATTGAACAAAATCAACCGTAGCAGTATTAATATAAATGTTGGATAAAGTTTAAAGAAAAATTACAAACAGTCTGAGTACCATTTACTCCTTGAGTACGAGTAGTATTCGAAGCTGTTATTTTCAATTGAAACTCAATTTTCCGGCAAATTTACTTTGCACAAATTTCACATAAATCCGTACAAAATTGTAAAATTATGATATTCTGTTAGTGATAAGCATTCCCTGGCAAAAAAGGATGGATTTACTATAACCTCTAGTGTTCACTACGAACAAGACGAAGATAGCATGCACTGTTTGTAAGCATGTAAAGGCAAAGGTGAATAGCATCTTATTTGTCACAATGTTTCAGGTGGAATATTAAAGATATTTGGCTGAAGACAATATCCGAAAAAGGATATTGGTCCATAGAGACTTTATTCAATCTTAGATTTTCTTTTTCTTTAACAAGTAAAAGCTTAGAGATAACTTTATTTTTGGCACGTGTGCAAAGTATAGTAGAAAATTTGTTTTTTTAGGCGTGATTCTTTTTTTTTTATTTATTGATTTAAAATTAAAGATGAACCGATGATATTGTTCATTTTTTTATTTTCGTTTTTGTCGAAGTATTGGTTCATGTCATTTAGAAATAAAAAGTCGCATTCTTATTAATTTGAAAGTTTTTAAGTGTTGGAAAGTTTTTAGGATTTTTTCGGAAGCTCAACTATTAGAGATTTAGTAGAGATCTTTTTATAGTCCTTTCTATACCATAAGAAAAACTTACTATGAATGCCAGATAAAATTACAGGATTACAACTGAGGTCTTTAAGTCTGGAAAATTTTATAAGATATTAAATATTCTCTCTACAATAGTCGTTTAGAAGACTTATCAACCAAACTAAAAAAAATTGACAAAGCTGACCATGATTATTGAATGCATTTTTTGTAGATTTATTATAAAAAGGATTTTTCAATGAGGTCGTTTAAATTTAAAATTCATTAAAACGATTTGTATAATATTTTTTTTTTTCAAGAATAAAGTATTTATATTTAATACCATTTGTATTTAAAAATCACATTGTTCATATAATTTCCAAAGTTTTATTTTCCAGGAAGTGATTTGAGCGATTAAATTTTCCATGACTTTTCATTAATTAGATGTAGTTTCTTAGCACCTAAGTATCTTGTCTCAACTTCGTCTGCAATAAGAATGTTCAAATCGCTTCGTCCTTTTGAAACTAGATATTGTCCAAATCTATTTCGTCCAATCAAGGCTAAACAAAATTTGCTATCATCGCTCGTTCCGTCTTGCAGTTGACAGTTACCGACTTAAATCCACACGTCACAGTAAGTGTTTATGGATGCAAAGCAATCTTCTAAAACTATTGTGGTGTGCTTTTTATCCCAGATCTGACAATTTTGTATCTTTAACTAGCCATTAAGCCAAAAACGCACTTCGTCGCTGAGGATAATTTATTCATCAACCCTGAAATTTGATGAGATTTTAGTATCTGGACACATTGTTGAATCCTATATTGGGTTGTCGAAACAAACTCAGGACGCATTTTTTCAATCAATGATGTATTAACCATTTTGCTCATTAATCTTTTGCCATATAGTCCTCGTTTATAAAAAAAAAAACAGTCTTTATCGGCAAAATACTGGACAAGATGCTGATTTGCAGCCTCCCCTGAATTGAATCTCACAGCACGCAAGTAGTTCAGAAGGGACCGAAACAAGTTGAAGTCTGATGACGTAAGGTCCAGCTCCAATATTTTTTGACGGGTCATCAAATTTGTATTGTAGTGGTTGAGCACAATTCCTTTGCGATATACGAGTTGCGGACGTTTCTTGATGGTGGATTCGCTCAAACTGTGCAATTTCCGATATTGATTTTATGGTTACTTGGTGCAAATTATGAATTGATTGTTTAATTTCTTAGTAGCAGTTAAAAAAATACAACACCTTTAAAATCCAACCAAACTGAAGCATAACCCTCAGCTTTTGATATCGTTTCCGGCATATCATCACGCCGTACCCAAGACCCTTTTCGCAGTACATCATTGTAATCAATCCACTTTTTTCACCAGTTTATCAATCGCCTCAAAAAAGGATTATTTTCCTCATGTTTAATGAGCATATCGTCGATGCTTATGCGTACCGTCAAATGAACCCAAACATCGAGCTTGCTTATGTATGCCAAAACCTTCATTTTATCGTAACCGGTTGAATGATGGATGTTTAATGTTTCTGCAATCAATGCCTTTATTTTGTCGTCATCAATCTCGGTTAGCCTTCCTGACCAAGGACCAGATTGTTGAGGTCAAAATCACCAGCATGCAATTTCGTGAACCATCGCAGGTACTGACGGTCTTAGGAAGTATTGTCACCGTTAACTTTACGCAACTTTTCACAAGCTTGATACGCGTTCTTCCTTTAACATTAAAATAATGCTAAAACTATCAGCTGTTAAATGGCATAACAATAATATAGATGCGGAAAACTCTATTACTTCGAAAAATGAACACATGCCATCTGTTACGAAGACAGATT
Source organism: Atherix ibis (assembly GCA_958298945.1). Lineage (NCBI taxonomy): Eukaryota > Metazoa > Arthropoda > Insecta > Diptera > Athericidae > Atherix > Atherix ibis. The sequence continues at coordinate 51,420,105 of OY282609.1, forward strand.
ACATGTCATTTGAAGCGTTAAAGTAACCGGCTATGAAAGATTAGGCGTACTTATTAAAAACCTCCTTGTATGCAATGGTTTATAGTAAGGGATGAATTTTCGTATCGTTCAAGTTAACCTGTAGAATTTCCGTTCCGTTCTAGCGATTATTTGTTTTTTTTTTGCTTAAAACGGATACGAAGCTTTCAAAGTAAGTTTTGTCACTTACGAGGTATGTTCAAAAAGTATCGCGAATTTTGAATTTTCGCGGGTTACGTATATTCGATTTTCGATTTTTTGTAGCGTTATATTGGTACCCATGTCTCTCACTTAAGCCGAAGTTCGGCCATTTTGAATGTTCAGTTAATTTTTGACAGCTGCTTTGCTTGCACATATTTTGACTCGTCTTCGATTTTTGCCCATTCCAAAAAAAGGATCAAAGAATCTGTATCAAATTTTTGTGTAAAACACTATTAATTGCGTGGACGCATTCCGAATGTTGACTGCGACATATTGTAAAGCAATGTTTTGGTCCAAGGTATCGATCCAAATATCGAGCTTGCTTGAAAGAAGTAATGTTTCGGTCCAAGGTATCCCGAGCACGTCAACAACAGACGAAAACATTGATGAAGTGAAGAAAATAGTATTGAGCAATCGTCGAATCACCGTTAGAGAAGTTGCTGAGGACTTAAACATATCGATTGGCTCGTGAAATTCGATTTTTACCAATGATTTACGTAAGACGGGTCGCCACGAAATTCGTACCAAAATTGCTCAATTTCGACCAAAAACAGCATCGCATTATTATTGCTAAGGAGCTGTTGGACTCTGTCCACGACGACCCATATTTGCTTCAGATGGTCATAACTGGTGACGAATCATGGGTTTATGGTTATGACGTGGAAACCAAAGCTCAATCATCCCAATGGAAGCTGCCGCACGAGCCAAGACCGAAAAAAGCGCGCCAAGTTCGGTCGAATGTGAAGGTTTTGCTTACAGTTTTTTTCGATTATAGGGGTGTGGTGCATCATGAGTTCTTGCCACAGGGTAGAACAGTCAATTAGGAATATTACCTGCAAGTTATGCTCAAGTTGCGCGATGCAATCCACCATAAACGCCCGGATTTGTGGAAGGACAATGATTTTGCACCATTATAACGCCCCTGCTCACGCATCGTTGCTCATGCGCAAATTTTTGGCCAAAAACAACACAGTAATAATGCCGCAGCCACCGTATTCCCCAAATCTGGCCCCCTGTGACTTTTTCTTGTTCCTGAAACTGAAGAGCCCCGTGAAAGGATGACGCTACGCTACGATTGAGGAGATAAAGACGGCATCGAAGGAGAAGCTGAACAAGATCACAAAAAATGATTTTTAGAAGTTTTTTGAGGATTGGAAAAAACGTTGGCGCAAGTATATAATATCTGGTGGGGATTACTTTGAAGGGGACAAAATAAATATTCATGAATAAATAAATAATTTTGAAAAAAACACAAAATTCGCAATACTTTTTGATCAGAGCTCGTATGTGAATTTGTTCTTTATTTATCGGGCACGTGTTTCTTAATAGCAACGCAGTGATAAGACTATGTTATTATTGCATGGTTATTTAGGAACTGTTATTGAAAGGGTTTTATAGAATAATAAATTTGTTTTGTCGATAGGTAAGTAATCTTTTGCGAAAGATAAAACCCGTCAAAGCTGCGAAAGAGTAACCATTTTGATAGAATTTCTCCAGTACTGTTTTTGCTTAGAGGTTGAGAAATGTTATCTGAAAGAAATTTGTAGCTAACTCCAAAAATTGTAGATAGCATAATTTATGAAGATTGAATTATGTATGGTTGTGCAATGTGTCAAAGAAAAACTTTCACTATAGTTAATTCTACCTTATAAGAAAGGTGCGATAAATTAATATCACCTGCTCGTCAGCTAATTGACGCTAATTGTCCAAAAGTCGAATTTGTTATTATTTTTCCCACTTAAGATTTTATATTTTTTAGTATAGTTTTGTATATAAATTCCAGTTGACAACTCTAACGAAAGCATGATAAATAATTATTTCATTAAAATTTTTTGGGCGACTAATAACGGATAGAAATAATACCACGCACTATTAGCACTTTACATTTTCTATCTTTTCTTTTAAAAATGTCTGTACTCTAATTCCCAACCCATTTCATTATGCTTTTATACAAATCCTTATTTTTGACTTATTCCAAATTGCAATTTACACTTTCAAACCAAAGTGTTAATTGATGAATTAAAGAAATAAAATAAACAAGAACACAAACCAACCACTTAGTTTTTTGCTATCCATTTTAATGACCAGATAAAAGGTTAAGCAAAATGGCAGTTATCCTTAATGGGAATATTTATTTCCTCTACAAAAAAAAGTCTACTTATACCTTTTATTTTGAGATATTTTTTTTCACTTGGTTTTTACAATATTTGAGTATTTTTAGTATTCTTATGGCAAAGCCCAACTTTTATCCTTTTGATGTCAAAAATGACCAAAATGATAAGTTGTACTTAAGACAATCCAAATGATGTTATTTTAAATAGCAAAAAAAACAACAACACAGAATCCTTTCGATTTTTTTCCTCGAATTCTCTTATCAACTGAGATATCACTAGAACCATTTCTATTTTCATAAAAGTTAAGTTCTACTCAGAAAAAGGTTTGCAATTATCTCACTTTTCCGCCATACTGGGTAAGCCATTAGTAGTTATTTATCAAAGGCCTTCCTGTATAAGAGAACATTTTATTATATATCTTTCAAGTTAAAAGGATGCCGATTTTGTCAGTATAAATTATTGTTGAGTGGGTGTAAATTTTTACATGAAAGTAGCGTTTAGTCTCAAAATATGAATGACACTATTTTTTTTTTTTGCAATTTAGTAGCTGTGATAATAATTTCAGATAGAGGAAATAGTCCTAGAAAATTAATTAAATTAGCAAAAGAAAAAAAAGACGATAATCTTTTCTATAAAGTTCCGAACGGTTATCAGTCCTTGTCTCTACTCAACCGACTCATTAGCCTCTTCTCCTTTCGTCCATAATCCACCTGGCAATTGGCTATTCGGTGTAATTTATTTGAAATTCTTTCGGTTTGATTGCTTCTAATTTGTTGACAAATGCCCCAATCACAATTTTCTGATGATTAATGTCATAAATTTTCTTGATTTATAATATTTTCCCAAATCAAACAAATCTCAAATATCGTTTATAGTGTAAATGTTTCTTTGTTTTACCTTCCGTTGTGGTGTTGCGCGCGTCTTATTTGTTTTCTGAGTTGTTTTTTTTCTTTTTTTCTTAGAGGCATTCAATATTATTTATGAGAATTTGTCCTTGTTAGTTTGCAGGTCTATTTTTCCATGCACACTTTAATAGAGTTTTTATTTTTGCTTAACAACGTCTAATTTGTAAGTGATTGGAATATTTTTCCAGAGCAGTTTCTTCTTACGTTTTGTAAATTTGCTTAGCCCTATTTTATGGATCATATTCGATATGGGATTGGTTTTATATAGATTTAAAGAGTATATAAGTACTTTAACAAATACATTGATTTTAGACAGTGACCTTGAGGGTGTACGGTGACTATGAAATGGTATTATTTTTCGTGTTCATATCTAGGATCTGACAATTGATATTCCTACCAAAATAACATGGTGGGAGATATATACCCGAAACCTTATAGTTTGACAAATAAAAACTTATCACCACTTGTCAATTGCGTTGTTTGTACATTAGGAAAATTCTTTGATTATTTACAAAGTCATTTTTATATGAGGTTTAATTCTTTACATTTCCAGATACAATATTTATTTGAGGTGCGATACTATCGAGATGGCAGGTATTGTATTTCTTTGTTTCTAGATTGCTTATTTCTTTTTAAATATCTTTAAGTATTTTCTACTTTTTCGTTATTTTATTTTCAAACGTTAGATTTTTTTCAATTTTTTAACATAATTCTCACCTTTTAATCCTAAATAAAAGTCCTCTCAGTCGATCTATACTTATTCCTAGTGATTCTCATATAAATTAGGTGATACTCCCCAATTTTTTTCTTTATCTGCAACTGCAATTGTATTGTAACAAGCAGTTTCACATAACATTTTAATTAATAATCCTATTCATCATGAAGGGGGAGTAAACACCCATCGGCGTTTCTCCAACTAGTGGAAGTTAGTTTCATCTAGAAAATCTCTAGGCTACTGCCTCTTAAGTCTCCGATGAGTGTTTCCAGGGAGGGTAGTACAGGAAAATTCTCTCACAAGTAGATTATGATGATAGGATAAAGAGTAATATTTTTGATAGCGGGAAATTCATAGGTCCTGAACAAAAGAAACATTTAGGCCTGGACACGATAGGAATTGAAACGTTTCGTTGAACCCCAAAGTTCAATTCCATATGTCCAAATAGGTTTTGTATTAAAATTTTACTTTTGATTGTTAGGTTCGAGCGTTTCTCCAATAGTCCAAGAAGTTGTAGGTAACATCCAGTGGCTTCAAGTGTTTTAGTCTAGTATGTGACTTCCATGTTAATCTCTTGTCCAGGTAAAGTTCCAAATAGCATGTGGAATCATGTTGGTATCATGGTATTAAGGGGGTAGGTTTTCCCCACTTTTTACATCACTCTCCATCTCTTAAACCAGGATTGAAGGCTGTGGATATGGGATTGTAAATTGGTGGAAGCTATGCCAAGATTTGTATACGTGGCAAGTATGACCGTATCATCTGCATAAGTAACAATGATAGTACTAGTATCACATGGGATGTCAAGGGGTATAAATATTATATAAAAGGGGATCAAGAAAACTGCCTTGTGAGACTCCTGCTAGAATAGGATATATTTCAGAGGATTCTGAGTTAATTGTAACTTGGAAATGTCGTTAGGAGAGATGTGAGTTTATGATAAGATTGTATGTTGAAGGAAGAAAGCTGTTGAGAGATATCTAAAAATACTCCTGGGCAATACTGTTTTCTCTCAAGAGGGGATGCAATATGATCAATAATGCAATGGCACTACTGGATAGAGTAGGAGTGGGTGGAGTCCTTCATTTACTAGGAGTGGGTGGAGTCGTTTTAATAGAAGTTTTTCAAAAATCTTACCAAGGATTGATAAGAGGCTTATAGGTCCTATAAGAGGAAGAAGAATTAATAGGTTTATTTGGTTAAGGAATTATTTTAATGATAGTAAATTTTCAGAGTAAAGAAAAATATGCGCAGGATACGATTGAGAATGTATGTTATTAAAAGTAAAGCTTTCGGAAAATTTGCTTCAGAATAGGAGCTGTTATTAGATCATAACCAGGAGCTTTATTAGTGGGAAGTCGCAGAATAGTAGTTTTAATTTCCGAGGAGGACTCATTTTTGGGAGGAGGACTCATAGCAACAGGGAACATTAGTTTTTCGATAATTTTGTTAGTATGCAATTTGTCTTCTATATGATCATGTGGAGCAAAATTATTTATCAAATTTTTAACAAATACTTCGGGTTTTTCTTTGTCTGTTTTTGCCCAGTTATCGTCATTTTGTTTCAGTGGATGTATCGTATCGTAAGAAACTAAAGCGATTTTTTATTTTAGAGCTAAAATTACCGTTGAAATCGCTACTTAAGTATTTTTATACCAGGTTAATAAGCTTAAATCCGCTGTTTTTTAGTCAAAAAAACACTTTTTTTTTTCATGGAAAGCAAAAACAAAATTATTCAAAGTACTTGCCATCGCTAGCTACACATTTTTTCAATTTCTTGGGCAATTTGTGGATACCATGCCAAAAACAATCCTTCTCTTTCGAGGCAAACCACTCATCAAGCCATTTTCGGACGTCGTCGTAAGAATCGAAGTGCTGCTCAGCGAGCGCGTGGCCCATCGACAAAAACAGGCCCATCTACCTATCGTTCAATTCATGCGGCACCCATTTTCCGATCTTTTCAATATTCCCCATGGCACGCAGACGCATGGAAAAGGCTGGTTGAGTAACTCCGCGAGCAATTTTTGCGATTGGGTATCGTCTTCGTCCAAAAGAGCTTGCAATTGATGGTCCTCAACCTTTTTAGGCCGATTTTTACGCTTCTTGTCCCACAAGTCAAATTTTTTTCCGATAAAGCACTATCACCATAGGCCTCCATAAGCATTCGATGCAATTCGGCAGCCGATTTCTTCAAATTGAAGCAGAAAAGCAGAGCTTCTCGCATATGCTCTTTTTCTGGCACAAAACTAGACAAGATTGCCAAAGGAAAAATTTATGTTGTATGGCGTGCCTATGGTAGTTTAAATCGCTCACTCAGGCCATCTATGACCAAACAGCGGATTTAAGCTTATACCCCAGCAATTTTTTTTGATTAAAATTTAAACATGTATTATAGTATTGAAATGTATGAATTTCCATGTTTGATTTTAGTATCTTTTATATCATTAAATGTGCTTTCTCAACCTTCTCGGTTATTTATATTTTTTCTATTTCTTCCTTAGAATTCAGAAATTATAATAATTATCTGATTTGAGCATCAAGTCGTTGCTCCCTTTTATAGGCTGTCATTTTGTATTTGTAAATTAAATAAATTAAGCATTAACTATTATTAGCTCATATTTAAAAGCCCTCGTTTAAAGAAATACGTCCTGCTTCATAATGTTATTCTTTAAACAATATTGAACATAATATTCTTACTATTAAACAGGTGTAATAATAATTATTAATGTAAATAAAAGGTGTCGATTAATTTAATTTAGTAGGAAGGCATTTGCAAAATAACATATTCGTGTTAGAAGGCATCAACGGGTAAATAAATCATAAAAAATACCGCTTATACTCGCGTATATCAAATTAATTATTCCCTCGAATTTTATATTCCTTTTCTAGACTTAGTAAATTATTATATTGTACAAAATATTAATTTAATTAATCTCAGTACAAGAAATGATTTTGTTTTCTATAAATATGCATTAATTAATTATGCAGCATCGTAAAATTTATTTCATCATAAAAATGTTGAACAAACTGTTGTAAAATAATAAATTTCAAAATCTGAACCCTTAATAATAACATAGGAAGAAAAAGTTGAAAGTAAACTACTTCAATTGCTTCGTAAAGAAAAGTATTTTTTATATAATATGTATTTTTCTACATTAGTAATCGATTTTTTACTTTAAATAAAAAAGGGTAGAGATTATTTTTCCTATATTTTTTTATTATATTGTGTTTCATAACAACCGAACTGGTGGTCATAATTGGATTTGAGTCCAAATAATAAAATTTGTCATGAGGGACTCTTGTACAATTAATTGTTAATTATTTAGCGATGAATATAATTTGGTTATAATTTCGTTAATTTGATGCAATCATTTTGCGGTTATATTTTTCAGAATATACTTTTCTATCATGTGATGGCCCTCGGAAAGGGGTACTTCTGGAAGAACGATCAAATAATGTTCAATACTAGAAGTATTGATGATGAGAATCAATACCAAAAGATCTTGGTGAACCCGCGGATCTGAGCGATCTGGCAGTGCCTGAATTTTATAAGGTCCACCAATTCTACTCTAGCTCCACCACTACTTTTTAGTGGTTGCTGTGGTTAAGACCTACATCGCTTGAACGATCAAAATATTGTGGCTGTGGTTAATATTTTTATCGCGGGAACAGTCTGGGGACTATTGGTGAGCGATACCAAATATACAGGGTACTATCATATACGTAGTAGAGGTTCAGGTAGGCCTTGCAACCAGCAGTTAGGGTAACTACCTTGTAACTGATTACTGACTGTTAGTTTGGGTTGTACTTGTGTTGGATATAGCTGCTTCAGGGGCGAGATCAGATAGAAGCATAAGATATAAAGAGTTTAAGGCTAGTTGTGCGATCTTCTTATTAGGCCGTTCACCATAGAGGAATTGACGGATGGATTTATTGATTGATTCACGCATAGAAAGTGGCAGGTTTTGTTTAAGTAGAATTCTGGAGTTGGTAAGCTGAGGCTACTTGCCAATATATGGAAAGAGAATGAGCGGAAATAAAAGAGTGTACACGAATGCAGGCTTTCTAAATACTGAAAATGGTAAAGTAGGTATTTGAGTACACTTTCCATTAAAAGAAAACGTATAAGATGAAGTGGAGGTTGAAAACGAGTATGCTGAGTATAACTAGCTGGGTCTAGTCAGCTGGGCTGGCGAAATCCATTACAACTACAGGTCTATTTGTGGTGATTGGGCGTATCCCGTGGTACTATATCTAACAATAGGTAGATGACCATTCAAATGAGATTCAATCAACACTCAAAAGTAGGACGGAGTGATTGAAGAATCGAGTGAAATAGAATGGTCTGGGCTGCTCGCAGGATTCTGTTGCTGGTCCGACATAAAACAACAAGTCACCTGCGACCATAGGGATTGAGTTACGCTTAATCAACGCAACACCATTTTTGATAGTCTACTATCAGTAACCAGTTATAAGCTGATTACTTCAACTGTTAGTGGCGAGGACTATCTAAACCTCTACTTTCATAAGCAGTGATAGCGCCCGAGATAATTACCAGTATCTCCCACCAGCGATCCGGAGACCGTACCCGCGATATGGGTATTAACCGCAGCCACTAGGTTGCTGCCTAAGGCGTCTCACCATTGTCGGGAGCAGTGTATTTTAACAAACCGACTCCTCACCATTGTCGGGGTACCCCGACTTCCGTAGTACCAATTTTTGTTTTAAGAGTACTTCGATTTGTACTCCGCTCAATGAGCTACTATAAGGAATCTTTTAAATCCCTAGGCACGACTAAGCCACTTCAAGTACGCGGGTTCGCCAAGACTCAACCGGTATCGCCCTTGGTCTTTCACCCGGTCGTAGCCACCTTGCATGCCATTTACATACTCGTTCACGCATATGCATTCATACCATTCTCTCATACCTAATACTCCACTCACATCCCCACTCTCATCATTCACCACGATTCCACACGCACCTACAATAGGTCTCGCAAATCCCCGTACAGGCCATACTCAATGAGAAGGTGCTTGGTACTCTCCTCCGACGGTTCACACAGGCATCTAGCCTCGGCAGCCAGTCCACGCCCATACGGGAACCCATTTATACTGCCATGTCCCGTAAGTAAATACATAAGATATAGACCAAATTCAAATTTAGACGCAGACGTAAAGCACACATCCGAAATGAACATGTGCGTCCATCTGCCATTCACACCCTCATCCCATCGACGTTGCCAAATTTCATACATTCTATTCAGGCCCCTGGCGTTGACTTAGATCCTAAACCTCTTCATTCATAATCGGACAACTAACAAACGGGATGCGCCGCCGTAGACAGTAGTGTGAGATATACAGCCGATCCTTGGTAGTATTCTCTATCGAATGCGGCATGGCATTGTATTGGAGGCGTGCTATCTTATTCAAATGTTATGGCAACTGCAGTGGGATGACAGTTTGAATATAGCCTGTTCCTAGCTTATTTTTTTTTTCTGTTTAGATTAATGAGGTACAGGGGGAAACCTTCAAAAGGTACTCGCCTGGAAGTTTTTCCTGCCAGGTGAGTTATGCGGGATTTTTACCTCGCTAAAACCTAACCTGCACCTCGGATCTTGCTCCCGGAACGATAGTTCCCCAGCGGCACTCTTTGTAAATACTACTTCGCGGGGCGTTCTTGTTTGATGCTACTGCTGTCCCGATGTTATGACGCCTCACGGCCTATTCTTCGTTCGTTGTGTGGAGATCCTTGATAATGGATTCCGCGTACTCTACAATTCTGTTCCAAGCCGATTGGCTCTTCAGCATGCACTCCACTATATTTTCTGGACTGATGAAACGCTCCAGATTTCTCTCCAGCTCCACCCGCGTCTCCTCATAGAGGGGGCACTGGAAGAACACGTGTTCTGCGTCTTCGATCACATCGCGGCAATGATGACAGTTTGGGGAGTGAGTTCTCTTGAATCTGTGCAAGTATGCCCGAAAGCATCCATGCCCAGTCAAGAGTTGGGTGATGTAATACCCGACTTCCCCGTGCAGGCGAGTGACCCATATGGTAACATGTGGGATCAGCCGATGAGTCCACCGACCCTTCGTCGAGTTGTCCCATCTCTCTTGCCAGAGGCGAAGACTCTCGGGTCTCTCCTCTTCACAGAGGACCTTTCGCCGCTCTTCCTTCTTCCTACGATGTTGGCGTTCCCGCTCTCCTGCCAGAATGTCGATGGGTGGGCATGATGCCACGATGTTGACCGCATCGTGCGATACCGTTCGGTATGCTGACGCCACTCTGATCGCTAAGAGCCCCTGGACGGATGTCATTGTCTTGCGGTATGTTGTAAGCTCTAGCGATTTCGCCCACACTGGTACTCCGTATAGCAGGACGGAGGTAACCACAGTTGCCAGTAGTCGCCTTCGGATTTGCCTGCGGCCTCCGATATTGGGCATTATCCGCGAAAGTGCGCCCTGTACTGCTGATGCCTTCCTGCTGACGCTGGAGATGTGCTCCTTGTAGTTGAGTCTCGCATCCAAGACCACTCCTAGATACCGGATGTGGGGTAGCGACTGGATGTCGTGGTCGCCTACTCTAATGGTGATGGTCTCAATTTTCTTCCGGCTACTCACAAGGAGTGCCTCGGTCTTATTTTCTGCGAAAGACAGGTCTGCCGATGTCATACACTGTCTTATCCTTCGGATGGTGGTGGAGAATGCGGCTTCCAGTTCCTCTAGGTGTTTGGCTACCAGAACAACCGCTACGTCGTCCGCGAAAGCCACGAGTGTTGTGTTCGTCGGTAATTCCAGATGGAGTAGGCCGTCGTACATGACATTCCACAAGAGTGGCCCCAGGACAGAGCCCTGACGTACCCCTCCCGTGACCCCATACTCTGCTGGTCCATCCTCGGTCTCGTATTTCAGTAGTCGATCACTGAAGTATGATCTGACCATCCTCCGTAGGTAGTAGGGCACCCCCATGTTCTCAAGAGCCTCCAAGATTCGATCCCAGCGGGCCGAGTTAAACGCGTTCTTGTTGTCCAGGGTGACAATGAGGCAATACTTTTTAGAACCGCCTTTCCATCTCTTTCCTGAGATGGCTTCCTTTGCAATGTTCGTGACGAGTTCCAACGCGTCGATGGTCGATTTCCCCTTCCTGAATCCAAATTGAAATTCGGAAAGTTGAGGATCGATGTATTGCTCCAATCTGTCGGCCACTATCCGCTCCAAGTTCTTCCCGCCCGAATCCAGCATGCAAAGTGGACGATAGGAAGCTGGCTCGTCCAGTGGTTTCTTCCCTTTTGGGTTAAGAGCCAATCTTTGTTGCTTCCAACGGGTCGGAAATACGCCTTGTCGCAGGCATGCGTCGTATATGCTCCTAGCTTATATGCTAGTCGGCCACGGAAGTATGAATGTGATTTTGTTAAAGCGTGCATTGATTGATGAAGTGGAGTATTCGGTACAACAGAAGAGGGTGCTTGCCACCTATTAGTGGAGTGTTATTTGTATGAGGTTTTTATATGAAGTGAATCTGAGTGCTGCCTGAGTATTCATAAGCGGTAGGGATGCTTCAAAAGGTATGCCATGATATTGTTTGAAGGAAAGAATCGAATTTTGGATGGGCAATGAATGTGTGTGAAGCACAAGGTACCCACCACCATGGTTGATTCTGGTGGTACCGGCGTACTGTTGCTGGCTTAACGGTGCCTAGAAATTCATAAAGTTCCTTATCGTAGATCTTAGTGCAAAATAAAAATTAAAGGCGCTTGGAAAAAATTGGTGCCAAGGGAATCGAGTATCCTATGGTGTTAAAATACACTACAACACGTAAGGGCTATGATTAATATCCATATCGTGGATACGGTCTCCGGGCCACTGGTGGGAGATACCGGTTCTTTTCTCGGGCACTGTCACTGCTTATGACAGCAAAGGCTTAGATAGGCCTCGCCACAAACAGTTTATAACTTGTTGATTACTGTTATTCGCATATCAGGTTTGACATTGCATATCTGAATCCCTATGGTCGTAGACGGCCTGTTGTATTATATCTAACATCTAATATTTTTGGTCCATCTTCTGAAGTTACTGAAATAATTAGTTCGCAATGTTCCTTTGAAGTAGTTCTGCTCTGGACTGATTGGCTCAAAATTTTCTAAACTAATTTGGTCCAAAATCTTTTCTGAAATAATGTTGCTCAATTCCTCTCCTCCAAATCAATTTGGTCCGAATTATTCACGGAATTTATTTAATTCACACCTCATCTGAGATAAATCGATCATATTTCTCTTCTGAAATATTTTGCTCTTTAGATCCATTTATTATTATATCAAGGAAAATTATTAAAACCGTTTTATGCTCATATAATTGGGCCCAAAAGTAAATGCTTGTCTTTTGTAAATTTTTGCAAAATATCGTTTAAATATAATTATTATTTTATTTTGATAGTTAAATCATAATAGGATTTTCAAAAGAAACAATTCAGCTTTTTGGGAAAATTCACCAAATTTATTTTGTCTTCGTAACCTTAATCTTTTTAAGTAATTTTTAATTTTCTAAATGTTACAATCCCCAATTTTTCGAAAAATTGTCAATGTTCACTTTTATGTACGAAGCACTATTATCCATGATAATCTAACTCAGAGGTTCCATGTTTTTCGGTTTTTGGTACACCCACTACTTACCTGATATTGATTTTTTGTTAATTTCTAACTGTAGTGAAGTTTAGTGTTAAAAACTTAAAGTAAAAACACATGTTAAGTTTTATACATTTATTAATTGAATTTAAATTAAAACTACTCTAAAATAAAATTTTGTATCTGTTCTATAAAATAAACGTAACATAAAATAAACATAAAGTAAACTAAGCAAAAAGTAAATGTTTTTAGTGGGAAGGATGAACCTGATGCTTTGATAATAAATTATCAACATTTGGCGTCAATTTTGTAAGGTTTAATCTTAAATCTCCTCGGCTAATGATGTCCAGTCTGTTTCTTTTTTTTGTTAGGAGATTGGTAACAGCGCTGAACCCCCTTTCCACTAGGTATGACGATGGAAAATAAATTAAAAATTTTCTCGCTATATTCCATAATACGGGATAAGTAACGGGTATGTTTTTTTGCAGCCAGAAGTGCTGATATCCGTGCTTAAACTGAACCTTAAGTTCTTCGTTTGTACTTATTTCAGTCAGTTCCTCTTGTATTATGACATTCATTTCTTCTATGTCACCATATGGGTTAATTATCTACGGTGGTATTACCATAGTCAAAACATTCTCAAACCTAGTTTCAAAATCTGAATAGAGGGCATTTAAATGTTGAAGTAGGTTGAAACGTCCTCTTCCTGGCAGTTTGTCTGTGACAAATTGGGGAACTGGGAAAATTCGCCCCGCCCAATATTTTGCTTCATTAGTTTAACTCTGGCAAGAAACGCTGATAAGATGGACTTTGTTTTAATCAAATTTAGACTATTGTCTTGTAACTGCAAGTTAACCATATTAAATTTTGTAAACAAATTTGTTAAATAGGCGATGTCTGTTTTCCACTTCATTAAATTGTCTTTTAAAATTTTATCTTTAGTATCCAGAAATTCTAAAATAGTCTCAAAAAGTGCAAAAAATCTTGTCAAACATAAGCCTTTCTTTCGATAGCCAGCGTACTTCAGTGTGAAGGAGTAATTGATGAAAGTGTTTGTTATTTTCTTCACACAACTGCGCAAATAACCGCGTATTCAACGTGTTACTTCGGATTCGGTTTACTGCATCAATGACTAACTGAAGAGATTCATTCATGCAATAGCACTCAAATTTTTAGCAACTAAATGTTGCCGGTGGCTGACGTAATGTATTACTAACACACCCCTGGCACATTTTGTTTTAAATAGCTTATAAATCCACCATAACGTCCAACCATGGTTGGCAAAAAAACTGCTCCGGTTTTGAGGCCAAGAATGAATCGAGCCAATTTTTGATGCCCTGTTCTGAAGTGAAGCGTATTCCGGTGAGGGCGTTTTGCATGGATCTAAACAAATGGTAGTCGGACGGGGCAAGGTCTGGGCTATAAGGCGGGTAAGGCAAAACTTCCCAGCCACTGTTTTCTAAATAATTTTTAACCGGTCTTGCAACATGAGGCCGAGCGTTGTCATGATGGAAAATTATGGCTTCGTGTCTGGTTGCATATTCCGGGCGTTTTTCGGCCAATGCTCGCTTCAAACGGATTAATTGTGTTCGGTAGAGGTTGCCTGTGATCGTCTGGCCCGATTTCAATAGCTCATAATAGATCACACCCTTCTGATCGCACCAAATACAGAGCATTACCTTAGCGCCATGGATATTTGGCTTTGGCGTTGATTTGGCTGGTTGGCCGGGCTTCACATACGATTTTTTGCGCTTTGGGTTGTCGTAATGAATCCATTTTTCATCGCCAGTAATAATTCGATTCAAAAACGACTTCTTTTTTTGCCGTTCAAGCAGCATTTCGGACATGCAAAATCGCCTTTCAACGTCTCTCTCTTCAATTCATATGGGACCCAATTTCCTTGCTGTTTGATGAATCCTGCCGCTTTCAAACGTTTTGAAATGGCTGCTTTAGTGACTCCCAATGATTTTGCAATTTCTTCTTGAGTTCGACAACAGTCTTCGTCGAGTAATGCCTCCAAATCTTCATCTTCAAACTTTTTTGGCTGACCTGGTTGTTCTTTGTCTTCCGTGTCAAAATCACCACTTCTGAACCGCACAAACCATCTCTCGCACGTTGAAATCGATGGAAAATATTCAGTATAAGCTTCGGTGAGCAATTGCTGTACTTTTTTTTCAAATTGAAGAAGTAAATCAACACTTCCCGCAAATGGGACTTTTTTGGTACAAAATACGACATTTTTGAAGCAAAAAAAAACTTTGTTGTTTACACTATTTCGTTCAATGACTAATCGAGAATGAATGACAGATGTTTAACCTCCAAAATGCCATATGAGTTATTATTAACACAAACCATGTGTAAAAGTTATGCCATCTGTTGTCAATCCCGCATTTTTAAGACGCCCGCAAACTATAATCGCGTCTTTGTGACGTCGAAGCGAACATTCTGTCCAGCGTGGGTCTCTTCTGAAGTTTATCTTTGAGTGTTTGGAAGTATTTCCAATCTTTATCTGTTGTTTCAGGGTGACATCTTCTCAGATAATCCTGCAGCATAGATGGTTCCATAGCGTCATTGCCCAAAAATTTGTTGCATAAAAGGCACATAGGCAATTGTTTGTCCGACAATGATGGAATGAAGCCAAGCTTCAAATAATCAACACTGTACTGTCTACATTTCTTTTTAGATTCGGACATGGCATCAATCATCTGTGGGCAAAATTAATCTATTTAAATAAGACATAAAGTGAAGCAGCTGTATATTAAAAAATCAAAGTCAAATTTAAATTGTATGGTCTTAGATTTTATGACAGCCATTATAAATGAATGTGAGAAGGGGAATGTTATGAATGTTACCTAAGGTTTTGGTATAATGGAACTTTAAGGAAATTTGAAATTAACATGACAAAAAATGTTAAAATAAAATATTATACAACGAATAATAATAACAAATTGTTATGCGATTTATCTCTACGTACATTCGACTGTCATGTATATTTTCTTAGCACTTTCCTTTTCAAGATTCAGGAAACGAATAAACGTATTTGTCTCACATTCGTATTTATAGAGTGACGAATTGAACAAGTCAGTGCAAGTTCGCGAAGCTGTGAGACAAAAATTGGCAAGAATTTTGACTGCGCGTATGCTTTTAACAAGATGATACTGGTATACGAGGGTCGTTCAATAAGTCCTTACAAAATTCAAGAAATTGCGCTCGTAGTGTCGGTAAAGATTTTGTTTGTTTGTCAGTTGCATTATCGACAGGAAAGCTGTCAAAATTTCAGCTGGATCCATAGCGTAGGTCAATTTCTATCGTCGATTAAAGTTAACGACATTTATTTGTGCATAACAATGGAAAAAAGCGAGTTTAGGGATGTCATCAAACATTTCCATTTGAAAGGCTTAAGCGCGAAAGAAATCAAAGCTGAGTTGGATGGAGCTCATGAATTTAAACGTGGCCGTTCATCCACAAAAGATGAACATCGATCAGGACGCCCAGTTGAGGTGTCTACTCCTGAAATCATCGACAAAATCCACGATCTGATTTTGAACGATCGGCGAATTAAAGTGCGCGAATTAGTTGAGGCCACGGCCATATCACAAGGTACAGTCGCTTCAATTGTGCATGAAAAATTGTCTGTGAAAAAAATTTCGGGAAGATGGGTGCCAACGTTTGCTCTCAGAGGAGAATAAGCGCAATCGTGTAGTGGACTCTGAGGCTATGTTGGCACTCTTTCATCGCAATCCTGCCGAATTCCTTCGTCGATATGTCACTGTGGACGAAACCTGGATACACAACTACACTCCAGAAACGAAGAGACAGTCATCACAGTGGATTTTCAAGGGTGAACGGGCTCCGAAGAAGGCAAAAACTGCGCCATCGGCCGGCAAGGTGATGGCCACGGTCTTTTGGGATTCGCAGGGCATCATTTTTATCGACTACTTGGAAAAAGGAAAAACAATAACAGGAGCGTATTACGCGTCGTTATTGCAACGGTTGAGCGAGGAAATCAAAGAGAAACGCCCACATCTGAAGAAGAAAAAAATCCTCTTGCATCAGGACAATGCGCGTGTGCATACCTGCGCTGTTTCCATGGCCAAAATTGTTGAATTGAGAATGGAATTGTTGCAGCATCCCGCTTATTCACCATATTTGGCCCCGAGCGACTATTTTCTTTTCCCCAGACTGAAGAAATGGCTTAGCGGACGACGGTTCGCTTCCAACGAGGACCTCATTGCTCAAAAAGATGAGTATTTTGCAGAACTTCCGAAATCCTATTTTTTGGACGGGATAAAAATTTTGGAAAAATGATTGGAAAAGTGTATAGAGCTAAAAGGAGATTATGTTGAAAAATAAAAAAAAAATTTTTTTTCCTTTTTTTCTAAGGACTTATTGAACGACCCTTGTATCATTATGTGCAGGTTTTTACAACTTCAAAATGTATTGCAACCACAAAGCGAATGCCTACATCCTACAACTTACACAATTTTATAAACATATATAATAAATTTTTTACTTCATAGGTACTTTTATAAATAATGTATATGTCTTTATATTATAAGATAGTATAATGTAAATAAATAGGTTCTATCAGTGTATGTTGAGATCCACTATCGTGGACCCCCATTTTCAGTTCATGGAGCCCACATTTTTTTTTCGCTGACTTACACCCCTTGCATTCTACTCCCATTTATCCTACCATTTCTAACGCTTTAGAAAGAAAACTGCTTACTCCCATCCTTCCATTATAGATCCATCAATGTTTGATCTCATTAATTTTAAATTTTATGTGGTTGTAGATAACATTAAAATTTAAAAAAAAAATGTATTTAGACGAAAGGAATCTTTGTATAATCGAAGTTATATAATGAATTTTTCATAACAGCACAAGTCGTAATATTATAATAATAATTTCTCTCCTTAATATATTATCCCTTATATTCCTCTTCTTTATTTCTTAATTCTCCTTGTCGTTAAAATTTTTCCATCAACATCAATCGTTTGACAATATTATTCATAAAATAGTTATAATCATCATAGTAACAACAGTAAGTCTTGCTATTGTTAAGTTTAAAAAATATTTCAATTTAGTCCATCACATTGCTCGGGAAAAACTTTTCCATTTATGGAAACGTCGTAACTTTAATGTGGTTATTCTCACATTTATAAAAAAATTTCAACACACAAAGAGTTGGTTACATTCCTACGAGTAGTATAGGTGGAAGGATTTTTAACAAACTTGAATTTTTTAAGAAAACTTTAAAACAAAAATTGGTTTTTACGAGAAAATTGCCAAAAGTTTCCTATTTCTTCGTTTCATTTCAAAATAAAAAGAAACTTCGTCAGAGTAGTAACTACGAAAAATTTATTCAATTGCATGCAGCTAAGTTTCTTCGTTCAACTTTTTTTAGTTTACTTATTTTTCATATAAGTTAACATACGCAAAAATATCAAGTTTTATGGAACGTTTTAAATTTGAATTTAAATTTTAAGAAGCTACCAAATGATCAGTTTTGAAAACTACAACGCTGAAAAAAATGTTGTAAGAATTTTTTGTGAAAAAACTACAATTTCAAACAGTGCATTTTTCTGGGTCTTGTTTTGCCTGCCCCTATTCATCAGACCAAATGCTACAATTTATGAAAATGGCGATTTATTTGTAATTTTTTTATAGTATCGTTGTACACTTTCAGGAAAAGCTTCTTCAATCTATATTATTCAGATCTTTTTAATAATTAATACTATTTAAAAAAAAATTTACGTTGAGTAAGAAAAATAATCTTTTGAAAAAATTGAAAAGAAAATTTTAAAAAAGCTAAAATTTAACAAAAAAATTACATTTTAGGAAAAAAAAAAAAAAAAGTATGGAAAAAACATTCGCTAAACCCCCTGCTCTGCATATAACAAAAAAAATCACAAGAAAAGAGCAAGAAAATAAATCGGCCCTCAAAGATATGCAAAAATCCAAACAAAAAAAACTCGACAAATCCGAAATTTGAAGCAGAAATGCAGGAAAATGAAATTTTTACACCAGGCGACCAGTTTTCTTAGAAAATAGGAGGCAAAAATTATTACACTGGGTCCACTTGTTCTTAGAATTTGTTTTTCTCTATGAAAATGGTGGTTTTTTGGAGATGTTTGTTTGTGGTATGATTGTGCACTTTCAGGCGAAGCCTCAAAAAAATTGGTTCAACGAGTTTGCTCGTGGCCGCACGTCGGTTTTTGATGAGCCACGCCCAGGTGCCCCGAAAACGGCTGCTATGGAGGAAAACGTTAAAAAAGTCCACGATCTCGTGTTGGCAGACCGTCGATTGAAGGTTCACGAGATAGCTGAGACTGTGGGCATCGCAGTAGGAAGGAGATTATGTGGAAAAATAAATTGCCACCTTTCCAAAATTTTCGTGTTTCTTTTGTAGGCTAAGTACTTGTTGAATGACTCACGTATTTTATACTCGATACAAAAGAAAAAAAAATAATTTGCCGTTCAAAATCGAGAATAATTTGAATGAAATTTACCGCTTTTGAATGCTAAAAAACTTGTGTGATTTTTCTCAAGAACAGAAAAAATGTCAATGGTAATAAACTCAATATTCGCGTAGGAAAAATAAATTGGAAAATTTAAAATTCAACAATTTTATATGGCGCTTGCGAAGCAAAGAAAATTTTACATTCTTTTCTTTTTCTAGAACTGTTATTTCCTAAAAAAAAACCAATTCGAATAGAAAATTTATCAAAGAATTAATTAAAAAATAATCAATTATTTATTAATTAATTATTTTGTGCCATTTACCGTACACACCCTGAGACCCACACTCATAATATTGAAGAAAAATATTGAAATTAAAAAATCAGCTTTTGTTAATGCTATTAAAAAATAAATTTACATTGAGTAGGAAAAAGTAAAGTTAAAAAAAAATCAGTATTTAATTTTAGGAAAAAGTACAAAAAAAAACCAACAAAAAGCAAAAGAAGTTAAAAAAACAGGTGACAAAGCCGTCCCTCTTACACTTTTCCAGCTTTTGTTGTAAAAAAAAATTATATTGTGAAAAGTTAAAAAAAAAAAAAATTATTTAGTAGAAAAAAATTAAATATTTAAAAAAAAATTCAAGAAAAAAAATATAAAAAAATTAAAAAAAGAAACATTGTCACGTCCCCTTTTACCGACAAATAACAAAAGCTTACCGAGAGTAGAAAAAATTCACGAAAATCGAATTTTTACACCAGGCACCCAGTTTTCTCAAAAAATAGGAGGCAACAATTATTACACTGAGTCCACTTTCTCTAAAAATTTGTTTTTCTCTATGAAAATGGTAGTTTTTTGGAGATGTTTGTTTGTGGTATGATTGTGCACTTTCAGGCGAAGCCTCTCCGATTCATAATATTCTCATTGGAACGAGAATATTCTTTCTGGATAAATTTTTGTGGGCAGTTTTCAGAAAAAATGCATAAAATTTGTTGGTTTTTTGTTTTAAAACTTGTTTTTTTTCTATAAAAATTTAGATTTTTTCGAATTTTTTTTATGGTGTCATTGCGCACTTTCAGGCAAAGCTTCTTCGATCTATATTTTCCTGATTGTAAAGAGGATGTCCTTTCAGTAAAGTTTTTTTGGAGAAAATATGCATCAAATTTGTTGTGTTTTTTATTAAAATTTATTTAACTTTATGAAAATGGTGTTTTTTGGAAAATATTTGTCCAATGAATCATTACGCATTCGTATGGAAAGTTTATTTCATCTATTTTATCCTAATCGGCAAAAGAGTGTCCTATCCAGAATAAATTTTTGCTGGCGCTTTTTCGAAAAAATTCATAAAATATGTTGGTTTTTTCTATAAAATTTGTTTTGATATGTTTTGGTCTTAACCTGACTGATATTGCGAGTGCATGATTTCGTTGAGAATTTTTGACAAACGCGAAATGAAATCTTTTTAAAAAAATCGTCACATTTTATTTTGAATAGTCTTGAATTTTTCATCCGATTTAAGATGCATCATTAATAATTGCGAAAAAAAAATTAAAATTGATGGTAAGAAAAGAGACAAAAGAAAGACAATCAACGAGAGGGTGTTTGAGACGTCATCTGTTGACGTCGGGTGAGAGCAGTAGCAACAGCGACTGAGCATTATCACTGCTGTTGTTCACATTGACTCAATAATGAGCATTTGCATGGCTGCTCTAAAGGTACCATTCGTGATCATCTGCTGCGATGACATCACGTCGATAGACATACAAGTGGGTCATTCAATAAGTACTTAGCCTCACGGCCCGATGGAACTGCTGTCACAAAAGAAACTGCTGTCACAAAAGAAATTTACCATCGTGCAGTACATTCTTTAAGTAGCCTACTGTCAAAGTGTCAATCGATTCCATTCATTAGTTTTGTTTTGAGCGCCTTTGAAAGCGAGCGTGTCGGTCGGTTGCACAGAAATGGAAAAAGAACAATATCGTTCGGCGATTAGATTCTTGTTTTTGGAAGGGAAAACGCGCAGCGAAATTAAAGATCGCTTGGATGCTGTGTATGGTGACTCTTCTCCTTCGATGGCGACCGTCAAAAATTGGTTCAACGAGTTTGTTCGTGGCCGCACGTCGGTTTTTGATGAGTCACGCCCAGGTGCCCCGAAAACGGCTGCTACGGAGGAAAACGTTAAAAAAGTCCACGATCTCGTGTTGGCAGACCGTCGATTGAAGGTTCACGAGACAGCTGAGACATTGGGCATCGCAGTAGGAAGGAGATTATGTAGAAAAATAAATTGCCACCTTTCCAAAATTTTTGTTTTTCTTTTGTAGGCTAAGTACTTGTTGAATGACTCACGTATTTTATACTCGATACAAAAGAAAAACAAATAATTTGCCGTAGAAAATCTATCAAAGAATTAATTAAAAAATAATCAATTATTTATTAATTAATTATTTTGTGCCATTTACCGTACACACCCTGAGACCCACACTCATAATATTGAAGAAAAATATTGAAATTGAAAAATCAGCTTTTGTTAATGCTATTAAAAAATAAATTTACATTGAGTAGGAAAAAGTAAATTTAAAAAAAATCAGTATTTAATTTTAGGAAAAAGTACAAAAAAAAACCAACAAAAAGCAAAAGAAGTTAAAAAAACAGGTGACAAAGCCGTCCCTCTTACACTTTTCCAGCTTTTGTTGTAAAAAAAAATTATATTGTGAAAAGTTAAAAAAAAAAAAAATTATTTAGTAGAAAAAAATTAAATATTTAAAAAAAAATTCAAGAAAAAAAATATAAAAAAATTAAAAAAAGAAACATTGTCACGTCCCCTTTTACCGACAAATAACAAAAGCTTACCGAGAGTAGAAAAAATTCACGAAAATCGAATTTTTACACCAGGCACCCAGTTTTCTCAAAAAATAGGAGGCAACAATTATTACACTGAGTCCACTTTCTCTAAAAATTTGTTTTTCTCTATGAAAATGGTAGTTTTTTGGAGATGTTTGTTTGTGGTATGATTGTGCACTTTCAGGCGAAGCTTCTCCAATTCATAATATTCTCGATTGGAATGAGAATATCCTTTCTGGATAAATTTTTTTTGGTGGTTTTGAGAAAAAATTCATAAAATTTATTGTTTTCTTTCTTAAAATTCGTTTTTTTTTGTTTAAAAATTAAGGTTTTTTGGATTTTTTTTATGGTGTCATTGCTTACTTTCAGGCAAACCTTCTACTACTCTTAGTATAATGATTGGAAGAAAAATTACCTGTCACGATAAATTTCGGTGGGAGTTTTGAGAAAAATTTGCCAAAACATCATAAAATTTTCTCTTCAAATTTATATTTTTCTATGAAAAAGGAAATTTTTTCAAAGATTTGTTTTATGATGTTAATGCGCATACTTAGGCGAAACTATTACTTATTCTTATTATCCTGATCGGACTAAAAAAGTCCTTACAGGAAATTTTTTTCCAGGCGTTTTAAAAAAAAATGCATAAAATTCGCTGTTTTTTTTAAAAATAAAGTTTGCTTTTTTGGATAAAAATGGCAATTTGTTTCGTGGTTTCATTGCGTACACTTTTACACAGCCTTCTTAATCCATATTATCCTGATCGAAAAAAGAATATCCTTTCAGAATAAATTTTTGTGAGCGCTATTCAAAAAAAATTGCCTAAAATTAAATTTTTTATTTACTGAAAGCAAAATAAATCGACCCCGTAAAGATATGCAAAAAACCACACAAATTCGAAAATTTGTAGCAAAATTCACGAAAATCGAATTTTTACACCAGGCATCCAGTTTTCTCAAAAAATAGGAGGCAACAATTATTACACTGAGTCCACTTTCTCTTAAAATTTGTTTTTCTCTATGAAAATGGTAGTTTTTTGGAGATGTTTATTTGTGGTATGATTGTGCACTTTCAGGCGAAGCTTCTCCGATTCATATTATTCTCATTGGAACGAGAATATTTTTTCTGGATAAATTTTTGTGGGCAGTTTTGAGAAAAAATGAATAAAATTTGTTGGTTTTTTCTTTTAAAATTTGTTTTTTTTCTATAAAAATTTAGATTTTTTCGAATCTTTTTTATGGTGTCATTGCACACTTTAAGGCAAAGCTTCTCCAATGCATATTTTCTGGATTAGAATGAGAATATCCTTTCTGGATAAATATTTGTTGGTGGTTTTGAGAAAAAATTCATAAAATTCGTTTTTTTTTGTATAAAAATATCGGTTTTTTCGAATTTTTTATGGTGTCATTGCGGCAAACCTTAGGCAAACCTTCTATGACCCTTATTATGTGATTGGAAGGAAAATGCCCTGTCAGAATAAATTTCTGTGGGAGTTTTTGAGAAAACTTTGCCAAAACTTCAAAAAATTTTCTCTTCAAATTTGTCATCATCCGATTTGAGAAGCATCATTAAAGAATTGCGAGTAATTAAAAGAGATAAAAAAAGAGGATTGACGAGAAGCTATCAGCGTGCAGAATGGGCAGCAATGAGAGCAGCAACCCAACGGCTGAGCATTACTGCTACTGTTGACATTTACTCATCGACTACCATTTACATGTGTTCTCTGGAAGTACTGTTCCCGATCATATGCGATATATCTCGCATACGTAGACAAATTTTATAAGAAACACAAAATATTCGCGTAGGTAAAACACAAAAAATAAAACTGGACAAATTAAAAATTCAGCTTGTTTTCCATTTCTAGAATTGTTATTTCATCGAAAATAAATTCCAATAAAAAATTTATAAAGAAATCATTAAAAAATAATAATTCCTTGGCTCAGAGTGAGTATTTATTAGTACGACTAAGAAACCACCAAAACTTTGAGTTTCTCCATTACTTGAAAAAATTAAATGCAAAACTAGAAAACTCTAAAAAGAACAAATATATTTCAGTCCTCGACGCTATGACATTAAAAATCATATTAGATTATATAATAGAAAATTCTGCAACCCCTTCTCTCAGCCTTCTTTTTATCTTCAAGTAGAATTTGGAAAAAACAAACTATAAAAGAGAGACCAACAGTAGAATAGAAAAACTGCCAATCAAGACAGTAAAGAAACTAGTAAAAATTTATGCAAAAAAAATATTTTGTTACAGAAAATGTTGGAAAAAAAACAACTTTCCTACCTAGTTATTTATTGCATTATTATTTGTTTTTACCACATACACCCTGACCTTTGTAGACCTCCAAACAAAACTAAAAAAGAAATATTAAAATTGAAAAATTAGCATTTGTTAATGCAAGCGTTACAAAAAAAAATTTACATTGAGTAGAAAAAAATAAAATTAAAAAAAAATTAAAAACCAAAAATATTTTTGTAGCAAAAAATTAAATTTTTGGAAAAAATTTAAAGAAAAAACACAATTGACAATCCCCATCACCCCGCAATTATCGAAAAACAATTAACAATAAAAAGCTCCGAAAGTAGAATGGAAAACAATTCGGTCCAAAAACATATGCAAGAAAGTAAAATAAATCGACACCTAAAGATATGCAAAAAAACCATACACATCCGAGAGTGAACAAAATTACAGAGAAAATAAATAAATGGAAAGGAATCTTTACCAGAAGAAAACTTGAGCGGAAGTGATACAATTTTTTACCAATTAAACTTTTTTCGTTCTCTTCTAAGTGGAGGGCAAATCAGTTCAAGGTTGTCCTAATGGCGAAAAATAACAACACTTACGGAAGCACAGTCTGACTTAAAAGCTTCTTACTAAAGATACACTTTCGGATGGCTTTTAGGATATTTGTTTTTATTTTTTATTAATAAATCATTTTTAAAAAGGATTTTGTTGAAAACTATTAAAACTAAAACTTTAATACTATTTCATCTTAATTTGCTTTAAATTGTTATCGTTTGTCTTTAAGACGGTGGCCACTATTTGGGGTTTCGAGGGGGAGAATATAACGAAGGGAAAAATTGAATTGTATTTTTTCTTATATTTTTTTGGTTTATCAAGTACCTTTAAAGAAGTGTTCTTTAAAACCACTCAGATTAAAGTTTCGGTAATATTGTATGGCTTTATTAAGTTTACATTTATATTAAATTTTTATTTTTAATATAAATTTGAATTGATAGATGGCGTTTGTAAAATAATTAATCGTTAAATGGCAGTTGTAGGATTTGGAGTTGAAATCTATAATTTTTGGTGCACTTGTTCTGAACAAAGGGAACATTTAGATGACGACGTATTATGTTATTAGGAATATAGAAGGGGGCATCAACAATTTTACGGAGGATTTTGGATTGTAAGGCCTGAATGCGATAGGAATTGGAACGTTTCGTTGAACCCCAAAGTTCAATTCCATAAGTCCAAATAGGATTTAAAATTGTATTGTATATTAGAAGTTTACTTTTGATTGTTAGTTATAGGTAACGCCTAACGGCTTCAAGTTTTTTTAGTCTTGTATGAGGTTTCCATGTTAATCGCTTGTCCAGGTAAAGTTCCAAATAACGTACTTCATCATATTGTGGAATCATGTTGAGGTTCGTTCAATAAGTCCTTAGAAAAATATGGACAAAACTGTTTTTTTAAAAAAAAATTTTTTTTTTCAACATAATCTCATTTTAGCTCTATACACTTTTCCAACCGTTTTTCCAAAATTTTTATCCCGTCCAACAAACAGGATTTTGGAAGTTCTGCAAAATACTCATCCGTTTGAGCAGTGACGTCCTCGTTGGAAGTGAACCGTCGTCCGCCAAGCCATTTCTTCAGATTGGGGAAAAGAAAATAGTCACTCGGGGCCAAATCTGGTGAATAAGCGGGATGCTGCAACAATTCCATTCTCAATTCCACAATTTTGGCCATGGAAACAGCGCAGGTGTGCACACGCGCATTGTCCTGATGCAAGAGGATTTTTTTCTTTTTCAGATGGGGGCGTTTCTCTTTGATTTCCTCGCTCAACCGTTGCAATAACGACGCG
Organism: Atherix ibis; assembly: GCA_958298945.1. NCBI lineage: Eukaryota > Metazoa > Arthropoda > Insecta > Diptera > Athericidae > Atherix > Atherix ibis. Next base: position 51,446,067 of record OY282609.1, read on the forward strand.
TAATACGCTCCTGTTATTGTTTTTCCTTTTTCCAAGTAGTCGATAAAAATGATGCCCTGCGAATCCCAAAAAAACGTGGCCATCACCTTGCCGGCCGATGGCACAGTTTTTGCCTTCTTCCGAGCCCGTTCACCCTTGAAAATCCACTGTGTAGTAGTGTCTCTTCGTTTCTGGAGTGTAGTAGTGTATCCAGGTTTCGTCCACAGTGACATATCGACGAAGGAATTCGGTAGGATTGTGATGAAAGAGTGCCAACATAGCCTCAGAGTCCACAACACGATTGCGCTTATTCTCCTCTGAGAGCAAACGCGGCACCCATCTTGCCGAAATTTTTTTCACAGACAATTTTTCATGCAAAATTGAAGCGACTGTACCTTGTGATATGCCCGTGGCCTCAACTAATTCGCGCACTTTAATTCGCCGATCGTTCAAAATCAGATCGTGGATTTTGTCGATGATTTCAGGAGTAGACACCTCAACTGGGCGTCCTGAACGATGTTCATCTTTTGTGGATGAGCAGCCACGTTTAAATTCATTCACCCAATTGTAAACCGTCGCAAACACAGGTGCAGATGTGCCATGAACTGCATCCAACTCGGCTTTGATTTCTTTCGCGCTTAAGCCTTTCAAATGGAAATGTTTGATGACAGCCCTAAACTCGCTCTTTTTCATTGTTATGCACAAATAAATGTCGTTAACTTTAATCGACGATAGAAATTGACCTACGCTATGGATCCAGCTGAAATTTTGACAGCTTTCCTGTCGATAATGCAACTTACAAACAAACAAAATCTTTACCAACACTACGAGCGCAATTTCTTGGATTTTCTAAGGACTTATTGAACGACCCTCGTATTAAGGTATAAAGGTGTAGGTTTTCCCTACTCGCGACATCACTCTCCATCTCTTAAACAAGGATTCTAGGTTGTGGATATGGGATTGTAAATTGTTGGAAGCTATGTCAGAATTTGTATGTGTAGCAAGTATGACCGTATTACCTGCATAAGTAACAATGATAGTGTTAGTATCACATGGGATGTTAAGGGGTATAAATATTATATAAAATGGGATGAAGAATACTGCCTTGTGGAACTCCAGCTAGAATAGGATATATTTCCGAGGATTCTGATTTAATTGCAATTTGGAAATGACGTTGGGGGAGATATTAATTTATGATAAGGTAGTATGTTGAAGGAAGAAAGCTCTTGAATTTTCAGAGGAGCCTACACAAAGATGCCACACACGGTCAAAAGCTTGGGAGATATCTAAAAGTACTCCTGGGAAGTAAGCTTTCCTCTCAAGAGAGGATGGAATGTGATCAACAATGCGATGGCATTGCTGGATTGTGAAGTATTCAAAACGGAAGGAAAATTGGTGAACATGAATCAGTTTTTCATTAACCAGGAATGGGTAGAGTCGTTTTAATAGGAGTTGAAAATTGCTATAATTTGTAACTAAATATGTACCAATCTATTTTTACATTTATGAGTCTAAGATGAAGAGTTTTTAAAGGTCGTTTTGGACTAGATGTTTACCAGTATGTTGGATTTTGAGGAGAATGTATTTGGTATAAAAAAAGAAGAATGTTTCCGCGAGGGTTAGCGACGCAGTAACCCCATTGAGGGTGTTTAGCATTGTAATCACCATCCGCGAAGAACAACGCTCCAAGAGAGTATAAGAAGGATAAAAAGTCGGAACCAGTTATGGTTTTGTTGGGAGAACAGTTTACAGATACTACATTAAGATTAAATAAGGAGGTATCAATAGTAACAACCATGGATTGCAGGGATTCAGAGGCGAAATTGGAGTGAATGTTATGTCTAATAGATTTTCTTATAAGGATAGCTGTTCCATCTATGTGCCGTATTGTCAAGATGATCAGTTCTGTATGTATCGTTGCCCCATATCGTAAAGTATAACCTGGATGTAAAGTGCGTCTCAGTTAATAGAGCAATGTCAATGCGTCTGTCATGTAGAAGAATGTCCACTTCTTGTCGATGCGGGTTCCATAAAAGAATGGAGAGGGAATTTGCAGTACACGACGACATTTATTATTGAACAGCGGATGTTCAATCCGAATTTATTATTTAGGTTGAACATTGTGGGAGGGGGAATATAATTCTTACTGTGGCTGCTGATGTTGCTGTTGATGAGGTTCTTGTTATTTTTATTGTTACTTCTCAATGTTAGAGACTCCTGACTTTATAATAACGGTTGGTTGGCTAATTTTTTTCTTGTTTGGATTGACTTTATCCAGCAGATTTTTATCAGTAGAGCATCCCTTATAATTTGCAGATGGCTACCAACGCACAGAACGCATTTAGCTGAGGTAGTTTTATTTTATTGCATTCAGTAGTAAGGTGCTCACCTGCCCACTTGACGCATTTGGGACTGTGTCGAGAATAAGTCTTCGCATGTCCGTACTTTTGGCATTTATGGCATTGCACTATATTTTTACTAATATACGGTTCTTCCGCTTTTATTTTTGTGCATATTATTGTCTCGACGCAGAAAATGTCTTTATTGTTAAGCGCCGGTTTTAATGACAAAAAAAATAGTTGCAGAGGAGTCCTTTTTTTACGCTAGAAATACTAATAAAAACTTATTTTTTATGTTTTCAGTTGGTGGTGAGATAATGAATCGCCACCTTATAAACCTTTTTTGCCTTAGGCTGGTATGCGTGAAAGTTTTGTTTTCAAAATCATATTAATTTCTAAGAGAGAAACTCTCTAAAAAGTAGTATTATTTTGGGCTAGCATACATTCTTTGGCACACTTATACTGTTCTTTAGTGAGGCCTATACTGGAATATCCTTACTGTAGTATATAGAGTCGGTTCAATGGAATTTTATTAGATATACCACCTTAATCAAAAAGGTGTGGCGCTCCCATCGTTACAATTTCAGTTCTGCTAAGTTGGTATCTGTTTTTTGTTAAGTTGGTACATGTTGGTGACATTTCCTCTAAATCTTGGCGTCATAGCTTGACATTTGCAAAAGTTACGTAGCCAAGAGTACATCTATCTTTGTGTGTGTTGGCGATTTTTTACAATTTTAGAAACGGATTTAAATTTGCAAGAATGAACTTGTATTAAATTTTGCGTAAAAAACGGATTTAATGGTGCGCGAACGTTGGAAATATTGGAAAAGTGTTTCGGCAACGATTCACTAAAGAAAACGGTCGTTTACCAGTGGCACGAGCGGTTCAAAAGTGGTCGTGAGTCAATCGAAGATGATGAACGTAGTGACAGACCATCGACATCGAAAACTGACGAAAACATTGATAAAGTAAAAGAAATATTGGTCAATAACCGCAAATTAACCATCAGAGAGATAGCGGAGGACTTGAACATTACCAATGAATCCGTCCAAGACATTTTGGCTAATGATTTGGGTTTCCGTCGTGTAGCAGTAAAGTTGGTGCCAAAAGACCTCAATTTCATGCAAAAAAGAGACCGTGCTGACGTCGAAAAAGACATAATTTGCGAGGCTGAATCCGATCCCACATTCATCAAAAGGATCATTACTGGAGACGAGACGTGGGTTTATGAGTACGACACGAAATCCAGACATCAAGCAAGTGAATGGCGTTCACCAAATGAGCCGAGACCAAAAACACCACGTCGTTTTCAGTTAAAAATGCTCACGGTTTTCATGGATTACAACGGTTTAGTGCATCATGAATTTTTGCCAGAAGGCCGGACAGTAAACAAAGAGTATTATTTGGGCGTTATGAGACGTTTGCGTGAAGCAATTCACCGAAAGATACAGAATTGTGGGCAGAAAACTCGTGGATTTTGCACTATGATAACGCACCCTCGCACAGTGCCATCATTATTCGTAATTTTTTGATGAAAAATGGAACAAATACCATCCAACAACCACCGAATTCACCTGATTTGGCTCCGTGTGACTTCTTTCTGTTCAATCGAGTTAAAAACCATTACGGGGAATGCGTTTCAACAGCCGAGAGGAAGTAATGGAAAAATCGCAGGAAGCACTGATGGACATCCCGAAAACCGAATATAAAAAATGTTTCGAGGATTGGATCAAGCGCTGGCATAAGTGTGTTAAAGTCGATGGGGATTACTTTGAAGAGGACAATATAGATTTAGATGAATAAACTTGTATTTTTAATTTTCTGAATAAATTCCGGTAAATTTTTGATCAAGCTGGTATGTTAAGAGATCTTCCGTGGAATGATCTCTCTAAACTCCCAACTTACGTGGAGCGGCTCAAATTGTTTCAGATGCCTTTACTAGAAAAATAACGTAAGTTTGCTGACATTATTTTTATTCATCAACTGTTGAACTCAAATATTGACTGTCGGGCTGTAGTTAATAATGTTTTATTTAGACATGTTGGGCATAATCTAGGACGCTTTCTTATGCTATATGTCCAGATCTCTACATCTAACTATGGTCTTTATAAGCCGTTGAATCACATGTGCTTGGCTGTTAATTATTGCAAAGACTTTTTGAAAAAGCTCCTTTTTCTGTCCTGCCTTATCTTTTTTGGTTAGATGTTGATCTTTTATTATTAAAAAATTCTTTTGCTAATTGGAAACAAATAGTTTTAATGCAAGTCGAGAATGATATACTCGTAAGCATTTTGTATAGACTGCAAGTGACAACGACGGGTGTTTAGCCACATTTTCGCGTATAGCAACCAATTTCTTGGCTTGACGGGCCTTACAATACCTTCAGTGCTTCTATGCGTCTTCAAATTTTTTTACTATCTCTTGAATTTTTTGCTTAGTAAAACGTAGTAATTGAGAATAATCTTCCCATAAATTTTGATATAAAGTTCGTACATTATTGTTATTTTTGTTGAAGAATTAAACAATATTAACACGTTGGACACTGGTAAAGCAATTCATTTCTTAAATGCGTTATGGCAAATATTTGAACGTACGTGATTAATTATAGAGAATACTCAAATTGTATAAAGGATATTGAAGTTTATGTATTCTAGTTTAGCAATTTTCCTCTTCCATATCGATTTTGAATATTCCAGCACCTTCAAAATTGGATAACATCTCAACACCGCTCCTAACCATGCCGGGTCTGAATGCGTATTTTGGTTCTTGTGAAATTTCAGACAAAATTGGCGAAAGAAAGGTAGAGTTTCTTCTGCGAATGGGTTTTTTTTTATATACACGTATTATTAATCAAATAGTGAAATGGGTAGTCAGAGTAGCAGAGGTTTTTAAGGATAAACTGGTACCTGACTTTGAGGATAATTTATAATAAAGGAGATTTGTCTGTTTTAAATAGACGAGTAGCTACTGGTAAAATGTTGTGAGCCTCAATTTAGTTGAAACTAACCTTTGGAACCCTGGCACAAAAGCTTGAGACAATAGAGCACACTGTCGTCAAGGAGAGCTTAAGTCAATCGTATTGATTGATGCCTTCTGACCTTACTTTTGCTCGGAAAAAGGTGATTCGTGACTCCAGCGGCGAAAATTTTTTGGTTGTACATAAATAAAGGCTGCACATTATGTTAGCGTCGGCTTCGTAGGCAAGACCAATTAGTACTTATCACATACACATAGGATATTATAGCTTCGTAAGAGTTATATAATTCTCCTATCTGAGGTCATTGATACCAGCCGTTAACAACATGTTGTAAGAAATAAACGCATTTCTACTTGTCCCCAACAGAGCCTTTTTCAGTCACTCTAAGGCTTCTGCTGTATAATATACTAGTATTGTCAGTTATTATGTATTCTTCGAAAACTTGGGTTCTCAGCCCCAAGAATTATGTATTCTTCAAAAAACCATTCCGAAATGTTGACAGCGTTCGAGAGGAGAATATTTGGCTCCCTACATGAAGATGACCGAATCCGGAACCAATTTAACAAAAAGTCATGCGCCATCCCCGGTTGTGGATAAAATTAAGCTCAATAGGAAATGGTCGGCTTGACACCAGAAATACAAGAGTCGTTCAATAAGTCCTTAGAAAACAATACAAAAAAACTGTTTTAAAAAAAAAAAAAAATTATTTTTCAACATAATGTCATTTTAGCTCTATACACTTTTCCAACCGTTTTTCCAAAATTTTTAACCCCTCCAAAAAATAGGATTTCGGAAGTTCTGCAAAATACTCATCCGTTTGAGCAATGACGTCCTCGTTGGAAGTGAACCATCGTCCGCCAAGCCATTTCTTCAGATTGGGGAAAAGAAAATAGTCACTCGGGGCCAAATCTGGTGAATAAGCGGGATGCTGCAACAATTCCATTCTCAATTCAACAATTTTGGTCATGGAAACAGCGCAGGTGTGCACATGCGCATTGTCCTGATGCAAGAGGATTTTTTTCTTTTTCAGATGGGGGCGTTTCTCTTTCATTTCCTCGCTCAACCGTTGCAATAACGACGCGTAATACGCTCCTGTTATTGTTTTTCCTTTTTCCAAGTAGTCGATAAAAATGTTTGATGACAGCCCTAAACTCGCTTTTTTCCATTGTTATGCACAAATAAATGTCGTTAACTTTAATCGACGGTAGAAATTGACCTACGCTATGGATCGAGCTAAAATTTTGACAGCTTTCCTGTTGATACTGGTACTTAGAAACAAAAAATCTTTACCGACACTACGAGCGCAATTTCTTAGATTTTCTAAGTACTTATTGAAAGACATTTTATTTCTTTTAACATTGATCCATTTGTAATAATCATAAAATTTAAGGACTCTACTGACTGCAACTTAAAAGAGGAAAATATTTAAAAAAGAAATTATAAAATAAAACCATTTTTTTTTATTGTTTTAATAATTTTTTTTAAATTTTTTTTTGTTTATTTAATTATATTATTTTTTTTTAAATACCATCACGGCGGGCGATTATTTTGTACAAATATAATTTTTTTTTCTTATTTCTTGAAATTTTAAATATTTATTTTTCAAAAAAAGTCCCTTATCCTTTTTGCTTCAAATTAAATTAATGGTAATAATTTTTTTTTTGCTTATTTTGAAAATTTCTATATTAAATTTTAGATTTATTTAATAATTTTTTTTTGTAATTTTATATTTTAGATAAATTTTTATACACAGAATATTAGCGAATATATTTTGAATATTTTGTTTTATTTTATAATATTTTTTTTTGTTCTTTTCTTCTTTTTTAATAATTTTATGCCACAATATATTCTTATTTTTATTCATTAAATAAGTTCATTTTCGTTCATTTACAATATTTTTGAAATCGTTATACCAGACATTGTTCAAATTCTTACCCTTTAAATTTTATTATATTTTTTTTTATTATATTTCTCATGTTAAAGTTTTTTAACTTTAATTTTCACATCTGCTTTTGCGTATCCTTAATAAATAATTTTTAATACTTTTAATAGCCTTTTAGATACAATATTTTCTTAGTGGTAATGCTTTTTTTCTTTTCTTTAAAAAAAAGGTCCTTTTTATATTAGTAATTTTTTTACTAATTAATTTTACTCTTAAAATTTTTATTATTCATTTATCCGATTATTTATAATAATCTTGTTTTGATAATAAAATATTATTGATTTTTTTTTTTTATTTTTGATTTTTTATATTTTTACCTTTTATTCTTGAAGGTGAAAAAAATAGTTTTTATAATTTAAAATTCGTGCATATATATAATTTAAAATTATATATACATATTTATTTCGAATTACAAAATCGCTTATCTTATAAATATCTTATATTGTGATATTTGGTTATTTCTTAAATACAATATTTTTAGTAATTTGTCATTAAAATAATCAATAAACTATCTAAAAAAAATTTCTTTTCGAAGATCCCTTCCCACTAATTATAGTTATTACAATAATTATTTTTTATTACTTTTTTTTATGATTGCAAATATCGAAAAATTACAATTTTAATAAAAAAAAATTTGCTTCTTATTTTGAACTTTTAAAAACTGAAAAAATTTAATTAAAAGAAATAATATTTTTCAATTATTTTAAATATTTTTCTTTGTAACAGATAAATAAATAAATAAATAAATAAATATATCAAAGCTAGTAAGTGCCTCATAGTTGAGTTTTAGTATTTATTTATTAATAAATAAAATTGGAGGAAAAAAACTTAAAAAATAGTAAAAGTGAATAATTATACAGGAAGTGATAAAATCGATAACAAACTACACCTTTCCTATGAAAAAATCCATTCATGATCTTGGAGAATAGTATTAAATATTAAATAATTTGTATTTTATAAATAGAAATTATTATTTTCATAGCAATAATTTTCTGAGGTGTTACTTCTGATTTGTTGGGGTTGATTTTATAATAATTTTAACCCATTTTTTTTGTTCTATTGTTATAGTTCAAATTATTTATTTAAAATATTTACCATACCTTTATATCCTTTCTTTTTTGAATTGCAAAAAAAACTAGTAAAAAAATTGTTAAAAAGCGAAACAATTTCATTTGTAAAATGCGTCAATTAGCATATGCCCATTTATGTAAAACGAACGAATCCGAAAATAATTTCATACAAAAAAAAATCAAATGTTTTTTTAACACACCAATTAAATGGTCATAAATAAAATTAAAATAAATAATTAATAAAATATTCTCCCAGATATATATTTTTACCAATATTTTTTTGCAAATAAATTTAATACATATTTTATTTATATGAATTCGTGTGGAAATTTTCAATATCAATTAATAGATCATTTAAAGCATAAAAATTTATATATGTTAAAAACGTACAATTAAAATTACTTTTATATTTGCATTAAAAAAAATTATAGAAAATGTGTTTTCTTCCCACAATTGACCATAAACACGCACGTGTATTAAATTCAATAGAATATTTGGCGATGTTAAAGCCCCGATTCATAGCTATTGATGAAACATGGATTCATCATAGGACATCAGAGACCAAAGAACAGTCCAAATAGTGGGTTTTTTATGGCAAAGCCGCGCTAGAATAGGTCAAGAGGTTTTTAACGGTCAATTATGAAAAATGGCTCGGCGGCAAAAGATTTTACTCAAACAATGATATGATTGTTGAAACAAGTGCCGATTTAAAAGGTTTTTTTTTATATATTTTTAAGATATAAATATAAGAAATATGAAAACATTACACTAAGTTTATGTAGGTAAAAATTATATAGACAAAAATATTTTTTACTTGTCAAGGCCAGGTATTAATCAAACAACTCTCATATTATCATGATTAAAGATAATTTTTTACCAACCATCTTTTTCCGTTATTCCATACTTATTAATGCCTCAACCCCTTCAGCAGAAATTTATGAAAATAAGGTGGTTGTGCTAGTGGAAATAGTAAAATGAATTTTTTAAATTTTCTATTTAATCTAAAACTTGATGTGCAATTATTTTGTAGTATTTCAGAAGAAATTCAAAAGAACCTTATTCGAAATCTTTAAATTTTCTGTTTCAAGAACACAAAATAAAAACACGAACATTTTCCATTTCTATTTATCCAAAAAAATTGCATCGTACACATTTTATTTTTGTTGTTGTATTAATATCAAATATAAATAAGCCTCTTGTCTCCAACTCGTTTTGGATACATGGCCTTAAGGATAATAGGAAATTAAAGTTCCATTTTTGGAAAAGGAAATTCCTTAGAAAAGTAAGTCACTACACGTGCAATAATACTTAAATTCTTTATAATCCTTAAGGTAAAAATATTACTTTTTTATATTAATATTAATCTTTAAAATCTACAGCTACAAAAAAAAATTCTTTTGGATGAAAACAGACTTCATGTGGAATTTATCTTTGGTGTTGAAAAAGCTAATGCACTTTGCTTGTATTAGCAGGAAGAATAGATTATTTTTTTTCAGTCTACCCAGGTTTTGGCAAAAGCTGTTAATAAAGATGTAATAAATAAATTTAGCTACACGTGAACACGGAGAAACGAAATTCATTGCGTCAGCGTTTACGTCAAAGACAAGATCCAAATAGGATCAGAACTCCTAAGCTATGCCCTTAGTATTATTGATACACTTTTTCTTCTTATGGAAGTTATTTAACTAATTAATTCCATAATAAAAATTAGTAGTTTTGGTAGGAAAAATTGAGAACTTTTTTGAATTCGAAGTTCTTGGCATGAAAAATGAAAAACTATTTAAAAACTTGAGTTTTTAACAGAAAAAGCAGATATTTTTCAAAGAGAAGAGTCCTTAACAGACATTTTTTTGGAATTTTTTTGAAACTTTTCATTTGGCGGAAAAAATTCTGAACTTTTCAGAAATTGAAGACTTTAGCGGAAAATAGTGCAAACTATGGTATTAAGAAAGTTGAGGTCTTAATGGAGCTCAGTAAGCACTTTTCAAAATCTAGAGTCCTTAACTGACATTATTTAGAATTGTCCAGAAACTTTTACTTTAGCGGAAAAACTTCGGAACTTTTCAGAAAGTGAAGACTTTAGCGGAAAATAGTGCAAACTATTAAGAAAGTTGAGGTCTTAGTGGAGCTTAGTAAGCACTTTTCAAAATCTAGAGTCCTTAACTGACATTATTTAGAATTTTTTAGAAACTTTCATTTAGCGGAAAAAATTCTGAACCCCTCAGAAAGTGAAGACTTTAGCGGAAAATAGTGCAAACTATGGTATTAAAAAAGTTGAGGTCTTAATGGACCTCAGTAAGCCCTTTTCAAAATCTAGAGTCTCTAACTGACATTTGAAAAGTTGTCAGTTAGAGACTCTAGATTTTGAGTGAAGACTTAGAGGAAAATAGTGCAAAGTATTTGAAAAGTTGAGACCTTATTGGAATACACTAAACACTCTTTAAAATCTTGAGTCCTTAACAGAAATTACTTAGAATTTTTAGATACTACCGAAAATTAGTGCAAACTGTTAAGAAAGTTGAAGTCTTACTGGAGCACAGTAAGCAGTTTTCAAAATTTAGAGTCCTTAACTAACATTATTTAGAATTTCTTAGAAGCTTTTCATTTAGCGGAAAAAATTCTGAACTTTTCAGAAAGTGAAAACTTTAGCGGAAATTAGTGTAAACTATTTGAAAAGTTGAAGCCTTAATCTAAGTCTGAGGCTTTAATTGAGACTCTTTAAAATCTTAGTCCTAAGCAGAATTTTTTTTTAAATTTTTAGGCACTACTGAAAATTAGTATAAACTTTTAAGAAAATTGAGGTCTTTTCAAAATCTAGAGTCCTTAACTGACAATATTTAGAATTCTTCAGAAACTTTTCTTGTAGAGGAACAAATTTGGATCTTTTCAGAAAGTGAAGACTTAAGCGGAAAATAGTGCAAACTATTAAGAAAGTTGAGGTCTTAGTGGAGCTTAGTAAGCACTTTTCAAAATCTAGAGTCCTTAACTGACATTATTTAGAATTTTTTAGAAACTTTCATTTAGCGGAAAAAATTCTGAACCCCTCAGAAAGTGAAGACTTTAGCGGAAAATAGTGCAAACTATTAAGAAAGTTGAGGTCTTAATGGAGCTCAGTAAGCCCTTTTCAAAATCTAGAGTCCCTAACTGACATTATTTAGAATTGTCCGGAAACTTTTCCTTTAGCGGAAAAACTTCGGAACTTTTCAGAAAGTGAAGACTTTAGAGGAAAATAGTGCAAAGTATTTTGAAAAGTTGAGACCTTAATCTAAGTCTGAGGCTTTAATTGAGACTCTTTAAAATCTTAGTCCTAAGCAGAATTTTGTTTTAAATTTTTAGGCACTACTGAAAATTAGTATAAACTTTTAAGAAAATTGAGGTCTTTTCAAAATCTAGAGTCCTTAACTGACAATATTTAGAATTCTTCAGAAACTTTTCGTGTAGAGGAAAAAATTTGGATCTTTTCAGAAAGTGAAGACTTTAGCGGAAAATTGTTCAATCTATGATATTAAGAAAGTTGAGGTCTTAGTGGAGCTTAGTAAGCACTTTTCAAAATCTAGAGTCCTTAAATAACATTATTTAGAATTCTTTAGAAAATTTTCCTGTAGCGGAAAAACTTCGGAACTCTTCAGCGGAAATTAGTATAAACTTATTGAAAAGTTGAGAGCTTAATGGGCTACACTAAACACTCTTTCAAATTCTGACTACTTAAGAGAAATAGTTTAGATACTTTACATTAGCTGATGAAACCAGGAACTTTTTAGAAATTAAGAATTAGTAGGCATTTTTTATAAAGTTAAGCCCTTGAAAGAAAAATAATTGAAACTCTTCAAAAGTTTTATGGTTTAGCGGAAATTATTGGGAGCACTTTAAAAAATTGGGTCTTTAGAGAAAAAATTTAAGAAGTCTACAGAGGCTTTGGGCCTAAATCTAAAGTATTGAGACCCTTTGAGACTATTCAAAATATAGATTCTATATAATCTGCATAAAAATAAAGAAATCTGATGCTTAATTATATAAAATTTACTATTCTATATTAGAATTTTCTAGATTGAAAGACTTAATTAAAAAAAGAAATATTTGTTATTATTAAAAGTGGTAGCTTTTAATCAGACCGAAAATGATTGCATCATTAATAATATAGGTAATAATGAATCCAAACCACCTTTTTATTAGTTATTATTAAATAAATAATAAAATAAAAATTAAATTTTTTAATTATCTAAAAAAGACCAATTAAAAATGCACATTCTCATATAAAAAAAAACAAAAATTCTTTAATCGAACAACAAATTTTCATATAAAATTAAAATGGGCCAACGATCAATTGCAATTTTAATTATTGTTCACAAGTTTTCTACCTGATATAGTGTAATTGAGTTGATATTGTTGTAATATCCTTATGACTGGTCACAAATATTTTTGGTAATAATTTAATGACGAATGCAACAAATCTGTTGAAATTATACCATTAGTGGAAAATACATACCATATTTTCAATGGTTTATTAGACAAAAACGATATTGAATAAGCTTAACAAGTATTGGGCAACTTTAAAAGGATATTCGATTAAATTGGTTAACGGATGTTAAGGCGGAAAAGGAGAGAGTAGGTAAAGCTTGAAAATGTTTCAATTTTTACCATTGTCATCTCTTTTTAGTAACCAATTACGAATATCCTGTTTGTTTTCGTGTCTGAAATAATTAATTTCGAAAAGGATTCACATCAATTTACTCTGAATTATAGATTATCTTTACAGTAGAACATTTTTTTTTATTAACCTCGGCTGTTCGTCATTTATTTTGAATCAATAATAAAAATGGGAATAAATTCAAAAATTGTCTCCCTAAATATAGGCCCGGAGAAATCGAATGAACAATTCGTAATTCCAGAATTCCATAGTGCGACTATATTTTTATTTCTTTTTTAATATACAAAAGATTTAGTAGATTTATACATGTTATATGAATTATATTGTATAAAGGATATTCACTAAAAAATCTGTATACACAGGATAATGGGAATCATTTTATTATTGTCAATCGATTTTAATTATTTCAATCATTTCGATAGATTATTTTATTCGATTATAATCTAGACGCGTGTGTATAATCGTCCTGGCAAAGATTTTATTATAGCACATCATATTATTATTGTTATTTATTTATTATTACTATTACTATTATTATTTGTATTATTTCTGTTGTTATTATCATCATTATTTTTACTATTATCATTAAGGATATTATTTTTTATGTTTATTATTTCAATTCAAATTGGATTTATTACGAACAATGAACTTGTAAAATAAATGAATTTTGATGAAAATACGACAGAAAATACGACTTTAGTTAAAAAGGACGATATACGTATTGGATAAATTGTTGCTTTATTAAAATTTTGATTATATGGATTCCTTTTAATAAAACGAGTAAATAAATAGACTTTGAATTTTATACTTTACGAGAGTCTATATAATTTCTATGTGACCCTCTGCAATTAAATACAATCCTTATGGATTTGGGATACTCGTATTTGGAAAATGTTCCTATGCAAAAGTTATGATGATAGTAAAATTTCGGCTTAATAAATCTTTTTCCTAGCATAAATTTATGAAGGAACAAGAATATTTTATTGTTTAAGGATATGTTATCAACTGAAATGGTTTTACAAAAAATTATTGGCATTTTTTTTGGTCCTCCTTTTTATATCATTATTTGATTTTTTATTAATACCTTTTTTTACGTTTTCTTGCCGGATGATAAAAAGGGTTCTCTAAAAAAATATTCGTTACTTTTAAAAAGATTCTGGTCTTTTGGAATTATAATCAATCTTCCAAAATGACATAATGCCAAAAGAGGAATCATATTTTCTTAGTATATAACTCATAAAATAATTCACATTAGTGTGTATAAAATTTTATATTATTTTTGCAACTAATTTACAAAATTAAATTAAAATAAAATCGTCTCTGCTGAACTTTTTCTTTTTAAGTTTATCCGTCTTTGCTTGGAAAAAAGCAAACTTTCGCATTATAAATTTTTGGATTAAAAATTTCTATTTCAACAAATAATTTGTTAAATGAATCGAATATGATTAGGTATTTTTTCTTATTATTTCATCAATTAAAAAATATAAAAATAAAATATTATTTTAGAGTAATTCTGAAACAATGAATGAAAATAAACTGAGAGGCAGATTTGGGTATTTTGTGCCAATAGAAATTTTGTTTCTCTGGCCAAGCAATAATTTTTGTATATAATATCCTCAATAATAAAATTTATTATATTTATTTTTTGTAAAGAAAACTCATATTTTTCATGATATGTAAAAACAGGACACTTCTGAAAAGACATTGTATTATTTAAAGATATATTTTGTGTAATGTTTTTCTTCAAGGCTACTTCACTTATTGACCTTTATTTGAGGAGCTTTAAAATTAAAAAGAAGTTATTCTGATAGTCTTACAATCACAAGACTAAATTATAGTAAAACATTATGTGGTTATTTTTATTTTTGGAATTAAATTTCTTATTATCCTTTTAAAGACTTAAGAAAATCTTTAACATTCTTGCTTCGAAATTATGATCGGTTCCTTTTTTTTAAATAACATGAAATATCATATTTCAAGAGACTTGTTTCTTTTGGAACAGTTTAAAAATTTACAATAAAAAATCTATTTAGTATGAGAGGAGGATACTTACAAAAGAATATTTAAAATTTAACAAAAACTATACTACTCTGAAAATAGTAGTATATATTACAGAATATAAAAATATATTTTTTTAAAGTAAATTTAAAATAAATACTTACTAAAAATGCGTCAGATCAATTTAGTTCCTCAGAAATTTTTTGAAGCCATATTATTTACTTCTAAATATAATATATTTGGTAGCAAAAAGAAAAACAAATTTGCCCAAGTAAAGATTATTTTTTAAAAAGCAGTTTACCATTTTAATAAAAAAAATATAAATAATTATTTGACATTTTCTAGTCGTAGAAATGTTGGAAAAATTTGATCTGTCTAAATATTAAATTTGATCTGTCATCATTAAATTTTACTTAATAGAAACAACATCTTCTAAAAAAAGAAAAGCCCGAAACCATGTTCCTAACGTTTTATCCTTCTTGTAATGTCCGCAATCACATATTTTCTTAAAAATCGGCCATTTCAAAAATTCTGCTAGAATTTTTATCCTTAAAACAATTTTACAAAAATAAAAGAAAAATCAATTTTCCCAACCAGAACAACAAAATTACAATTTTCTGAAATAGCAAAGCCACAATTATTGGGAAATTTTTTTCTTTTTAAAAATTAAATAAATAAAAGGCATATAATTTTTTTTTTGTGTTTTTTTTTAATATTTTCTTAAAAAAAATATTGAGGCTTATTTAATATTCGATCAAAAATGATATTATAATATTTAAATCTATTTTAATAATAATAATAATAATAATAATAATAAAATATTATTAAAAATAAACATTTAATAATAGTTATTAAAATTAAAACTAATTAAGTATTTTTAATTGTGTTGAATTTTTTTTCCCTTTTTCAAATAGTTTTTTTCGTTTAAATATTTTTTTTTTTCAATAATTTTCTTTTATTTTATAATTTTATAAAAAAACAAAAAGTTTTTGATAAAAATTAAATTAATTTTAAACAGGATTTTATTTTAACATTTAATTTTTTTTTTTAATTATATATATTAAATTTGTAATTTTTATTTTTGCACTTTAACAGTTAATATTTTTGTTTAATAGTTAATACATATTTTATTCCTGTTTTAATTTACCTAAAAATAGAAAAAAAGGAAAATTTTGCTTCTGTTTTTTATTTGTATAATTAAAAATTTAAAAAAAAGAACGTTTACGACAACTTAAACTAATAAATTATAATTAAACTAAAAGAACTAAAATTACCAAAAAAAAAAAAAATTATTAAAGAGAGTATTTTCTTTATACTTATTTTCTCTCTTCTCCCCCATTTTATATAAATAGTTACCTTTCTTACTCTGTTCAACTTTTTTTATTATAATTAACCAATTTTTATTATTCTTAAAATATTTATAAAAAAAAAATTATGAGCAATACAACATTTCGTTTATTATCTTTAACTAAATAAAAATTATGATCATAATCATTTTAGTAAAAAATTCTTTAAATTGATGATAAAAATTATTTATACGTAAAAAACTTAATAATAATAATAAAAAAAACACTTTTAATAATAATATTTCGATTAATAGAAATAAGAGCAATTTTATGTGACACTTACTAAAACAGAAAATTAAAAAAAACTTAACTTAATCTTATTTAAACCAAAATTATATTGTCTGTATTTATAATTATTCATATTATTTTTATTAGTATTATTTTATTTTTATTTTTTTATTTTCAAATAATAATAATAACTGTTTTTAGCATTATTTAAATTTTAATTTAGAAATATCCTATATCCTATCTAATTAATATTTATAGAGAGAAAATATATAAAATAGAAAGAACAAAAAATTTCATTAAAAAAAAAAAAAAAACAGAAAAAAACTATTAAGTTTATTTATTAATTATTTTCTGTCCAATCTAATTTGTATACACTCGTATTTATAGCAATTAAATTTTTTATTTTCTTTTTTAATATTTCATATTATTTTTATGATTTTGATTTTTTGCTTGTTAAAATTTCTGATTGATATTTTCGTATTAGTTCATTAAAAGAAAAAAAAATATATTTACTTCAACAGGTTTAATCTGAAATATTTTCTTTTTCTAGAAAAAAAAATATATTATTTCTTTTAATTAAATATTCTTTATAAAATAATGTTGACAATAAGAAATTATTATAAGAAAAATTCGATTTATTATTGCTAAATTAACTGAAAGAAAAAAGCCACTTTAAGTTTTTGAGAAAAAATAAGGTTACGTTGATTTATGTTTCTTCCATTGTCATAAGGTGCCAACATTGTCATAATTAAATTTATAGCAAATCAGGAATTTTCTGTTATAACTGCACTTTATATCAGCCATTTATTTCACTAGAATTATGTCAGGCATTTTGTACAACCGGTACATTGTCTTTGCTGCGTTTTGTGTCAGCAATTATTGGTAACTGCACTTCACGTCAGCCATTTTCTTCGCTTCACATTAAGTCAGCCATTTGCTTTGCTATAATTTATATTAGACATTTTCTTTGTTGTAATTAAAATGGCGTTTAATTTTTTTCTGTTATTTGTGTCAGCCATTATGGCCACTTTACTTCTTGTCAACTATTACCTCTGCTATAATTTATGTCAGTCATAATCTTAGATGTTATTAATAGTGTCCTTTTGTTTGCTGTTATTTGTGTCAATCATTTTGCTTACTGACAATGGCTTCATATCAGCCATATTGTTTCCTATAATTATATTATCTATCATTCAAATAGGCCATTTTTGCTATAGTTTATGTCAGACATTTTGTTTACTTCAATTTTAGTCAACTTATTTTCTGAAGTGGTTTTCGTTTTATATACCTTAGATTGTGATGTCATTATTTTTATAATTTTAACAAATATTTAAAAAATTTAAAAAAAAAATTCTTTTTGAATATAAAAAAACTATCTTTTATATCGAAATTTAAGAAATATAAATAAATATAAAAGATTTATTGAAACAAATATGAAGCCATATTTTTTTATGCCGGCCATTTTGATTACTACACCATACACATATGACAGCCATTATTTTTACTACACTTGCAGTCAGCCATTTTGTTTAGTTTTATTTAATGTGAATTGTAATTTTATTAAAAAATCGAAAAAAGAAAATATTCCGTAAAAATATTTTTTTTTGGGAGTTCTTTAAAATAAAATGGTTTTTAAAGGATTTTTTTCGGAATATTTTTTTCTTTTTAATATTTAATGTAAAAAAAATTTAAAAAAATATTTGTCCTGTTGTTAAAAATAAAAAAATTATATTAAAATATTTAATTTAAATAACGAATTAAATTAAAAAAAATTTTTAAAAATAAATACGAAAAAAAGTTTTTATGAAAATAATTTTCATAATTTTCCAATGTAATAAATTTAAAAATTAACTTTTCATAATTTCTTAAAAATATTTATAATTTTTTTTATTTTAATAAAATTGTTATTTTTTTTTTGTTGTTGTTTATTGTTTTAGTTTTAATTATAATTTTGAGTGACATATTTAATATTTTGAGTAAATATGTGACTTTTTTTTTTATACCTAATTTATTCACTTTGTTTTATTAATTTTAAATTTTATTTATTAATTAATTATACTTATTGAATTATTTCTTGTATATTGATTTTTTTAAATTTATATTTATATTTATAATTTTCTCTCTTAAATAATTAATCTTCTCTTGTCTGTAGCTCTTTTTCGCGTTTATCTTTTATGATTACCTTTTCTATTTTCTTATTTTAAATTAATTAAATTTTTTCCTTTCTTATATAAACTAGTAAAATTTTTTATGAGTTTTTTTTTGTTTTCTCTAATATAATTTTTACGAATAAGCATCCACAGTTTTCTTTTTATACATGTATATTAAATATTTATTCCACATTTTTTTTAAATGCATTTTTCATACGTTCAATTATAATTTATTATATTTTATTTTTAAAATTACACAATTTTTTTCTTATTAAGTATTTTGCTTAATTAAGTTTGTATTTATTTTGTTTTTCATTTGAAATATCTTATAAATCGTTATTAACAATACGAACTTACTTAATTTAATATATTTTCTGTTTTATTCCTTTTTTGTTGTTGTTGAAAATATCAATTCGTATTGGTGTTTTTTTTCTTAAAAATTTAATTTAATCCTTTTGATTTTGTTTCTACAAGTTTTTGCAAAAAAATCACTATCGCGATATTTTTTTTAATTCTGAATATTAATTTTTTATCGCAAAGATTTTTATATTTTAACGCATAAATTTAATTTTTTCGCAGTTGATTTTTTTCTTTTAATAATAAATTGTGTTCCTTTTTTTTAAATTTGTTTATTAATCTTTTAAGCTTAAAAATAATTTATTTTAATTTTTAATCAATAATTTTTTTCTGTGTCCTTTTCTTTTTGTTTTTATAATAGTTTTCATCCCCTAATTTCGTAAGTAGTTTTCCTTTTTTGTTTTATTTTTGTCATTTAGTTATAGAATTTTTAAATTTTGTTTTTTTTTTCTATAAAAAGAATTTATTTTCTTTTTAAATAAATTAATAAGTATTAATTGCGTAATATTTTTGGGTGCGTGTAAATTGTTTTTTTATAGAATCTTGTATCAATTTTTGTTTTTCATTTTTTTTGTTTGATTAACGCTATTTGAACGTTTACAAATTTATTTATTTATTTATTTTTTATTTTTTTTTTTTTGAGATAACAAGAGTCAAAAAAATTTGTATTTTTTGCGAACGAGTCCATATTCTCTTATGTCCTTTTTAAATATTTTATTAATAAGAGGGTACGTTACATACATATAATATTAAAATATTCTTGTGATTTTTTATGCCCCTTTTTTTCTTCTATTTGATCTAATCCGGTGTGAGCAGCAATAATAGCAGCATTGCGTTTTTAGAGACTTTTCTTTGTTTTTTTTTTATGAAAGGTCCTGTTTTGTAAGTTATAATAAAAACACTTTTTTTAAATACTTTTTATTTGATTTTAACGCCCTTTTTTTCGTAAATTCCTATCAAATTTTTTGTGTAGGTTTTAATTTTTTTAAGACTTTTTTTATCGTAGTTAAGTTTTTTTTTTTAAAAAAATATTGTCCTTTTTCAAATCTTGGAAAATTCGTTTCATACTATTTTTTTTTCAATACAAAATGAAAACGGATATTTCGTGCAAGAATATATGGTGGGTCAAATAGAAATACTTAAAAGGAGAAACCCCAATAACAACAAAAAACAAAAAGGAAACAATATTAAATATGGCACAATTTTTTTTATATAATTAATTGAATTATTTTTTTATTTTCTTTTTGTTTTTGTGTTGCTGAACATGCTATAAATTTTTTTTTTAAGGATATTATATTAATTATAAAGTATTATTATAAAGATTATTATTGATAGTAAAAAATTTAAATGAGAATTTGTTTTTGTATTGTAATTTTTTATAAGCTCTTATTTGAAAAGCAAAAACATTTTTTAAAAAACTGGTTCATAAAAAATAGTAAAACATTTTCTATATTAAACTACAATAAATTCATTGGAATTTTTAAGAAAATTTTAGTTTCTTAACTTAGCAAGGATTTTATATGCAAAGAAAAAAATTCTTAACTTAGCAAGGATTTTATTTTTAAAAAAAAGGAAAATTTACAAAAAATTACACAAGGTCGGTTTGTAATATGTACAAAATTTCACAAATAATTACCAAATTTGATATGGAAAATAGGAAAATAATCCAAACTTGGCAAGATTAAGTTAGATGTTATTTAAAAAGATCCTTTTTTTAATATAAACAATTGATTAAACATTTATTTTCTCAGCTTTGTTGCATAATTTACTGAATAATTTGTTATTAAAAACTCATTTTTGGACGGATTTTTAAACTGTTACTTTTTTTGTCCACTTTTAAATATAAATTATTATTTTCTACTATAAAAATAAAAAATTGTTTAAAATTTACTTGAGTTTTTTTTTTGGTAGCCTATTATCTTTAGCAATATTATTTTTTTTTAATAATAAAATTAATTTCCTTTATTTTTAGTGGTTTTGCTTTTTCTTTTAAAACACTTAATATCTTTTGCAGTCTTCCTTAAAATGGCAATAAATATGGTCGGATTTTAACATAAATTTATACTAAAACAAAAACAAATTCATTAAAAAAAAATGCGCTTCTGAAAGAAACTGCAACATCAAAAAATGTTTATTTCAACCCCTTTGAATGTAAATGAGTAAAAAAAATTGATTTATAAATTTTAAAATTTCCTTTAAAAAAGTGATTTTTTTTTTGCTATATATAAAATTTCATTAACATAAAAATCGTGATGGCATTGATTATTGCTGCTATTATTGGCCGTGAATATTTCTTACCCTCCATTTTGTTGCTGTTATTAATTTCTATTCTTGCTACTATTTTACAAACAAAAAAAAATACTTCTTTTTTGTCCTAATTTTGATAGTACATGTATATAGTCAGTTGATTTTTTCTAACTTGAATATTTGTAGAAATGGCGTCAATAGAGTTAGTGTCAATTTGACATTTAAGATCATAAAATGGCGGTGGTATGTTTGGGCTATTTCGACAACCATTTCTCCATTATTTGATTTATTGAGTTTTTATTTTTGTTTTATCCAATTATTGTGCGCGTTTGATGATATCGTCGTTGTTAGTTTTTATTGCAGACATTTATAGTAATTAATAATAATATCGTCAAGAGTACGGATCGTTCGCAAAACGCACCCTAGGCATATCTCAGACAATTATTTCACGTATAACACGGCGATTCCTGGAGTTTGGTGTCGAATATCCGCTCTCTAAACTTTCATCATAACTAAGTGACATATGCTGTTGTGGGGGTTTCGCATCCTCTTGTTCCATTTGTTCCATATAAGGATCTGGTAGGCCGCTTACATCATGATATGGTGAATCTATTAGTCGTTTTGATAGTTTGCAAATCAAACGTGCGGAGAAGAAAAGAAAACAAACAAAATTAAAATACTGATCGTAAGAAATCTAATTAATTTTTTTTTTTATATAAAAAATTTATTTAATATTAAGAAAAATTGTTTAAAAATAATTTTTTTATTTAGTTTTTAAAAGTTTTCTTTATTTTAATTTCTAAGATCTTTTTTTTTTATTAATTCCGGTTTAAAATTTACTGTTTGAATATGTAACAAATCATCTTCAAATGGTACACTTTGAGTTGGAAATTCTTCAAAAAAAGATTACCCAAAATTAATTTATAGTAAATTGTATTGAGATATATTGGGAAAAGAAGTCTCTTGTGGTAAGTCTACTGATGTCTCATTTATCCGCCAAAACATTTGATCATAAATTAAATTCCAAAAAAAAACTACAGATCCCTAAGACCACATCTGAAGTAAAAATTGTCCGATTACTTTTGTTTTGGATACTAAAGGCAAATTTTGTAAAAAATAGGTAACAGTCTTCTCCACAAAAAAAAAATATTTTCATTAATCTGTTTTATCCAAAATAATAATTTAAAAAAAATACTCCAAAAATTCTATCCTAACATATCCTTGAGAACAGAAAAGCAAATTATTTTCAGAATAAAATTAAGATAGAGGGCCATTAATTTTTGAGATTAAAAAGGAGTTAAATTAATCCATAATAATGGCAGTAGAATAAATGACAAGCCGTAGTGAAATTGTTATGGATTTTTTTTTATACAGAAATAATTATCTAGTAATTTAATAAATTATTTGTTTTTTTTTTTTGAATAAAATAACGTCTTATACGAATTTTGAATTTCCACGGGTTACGTATATTCGAGTTTTTGTGGCGTTATGTTGGTACTCATGTTTCTCACTTATTCCAACAAGTTCGGCCATTTTGAATGTTCAGTTAATTTTTGACAGCTGCTTTGCTTGCACGTGTTTTGGCTCATCTTCGATTTTTGCCCATTCCAAAAAATGGATCAAAGAATCTGTTTCGGGAATAAGAAAAAGTTACGGGGGGCCATATTTGGGGAATACGGTGGTTGCGGCATTATTAGTGTATTGTTTTTGGCCAAAAATGCGTGAGCAGGGTCGTTATCATGGTGTAAAAATCAATTTTTATTCTTTCACAAATCCGGGCGTTTCTGGCGGATTGCTTTGCGCAACTTGCGCATAACTTGCAGGTTATATTCCTTATTGATCATTCTACCTTGTGGCAAGAACTCATGATGCACCACCACCCTACCTATTCGACCGAACTTGGCGCGTTTTTTTCGGTCTTGACTCGTACGGCAGCTTCCATTGGGATAATTGAGCTTTGGTTTCCACATCATAACCATAAACCCATGATTCGTCACCAGTTATGACCCTCTGGAGCAAATTTGGGTCGTCGCGGACAGAGTCCAACAGCTCCTTAGCAATGTTAATGTGATGCTGTTTTTGGTCGAAAGCAAAGCAGCTATCAAAAATTAACTGAACATTCAAAATGGCCGAACTTGTCGGCATAAGTGAAAGACATGTGCACCAATGTAACGCCAAAAAAAATCGAAAATCGAATATACGTAACCAGCGGAAATTCAAAATTCACGATACTTTTTGAACAGACCTCATAAGGTTTTTTGTAAATAAGCAAAAAGGACTTTAATTTATTAATGTTTTTTTTCTATTCAGCTTGAGAACAGTTTGCATATAACCCTCAACGAAAAAAAACCTTCCAAAAACTATAAATGATGTACAAATAAATATCACCATCATTTTTTTTTCTAAAAACAAATAAATTTCTAAACAGACAGTTTCAAAAAATCCCAAATTTATATCTAAATTTAATTATTTAAACAAAATTCATATATATTTTTTAAATAATAATTTTATAAAATTATTCAAGTAAATATTTTGTTTTTTATCTTTTAAGTCTCTAACGAACAAATAAAACCATATAATTTGAAATAAAATAATAAATATAAAATAATTCCTTCAAATAAGATAAATTATTTATTATCAGCTTTCAATATAAGCTTTTTTTTCGGTTGAATATGCAATAATATTGAAATATTAATATTATAACAAATGATCTTTATATATGTACATACAAATATAAGAAGGATAAAGGAGTAGTAAAAAAAAAGAGGAAAAAAATACAATAAAAGATATACCGCTAACTCAATCTTCTATATTTGTTTAAAAAATATATTGTAAAAAAAAATAATAAGGAAGATAGAAATAGGTAAATGGAAAGGGAGTGCTAAACAAAATTGAATTGTTTTAAAATTCTTCTATTTTGTGTAGAATACTTTTTCGATTGAGGCTTTTCAAAATGTTTAGAATATCGGGATGCAAACAAGAGATATCCTTTCAAGGACTATTGAGACTTTATAGGATTCTTGGAAATCCTAAAAGGATATATATAACTCAATCGGATACATTGCATTCACACAATAAGACCGACTACTGTGTGTAATTGAACATGGTTTATTTGATACATCAACAAATAAATAAATATACAAAGGATGCCAAATCGCAACAAAAAAATAACAAAATAAAATAAACAAAAAGGATGAATAAAGAAGAGAAGCAAAAAAAAAACAACAAAAAACCACATAGAAGAAAGTCGAAGGAGGGCTTTTCAAAAACGATATTCAAACTGATTGATTTTATTGATATTGTCACGAAAACTGAGCTATAAAAAAGCAATGCCTCTACTTATTTGCAAATAGGAATCACTAGGCGTCGCTTAAACACTGACGATATCATCATAAAGTATATTAAAATAGCACAAGGATCCACTAAGGAAAACAAAAACTGAAAAAAAAGAAATACTAAAATAAACCGAAAATATAGCGGAAGGGAGGGGTGATGGTGGGGGTTGGGGGGTTGAGGAAAGCCAAACACAATTTGAATTCTGATATTAAAAAGGAGAAAGAACTATGGAAGCAACTGAAAGAGACCGAAAAAAATAAATATGAATAAAAACGATAGACTCGCCAAGAAGAACTAACAATGGATGGTGGGGTGGTGACATTCTCTAACCAATTTCCTTTCTGATTTTACCCCATTTGTGATATGTTCATCCTGTTTTCTCTTACCCATTTCTACAAGCCTTTTCATTATTCTGCTTGGCATTTATTATCAATTGCTTATCTTATTTTGGCAATATTGAACGCCATGTTTTGTTTTTTATTTCTTATTTTTCGCAGAAGGTAGGGGTGGTTTTTATCGATTTCTGTACGTTTCCTTCTCAAGTGTACCTTTCGCGATATTATGTTACCCCGGGATCACATTTTTGGTCTTTCTTTCCATTATTTCAACATTCCCCTTTCCGTCGCACATAGCCCCTGAATGAACAACAGCCGACATATTTTATTTATTTCACTCTAAAAATAATTTATTTGAATGCGTGACGAAAATTACCTTTACCTTTTTTCTTCCATTTTTGGTTTATCTCTTGTTTAAATCGCATTCTATTACTATTTGTGTGTTGAATATTGTTTTATTATATTTTTGAAGTTTGTTTTTGTTTATATTTTCGCAAATTGGTTGTTAGTTATTTTTGTTCCATTTGTAAGCATGGAAAGAAAATTTTTAAAAATTTTTTTTTCAACTTAAAATTTGACAATCACATAGCAATTAAGTGGGTTTTTTTTTCTTATATATATTAATAAATATTATTTAGAATATATATTTTTTCAAAAATACGAAAAAAAACATCTCAAAATAATTGAAAAAATGCTTTGAAAAAAATAACGAATTTTTGTGTGCCCAAAATAAGCTCAAAAATAATTCTTTGAAAATTAGTACAAAAATAATTGCAAAAATTAATAATGAACATTTTTGTGCTTAGAATAATTTCTTGTTTGTTGGTATAGTAAAATTAATAAGGATACATTTTTCAGTAATAGGTCAAATAAGAAAATAAAATTTTATATATGACAAAATATAAAAACAAATCAATATTTAGTGATGGTTTTTAGTTTGTCTTCGGGTTTTCCGGAGTTTTAACTTATTTATAAAATAATAGCCGTACTTTTGGGGTTTTTTTTTTAACTCTGCAATTACAATTGTATTGTAACAAGCAGATTTACATAACATTTTAATTAACAATCTTGTGCATCATGAAGTGGGAGAGAGAACACCCATCGGCGTTTCTCCTACTAACAGAGGTTAAATTCCTCTAGAAAATCTCTAGACCATTGTCTCTTAAGTCTACGATGAGTGTTTCCGGGAAGGGCAGTACTGAGCAATTCTCCTACAAGTGGATCATGATAATAGGATAAACGGGAGAAAAATTTTTGATAGCTGGAAATGCACAGGTCCTGAAGAAAGGGAATATTTAGATCAGGATGTATTATGTTGTTACGAACAGAAAAGGGGGCATGAACAATTTTATGGAGAGTCTTGGATTGGAAGGCCTTGACGCAATAGGAATTAGAACGTTTCGTTGAACCACAAAGTTCAATTCCATATGTCCAAATTGGTTTTAATAAAAGTTTACTTTTGATTGTTAATTTCGAGCATTTGTTCAGTAGTCTAAGAAGTTGTAGGTACCGTTCAGTGGCTTCAAGGTTGTTTAGTCTAGTATGTGGGTTCAGATAAAGTCCTAAATATCGTACTTTATCATATTGTGGAATCATGTTGCTATTAATGTATTAAGGGGTAGGTTTTCCCCACTCTTCACATCACTCACCATCTTTTAAACCTGGATTGATGGTTGTGGATATGGAATTGTAAATTATTGGAAGCTATGTCAGGATTTGACCATATCATCTGCATAATTAACAATGATAATATTAGGATAAGATGGGATGTCATGGATATAAATATTATATGAAATGGGACCAAGGATGCTGCCTTGTGGGACTCCGGCTAGAATAGGATATTTTTCCGAGGATTCTGAGTTAATTGCAATTTGGAAATGACGTTGGAAAAGATATGAATTTATGATGTTGTAGGAAGAAAGCTCTTGAGTTTCCAGGGAAGTACAGGATACCACACACGACCAAAAGTTTGGGAGATATCGAAAAATACTCGTGGGTAGCAGTTTTTCCTTTCAAGATTATTCAGATAAGAAGTAAAATTGGTGATCAGAAGCTAAATTGGTGATTAGGAAGAATTTTTTCATTAACTAGGACTGGGTAGAGTCATTTTAAAAGAATATGACGAGTTTAAATATAAAAATTATCTTTTAATAAAAAAATTATAATTTTAAATAAAAAAAATCTATTTTGTATAAATAAAATTTTAAACTCGTCCATTCTTAATTATAACCAAAGGAAATCTCTTCGCAGTTCTACTAAAACTCTTTAAAAAATAGTTCATATTTGTTTGAAAGTAAAAACCATTTTTGGAATGGAATGTTCACGCCCAAATACTCTGACGCAATCTAGAGCGTTGCGAATTCTCATCGTACAAATTCGATTAAGAAGGCTATGCAAATTTACCAAAAATATAGTCTGTCCTGTCAAAATAAAATATTTAAAATACTTAAAAATATTATCAAACGATTTTGAAATATAGAACAGTACTTTTAGGGTCTCAGTATACTAAGGTGAAAATTTAGATTTCTCGAAATTGGTTACAGGATCAATTAAGACCTTTTTAGAAAATATTTAATATTTTTAGTGGCAAAATATTTAAAATAAAAATAGAACCAAAAAATATAATGTTGTGAATAGTTTTCTATAGGTCCGATCTAAGAAAACATGGGTAAAAAGAAAAATTAGGACCTTTGGAAAAAACGGACTTTAATTGGAATTGAAATAATATTTTCAAAAAATATTATTGAAAAATAATAAAAAAATAATTCTTAACTGATTTATACCAAAATAATGTAAAATTTCATATGGTATTTTCGTGTAGGAATATTCCAATTACAAATTTTCGTATCACCAAAATCGTCCATAAGTCAGTTAAGAACTTGTGAAATAACTTGAATAATCATCAATTTTAATAAAAATATTTCGGATCATATTTTAAGGTTTAAATGTTTCAGTAAAAAAATTTCGATTTAAAAACTAGAATTTAAGTGGCATACATTGTATTGTAATTAATATAATTTTTAATAATAATAATACCAGGAGTATAAGCTTAAATATGATGTTTGGTCATAGATGGCGTGAGTGAGCGTATTAAGCTATCATAAGTACGCCATACTTTTTTTTTATGAATTTGACATCTGTCAACATTAATCAGTGCACATTGTCAGCAATTTCGTACAACAACATACATTCAATAATTTCTGCCAGAAAAAGAGCATATGCGGGAAGCTTTGCTTTTCTGCTTCAAACGCAAGAAATGGTGGGTTGATCCTGGCCAACCATCAACATCTTCCCCAAGACTAAATCGCTTCGGACAAAAGACGATGCTGTGCGTTTGGCGGGATCAGCGGGGTATCGTCTACTATGAGATGTTGAAACCTGGTGAAACTGTCAATGCCCACCGCTACCACCAACAACTGATCAAATTGCACCGTGCTCTACCTGAAAAAAAGACGGATTATCAACAAAGACATCACAAGCTGATGGTGCGTTGTCCTCCACGACAACGCACCATCGCACACGTCAAAAATGGTCCGAAACTACTTGGATACACTCAACTGGGAGGTACTACCCTACCCCGCTTATTCACCAGACCTGGGCTCCTCCGAATACCACCTGTTTTTGTCGATGGGCCACGCGCTCGCTGAGCAGTACTTCGATTCTTACAAAGACGTCCGAAAATGGATAGCTAGCGAGGGTAACTACTTTGAATAAATTTGTTTTTGCTTTCTATGAAAAAAACATGTATTTTTTTGACTAAAAACCAGCGGATTTAAGCTTATACACCTAGTACCAAATGATTTTGCAGTCCGAATGTTTTGAGTAAGAAACTTTATTGTTACAAAATCGATTTTAAATTATTAAAGACTATTCTAAAAGGCATAATGAAATTTTTTTAGTTCCAAATAGTTTCAGCAAAAAATTCGGTACAAGTCAATTAATACCATTAGAAAAGTCTAATTGGTTCATCTCCTGAAGGTATTAAAATATAATTTAATCGTCATTCATATCAAAAACTATGTATAAAATTTATTAATTGCAGAGTTTTTTTTCATTAATTTTTTTTTTCATTTTGTTTTTGGAGTTAAATCTACTCAATAATTAATTTTGGTAGAAAGAAAGTGATACCAGTTGAACTGTTCTAAATTGAATATGCACACAGAAACTATAATTATGGTGGCAAATCCTCTAATAAAAAATTTAAAAAGCAACTGAAAAGTCCTTTTTCCAACAAAAAAAAATCAAATTTCTTATTTTTTATTCAAAAGCTTAACATTTGCCATTATGTATTGTGTATGAGATATTGTGTAATGAAATGGTTTGCAGTATGAATAATATCGCGTTGTAAAATATAGATTTTCTGTTTGGTTTTTTTTTATTTAACTTTGGGTTGGAGGATTGGAAAAAATTTAATTTTTCTTTACTTTTTCTTATATAATACAAATAGGCTCAATGTAACATTTCCAAGACTATAATTTTTTTTTATTCAAACGGTTTTTGTTTTTCTCCTTCGGTGTATTATTAAACTTTTCAACTTAAATAACGTACACTCAATAGTCAGGCACGCAATCAAAAATGTCAACAACAAAAAAAAGAATTATTATTAATAAGTAAGTTTAAAATGTCGACCATAAAAATTAAGAGGACAAAAGAAATTTTAGCTGTCAGTGGATTGTACACTAAGAACTGAGTGGGTGGACATAAGTATTTAGAATTATATCCAATCAAAAAGGTCAGTTGTTATGGTTTTTTGGCAAGTAAAAATTAAAATTGTATTTATTTAAATGAAGGAAAAATAAAATTCTAATTATATATATTCTTTATGGACAATTATTCAATATAAGTGGAATTTCATATTCAACCATTGTTACTAAAAGTATTGTAGGGGATGTGGCTAGTTAGAGGGTAGGACAAATTTCCAGGGCAACTCTTAAATATAAAAGGTATCTAGTATGAAATGACGTTGAAAAGGCAATTAGTTGAGGTAAAATGAACCAAACAGAAAACTGTTTATGATTAATTAATATTTTAACTTTAATAGAATTGAAAAAAATAACTCAATTTTAGTACATTTGAAACTAATTTTCACTATTGCTGACTTTCACATCAACTTATTTTCGTAAACGTTCATATTTAAAAAAAAAATCAAATCTAAATTAAATAATAAAATTTCTTTAGTCTACATTTAATTCTATACTAAGTATTTTTTATTATAAGAGATTCATTTATAGATTCTTTTATCCATCCTTCGAGTGCAAATCTTCTCAATAACAATCCCAAACAATAGCTCAATGGACACCTACACCATTTTAGTAAGACCTTTACCAATTTCAAATGATTAATATCAAAAAAATATATATTTATACCATGTATACTAAATAAAATTCCTATTAGATGAAATAAATAATTCATAGTTATGTTAACCATTATGGTAAGCAATGAAAAAAAAAATAATAATAATAGTAATAATGGGAAAAAAAAAGAATCATTCTTGGATCCATCAAATTTGACAAGCTTTCAATTCTCCAAATGGGAATATTGTCTGAGAATGACTTAACAGAAAATATATACCGCAGTCAGGCTGCTACCCTATATCATCATCACAATTACCAACTGCCTAAAATATAAATAATACAAAAAAAAAACAACAGAAAAACCATATTAAATAAAATCTTTTTTGGTGTTATTTTTCCCTTCTTCTCGTTCGCCTTCTTGTTCTTTTCATATTAAATTCAATTTAATTTTGGCTTTTATTTAATATTACGAATAAAATTTGTAATTTATTAAATGGTATTTTTATTCTGAAAAGGGGAGTAGGGGTGAAAATTGTTTTTATATTCATCATAAGTTAGGGAAAATAAGCCTTAGTAATTATTATAGATTTGCCTTTGTTCATAAAAAATAAGTTTGAAAAGAAAAATTCTAATTTACTGTTGGGGACATTATATGTTAGGTAAAAACTAGAAAATAATTGAATATTTTTTTATTTTATTGTATTTATGGAAAATATATATTTTGTATTTCTTCGAAATAATCCAAAAATATTTGAATAATTCTGATTCTTGGAAATATTTATCCTGTTTGAGGTAAAATAAATTGTGTACGCCTTTGTTTGTAAAGTTATTTTTTTAGAACTTCTTGAAAAGAGGACTTTTTTCAAGTTAATTTCTCTTCCCGAAATTACTATTTATATAAGCTACATAAAAAAAAGCTTTGATTATCTCAAATTTAATGTTATATAATCAAAAGTATAGTTTTTGTTGTTCGGTTTCAAAAATTTTTAACATTGAGTATCAAAATTTTTGTTTTATTTTTTCAATAAAATCATCAAATTTGATTAAAATCTTATAAAAATAGGTAGAAGAAAATATATTTTCAGGTATTTACGTAATTATTTGAGGTTAGGATTTTTTGAGGTTATAATTACTTGTGGTTAGGATATTTTTAGAAGTCACAATCCGTTCAAAATACGATTTCTCAAGCACAAAATTATTTCAGATTATATTTATTGAGGTTAGCATTTTTTTTTAAGATGCTAATTAATTGAGGTTATAATTACTTGAATTTTGCATTTTTTGAGGTTAGTTTTATTAAGGTTATGTGCTTAATTGAAGTTATGATTTTTTGAGGTTATAAAAAAAATTCTTTCCGCAGCCATAATTATTTTACAAAACTATATCCACTCTTTAAAATCCTGGTTCAAAACGTGAAGAGTAAGGGTTAATTAGCAAATATGCGCACATGTATACTTTTACACTTTGACGAGAGCAACTCCTGATATAAACATAAATGGGAGTAACACACCATAAATAACCAGTGTGCGTTAGCTAGGACTTGTAATTTTTTTGATGTAATGAAAAGGAAGCTTTGTTGATTTTTATTGTGTTTCCTTTTTTCTTTTTGAACTAAAATTTGATTAAAATCTTATAAAAATAGGTAGAAGAAAATATATTTTCAGGTATTTACGTAATTATTTGAGGTTATAAATTCCAATTATTTGGGGTCAGGATGTTTTGAGGTTATGAATATTTGTGGTTAGGATATTTTTACAAGTCACAATCCGTTCAAGATACCATTTCTTGAGCACAAAAAGAGTTCAGATTATTTTTATTGAGGTTAGCATTTTTTTTAGATGCTAATTAATTGAGGTTATAATTACTTGAATTTTGCATTTTTTGAGGTTAGTTTTATTAAGGTTATGTGCTTAATTGAAGTTGTGATTTTTTGAGGTTATAAAAAAAAAATTCTTTCCACAGCCATCATGTAAACTTTTACAGTTTGGCGGGAGCAACTCCTGATATAAACCTAAATGGGAGTAATACACCATAAATAACCAGTGTGCGTTATCTAGGACTTATAATAGGCTAACGTGAATTTTACGAATGTCACAAACAATTACTTCAACTCCTTTAGATCAAAACTGAAAATAAAAAGTATATTTTCCTATACAATGACGATATTAAAACTAATATGGACATACGGACTGAAACTTTGTAATTCGACCAAGCATTCCCATTCCAATCGAATTCTTTCAAGAATTATGAATACCCTCTTTAATGTACGATATAGTGTTCCTCTTCATGATCTAAATGTAACATTTTATTTATTTATATAAAAATCAGAATGGATATAATTTTTACTTAATGTTTACAATTTCATTAAATTTATAAACCAATAAAACGATACTGTTTGAATTCTAATCTTCTCATAAAATCTCTAGAAAATATTAAATATTTTCAATATGACTCTATCGATGATAACTAATATTGCCTAGGTAATATATACGTCGTGATCTTTCATATCAGAAATATTCACTATTAATTTAAAAAAAAAATAATTATACGAAGTGCATTATAATATTTATATTCAATTATAATTGAAAGGTAAAAATCCATAAAACTAATTGGAAAATAAGTTCAACCACATCGATGAGTGCGGTTTAATTTTGGCAGATGGTTAGGATTTAAGCGATTCTATTGGTCAGACCACTGAATCGGTGTAAAATTATGAAACCATGTAATTTGTTGGCTGGTGTAAGTGGGAAAATGTTCGCAAAATTCACCAAAATTGTACATATTATAAACTCAAATAGGACGAATTTTCATCCTTATTCAACAAACAAACAACTAAAACACAATTTACAATATTCCTGTATAGTGGGCGGCAGTCGTTTTAGTATATGTACACTCTATCTGTCACTAAACACTTTTAGAGAATTATAAAGTACAATCCATCCCCTACCAAGTGTGTCCACACAAAATAAAAATATTTCAATGGAATTTCATATTATGAACTCACATATTTTCTATTAAATCATCCAACTGTGCCTAAATATTAAACAAATTCCCAGCCCCTTCTACCCCAACCAACTACACTTAATAATTTAAAATATAATTTCACACATCGGATGTTTACATTAAAATTTCTCCCCATTGGCATATGTTTAAATTTTAATATGAATATGCATTCATTTTATACGATGTGTTTTTTTTTTTTTTATATCGAAATCGTTTCATTCACTTAATTACGAATATGTCTAGTCTGTGAATATTATTTGTGCATTATCCATTTCCGATTTATTTTTATTCGATTTCCTATTCAGAATTTATAAGCGGATGTCCAAATTTAAGGTTATTATTTTCGAAAAGTTTCATTTTATTATTAAAATAATTTGTGCTATTTTTGAGTATTTGTTTAATTGGATGGAGAGTATAAAAAATAATTTGATTAAGTGGATGGTAATGTTTTTTAGAAATAATATTTTTCCAAAAAAAAAAAAAAAAATTTTGTGAAAAATATTACGAAAAGCTTGGAGAAAATAAAAAAAAAAAAATCTTTTGGGATTCGCAGGGCATCATTTTTATCGACAACTTGGAAAAAGGAAAAACAATAACAGGAGCGTATTACGCATCGTTATTGCAACGGTTGAGCAAGGAAATCAAAGAGAAACGCCCCCATCTGAAGAAGAAAAAAATCCTCTTGCATCAGGACAATGCACGTGTGCACACCTGCGCTGTTTCCATGGCCAAAATTGTGGAATTGAGAATGGAATTGCTTCAGCATCCCGCTTATTCACCAGATTTGGCCCCGAGTGACTATTTTCTTTTCCTCAATCTGAAGAAATGGCTTGGCGGACGAAGGTTGACTTCCAACGAGGACGTCATTGCTCAAAAGGATGAGTATTTTGCTGAACTTCCGAAATCCTATTTTTTGGACGGGATAAAAATTTTGGAAAAGTGTACAGAGCTAAAAGGAGATAAATTTTTTTTAAAAAAAAACACTTTTTCCATCTTTTTCTAAGGACTTATTGAACGACCCTCGACTAGTAGACGATTCTGAAGTGTATTTATTGGGTGTATGCAAAAGTTATGCCCGTTTTTTATGATCCTAGGTAAAAAAAATTTTTCTTTAGAAATGATGAATTGTATCTTCTTTTAAATGATTCCATTGTATAATGGATGCTTTCTCTCTACTTGCTATTCATTTTTGGCCTGGCCAGGGTACAGTGAAGAGCCCTTGTATTTTTTCAAAATGTCGGTCGATAAAGTGCATTTAAGTCATTGTTTAGTTTATGAATTCCTTAAAGACAATACCGCGAGTGTGGCAACCAAAAACATTTGCGAAGTTTATGGAGCAGATGTCATCAAAGTTCGACAGGTACGAAGATGGTTTACAAAATTCCGATCTGGGCATTTTTCACTAATTGATAAACCACGTACCGGGCGGTCATTGAAGTCTGATGACGACAAGTTTAAAGTCATAATTGACACCAATCCACGTCTATGTGTAACCACCAGGCAGATCGCGTCGATGATGGGAGTCAACCAAACAACCATATTAAGACATTTGAAGCGTATGTGGATGGTTTCGCGGTACGACGTTTGGATACCTCATCAATTATCGGCTGCCAATTTATTGGATCGTGTTTCAACGTGCGTTGCTTTGAGTGCGAGACAAAAACATGAACCTTTTTTGCATCGTTTGGTAACGGAAGATGATAAATGGGTCGTGTACAACAACGTGACAAGAAAAAGACATTGGGCTATACCTGGACAAGCCCCATTTACAACTTCGAAAGCCGGGATAGACCAGAATTGGTAAACAGAGAAGGGGTAGTGTTTCATCACGACAACGCGTGACCACATGTGGCTATGATGACCCAACACAAGCTGAATGAGTTGAATTGGGATGTTTTCAAGCATGCACCGTATTCTCCAGATCTTGCTCCTTCCGATTTTTATTTAGTCCGATCACTACAAATTTGTTTTCATTTTTTTCATTGATACAATAGAGCAGGTAAAAATATCCCTTACTACATTTTTCGCATCAAAATTCACGGAATTTTATACTAATGGTATTAATAAGTCGATAGAAAGATGGGAGAAGGTTATAAGAACGGATGGAAATTATATAATTGATTAAATAAATAATACAAATCTATAAAAAAAAATGTTTAATTGTATATGTAAGAAACGGTCTAAACTTTTGCATACACCCAATATTATCTTATAATGATAGTTAATTGCGCAATCACAATAGCTACATTTATGCCAACAGAAAATGAGGGTAGGCCCTGTCGACACGTGAACATCTAGAATTGTTTGATTCGGCAGTCCTAGGGATCAGAGTTCCGGTTCTTCCGACATTTATAACGATGAATGTATTGACGAAAAATCTCAATTTCGAGGCTATTTTAAATAAGTTTTAAAGTGAATAGCAATAATAGTGCTAAAAATAGGATAAATACTAATTAATATTCCTTAAAATATACTATTTTATCTTATAACTTGCAAAGTTCATAAGCAAACAAACCATCTCCATTTTTTTAAAGCTAAATATCAACCCTTAAATGTGATGTGAAGAAAAAGCTTCTACAGTAATACTATTGTTTTTATGTCAGTACAATTAAATTATTTCCAAAATAATTTATAAGTAAATAAACAAAAAACTCTACCATAAATAAATCAAAATTTAGCAACGATTAAAAGAGGATTATTTACCCGCTAAGGGATAAATAAGACCTTTTTTCAGGGTTTACCCACTAAAAGATTATTCAACAATCCACCGTAATACGATTACGTTTATAGGAAAATGGCCGTAATGGAATCGCGTGAATTTCGATTACATTCAGTTGGATTGCAATTTTCCATTTAGTATTTGTCTTTACTTCATTTACAAAAATTTTCTGGATTAAATGCAACCATTTCCATTTTTTGTTGTTGAATTCTTTGCTACTTTTATCAATATTTATAATTTATTGGACGTGTTTTCATCATATTTTTTATTGTTAAAATTTACCAAATTTTACCATTTATTCTTAATTAATGGAGTTTTTTGTTGTTTAGTTTTTGTTTTAAAAAAAAAACTTATCTAAACAGAGGACCAATTTTCTATGGAACGTTTTTCAGCATGTGTTAAAATTTATTTTTAAAAATTTTTAATTTTTAATTTTTATTATATTAAAGGTAAAAAAAAAACAAAAACATTATAAATAATAATGAATATTTTGTTATTATTCAATAAACTTTAAAACATTGCTTATTTAGTATCAGTAAAATAATAAAAAAAATTCCTGCTTTAAAAATTATTAAAAACTTTATAATCAAATGAATTGTTATTTTTTGTTGTTGTTATCATTTCAAGTAACAATAGTGTGCCTTTTTTAAAAATATAAAATGAATTTAATCAACAAAAATTAGGGAAAGATTAAAATCATGATTTTTCGGTTGTCAAGAAAGTAATTTCGTTTTTTTTTTATAAACATTAAAGACGATTTTCTTATAGTGAATTTTTTTTTTATTGAATTAAATATTGTTCAGTCTGATCCAATACCTTTTGCCATCTTTTTGGCAGTAGCATGCTTCCACGCTCATAAAATTTTTGTTCTTTGGTGGCAAAAAACTGATCCAAGTGATTTTGGACCTCCTCATTTGAATTAAACGTTTTACTTTTAAAAAATTTTGTAGAGACCGGAACAAATGATAATCGGAAGGTGCTAGGTTTGGAGAGTATAGTGGATGTGGCAGTATATCCTATCCAAGCTCTAAAAGCGTTTGCTGAGTACAATCAAACTTGTATGTGGTTTCGTATTATCCTGTTGGAACGCTATACCTTTTCTATTGACCAATTCTGGACTTTTTTCTTTAAGTGAATCATTCAATTTGTCCAACTGATGTTAGTACACTTTAGAATTGATCGTTGTGTTGCTCGGTAGAAGCTCAAAATAAACGATTTTTTTGAAATCTCACCAAACAGATAGCATAAACTTTTTCTGATGAATATTGGCTTTTGAAGTGGTTTGAGCCGGTTCATCTTTTCTACTCCAGGATCTTTTGTGCTTAACATTGTTGTAGACAAACCATTTCTTGTCTCCAGTGATGATACGCTTCAAAAATGGATAATTTTCTTGGCGTTTGAGAAGCAAATAACAAACGTCAATGTGACGGCACAATTTTTTTTTCCATAAGAAACTGAGGAACCCATATGTCGGGCTTTGAGATTAAACCTAGCCGTTTCAAATGATCATGAACGGTAGAATTCAATCAATTTAATCTCTCAGCGATCTCACGAGTTTTTATTCGCCGGTTTGCATCAATTAATGTGTTTATTGTGTCTTCATCGGCTTCAACTGGCCTTCCAGAACGTGGTGTATCTTCGAGAAAAAAATTGCCGGATCGAAATTTTGCAAACCAGTTTTGGCACTGGCGCGAATAATTTATTTCTTGCTTAAACAGTATTTTTATCTTGTCTATAGTAAAAAAGTAAATTATACCCAAAATGCTGTTTTTCACTTTCCATATTTAAAAGAGTATCAACCAAAAACTACTGTGCAGAATCAATCGATTTTTTTCACAAGAAAGCCTTCCCATATCAGCTGTCAAAATACTTATAAATGTGCGGGTTAAGTGTGAAGTTGGTTGTGAAAAAATACAATTAAATACTATGTTGGGAAATTACTTTCCGGACAATCCAATATATTAAAAAAACTGCAAACCCGAAAATGACATAAAATTTTTATTTTCCCTTACAAACATTTTATTGTAACCCCAAAAAAATTTCCATTAAGTTTTGGTATATTTAAAAATAGGAACTTATATATTTTTCAAACAGGAACTGGATAATACTATTAAAAGGAAAAAATAGGTCTTAACACCACAGATAATATATACGTTCAGACCATTTACAGAATAAAATTTTAAATACAATTTTTAAAATTATAAAAATTAAATAGGACATTTTAAAATTGGAATGATTGAAATCGTATACAAAAATTTATTTATAAACACACATTTTGCTATCAAATAAACATTCCTGTTATTAGCGTTATTCCTTACAAATGTTTGCAAAAAACACACGTTTGCTTGACAAAAATTTAGAAATAGAAAAATAATTGCAGGAAAAGAAAAGTCTTTTGCATAATTATAGAAAAAACCCCAAAATATACACTAAAGAAGATTTTAAATAAATAAGATGTAAATTGTATTTTGGATCGCCGATTTATAATGAAACTGAATTTAAGGTAGAAAAGTGTGTACAAGTTTTCTATATTGGAGCTTTCGTTTTTATTATTATTATTGCATTTATTTTATAAAATTTTTATTTATAGACATGGAAAATTTGTTGTGAATTTAATTAAAATGAAAAATTTAATTTTTCACCTTCACCACCATTTAAGAATAAATACATTTTTGACAAGGAAAAATTTAAAAATAATTTAAAAAATTTGCAAGGAAAATTAAGTATTTCTTACTATAATTTTATATAAAAAATTTAAGAATTTTGTGAATAATAAAAAAAAGTGGCACATTTAATTTATTCTTAAAACAGTTTGTAAAATTTGCTTCAGGGACAATCAAAAATGTCAAAATCTCTTTTGATGGCCTTTTTCCTTAAAACGGTATACGATGGTAGATTCAGAATGCCCCGGCGGCGTTCTATAAAATTTAATTACTCTACAATTAATTAGAAAGTAAATAATATACAAAAGCATCTAGAATGTAAAAAAAATACCTTTAAAATATTGAACCAAAATATAAATTAAAAGAAAATGTTATTTTTATCCACTTTTATATGAAAAATCGAAATGAAATTGAAAACACCACCCACGGTTACGGTGTTCATTTGTACGTTTAAGTGAAAATATAGCACAACAGCGAGTCGATCAATTTCATCGATAATTAGCTAATTAATTTAGTATTGCCCGACGTGAAATTTTTTTTTGCATTCGAAAAAGTTTTTAAAAAAATAATATCGATGCGAATAAATAAAATTATGTTATTTTAGAATAATTTCATTATTGATTCTTCTCGAATTAGTTATATGGAAAATTGTTGTTATTTGAATATACCGCTGCTTAAGGGGTGTAAGCTTAAATCCTCTGTTTGGTCATAGATGGCGTGAGTGAGCGTATTAAGCTACCATGGGCACGCCATACTTTTTTTTAATTAATCAGTGCATATTGTCAGCAACTGCGTACAACAACATACATTTTCCCTTTGGTAATCATGTCTTGTTTTGTGCCAGAAAGAGAGCATATGCGGGAAGCTCTGCTTTTCTGCTTCAATTTAAATAAATCGGCTGCCGAATCGCATCGAATTCTTATGGAGGCCTATGGTGACAGTGCTTTATCGGAAAAAACGTGCCGAGATTGGTTTTGTCAGTTCAAAGACGGCAATTTAGACTTGTGGAAGAAGAAGCGTGAAAACCAGCCTAGGAAGGTAGACGACCATCAATTGCAGGCTCTTTTGGACGAAGACAATACCTAATCGTCATTTCCATGCGTCTGCGTGCCATGGGGAAGATTGAAAAGATCGGAAAATGGGTGCCTACATCGGATTATGATAGGCGATGAGAAGTGGATATATTTCGAGAATCGTAAACGCAAGAAATCGTAGGTTGATCCCGGCCAACCATCAACATCTTCCCCAAGACCAAATCGCTTCGGACGGACGACGATGGTGTGCGTTTGGTGGGATCAACAGGGTACCGTCTACTATGAGCTGTTGAAACCTAGGGAAACTGTCAATGCCCACCGCTACCACCAACAACTGATCAAATTGCACCGTGCTCTGCCTGAAAAAAAGACGGATTAACAACAAAGATATGATTTTCCTCCACGACAACGCACCATCGCACACGTCAAAAATGGTCTAAAACTACTTGGGGACACTGAACTGGGAGGTGCTACCCCAACCACTTATTCACCAGACCTGGGCTCTTCCGAATACCACCTGTTTTCGTCGATGGGCCACGCGCTCGCTGAGCAGCACTTCAATTCTTACGAAGATGTCCGAAAATGGCTTGATGAGTGGTTTGCCTCGAAAGAGGAGGAATTTTGTTGGCGTGGTATCCACAAATTTCCCGAAAGATGGGAAAAATATGTAGCTAGCGAGGGCAACTACTTTGAATAAATTTGTTTTTGCTTTCTATGAAAAAAACATGTGTTTTTTTGACTAAAAACCAGCGGATTTAAGCTTATACACTTGGTACATATTTCACTTAATTTTTTTGAAAACCATATATTATTTTATCCAAAGGCAGTTTAATAAGAACCTGCATAAAAATATTTTTTTAATTTTGATGCGTGAGCAGTGGCGTTATCATGGTGCAGAAGCCAATTTTTGTTCTTCCACAAATCCGGGCGTTTCTGGCGGATTGCTTCGCGCAACTTGCGCATAACTTGCAGGTTATATTCCTTATTGACCGTTCTACCCTGTGGCAAGAACTTATGATGCACTACGCCCCTGCAATCGAAGAAAACTGTCAATTCGACCGAACTTGGGGCGCTTTTTTGGTCTTGGCTCGTGCGGTAGCTTCCATTGGGATGATTGAGCTTTGGTTTCCATGTCATAACCATAAACCCATGATTCGTCACCAGTTATGACCCTCTGGAGCAAATTTGGGTCGTCGCCGACAGAGTCCAACAGCTCCTTAGCAATGTTAATTCGGTGGTATTTTTTGTCGATAAGCAGCTGTCAAAAATTAACTGAATAATCAAAATGGCCGAACTAGTCGGCACAAGTGAGAGATATGAGACCAACATAACATAACACCACAAAAAATCGAAAGTCGAATATACGTAACTTTTTGAAAAGATCTCGTAAGTATTATTTGAAGCTCGATAAAGAAGTGAAACAATCGAAGCTCAACGAGGTTGGTGCATCATAGAATATTTGGAAGCTGTTGTGAAGGATATTTTGACTGATGAAAGTAAACTATTTTCAAACTTAAGCCTATCTCGGCAAACAGTGTGTCTTCGAAGTAATGACATTTCAAAAGAAATTATCTTTAAACTTTGCGACAGAATTCAAGATTTCAAAAATTTTTCCTTGGCATTTGACGAAACCACAGACATTTCAGACTCAGCTCAGCTTGTAATGTTTCTTCGTATTGTAACTGAATCATTTCCGTTAACTGAAGAAATGTTAAATTTGATAATTGTAAAAGCTACAATAACAGAAAAAGATATTTTCCATGTTATTGAAAGCTCTTTATGGGAAAACAGAGGATTTAATTATAATCTACTGTTTGACTCATGAACAAAATTTATGTGCCCAAGTATTATCGATTTAAAAGCCGATTCAGTAATTAAGAGTTAGACAAATACGAGTCGGTCCTAGAATATCTCCAAATGACACTGTTATAGATTTTTATAACACTTACATCACAAAAGGGAAATATTCAAATTTAAGAAATCTTCCACAAAAAGTTATCAGCGCTTTTGGTTCAACTTACACCTGCGAATCGTTTTTTTTTCGAAAATGAAATTAACCAAAGTGGTTAATTTTATATATGGCCCACGGAGTTATGGTACATTTCCACAGTGGCCCTCGAGATCATTTGGGTTGGCTACCCCTACTGTAGGTACTACTTATTAAAGCAATGTACATCCACAAGTAGGAGTTATGTTTATTTTCTTAACACTATCCTTTCTTTAATATAATTTTGTAAGGGAAACAAAGAAGCAGTAATAATTATTTTATATTACATCCAATTCAAAATTTTTAAGACTATAAATAAATACCATTTTAATTATCCAAATTTTATGAACTCTATGACAACAGTTCTCTTAGTAGACTCCTCTTATGGTGTGATCCTATTAACCTACGATGCTGGGCGATAGAATTTATAAGGTTAGTTCTAGCAAAAGCATCATTTACCAAATATCGTCATTAAAATTTATAATTTCGATAAATGGAAATTTTGTATTGTTTTTCCAACTAATTAAAATGGACTTCAATAAGATCCAACGTTCGTGCAGCAGGTATTGAATTTATATAATTTATTAGCGACGTGATAAACGTAACTGAAAGTTCGGCTGAAAAGTTTATAAGGTAATACAGTAAAAATATTTTTTTTTGAAAAATTCATTTTTATTATTCAACATATGTTAGTTGCCTTCGAGGGCGATACAGCGATTATAGCGATCTTCCAACTTTTCGATACCATTTTCATAGTACTCTTTCGGTTTTGCGTCAAAATAGGCCTCAGGTTCGGCAATCACTTCATCATCGGTCTAAAATTTCTTGCCAGCGAGCATTCTCTTGAGGTCTGCAAACAGGAAAAAGTCGCTGGGGTCCAGATCTGGAGAATACGGTGGATAAGGAAGCAATTCGTAGCCCAATTCATTGAGTTTGACCATCGCTTTCATCGACTTGTGACACGGTGCATTGTCTTGGTCAAACAACACTTTTTTCTGCTCCAAATGAGGCCGTTTCTTAGCAATTTCTTTCTTCAAACGATCCAATAACGCTATATAATAGTCGCTGTTGATCGTCTGTCCCTTCTGGAGATAGTCAATGAATATTATACCATGCGCATCCCAAAATACAGACGCCATCACCTTGCCAGCCGCATGTTGCGTCTTTCCACGCTTTGGATTCAGTTCGTAGCTCGCTCTCCACTCTGCCGACTGCCGATTGGACTCTGGAGTGTAGTGACGGAGCCATGTTTCATCCATTGTCACATATCGACGCAAAAATTCGGGTTTATTGCGCTTGAACAGCTCCAAACACTGCTCAGAATTATCAACACGTTGTTGTTTTTGGTCCACAGTGAGCTCACGCGGCACCCACTTTGCACACAGCTTTGGCATGCCCAAATATTCATGCACAATATGTCCAACACGCTCTTTCGAAATCTTCAGAGTCTCAGCTATCTCGCTCAACTTCACTTTACGGTCATTTAAAATTATTTTGTGGATTTTTTTGATTTTTTCTGCCGTAACCACCTCTTTTGGGCGTCCACTGCGTTCTGCATCAACTGTGCTCGTACGACCAGTTCGAAATTGACGAAACCAATATTCCACAGTTGAAAAAGCTGGAGCAGAGTCCGGATAACGTTTGTCAAACCATGCTTTGGTTTCCACTGTATTTTTTTTTCAACAAAAAGCAATGCTTTTTCAATACACGAAATTCGTCTTTATCCATTTTTTTTTTCAATAACAAAAGTTGTTTCATTCAAAATGCTATATCTCACGAACCAATCGACCGATTGCTGTCAAATTTTGACAGGAATCATTTGAAGGATGGTGCTTTGTGATAATTAAGTAGAACGCCATCTAGACGTCAACCTTATAAGCTTTTCAGCCGATGTTAAAATCAAAATCCTCTAAAGGGCAAAAATGGGGATAGGAAAATTTGCTATGCTACACGTATTTCATGTAATTGATTATAATTGGGAAACTATTATAGTTTGAAATTATACAATATTAAACCATTATGTTGAGACAAAAAGCATTTTTGGAATGCATGAAAATTGAAATGGATACGAATTCATCTTTGTTCTTTCCCCACGATTTATTTATTTCTGAATTAGTAGAGTCCGTCTGTCCATATAGTATACGTGGGCTACTATATATATTTCTGGCCTAATAATGAAAATGCGAATATTTATCAACGAAAAAGGTTTTATTGTTTTTCAAAATATTCTCCATCAAGATTTATACACTTTTGCATGCGCTCAAACCAATTTTCGAAGCACTTTTTCCACTCCGATTGAGACACCTCCAAAACATGGTTTTTGAATGCTTCAACAGCATCTTCTGGCGACGAAAATCGTTGACCACGCATTTTTTTCTTGATGTGTGCCAAGTCAGGGCTGTACGGAGGATGACCCATCAATTCGACGTTTTGTCCGGTCAAAAAGGCGCTGGTTTGAGCCGATGTGTGAGAGCTCGCATTGTCATGGTGCACAATGATTCGACTTCTCTTGTTCGTTTTTCGAATTTCTCCGAAGACTTCAGGCAAACAAATGGTGGTGTACCACTCAGAATTGACCGTCCTACGTTGCACAAGCGGAACAGTCGCCACATGACCAGTTTTGCCAAAGAAACAAGCGACCATTTGCTTCGAAGTGCTTCTTCCACGAACAACTTTCGTTGGATTTGACTCGTCTTGGAAGACCCACACGGTCGATTGCTGTTTTGTTTCGGGCTCATACGCATAGATCCATGATTCGTCACCTGTGACGATCTTATAAACGTCTTTTGAAGCACCGCGATCGTATTTTTTCAGCATTTCTTTACACCAATCCACACGAGCCTTTTTTTGAGCGATTGTCAAATTGTGCGGGATCCAACGAGAACAAACCTTTTTTACGGCCAGGTGTTCATGCAATATCGAATGTATGCTGGTGGGAGAAATGCCTAGGCATGCCTCTATCTCACGGTATGTCACATGACGGTCTTGCATTATCAGTTCACGTACGGCATCGATGTTTTCTGGAACAACGGCTGTTTTTGGACGACCTTCACGGAATTCGTCTTTGAGCGAGCGTCGGCCACGATTGAATTCGTTGTACCAGTTTTTCACAGTGCTATAGGATGGTGCTTCATAGCCATACAAAGATTTAAGTTCATCGATGCACTCTTGTCGTGATAATCCACGTCGAAAGT
Source organism: Atherix ibis (assembly GCA_958298945.1). Classification (NCBI taxonomy): domain Eukaryota; kingdom Metazoa; phylum Arthropoda; class Insecta; order Diptera; family Athericidae; genus Atherix; species Atherix ibis. Next base: position 51,490,913 of record OY282609.1, read on the forward strand.
TGTGAAAAATGATCGCACGAAAATGTTCACGAGTTAATTCCATTTTTTTGCCAAATTGATTTTTTCAAGTCACTGTAAACAACACAAATGATAGTCGTACGTCAAAACGTTCTGAGTACGTTTATGCTAAAAAATGTCAAACTTTCCAATGGAAATGTCAGATCGCACCTGGCAACACTTAGTGTTGCCTAGGCCAGAAATATATATAGTAGCCTACGTATATTAAATCGCAAAAGTGTATTAATTCCATAAATGGTAAATGGCGCAAAGGAAGGATGGGTTGGGTACTATTAGAATAGAAAAGGTTTTAACAATTATATGAATAGAAAGTGGTATTAAACATGGTATTACGAGCAGAGTTGAAATGAATTTGAATGCATACAGGATTTAAACAATTTAAATTAATGAACCTCACTAAATATATACTATTCCATCTGAATTTTTTTATTTTCATTTTATTTGTTAACTAATTTTTATGTGAATTGAAAATGTCCATTTCCGTTGATAAAATTTTAAATAGTTTAAAGTTAAAATCGATTAGAAATTTACGTGATCAATTGCACATTTTAATACCCAAAATGTGTCCCAATTAACCCCTACATTTTTTTGAAAAATTTTCGTGAGTTTATATTTTTGTATAATTTTAACACAATTTTTCTCTTCTAAAATAATATCCGCTTTGAACTTTTAGATTTGATATTCTCTAGTAAATACATTATTTAGAGTAGTAATCCTAGAAAACCAGAACTTGACACTTGATCTGTTTAAAACATTCGATTTGAAAAAAATTTAATTTTTGGATAATTTTCCTATAATTTTTGAAATCACATTTAACCAATTGGGGACATTTGACTTATCAGAACCTTATGCACATGATGTTCTGATACGTCATGTTCATTCTTATTTATTTGAGTGTGATTTGTAGCAGTTACAACGGAAAAAATAATTTCAATATTTTGGTGATCTTTACCTTGTTTTATAAAAGAAAAAATGGCGATAACAATAATATGATAAAACCGTAATACGTTATTGATTATCATAAAGATATGCAAGGGGGTCCTATTCCGGTTATGAATGAAGAGGTTCAGGATCTTAGTCCACGTCAGCGGCGTGCACTGGTCCTGAATAGAATGTACGAAATTTGGCAACGTCGATGGGATGAGACTGTGAATGGCAGATGGACGCACATGTTCATTTCGGATGTGTACTTTGCATCTGCGTATGGGTTTGAATTTGGTCTGTACCTTGAGTATTTACTCACGGGACACGGCAGTATGAATGGGTTCTTGTATGGGCGAGGTCTGGCTGCGGAGTCTAGATACCCTTGTGGGGCGGCAGAGGAGAGTACCAAGCACCTGCTCATTGAGTGTGGCCTTTACGGAAATTTTCGTCACCTAGGTGTATGTGGAATCGTGGTGAATGATGACAGTGTGGATGTGCCTTAATAGATTTGCCGTGACACTTTTTGAGAGGAGAGCGAGAATGGTGTGTTACTAAGTGTGTCAATGACATGCAAGGTGGCAACAACCGGGTGAAAGACCAAGGTTGATTCCGGTTGTACTTTCGGGTCTTGGTGAACCCGCCTACGTAAGCTAGCCTAGCGGCGCCTAGGGATTTGCAAGATTCCTTACCGCAGTTCAATGAGCAAAGTACAAATCCAAGTACTCTTAAAATAAAAATTGGTACTAGGGGAGTCGGGGTGCCCCATGGTGTTGAACTGCATTGTACCCGACATTGATGAGGCGCTTTAGGCAGCAACGTAGTGGCTGTGGTTAATACCCATATCGCGGCTACGATCTCCGGATCGCTGGTGGGAGATACTGGTAACTATCTCAGTTGCTGTCACTGCTTATGAAAGTAGAGGTTTAGATAGTCGTCGCCACTAACAGTTGAAGTAATCAGCTTTTAACTGGTTACTGACTGTAAACTGCCAGTAATGGTGGTGTGTTGATTGAGCGTAACTCAATCCCTATGGCCGTAGGCGACTTGTGGTTTTATGTTTAATAAGTCATGTTAAATAATATAATATTACTATACTTCCCTATTGTGAGAAAATGCGTAAAGAGATATAAGAAAATGTTTTTTGATCTAATATGTTCTGCATTCTAAAATTTCTAACAAAACGAAAACAGGCATTGTTTCTTTCGATTTGAATATAAACACTTTCCTAAATATATGCCATCAACTAAAGCAAGGGAACACCCTCAAACAAAGGTGCTATGCTTATTTTAAGAAATAAAATAATCTACTCAAAATGAAAGCATTCGTCGTAAGTTTCCAAAATTCTTATAAATCGAATTTTCCAAATTTTCAAATTCAATTTTTCGTATTCTGATATTATTTTCAGAATATTTTATAAGAATCCCATCATGTGGTAATAACTTGAATCTTGGAGATATTTTTTTGAATCTAAAACGTGATAGTTTGGAACCTTATAAAAGGATTTGCTTGTCATTTGAGACATTATATGATCTGTTTTTTTTTTGGACAGTGGTCTTTGTAATAAATATTGTCCATTTAAATGATTTCGTAAAAACCCTAACATACGATTGATGGGCCCTGCATGACTATTAAGTGCTGTAACTAAATCTTCGACTTTTATTGTTAATTCAATTTTTATTTTTGACAAAACATTTTTTAATGTCTAAATTTTTAAAAAAATTTCTTGAACTTTTCTTGGTGGTTTTATGGTGTCCATTTTTCCGCCCCCCCCTCCCCCCCCTCTTCTTTGTTATTCGAAATATTAGGTAAAAGGGAAAGTTCTGCCATTGTGTGAATACGTACACTTCTGTGCATTGTCGGTCCTTAGTAAGATTTCTGACCTGACCGAAACTGGCTTGACCAAGTAGATTAGCATTTGGTAGATGATTTATAGAAATTTATTCGAATAATAGCCAATTTCCTTAAATCTTTAGAACCGTTCATATGAAGGAAGAAAAAGTCCATTTAAGATATTGTATACCGTATGAGAGTGCCAAATATGGTTTACAAAATTTCGTTCGGGTGACTTTTCTTTGAAAGATGAACCTAGATCAGGAAGGCCATCAGATATCAATAATGAAGTGCTTCGCAGTATGATCAGGATAAATCCTTCATTAACTTCCGTAGAGATAGCCTTCTTAAGCTTGGATCACATTAAAAGACTTGGTTTTGTTTAAAAACTCTCTGTTTGGGTGCCACGTGAATTAAGCGACAAAAAATTTAATGGCATACAATTTCCATAGGTTCTTATACAGTTTTGTGACTGGAAGAACAGCCACATGACAGAAAGCATGTGGCAAGGAAATCGACGCCAAAACTTATAGAGTTTTTTTGGAAAGGGACTACCACCTACTCAGATCGCTGCACAACTTTCTAGAAAGAAAAAGTAAGCAAATTTTGAGGGTGTGCAAATGGTAGTGGTATCCCGCATCCTAAAACAAGAACTTCTCAAGGAGATTTTTGAATATTTTTGTTTTTGTTTGTTTTTAGGAATGAAAGTATAAATTTTCATCGAAGTGCACTATATTCCGATAATATTTCTTCCAGTTAGATCGTATATACTATTTTCGGTGGTACCTATAACCATTTTTTTTAAAGGGAATTTTCTATTTTTTTCCTTTTAAGAACACTTATTTAATGGTAATAAGTTTAATACAAATATCAATTCAAAAAAATTTAGGGGAAAATTAATGGAATTTAAAAAAAAAAAACATTGCTATTGGCGATCAAAAAGTATCCCTAACGTCAGAATTTATCCTTAACTCTAGAATTAAATGAAAATAAAAACAATTTATAAAATATTATCAAATATTACATTTTCAATCTCCTTACATCGTTGTATATCCTTTTGCTCATGCTATACCCAAACTACCCTTCAAGTTCACCATCAAGGGACAATCAGACAATTTGAAAAAATTGTCCTTTTTAATAGACAAACATTCACGCTCTCATAGTAATTTGTTTTTGTCTATGAATTTAAAGTAAAAATTACCACAATATTGGTGCTATTTAATATCATTTTATCTCTACTCAAAAATGGCTATAGTTTAATTTTCGTCTTCATTTTTTATTCGACTTCTTTAGATTGTATAGGTTGTGTGTCCGCTTGGTTGGTTGGTATTATCTAGCAAATTAATCAAATCTATCCATTTGACTTTATTGTTTTTATCATTTGAAGAGATCAACGAAATGTTCTGCCTTTTAACAATATCGTTTAGCTGTTATCCTTTAGACTTTTCTCATTTTCTTTAAAAAGTTTTCCATTTGCCTTTTCGAAGATTTTCGTAACTTTCTTTTTTTTCGTTTCCTTTAACTTTAACAGTATAGATACTTTGTATTTTTGTCATTATAGAAAATATATAGAATTTTTTTCCTTAAAATATGCCACTTTATGTTTGGTTTTTTCTTCCTCATAAGAGGAAACCAACAGAAAAAGCTAAAAATGAAGAAAAAAAAACACGTATTGATAAGAATCGACCACAAAAGTGTAAGGACGATGACAAAGTCTAGGAAATACGACGGGGAAATGAAACGAGATCAAGTACTGAACAAATCATTGCAACTCAATTACATGATAAGAATCGTATCTCATCAATTATAGTACATTGACTTTTGTATACTGCCCCTTCCCCCCTCGTAACAAAAAAAAAACCACCGAAGGAGTTTTTCGGCATTTTCTGCTATTTCTTTTCTTACATTTTTGTATTTGTTAAATTGTAAAATTTTTATATACAGCCAAATGCAAAAACAGAATGAAGCTTGAATATTTATAAGTTTGTGACTGTAACCTCTTAGTTGGCAAAAATTCTCTTGGAAAAGTTTAGAAAATGGCAAAATAATATTTTAACTGTGCTTCTTTACTATTTTGTTGTTGAATAAATGTTTCTACAACGGCTTTCTTAACCTAACCAGCGACTATTCTAACTACTCTCACTACGATATGGAAAATATTCTCTAAATACTCCAAGAAAATTGTATCGAAAATAACCTTGGTATACCTAAAATATGTTACCTCCCCGTCCACCTATCATTAATAACAAATTTTTTCCACTTATCACAAAATTTCCATCATGACCATGGACTTGCCTACCGTTTAACTTCTGTCACCTTAATGTGCCCATAATAGGATATTATTCGTAAGAAAATTTGGGCTATTTTTTACTGACATAACTTTTCCTCGTAGCAATTTTCATTCTATCAGTTTTGTGAGATATTCACATTTTCCACTATCGGACTTCATCATATAATCAACTTATGTTAGCGTTAATATGTCCTTGATGTTTTCTTGTTTGTTGTCTATTCAAAATAGTCAGTTGTATTCATACCATTTTAGAAAATATGATATTCGCATTGTACAATGTACTGCGAAACACATTATGATGGAAGGTTAATTTCTTGAGAAAATAATCAATAATACGAGGGTCGTTTCATAAGTCTTTAGAAAAGGACTTATGGATTTTTTTTGTAAGTAGCATTATCGACAGGAAAGCTGTCAAAATTTCAGCTCGATCCATAGCGTAGGTCAATTTCTATCGTCGATTAAAGTTAACGACATTTATTTGTGCATAACAATGGAAAAAAGCGAGTTTAGGGCTGTCATCAAACATCTTCATTTGAAAGGCTTAAGCCCGAAAGAAATCAAAGCCGAGTTGGATGCAGTTCATGGCACATCTGCACCTGTGTTTGCGACGGTTTATAATTGGGTGAATGAATTTAAACGTGGCCGTTCATCCACAAATGATGAACATCGTTCAGGACGCCCAGTTGAGGTGTCTACTCCTGAAATCATCGACAAAATCCACGATCTGATTTTGAACGATCGGCGAATTAAAGTGCGCAAATTAGTTGAGGCCACGGGCATATCACAAGGTACAGTCGCTTCAATTTTGCATTAAAAATTGTCTGTGAAAAAAATTTCGGCAAGATGGGTGCCGCGTTTGCTTTCAGAGGAGAATAAGCGCAATCGTGTAGTGGACTCTGAGGCTATGTTGGCACTCTTTCATCGCAATCCTGCCGAATTCCTTCGTCGATATGTCACTGTGGACGAAACCTGGATACACTACTACACTCCAGAAATGAAGTGACAGTCATCTCAGTGGATTTTCAAGGGTGAACGGGCTCCGAAGAAGGCAAAAACTGTGCCATCGGCTGGCAACGTGATGGCCACGGTCTTTTGGGATTCGCAGGGCATCCTTTTTATCGACTACTTGGAAAAAGGAAAAACAATAACAGGAGCGTATTACGCGTCGTTATTGCAACGGTTTTGCGAGGAAATCAAAGAGAAACGCCCCCATCTGAAGAAGAAAAAAATCCTCTTGCATCAGGACAATGCGCGTGTGCACACCTGCGCTGTTTCCATGGCCAAAATTGTGGAATTGAGAATGGAATTGCTTCAGCATCCCGCTTATTCACCAGATTTGGCCCCGAGTGACTATTTTCTTTTCCCCAATCTGAAGAAATGGCTTGGCGGACGACGGGTCACTTCCAACGAGGACGTCATTGCTCAAACGGATGAGTATTTTGCAGAACTTCCGAAATCCTATTTTTTGGACGGGATAAATATTTTGGAAAAACGGTTGGAAAAGTGTATAGAGCTAAAAGGAGATTATGTTGAAAAATAAAAATTTTTTTTTTTTAAAAACAGTTTTTTCCATATTTTTCTAAGGACTTATTGAATGACCCTCGTAGCTATGTCTACTCTCAAAAAATGATTTTCGACTATAATAGAGTTGATTTTTTTGAAGAAAAATTATCAATAAAACAAAGTTCTTAAAGCATAAAAAGAAATTTCCAAAACCGGGCTTTTGAGTGCATTTTTTTTTAAAGAATATAATGGTATAAAAAAATTAAAAGAAATTCATTATTAAAAATATAATTCAAGCAAGTAACTTTATTAGCATAATCTGAATTTAGGAAACATTTACAAAATAGAATCAGATGAATAAAAACTTTTGTTAAAACAAGAAATAACAGAAAAATCACTCTCAATAAAGTGCCTTGAAAAATAATCAATTTTTTAAGAGTTTGCATCTGAAAGAGGAATTTCTTAGTTGAAATTAAATATGACCAAAAATTTACCCTAAAAAAAAACTATAAAATAACATAGAAAAGCAAGTATTTTTCGTTAATATTAAATGGGGACAGATTAACAACACCATTGACAAAATCAGTGCTATCCATAGGATGGTTAAAGTAGAGTAACTAATGCCCTTTGAGAAGGAAAAGTTCTCTATTTCCTTACAATATGTATCGGAAGGACAATAGCAAGTTAAGGCGAATCGATGCAGTGGTTAATCATTGGATAAAACTAGCCAGTGGATCACATCGGATTTCCCCGGTGGACTCCATCCTTATCGAAACTTCTCGAATTAGATTAATTTATAAAAACCTTTGTTTTGCTAATTATCCTTTCCATAATTTTTTCTTACAACAACATACATTTTTCCTTTGGTAATCATGTCTAGTTTTGTGCCAGAAAAAGAGCATATGCGGGAATTCGGCTGCCGAATCGCATAGAATGCTTATGGAGGCCTATGGTGACAGTGCTTTATCGGAAAGGAACAGCTCTACGTGAAAAAAGGACGGATTATCAACAAAGACATGACAAGTTGATTTTCCTCCACGACAACGCACCATCGCACACGTCAAAAATGGTCCGAAACTAATTGGAGACACTCAACTTGGAGGTGCTACCCCACTTTGCTTAGTCACCATACCTGGCCCCTTCCTACTACCACATGTTTTCATCGATGGGCCACACGCTCGCTGAGCAGCACTTCGATTCTTACGAAAACAACCGAAAATGGCTTGATGAGTGGTTTGCCTCGAAAGAGACGGAATTTTTTGGCGTGGTATCCACAAATTGCCCGAGAGATGGAAAAAAAATGTGTACCTAGCGAGGGCAAATACTTTGAATAAATTTGTTTTTGCTTTCTATGAAAAACAGCGGATTTAAGCTTATACAGCTGGTAGTTAAAAGTATTATGATCATCCCCACCTCGAAAAGAAATTCATTCTGTTTAACTTAAATAATCCCAACATTAGAGACATATCTACTTACAAATTAACACCTACCCCCCCCCCCCCCCCGCAATCAGATTAAAGGACGTTGTTGGAGGCACTTGCCGAGATCCGAATTCGTGATCTAAATAGTAGAGTATTTCCATACAAGCAACTCCCGACTATAGGGAGCTGCTGAAATTGCTATCGATTTTCAAGTCTATTTGCGGCTAATTGAATGATCCTATGTCCAACGAGATTCAATATAATCTACTCAACTATAGGACTGTTGAGTTGTGTTGGTTGCTAGTAAACGTGGGAATCATGGGAAATGGAAGTGTTGATCAGTTGGATATCTCTAATCTGCCTTGTGCCTTAACAAAATGGCAGGCACAATCCCCATATTAATATGAAGAAATACAGACTATAATAATAGTGAGACCTTTTTATGATGTCATTTGCCAACTACCAACAATCCAGTATACTCAACATCCTTACCGTAATTCTGCTCAGAATTCGTATAAGGAGCGTACTGCTCCTACTCATTTGCCAATCCTGTGGTAATCTGCAACCTATTCCACATAAAATAAGCGAATGTCAGAAACCTAGGCATTTCCTTTCGAGAACCGATCGTCCCCCATTGTGGAGCTCTTAGATCCAACAATTTCATTTCTTAGTTCGGCTTTTAACGTGGTCAAACACACTAATTTGCTATACAAAATTTAACAAATCCTCTAACTGAGGTCGCCAAATGGCCTTATATACGCGCTGCTATCTAGTGGCCCCTGACGCATGTCTCAGGGACCTTACACACGAACAAACAAAATCACTTGTTTCCAAAAAAGTTTTTGAAAAAGCATTGACATTTTATAAAGATTTTTTTTTTCCAACTTTGAAATGTTTTTTTTTTACAAAAATACGAAATATGCTTAAAAATATGCACATTCGCGAAAATAAAATTGGAAGAAAGTATTGTTTCCGGAAACAGGATTTTTTGGTTAGGCTAATAGTGAATAATAAATTCACTAATAGTAAGGTGAAGACATAAAAAAAACTATAACAAAAATATTCTATTTAAAAGAGAATTTTTTTATCAATTTAATTGTGTCCAAGAAATTCCTTCTTGTCATGGCAAATTTTCCAATCAAAAGAAAATTTTAAATGAAAACAAAAGTCAAAAATTTGACAAAAGTGACCGAATCCGAAAGGACATTTTTGTTACCTCTTGTCCTGCAAAATTTTTGAAACGGATCAAATTTTAAAAAAAAAGCCATTTTTACTAAAAAGCATTTCAAAAAGTTTAAAAATAGTAATGAAAAATGCCATAAGAAAACTTCCAAAAATGAGCAAATTAAATGTGTCCTAAAAAGTTATCGAAACAGGATCAAATTTAAGAAAGGCGATTTTTGTTACCAATAATAAGTATTTTTTTTTTTAATTAAAAATAAACCAAACATTTTATAAAAAAATATAATGAATTCAAAAAGGAATTTGTTTACAAAATTAAATGTTGTCAAAAAAATTTTTCTTATCCTGAAAAATAACCAAAACAGGATTAAATTTTAAAAATGAGATTTTTGCTAAAAAGCATTTTAAAAAGTTTCCAAAAACTAATCGAATTTCGAAGAAGATTTCTTATAAAAATAAATGTTTGAAAACAAATTTACATTTGTTAAAAAAAATTTCCTTAAAAGGATGAAATTTCAAAAAGGATCTAATACTATCCTTTTTTTTTAAATTTCCAAAATAAAGTCTCTTTTTAAAAAAATAATGATATTTTTGTCATTTATAAGGGACACAAAAATTCGCTGTCACTAAGAAAGGATTTAACTTTGAGTTCCACACTCTCGCCAATAAATTGAATATTTAAGAAAACAATATTCTTAATTAATTATTTTTTGAATGAAAATTATTTCATTATTACGAGAAGGATAAGAATACTCTTGATATAAGGAAAAGACAAGTTGAAAAATCATTTTTATTAAAAACCCTCAAATTCCTTATTTTTTTATCTTTTCTTATTTACAATATTCAATAGGGATTCAGCCGTTCCGTTTTACTCTTTTTCCTTTTGTACACTTTTAGATTTGAAAAAATTACATTGTACCATTATGTGTACAAAAGGATGACATTTTCGCATTTTCTTCGAAAATAAATATTCTCCTTAGACTTAACTATTAAAATAGCAGCAATAATTATATTCATAGAAGAAAAACTGAATTTGAGCCAATTGCATTTAACTTTTTGGCACACGATTCAAATGGTAAATTATGAGCCTTTTCCATTATATATATACATACACGTGCACACGCTCACTATAAGTGCAAAAAGTAGTAATATTCTGTGTACTACTAGTATTAATACTAATACCAAGACCATATTATTAGCGCTGTTATGGGTTTTCTTCTTGGCATCCTGTTAATGGTTAGTTTGTATTTCAGCAAAAAATTTATGAGAACATACGCCATCCCCCATACACACTCGCTTTAGTATTAGTAGATACAAAACCATAATAATGATAATTTGAGGGTTGTAAATAAGGATTTTGTTTTGCGGATTGCAAATGGTTTCGTTTAAAAGGATAAGGCAATTATACGATTTTTATTAGGATATTGAGCCGGTTTTCATCACAATCCCTTTCCTTTTCTGTCTTACTATTTCCGTTTTCGTTTACTCAATATTTCAAAGAAATTTTTCTTTAGTTCTTATTTTTTCAAAAAACACAACAACTGAGAATTCTCTTTAAAAGAGCTCCAAAGAAAAAGCAGAATTTATTGTACGAGTATCACAATTTTTGCTGTTATATATTTTATAGCCATCATTAAAACAGAAGACTTTGTGAATAGTTACTTATTTTTACCAAAAATATCCATATTAGCTTAGAGGATAATTATAGAGAAAAAAAAATTGTCTTATTCCTCCGCTCTATCCTTTCTTATCCTTTATTATTTTTCCTCAATTCCCCTTTACCCACCATATACCCTTCCCCGAACCAGTCCATTTGCATCAATCGTATCGTACGAAAATCCTTTTTGCGAAAGCTATGTCAGCTTGGCAGAATCTGAATAGATTCTTTTTGGACTATTGTAATTATCCAAAATTATTTCGTTCAGTTGGTATTACGATGTAATTGGTTGGAATAAATGTAGGATATCCGGGAATTTTCTATTTAATTCATTTTGAAGAGAAATTTCTATGCTCTTCTTTTTGTGCTTCCATTAATTTTTTTTCTTTCTTATATTCTTGGCATAGGAAATATTCCATGTAACTCTTTATTATCATTAGTAAAATAGAATTTTCATAAGAAAAGCTTTAAATGAACAGAAAAAGATAACTTCGAAATGATATAGTAACTGTAACTATGCAGGATCCACCATATACTCATATAGTACGGCTGGATATAATTACGATAGGAAATTAATTAACTGAATGATAAGGAATTTTTTTTAATCCTATTCTCATGGATTGGCTTTGCCAATAGAATGAGAGTTGTTAAATAGGATAAATAATAAGTACTTGTAAATAAAGTTAAGTTGGTATTATTGTGTAATTCTTTTGTTAAGAGGTGGGTTAATAATAATAATTTACGAATAAATATAATAATTCTAGATTTTGTTATTAAGAATTTTTAATGGCAGAAATTTTTAAAAACCATTAACTTGGGATTCGCTCCTTTTTATAATTTACTTGAGTTGTCCTTGCATGGATAGTATTATACTATTGTTTATAGGGTATACCTATCGTAAGACATAATACCGCCCACGACTCTAGGGATTGATATACGCTCAATTAGTGCAAAACAGTCTTGTACTTGTTACAGAATCCACCAGTTTAATTGACTAGATACAAATAGTTGAACCCAGCTTGCTCAAATCTAACTTTCAGATTACTTTAAGCAATCGAACACTCAGACCGATTTGCAGGCTTTGAAAGGTTGCCTCAGCTCCACCATATTATAGCCCTCTTTCATAGCTTCCAAAGTAGCCTAAACTTACCTACTCTATCATTGTCAGCTTTGATCAAGACCTGCCTTCTTGTTCTATGGACAAAGCAGTTAATCAATCCATCCACCAATTACTCAACGATGAAAGGTCTCAACTAATCAACGTAGCTTCATTTTTAACTCACCACCTCTTGTGCTTCGATCTCGTCCTGTCCCTGAACCAGCTACATCCATCTGAGGTACAACCGTTGCCAATAGTCAATAACCAGTTATAAGCTAGTTAACTTCCTACCTAAGCCTTTACTATCATCTGCAGTGATAGCAGCCGGAATAACTAGTATCCCTAACAGTCTGAAGACTGTACCCCTGATACCTTATTAATAACAGCCGCTACATTTCATCTAAAGGTACCTTATCTCTTTGATCAGGCACAGTGCGTTTTAAAACTATAGGGTACTAATCCCCCGTGGTACTACTTTTTGTTTTAATAGTACTTGGGGGATATTTTCACTCAGAGAGCTGCAGTAAGAAGCCTTGCAAATTCCAATGCTAGGCCGGTTCAGGAGCGCTTGTTCCCTAAGATTCTTTTTTTTAATATCCGATCTTCCTGAATTTCTCATTTTAAAAAGATTTTGTTTGCCATTTTTTTTATTATCACTTGATAAAAATCTATTGAAAAAGTTTTTTTTTCAGACTCTTGAATTGCCTGGGGTGGTTTTCTCAGGTTCTTACCTATATAATGATTCCAAAGGATGCTTGGTCTCAAATTGCTTGCTTGACTCTTTTGGAGTATCACGACAAAATTTGCGTCTTGATACTGCGCACTTAAATTTTTGCGGAAAATTATAAGCATACTTCGATTGGACCAAAAATTTAAGTCCACCTAATTAAGAGGTAAGTTTAGTACTCCCCCCTCACTCCTGAGTTTTGTACCCATATACAAACATTGTACTCAATGAGTTCGTCGTAATCTATTAAACAATGGAAACGCCGAATATTGTTGGCAATGGGCGGGTTGACCGAATGGCTGGCCGAAATGGCTCCCCATGGTTCCATTTTCACAGAAATTCCAAACTTTCCGCATCCATACGGAGACAAAACAGCAAACCAGTATATTCAACACCCATTTCAAAGTTCTGTGCAAGAAATTCCAAAACAAATTTCGATTTGGACATACCATATTGATCCAAAATTTCCTCTTCGATAGCCAATCTCGTCCCATATTTTAAGTAAATGTCACTTAACCCAGAATTGCTTTTTGTATAGAACTCCTTCCATTGTGGACCTTACATACCCAACAGTTCTTATTCCCTGTCTACAACTAACTATCAACCAGTTGCATTTGGCAAGCTGGCAGTGCCAATCCACATGTAATCTGAAGTCGCCTAATGGTCTCATGGTCATGGCGCTACATAATGATATCTGGCTCATACCTCAGACATCTTACAATAAAAATAAAAAAAAATTCTTTAACAGAATTTTACAAAAAATATTCCTTTCAAAATGAATACTTAAAAAATTTTATTTTTACTTAAAAATGGATTAGTTCCTTAGGAATTTTTCGTCAATATTATTATTTGAAAATTTCCTTTCTCTTTTAAATAAATTCTATTTTTTATAATAATTTAAAGGGATTATTTTCTTTTTAATATATCATTTCTAAAACTATCCACTTTCCGTACCAAAACTCACTCATAAAAATTCCCTCCACCAATAATACTAAAAATTTCCTATTAAAAAAAAGATGTTACCATAAAATTTGTTTTTGTGCAAGAACCATTTTTAATATAATTTTCTAATTTGTTTTTAGACCAGCATTTAATTTTTTATAGAAATAAAAACAATTTTTTTTTACTTAATAGGAGGTAATAAAAAAAATGGAAAAATAAGCATCCCAGAAAATATGCAATACGCATTATAGGATGCTCCGTTGAAGGTACCTTGATAGGCGGCTACTCTAGGTCTACTAGGAAATATGTTGCAATTTTTTTGGGAAATTTTTTTCGCTTTTGTTGATTTTCTTAACTTGTCAATTTTCTTAACAGATCTCTGAGTCAACTAAACAAGTTTTCATTCAATTTTAATAACTTGACTCGTTCACTAGTAAATTAATAAAAATTCCACATTTAAATATGTAATTTTAATTAATCACAAAATACCAATTAGTCTTCGCTGGAGATAACTTTTAAGGACCCTTTTTTGTGTGAAAATTTCAAATACACAAATTCTACAATATAATTTAGCCGGGAAAAAAACCCACCATACCAAATTTAAAACCTTCAAAGAAAAGAAAAAATATTCACACAAAACATTCAAGCTTATAACTATAAAAAAAAAACAAAATATCTAAAAACTTTTGCACAGAAAACCTAAAACTTTCACAAGAATTTATGTTGAAAATGTACGAGCTTTTTATACAGTAAAAAAAAACCTCTTTAAATATCCAGTAAATAAACGAAAGGAAAATAATAAAGGATATCAAATAAATTGAATAAGAACACCTCTTAATCAAACTGTGGATGTAATGTCTAAGTTGTCGTTTTAAACTTTCGTTAGCAATTGTGTCTCAAGAGAATTGGGATTTGGTTAGTGCGATTGTTGTGTTTGGTATTAAGTTTTGTTCGTTTAATTCAATTATTTCACTTGAAACTTTTCGAAAATGTATTGAAAAAACAACAACAGATGGTTAAAGGGATGTCGAGAAGGGGTCAGGGGGGACATTGTGAGCTTGATGGTATACGATGGAATTAAAGTGAAGAAAATCAAGAATTTGAAAAAGTCATTAAAGTACAGGCCGAATCAAAAGTAATAGGAATTATTTTGTAATATAATTGAAACGGTTCATGTAAGAAGAAAAGGAACAAGACTTTCGAGAAAATCGTGAAATAAGAACGACAAGGTCGAGTTGGAAGCCTTTTTACAAAAGTACTCATCATCAAAGTTGATTGATTCCAAAGCCTAATAACTATGTATGTGTTATTAATTTGAATTGATTGATAAGTGTTTAAGAAAAAAGAGGGGTAAGGGAGGATATTGAGGCGTCATTAGAGGCGATGATTATAAAGGGAAGAGTTTGGGATGAAATGCATTTTATTAAGAAAGAACAAGCACTATAAGGGGTAGTGAAAGTTAAAGTTTAAATTAAGTACGAGGTCAAAAAGTATCGCGAATTTTAAATTTCCGCGGGTTACGTATATTCGATTTTCGATTATTTCGTGGCGTTATGTTGGTATTTATGTCTCTCACTAATGCAGACAAGTTCGGCCATTTTGAATGTTCAGTTAATTTTTGACAGCTGCATTGCTTGCACGTGTTTTGGCTCGTCTTCGATTTTTGCCCATTCCAAAAAAAGGATCAAAGAATCTGTTTCGGGAATAAGAAAAAGTCACAGGGGGCCAGTGAGCAAACATGTTATCAAGGTGCAAAAACCCAATTTTTGTTCTTCCACAAATCCGGGCGTTTCTGTCGGATTGCTTCGCGCAACTTTCACATAACTTGCAGGCAACATTCCTTATTGACCGTTCTACCCTGTGGCAAGAACTCATGATGCACCGCGCCCCTGCAATTGAAGAAAACTGGAAACAAAACCTGCACATTTGACCAAACTTGGTGCGATTTTTTTCGGTCTTGGCTCATTCGGCAGCTTCCATTTGGATGATTGAGCTTTGGTTTCCATGTCATAACCATAAACCCATGATTCGTCACCAGTTATGACCCTCTGGAGCAAATTTGGGTCATCGCGGACAGAGTCCAATAGCTCCTTAGCAATGGTAATGCAAGCAAAGCAGCTGTCAAAAATGAACAGAACATTCAAAATGGCCGAACTTGTCGGCATAAGTGAGAGACATGAGTACCAACATAACGCCACAAAAAAAAATCAAAAATCGAATATACGTAACCCGCGGAAATTCAAAATTCGCGGTACTTTTTGAACAGACCTCGTATAGAATTGAGAAAAAACTGAGAAGAATTTTTATTAGAGAAGAAAAGGATATAAGGAAGTAAAATATCACATTTAGGCTTAAATTCCGTCCATCTCAAGTCCTTGGAGATAAAAAAGTAAAAAATAAACGACGAGTAAATTTCCTTTCTGAAACTATAGGTGGTGATAGCATAGAGTATTTTTTTTATATGTGTATTCTTCTAACACATCCGTAAGGATTTACCGTTTTAAAAGGATTTCATCCATCGGTCAATGATGTTTGTTTATTGTCTTCAATTTGTAATAGTTTTTTTTATATGTCCACAGTTGTATTCATATATGTCTGTTTACAACAGCAACAAGAAAAAACTATACATCCTTTTTTTTTAAATAAAAGAAAAGAGAAAAAATCTATACTATTAAGAACAAAAGGCATACAAACAAAAACGGACCATAAAACTTTCAAAAAGTCACTTTCCTTTTTCGCTTAATTGATTCTGAACAATGTTAAGAATAAACTATAAACTTTTTCTATGTTTAAGTCCTTTCTGCTATTACGAGTATATTGAGAGTTTATTGTTGATTTAATTTATTTATATTCAATTTCTTCATCATTCGCCCTTCGTTTTCTTCCTGATTCACTCGTTATTAGGATAAGTCGTCCTTTTAAGATATTGCTACTGTTTCATATAATTCTGTATTAGTTTTTTGCCTTTTCGTAAGTGGATTTGTTTCTTTTTTTTTGGCAAGATAAAACTCGCACAATATGAAATATTTATGATTTAATATTGATTGAACATTTTATTAAAGAGAGTACATGTTCTGATTATCCTTTTATATTTTTGGTTATTCATATTCTCAGTCAATTCTTAACCGTTACCAGGATTTTAATTCAAATCTTTTTAAAAAATACTTTTTTTTATATCCACTAAACTCCCATACCCCTATTTTAGGAATATTCCAAGATATATTGTGTAAAAATGAGATTCATATTTTTGAACTAAAATATTATCCAATATATTCTAAAAGAACCCACGTCCTATTTTCATTGAACATGCATACTACCGCTACTAAGGTCTGCATATAATAATATTCTAGGAAGCAAATCAAACTTTTATTCAAATACATTCCGAATAGAGAAAAGAAGAGAAAAAAATCGATACGATAACAAAAAAAACCTATGCTTTTGTTAAATAAGATTATGATGATGGTCGTCCTCGTCATGATGATGAGGATGATAATGTATTTAAACTACTCATTCGTCCTTTTATGCATACGCTCGCAACTTGGAAGCAAGAATAGATGTGGCTACTTTTAAATAGTAAAACGAATCTGTCGCAGGTCCTTTTTTCCTCAACTAAACCACCCCCCCCCCCCCCCCCATGCGATTATGAATAGTTTTATTTTTACTACTTCAGCAGAACTTATTGAATATAATATGATGATATCCTGTTTTCTTTAGCACGAAAAAAAAAAAAGTTGCAATTGGACATGAAAAAAAAACTAGTTGGAAAAAATAACAGGCGAAAGTAGGGAAAAACTATCATCATCAAACTTGAAATCCTTTTCCAAACATTGAATATTCGTACGCTTGTACAACATCTCGAGAAGACAGGACAGGATATGAAAGAATCTTTCCAACAATATATTATCGGATATACTTAACGTATGTCCTTATGCTTTTGTATCTTCTCTAGTGTGCCGTATAAGGCGGGATAAGCGGATAGACTAAATAGAAATATTCCGTCATTTTTATCATCATACCATCGTTATAACCAAATTCTCCTTTCCTATCCCGCCTTCCCTCCTCTAATAAATGCACAAACATATCATACAACCGGACATATGAGTAGATTATATAAGGACAAAATATGAAATGTGGATACATATTGCTATAACCATCCGCCTTCACGCGCGCCAATATTTCTAATCCGATATTGCATTGGAACGAAAATTTTCGGTTAGAGGTCATATCATATTGTGTCTAACGACAATGGGCGATAATAGCTTTGCATAGATTTCCCTTGGAAGAGGAAAGAAAACAAACTGAGAACGTAATAAGGACTGGAATCCAGATTCAACATTTCTGAATTCACAATTCGGTACTCAACAGTGAAACCACATTCCGTATGGGATTGATGTACTCAGGATTGATGGGGATATAGATCGCTTTGTCCCAAATTTGGAATTGGGATGAGGAGGGTAGTTAGCATTTGATTTTATTTTTGACTACACACTACAATAGTAGGACAGCGGTTCGGTGAGAGGAGAAAATATGGACAAATGCAAAACTGTTCCACTTGAGCTGATTGAAAATACTCATATATACCCACACAAATACCTATCCGTGCACACCCACCCATCTAGTAGTGCACCATGACAACGTACTCGAAAATATCATTCCAAGTACTCGTACATGTAATCCTGACGGGGATTTATATTTGTGGATTTCATCCGCTCGAAGTGTACTTGAGTGGACTTTTCCCAGTCCAATTTTACTTTGCAGCCATCACGACTATTTCTACTTTGTAATTGTTTTTTTTTTCACAATTTCGATGACGTGTTGCGGGTGACTCAAACACCCGCCCCCCCACCTATTTTCTTCCCTCGATATGCTATACAGTCACTATTTGAATCAACAAAAAAAAAGGTTATAACCGTGGAACAGAAAATTCCATCGAAGATGAATGGACTCAGCCACTGATTATGTATGATTTCTTAAACTATCACTCAGTCCTTTTCGTGTCTACATTTTTACATTTGATTACATCTCGGCCATAGTTAGCACATTAGTGTTATGGTTTCAAGTATGTTCGCTTGGTCGTCCACGAGAGAACACATAAAAAACCCATTTTAGTGCTGCCACAAGCGAACATACTTCAACAGATTAGATAGATAACCTTCTGGTCAGATGGGGGGAATTAGAGGAGGTGATTTCTATCATGGTTGAGTGCGTGTAATTATTGCAAATGGTCCAAATTATGTACACCATTTTAATGGCATTTAATGAAATTTTCAATCCCCAATCTCCTTTCAAAATAGTTTTTAGTTTGTTTTTACTTTCCTTTTACGTAAAATAAATTCAATTCAATATTTACTCAACAGTCACATAGTGATGTGAGGGGTTGGGATGAGGAGCTGCTTTTTTTACGTACTTGAATTTTGATTTTACGAATTGAATAAGTTTTAAAATTTGTCTGAATAAGTTTTGGTGTTCGTTAAATTTAAGTTGATCATGACTAGACGGATGGATTGCAGTTGATCTAGGGTGTTGGGGATATTCAATGCATTGTAAATTGAATTTTATAATTTAGTTTTAAGACCAATAAGTATTTATTAGGTGAAATATTTAGAATGTAAAATGAAAATATTCAGTTTGAATTGAAATAATTTTCAAAAATTATAGAATCTCTAAAATTTTGGACGGGTTTATGGATATTGAAATTTTCTTTGCATAAAATTTTCTTATGAACATATTTTTATTTACTAAATATAAGGATATTTTGGAGAACTACCCTTAATAGATTAAGAAAAATCTAAAAGTTCAGTTCAGCTGTTCAAAATATCTTCCACAAAAAAAATTCTATTTAAAAATATTTTTAAACATATGCATAAAAAGGAAGAAGGAGTTTGTATAAAATATTAAAAAGACAAAAGCCTAATAGTATCTTTTTTCAATTAGAAAAGCATAAAATTAAAAATCCTATGTAAACGATGTTATATAAATATTTTTAATAATACTTTTATTTATTTTCCTGTTTACTTGGTTTTTCATTATAAATACTTTAATTAATTTTGAAAAATTTGATCCTTTTTGCTTCGTAACCTTTTTTTTTTTGTTGAATAATGCACGTTTTTTTTTTGTTAGAAATGACATGCATTAATCAAAAGGATTGTTGGGTAGCAATTTTGTTAAGGGTCGATTTTGATATATTCTATTTTTTTTTTAAATATTGAACGACATTGATTAATGTTGTTCAATCAAACTATTCTATTCTAAGTAAATTGCTGCGAATACTTTTACATAAAAAAGAGAGTATCGAAAAAAGGACTTACAACCAAAATGTAATGAGCTCAGGTGGTAATATTTTGTTCGAATTTTCATTTTAAAAAAATTTGCGACCATGCTACTCAGGTGTTTAAGTTTAATTTTTTCTATTAAAATTTTTTATCTAATTATGGAGTACATAAAGTGTGCTTGATGATGGATACCTTAAAGAAAATTTGTTGAGATGAATATATATATTGAATTATTCTCGAATTTAATTAATACGTGGGCTACTATATATATTTCTGGCCTAATAATGAAAATGCGAATATTTATCAACGAAAAAGGTTTTATTGTTTTTCAAAATATTCTCCATCAAGATTTATACACTTTTGCATGCGCTCAAACCAATTTTCGAAGCACTTTTTCCACTCCGATTGAGACACCTCCAAAACATGGTTTTTGAATGCTTCAACAGCATCTTCTGGCGACGAAAATCGTTGACCACGCATTTTTTTCTTGATGTGTGGGAATAAAAAGAAGTCATTGGGTGCCAAGTCAGGGCTGTACGGAGGATGACCCATCAATTCGACGTTTTGTCCGGTCAAAAAGGCGCTGGTTTGAGCCGATGTGTGAGAGCTCGCATTGTCATGGTGCACAATGATTCGACTTCTCTTGTTCGTTTTTCGAATTTCTCCGAAGACTTCAGGCAAACAAATGGTGGTGTACCACTCAGAATTGACCGTCCTACGTTGCACAAGCGGAACAGTCGCCACATGACCAGTTTTGCCAAAGAAACAAGCGACCATTTGCTTCGAAGTGCTTCTTCCACGAACAACTTTCGTTGGATTTGACTCGTCTTGGAAGACCCACACGGTCGATTGCTGTTTTGTTTCGGGCTCATACGCATAGATCCATGATTCGTCACCTGTGACGATCTTATAAACGTCTTTTGAAGCACCGCGATCGTATTTTTTCAGCATTTCTTTACACCAATCCACACGAGCCTTTTTTTGAGCGATTGTCAAATTGTGCGGGATCCAACGAGAACAAACCTTTTTTACGGCCAGGTGTTCATGCAATATCGAATGTATGCTGGTGGGAGAAATGCCTAGGCATGCCTCTATCTCACGGTATGTCACATGACGGTCTTGCATTATCAGTTCACGTACGGCATCGATGTTTTCTGGAACAACGGCTGTTTTTGGACGACCTTCACGGAATTCGTCTTTGAGCGAGCGTCGGCCACGATTGAATTCGTTGTACCAGTTTTTCACAGTGCTATAGGATGGTGCTTCATAGCCATACAAAGATTTAAGTTCATCGATGCACTCTTGTCGTGATAATCCACGTCGAAAGTTGTGAAAAATGATCGCACGAAAATGTTCACGAGTTAATTCCATTTTTTTGCCAAATTGATTTTTTCAAGTCACTGTAAACAACACAAATGATAGTCGTACGTCAAAACGTTCTGAGTACGTTTATGCTAAAAAATGTCAAACTTTCCAATGGAAATGTCAGATCGCACCTGGCAACACTTAGTGTTGCCTAGGCCAGAAATATATATAGTAGCCTACGTAGGCAGACGATTTTTTTTTAAAACAATAAAATATATTACTAAGTTGATTATCTAAAATCTATTTAAACTGCTAGATTGCTGTATGATTGATGGATTATATATATATTTTTTTGTATTTTTGTTAGTTTTTTTAAACATGTAAAACAGTCAGCATGTGTGAATAAAAAGTGCACTTAAGACATTGTATGTTGTATAAGTTCCAAAAAAGGAGGCAAATAAAATGTGTGTGGCTTGTTTGGAGAAGACGCAGTAAATTTCGTTCGGATGATTTTTCTTTGTAAGATGAACCCAGATCAGGAAGTTCATCAGATGTCAATGACGAAGTGTTACGCAGTATGATCAAAACAAATCCAATGTTTAATTTAACAGAAGTGGCCTTCAAGCTTGGAATTCATCAGACTACTGCTTTAGAGCACATTAAAATGCTTGGTCCAAACTCTCTGTTTGGTGCCACACGAATTAAGCAGAAAAAATTTAATGGATCGAATTTCAATATGTTCTTCAAATCTTGCTCGTAACAAAAGCAAACCGTTTCTGAACCGCTTGGTTTATAAACATGTGGTAAGAAAAAAGGCCATCAACCACATCCAAAGCTGGCGTGCATCAAAAGAAAGTTATGCTGTGTTGTTGGTGGGATCGGAGGGGTATTATCCAATATTAGTTGCTGAAAGAAAATTATACGGTCAATGCTGATCGTTACTGTTCGCAACTTAATGTTTTGAATAAAGAAATTCAAGGTAAACGTCCATATTTGGCCACAGAAAGGGTGTAATTCTTCACCATGACAATGCTAGACCGCACATGGAGAAAAAAAACCGTACAACAAATTGCAGAGTTGGGTTGGGAAACTCTACCTCAGCCAGCATATTTTCCATATATTGCAACGTCTATTCAGGTCGCTGCAAAGCTTTCTTGATGGAAATTAATATATAAATTATAATAGTGTCCAAATGGCAGTGGAAAAATACATTGCCTCCAAAAACGAGGACTTCTTTTCCAGGTTGTTGGAATAATAATAAAGGAAATGATATTTTGGATTAATTTTTGTATAAAAAATGACAAAAAAAATTAGTTTTTTCTTTAGAAAAAAACGACAGAACTTTTCCTTACATCCAATAGATTAAGATAATTTCTTGTTTATTTCAATTGACATGCCTTGACTATGACCTAAAACCCTTTTTTCGATCTAATTTGAGTTTGTCGATAGGGAAACTGTCGAAAGACTGACCGAAAAATATCGTTACGTGAACAATAGTTTATCAGCGGTATTCTCTACAAAACGTCTTCTCCAATTTTTGTAGAGAATACCGCTGAATAATGTCCTAAAAATATTTAGTATATGAGTTGAAACTCGATTTTACGTATATTGTACCATAAATTTGGATGGGATTTTCGTGTCGTTGACATCGCATCACCTCTATTTATCAAGGAATTATTGGTTAATTTTTTTTGCTGACAAAATACAATTTTTAGCTACTTTACGAACAATTTGGAATAGAAACTTAGTGTCACTGACAACCTCATGCTTTCAAGCATTTAGGATATTTTTCTAGGAGAAAGACCCTCAAACATTTAGGATATTTTTCTGTGAAAAATATCCGATCTAAATTTTTTGATTGATAATAGATTTTGATTTTCAGCTCAATAATAAGCCAATGCTATTATTTTAATATATTTACAAAACTTATTTATTAGTTGGGGGAAAACCGAATTTTCAGTTAATAAACGAATGTGTTTGAGCTCAATTTTTAGATCACTGACAAACCAACATTATAGTTTCAACGATTTTATTCGGATTATTATCTGAGAAAATTATCTAATTTATATATTTTGTTGGCTCATTTTATTCATTAAAATATTTAAATTCAAATTATGGTATTTCTAAGTAAAACACGTTTTTAAGTTCATGGACAATCGAAATGGATTTGATTACTCTATTAATCTTAACATATTAGCTGTATTTTTTTTTTTTTTGCCTTTTAAACATTTTAATAAGATTCTTTTAAATATCAAAAATATTTTATATTTAATAGAATTTTCAACAAAAAAAAAAAAAGAATTTTAATCAATTTAGCAACAAAAATGTCGAATTTAATAACACAAATTTTCCTAAAAATTCTATAAAATATTTTTCTATAAAGGAATTCACTCTATATTTTTATCTACAAATTCTTTCAGTTTAATAGCTAATTATATTAGAATCATAAACAGTTTGCTAACTAATACTACAATTTTGCCTAACAGAATTTTCAACCTAAAAAAAATATGTATAAAATTCGATTGTAAATAATATGAATAAAGAGAACGAAAGCTTATAAAAATATGATATATTTTTATTATGTGAGAAACAAAAGTTAAATATACCAAAAATTCAACGAAAAAAATATAGAAAATAGTTTTGCCTTAGCGTTGAGTAATTTTGCATAGTTTCCTACAATATATAAAAGGATAATGGTTAAAATTCCATTTTCGTTGTGTATTTTACAAGTAAACCAAATGGTTAACATGAAAGTTACGAATTTTCTCAAAACCATATCTACGTTTGTATGTATGCATATACGCATACGTTAACTTAGAAAATATAGGACAACAAAAAATGGGTAAAATACAATACAAAAAAAAACTCTAATCCACAAAAATCTACTCCCTTATTTGTCAGCCCGCCATTATTCCATTCTGGCAGAAACAAATTTGTTAAGGTGGGCAGCCCTATTCACTTCGACAAAGTAAATTTTCATAGTTTGTTACAATACAGCCAAAAAATAAAAAGAGTTTGGTCATTGGGTGATGTGAATGTAGAGAGCTAAACGGAGTAATAGTAAAATAAAAAAAATCTGCAGAAAGAATTACCATTACAGGGTAACTGGGTAACAGGATATCCGTTTAATAATTTTCGTTAGAAATAACATACCATATTTCAAAAAGTAGAAATATAGCGCGGTTATTCTTTAATTTTTGATAAAATCCAACCGGAACTGGCAACCTAAAATCTACTTTTTCCCTCAATACCATCGGCTCTCCCTGATGCTTTTCATATAGTTGTTTTTTTTCTTTTCTTTTTTAAATAATGAATATCATCCCCATTACTATAAAATAGATATTGCCTCTAACAACTAACCGGGATATCCTTTACATAGGATCGAGCATATGCAAAACATTTAATACCTTTTTAAGCGTATGGACTACGTAAAATACTTTTTAACAGAATGTGGAAGCACGCATAGTTGTGGATAAGTTTCTCCTATTACAGTATATTTTCTCTAACCAAATCTCATATGATGGAGGATAAAATGGGGCTATAGGTGAACAATGTATTACATCCGTTTATGTACTTCTCCTTTTCTTTTTTGCTTCTTCTCTATTCATATGTGAGCGGATATTTTGCTCGGAAAAAACATAATTGGACCATATATAAAGTGAATAAATAACTATAATAATAAGCATAAATTTTTCATTGCATTTTTTTTGTTTGTTTTTTTTTTTAATTTTTTACTAGAAATGGTAAAAAAAATTATAATTTCTATTTACAAATATTTTACAACAATTATAATAAGAATTTTTTAGAATCGCCTCGACACTAAAGGCCATTTGTCGACAAAGGATATTTGTCAACAAATCGCCTTTAGTGTGGATTTTTGGGAAACAGCGTAGAGCCACACCTCAGTGGGATTCGAACCCACGACCCCTTGGATGGCAGTCCAGTACGCTTCTCTTAGGAGGTTTTGTTTTTGGAAATTTTTATCTATAACTTCTCTTAAAATATTTATGAATTTGATGGTACTTTCTAAGTATGAGATAAATGGAGATTTTAGTGCCGCAGGATGGACAAATAGCATCAATAATGTTTTTATAGAAATTTATAGAATAATATTTTGAAAAAGTTGTGTAAATAGTAGATCGATTCCAGCATTGTGTACTGGAGATATTGTAGAATTTTCGTTGGTTACATATATTCGATTTTCGATTTTTTGTGGCGTTATGTTGGTACTCATGTCTCTCACATTTTGAATGTTCAGTTAATTTTTGACAGCTACTTTGTTTGCACATGTTTTGGCTCGTCTTCGATTTTTGCTCAATTTTGACCAAAAACAACATCGCATTAACATTGCTAAGGAGCTGTTGGACTCTGTTCGCGAAGACCCAAATTTGCTCCAGAGGGTCATAACTGGTGACGAATCATGGTTGTATGGTTATGACGTGGAAACCAAAGCTGAATCATCCCAATAGAAGCTGCCGCACGAGCCAAGACCGAAAAAAGCGCGCCAAGTTCATTTGAATGTGAAGGTTTTACTTACACTTTTCTTCGATTGCAGGGGCGTGGTGCATCATGAGTTCTTGCCACAGGGTAGAACGGTCAATAAGGAATTTTACCTGCAAGTTATGCCCAAGTTGCACAAAGCAATTTGTCAGAAACACCCGGATTTGTGGAAGAGCAAAAATTGGCTTTTGCCATTTTTGTCCAAAAACAACACACTAATAATGCCGCAGCCACCGTATTTGCCAGATCTGACCCCCTGTGACTTTTTCTTTTTCCCGAAACTGAAGAGCCCCATGAAAGACGACGCTACGATACGATTGAGGAGAAAAAGACGGCATTGAAGGAGGAGCTGAACAAGATCACAAAAAATGATTTTTTGAAGTGCTTCGAGGATTGGAAAAAAAATCTGGTGGGGATTACTTTGAAGGAAACAAAATAGATATTCATGAATAAATAAATAATTTTTGAAAAAAAACAAAAAATTCGCGATATTTTTTGAACAGATCTCGTACATCGATACACTGTAATCAGAGAAACCAACCAAACAAATATGATTAATTTGTGTGTTTTTTTCTTTAAATCGAGGGCCTCCAAAATGTGAGCTTACAGGTTAGTTAATTAATAAAAATAAATTATTCAATTTAGTTGTTCTGAAATAATATCAACAAATAGGTTTTTTTAAAATCATAATAAACGGTGCTAAAAATTTTAGCAAGAAAATTTAGTAGAATTATTTACAAATTATTGGCCACTATTGAATCTTTAAATACCTCCAATATCGATCTAGTACCTTAGTTTTATTTACATTAAAAGTCCTTATTTCTTACTCTTCTAATAGGTAACCAAACGCTAAGTATAGCTTTCATATATTTAAATTCAAGTCAAATATTTATTAAATTTCAGAAAAATTAGTTTAAAAAATTATCTGCATTAAATTTTACTCAATCATATAAATTTGAACTGTCTACTTTATTTCAGAAATAATTTTATTATAAATAATTTGTTATATTATAAATTAAAAATTCTCAAAAGATAAAATTACAGTCAAAAACTGAACAAAAAAATTTAAATTTTATTTAAATATTGTTGAAATTTTTATCTTACGAATTTGAATATGTAATATTTTTCGTTATTGCTTGGTATTGTAGAATTTACTCAGAAACAGAGTAGTTTTTATTAACTTATTTTGAGTTTTATGATGCCTAGGGTAGGAATATTTTTACTGTGGTTGTATTAGTTATAATACAAAAGCTGAGGGACAAAAAACGAAAATTGTGCTGAAAGTGCTTTTGAATTTCAGTAGATAGGAAG
The DNA here is from genome assembly GCA_958298945.1 of Atherix ibis. Classification (NCBI taxonomy): domain Eukaryota; kingdom Metazoa; phylum Arthropoda; class Insecta; order Diptera; family Athericidae; genus Atherix; species Atherix ibis. The sequence continues at coordinate 51,517,894 of OY282609.1, forward strand.
GGAGCTCGGCATAAAATGAACGAATAAATTTATATTACATTTCTATTTGTATAAGTTGCAAAAAAATCTGGCATAATATTGTTTATCTTGTTTCAAGTACACTTTTGATTTAATTTGCTTGACTAAATCAATTATGTTGAATATATCTTTTTTCTTTCTTTCTGAAATCAACTACAATTTCTCTCTGCTCATATAACAAGGACAGTAAATTTGATGTATTCATTTGACGGCATGAAACATTTAACTGAAAAAGAATATTACAAAAAAAAAAACAAGAAGATATATAAATTTTTTTAAAAAAATTAGCCGAACAGGATTGAAAAATATCCTTGAATTTATGAGATTTCTATGATATTTTTACACAGTGAGAGAGAGTTTTGTGAATTTTTTATTCTTATCTGGTTTTTTTTTCTCTTTAATAAAATATTTTTAATAAAGAAAAAATTTAATTACAAATGTCGAGCTAAATTTATATAAAAATTATGTGTATGAGCAGCTTGTATGGACTTTGAAGTGAAATTAAATTAAGTAACTTTAATAAGCATGAATAGTACACATCATTAGAGACTATAATTACATAAAAAAATAATATAAATTGTCTATTTATAATAACTCGTTTTAAGTCATGATGTTGATATAATTTAATTAAATGCAAAAAAAGGAATAGAATACAACTTGAAGTCAACATTTCCAATGAAAATAGTCAATTTTCGAATAAAGAAAGTTTTTTGAAAAATTTTCTGAGACTTTGAACATAAAACTTGTAATTTACGGTCAATAAATATTTAGAATGAAAGCTTATAAAAATATGAGGCATAGTATCTCTTTTTTTTAACTTTTTACTGGCTCAAATTAAAGTTTTTAATTTATTAACTTAATGGGAAATTAAATCATTAACACCATATTGGACTAACAGATTCAATTTTATGACAATCCAAAATGGAAATTTTTTCGAAAACTTTTGTATAAGACAATAAAAATGGTAATTGATGAGTCTTTATACAATTTTCATGGTTATTTGTCCGAAATCCGACCCTTCAGGCTAAGTGCTTTTTTAGTGCGGTATATGCCTATTCAGAAGAACGAAGAAAGCTGAGAAAGCTGAAAGGTCTACTCCAAACTGCTCAAACCCGCGAGGAAAGGTACCATCTACAGACGAGGTACAACCTTGCTCAAAAGATGGTCAAACGCATGGCAAGGGATGACAAGAGGAACTACTTCAACGGAATAGCCAGCGAAGCAGAAGCCGCTGCACACCGGAGTGACATCCGCAGTGTCTATGCATCAATTCGCAAACTATCCGGAAAAAGAACACCCTCACTGCCACCACTTAAGGACAAAGACGGTCAAGCTCTCTCTACGGATGAAGAACAACTCGACCGCTGGAAGGAATTCTTCTCAGAATCCCTTCCAGTAGCTCCAGAATTTCATCCTCCTCATCCAGTGATGCGCAGAAACCCACGAAGATCCATCCCAACAACACTGCCCACGATTATGGAGATCACAACAGCAGTCCACAAACCCAGAGGTTCTGAAGTTTGACCCGCCACTCCTGGCCTAGCTGTTGCATCCTATAATTGCAGAAGCTTGGACACAATGCCACTTCCCAGATAGCTGGAAACAAGGAGTAATTATCACCATCCCGAAGAAAGGTGACCTTGGCGATTGCAAAAACTGGAGGGGAATCACTCTGCTGAACACCATCCAGAAACTAATCGCCTTAATCATCCTGACTCGCATCACTCCAACAGTAGAAAACCGCTCTTGTGTTGATCACATCAACAGCCTAAGAATGATCATTGAACAGTCGAACGAATGGAACAGCCCGCTCTATCTTCTCTTCGTTGACTTTGAAAGAGCCTTCGACATGATTTCTCGCGACGCCATCTGGAGCGCTCTGGCTGAACTAGGCATCCCACAGGCCATCATCGATCTCATCCAAGAGCTATACCGTGAGGCCCTGTGTAGAGTGCGCTTCAAAGGACGAAACAGCGATCCATTCAACATCTCGAGAGGAGTCAGGCAGGGTTGCGTAATCTCGCCTATCCTCTTTATAATTGCCCTAGACCTAGTCCTTCAACGCACTAACAACGCAGCCAGCAACGGTATCCAGTGGACACTGCGCGAGAAGCTCCACGACCTGGACTACGCCGACGACATATGCCTCATGTCCCACACCTTCAACGGCATTCAGGAGAAACTTTATGCTCTGGCCTCCAACGCCCAAGAAGTGGGGATGAGAATTAACATCAAAAAGACCAAATTGATGCGTATCGGCGCCACCTGCGAGAGGCCCTTGATGCTACATGGTACCCAAGTTGAAGATGTCGAAAAGTTCTGTTACCTTGGCAGCATGCTCAGCAAGGATGGTGGAACTGAAACAGACATCCAAACGCGCATCAACAAGGCGCGACAAGCGTACACCTCACTTGGGAACGTGTGGCGTTCCAACCACCTCTCCATAGCACTCAAACTTCGAATATTCAGTTCAAACGTCAAGCCAGTCCTGCTCTACGGCTGCGAAACATGGAAAGTAACCGACAGCACGACTCGTAAGCCTCAAACATTTGTGAACAGATGCTTGAGGCGTATAAGCAAGATCTTCTGGCCGAACTGGATAACGAACGATGAGCTGCTTCTTCTCACAAACCAAATACACCTGCTAGCTGACATCAAACGCAGGAAATTGAGTTGGATTGGCCACACTTTGCGAAAACCACCAACGGACATAGCAAGGATGGCACTAGATTGGAACCCACAGGGCAATCGCAGCAGAGGACGACCAAGGACCACTTGGAGAAGATAAGTCGAGCGCGAACACCAATAAATTGGCAAGTCATGGTCGGAAGTGAAAAGGCTAGCCCAAGACAGAAGCAGATGGAGAGAGTTCACAGAGTCTCTAGTGCCGCTATCTGCTCCATAGGAGCAACTGTGTCTCAAGTCTATGTGTATAAATGCATATATGTGTTATGTAAAAAATTGTACAATAACGTAGAAATGAAAAACCTGTCAAATAAATAAATAATATATGCCAATTCAATTTTCTAGAACTATCCTCAATGTCCTTACGTTCAAGCATCAATCGATGGAATATGGCAAATAATAGTATTCATAGCTAACAGCTCCTCTGGAAGTACTAAGCCTATATCTTCCAGCTTATTTACTGTTTCACAGAATTACTTAAGTCATTACCCTCTCGCATATACATCGTCATGCATTTCTTCAATAGTGATAATTTTCGCGATGCTCTATTAGGCTTGTAAATGGATTTTATTTTGACCCAGATCGTAGTCCATAGAGAATTCGGAATTCGCTAAGGCTAACGGCTAATAATAGGCCTATCATCGATCTGCACTCATTTTGCGTTGGTTTTTGATTCCACACTGGTTTCGGCGTGTTACCGGAAATATAGCCCCAGAATTTATTCTTCAGAATCGCTACCATATAAATGTTCCACGTTTCTAGAATCTTCTTAAAGGTCAAAGACTGGCGTACTTGGGTATAACAGATGCCCTGCGAATATGATGAGGCTCTTTTAAACCTTCTACATTTGCATTTGCTTATTTAAAAGGACGCTGCTGAAAAGTCTCTCAGGTTAGGACATTCCTAAACCTTTAAATCAGGCATCGGACCTAAAAGAAATCTAGGAAGCCAACTATCTTTCGGATGCTATACCGAGGACACCAAATTTAAATCTGGAAAGAGCGATAACCATCACTCGAGAAGGGTCCTAGTTTTTCACAAAGCCGGAGTTGTTGGACCTTATTACCGTCTACCTAAGACCCTTCGTATATTCCCATCCACTTTTCAGGTAGAAATATATGCCATAGAACTTTACCTACCTAACAGCCAAGCTCTTATCTCGTCTGATGTTCAATTCAACCTAGTTTGGGAATAACGAAGGTTGATTTAGGAACTTCATGATCCTAAATCAATCTTCTAGACACAGAAATTAAAATTTGATGTAGGTGGTAGGTCATGAGGGTATTGAGACTAACGAACTAACAAACTAACTTGAAAAAAGGGGAGCAAATACTCCGTTTATTAAATATGAACTATTTTGTAGCAATCCAAAGAGCCACCTGGGATTCATTATTGAGTCCTGAGAACTCCAGGTTAAAAGCTCATATTGGAGTAATTCCCCTGTCATGAATTGCTCTAAAAAATTTATCGTCCTATCTAAAAACAGATCGGGCATACTTATTATCTTAATAAGATGGCCAAATCTGACACTACAAGGCTCAAACGTCGAATCACCTACTCTGCGATTGGAAGACCCTTGCTCTCCAGAGACTTTGGCATCTTTATTTAGCATTCAATAATTCTTACGAAATTTCCCAATTACCTCGTTGGTCGTGGTTGCTTAAGATTATTCGCCTTTTTCTATCCTCTATATTATATTACGGTACATTCAATCAATATTGTGATTATTAAGTAAATTAGAAAAAGGCATTTGAGCTTTTAAGTCATGTTGGACTTAGAGAATCAATTTTTTAAAAGCTTGATATTTTTAAAGTAAACTTTCCTGAAAAATTATGTATCTTAGATAATAACAATTCTAGTTTATGAGCTATTTTGAACTTATTGATTATAAAATTTTAATTTTAAAAGTGTGGAAATTGTTGTTTTTGAGTATTTTTGAACTTATGAACTTCATTTACTGATTTTTTTTGGCAGTAATAGACTTTTTAATTAAACAAAAATAATGTAAATATTTTTGCTTGGACTTAATTTTCTCTTTCCTTTGATATTTTTAAGAAAAAAAATTAATAATTGAATATATCAGTATTTTTTTTGAGTAATTCTTCCTTGTGGAAGGAAATATTAAGAAAAGTGAAAAAAGATAAAACTTACAAGGAATTTCCTTCAATACATATGGGCACTAGCCAATTTGAACATTGCAAACGCAAATAACATGTTTCTCTTATTTCTCTGTGATGGCAGAAAAAAAAAGATCTTTTTGAAAGCTTTTCATTTTATTTGGCAAAAAACAAAAAAAAAAACTAAAAATGAAACTTTTCAGATCAATATTCTGTTAGACAAAGATACAGGCGAACTGGTTGGGGGGAGGGGGGATTCGGTGGTTGAGAAATTGATAATTAAATCAAAATTAATTAATTATTGATTAAGTTTTCAATATGTCAGATGAATGAAGTTTTCCAAATAGGCTCGACAATATTATACGAACAATATTAGATAATTCGAGTGATACTCTTAACCACTGTTTTTATTTGATTGAGAAGTCAAATTTCAGAAATTAGATATTAACGACTAGATAAGAACGAATTTATTATCCTTTCATGATTGTCCTTTTTATTAGATAGTCTTCGTTATTGTATAACTTGACATCGATATCATAAAAGCAATCGTCGATTTTATCGTCGGCTAAATAAAATGGAACTTTTTCATTTTCCGAAAGTCATTCAAAAATCTCATCGGCAAGGATTGAGGGCTTGCATACCATTGAATGGAATTTCAAGTGGAGAGTTCAATTGACTTGAATATGATTCTTTTACCGTATATTTGGTATATACATAAATGATGCCTTTTGCATAGAAATGTTATTAAATAAGGACAAAAGCTGAACTTTCTATAAAAGTGCTCTCGAATAAAGTTGATTAATGAAATTGTTTGTCTTTCATAATTATTGGAAATTTTCATATCGCTTATTACTTAAGTTAAACTCTTAAAAGAAAATTAATTGATAAGCATAATCAAAATGCGGTAAAAAACGAATAAATAAATAACTAAACGTGTTAATTTTTCGTTCGACTGATTTAAGAAGCTTTCATAGTAGCATCTATTTTGGTAATGTTCATTTCTAATTGAATGTTAACACGAAAAAAGATAGTTTTATCTATTTTTTGTTTTTAAAAAATATTCTTTTCTGATACGGTTATTGAAAAAGACATTTAATTAGGATATAAATATAGTTAATATTTAAATATATTTATAAATATAAATATTTGTAATAATTTTTTTTGCATATTACTTAGTCCGAGAGCGTGTCAAAATTTTATTATGCTTCTCGAAGATCTATTATTACAACGCCAAGCCAATATCGTGAGTATTTTCATGCTGTACTAGCTCTTCCAGTGTAAGCATGATGGGTAACTTAATCACCAGTTTTGAGGGGCGTGTTGCAGTATTTGATCATCCACCGACAAGTGTTTACCCACCTATTCGGTACGACAGAGTGTCACCGATAATCCATCGCGAAGACTGATTTTAAAACTTATCTAAAGATGTTTCCAGCAAAGATTTAATTGGTCCAAGAATTAAAAACAGCATAAGTCCAAATTGGCTTAATCTGTGTGGGGAATTCAGATCGATTCTGAAAATATACAGTTCTGATTTTTTTTGGGCGTCCATATATTATGTGTAGTATTATCCTTAGCAGTTCAGTAAGGAAAATAAGAGTAGTAAGATTTATTACAGCGTAAGTCCAAATTGGCTTAATCTGTGTGGGGAATTCTGATCGATTCTGAAAATATACAGTTCTGATTTTTTTTGGGCGTCCATATATTATCTGTAGTATTATCCTTAGCAATTCAGTAAGGAAAATAAGAGTAGTAAGATTTATTACAGCGTAAGTCCAAATTCGCTTAATCTGTGTGGGGAATTCAGATCGATTCTGAAAATATACAGTTCTGATTTTTTTTGGGCGTCCATATATTTTGTAGTATTATCCTTAGCCATTCAGTAAGGAAAATACGAGTTGTAAGATTTATTACAGCGTAAGTCCAAATTGGCTTAATCTGTGTGGGGAATTCTGATCGATTCCGAAAATATACAGTTCTACTTTTTTTGGGCGTCCATATATTTTGTAGTATTATCCTTAGCCATTCAGTAAGAGAAATGGTAAGATTTATTATAGCGTAAGTCCAAATTGGCTTAATCTGTTTGGGGAATTCAGATCGATTCTGAAAATATACAGTTCTGATTTTTTTTGGGCGTCCATATATTTTGTAGTATTATCCTTAGTCATTCAGTAAAGAAAATAGTAAGACTTATTACAGCATAAGTCCAAATTGGCTTAATCTATGTGAGGAATTCTGATCGATTCCGAAAATATACAGTTCTGATGTTTTTTGGAAGTCCATATATTTTGTAGTATTGCCCTAATTGTAGCGTAAATAATTTAAGATACTCAATAAGATTTCTTGGAATTCTCAAAATTGATCCAAAATATGTTCGTGAAATTTCTAGTTAATATCCAAATTATCTACAACAATAAAGTTGGAGTCTTACACTTCCAGTCCTATAGGATATACTAATTGGGGTCGAAGTAATTACAATTAATATTCTGTAAAAAACCAAAAAAAATATTAGAGTATTTTCAATTGAACTTTAAAGATTCAATAATATTTTTCCAGTTTTAGTTATTTAAGCCCTCTAGAAAAATACTTTCTAATTTTAAGGAAATTAAGGAAATCTTTAAAAAAAAATTATAAAAGCACAAAACTTTCAAATCGATATCATAAAAATTGCATTTTGCAAAAATAATATTAAAGTTTTAGCTTTGATTATATATTAAAATATAATATAAATGATTAGAACTTTTATTCGAAGTTGGAGGAGACAAGTTACTACTATTCTACGGTTTTCTCTTCCTTTTCTTTTGAAAACTTTGAGTATCCTTAAATTTATGTTCAATCACTTGTAAAAAAAAACAACTTTAGACAAAGTTGGAAAATACTTTAAATATATAAGAATTATCAAGTAAATTCTTTAAAAAAGAAAAAAAAATTACGATATCCTTCTTTTAGAGGTTTCCTTGTTGATATCCTTTTTCATGTTTTTAGAGAACAATCAATTTTTAGTTGGTTTTTTTTTTACCCTAAACCTCTCTTTTCTTAACAATAATAGATGAAAATCAGGGTATTTAGAAGAAATTAAAACACACTTTTATATACTGAAAAATAATGAGGGCTATTACTGTCAAAAAGGATGTGGAAGTTTCCCATTTTCGATTTTGTTCGTTCTGGTTTCATTTTTTTTTTCTTCGAGAGGATGGTTATTTCGATAGCAAAGGACTAAATTAAACTTGAGTTGAGAACTGAAAACTTTCCAAGGTTCATTTGTCTTTTGCACAATTAGGCCATTTCATTGACTCTTGAGATGAAATTCTGGTAACTTTTTTAATTACGAAACTATATTGCCAATGTTGTACGTATAAAAGTATAAAGATTGAAAAAAAAAATGGTCAGAATAGAAAATAAAAGCAAAATAAGCAAAAGAAAAGAATAAGAAAACTTCATAGGACAATAGACAAGGAATGTCCTTTTTTTGCCATACTCGTGATATATATTGTCTGGTTGATGGTTATTACTTGTTTAGATTCTTTTTTTTTGGGGGGAGGCGGGGATTTTTTTATTTGGAAACTTTGACGATTAGTTTGGCGATTTCTTTTGAAAGAATCTTTTGGAAATGGTTTTAAAAAAATTTAACGTCAATAAATCTTATTTTTGCCCTTAGCTTCTTATGTTCCCTTTACTGAATCTTATACTAGATTTCACTAAAATTTCTTATTTTTCTTATATTTTTTATTTGCTACTTAACCTAACTTTAAGTGGCTAAACAGATCGACGAAGTTAACGGAAATGGAAGTACTTTTCCTATTCTTAACTTTTTCTTCATTATAATAGCTCACCGGAAAAACTATCAATATTCGCTCATTTGAAGTGAAGTAAGTTGTTTTGATGCCCTTTTTACTTTTTATATGTTTTCTTAGTTTTGGGAAGAATTTATATTTTTTTCACTGACCGTTAAAAAAAATTTCATTTTTAATCTGAATCAATTAATTAAAAATTTAATTGAATTTTCAAATCTCCGATTCGGTGAGAGAATTTTCTTCAAAATACATTTTTAATATGGCAATAAGTATAAAAAAAACCTTTACATAATTCTTAAAAGGCAGGTTTACTTGGTATAAGACTATTATTGGAACAAATTATGGCCTTTGGTTTAAACTGTTCCATTAAAAGAATTTTTATTTTTAAAGGAAAAACACAAATCCTGAGGGATATATTTTTTTTATAGTAACAACAATCTTTGAGGAATAAGCCAAAATATAATTGGAATTAGAATAAATTTGTATTCAAGTTCTTTTATCTACACAAAAAGTAGAGCTAACAATTTTACGAAGAATACAAGATTGAAGCAATTCATTTTTCTGGGAATTGAAAAGACTAATTGACTCCCATAATTCGAGTTTGTAAGTCTATATTGGTCTAAGGTGTTAGTGAATAATGATGATCAAAGTTCATATTTTGACGTATAGTGCACCGATTTTGGATCAAAAAACTTTATTCACTATCTCTTCAATTAATATGGTCGTATGTGGATTAATTTTCGAATAAGGGTAAGCGAGGGAAACACATTTTTTTGGGATTAGGAAATAGTGAAAAAATAGTTGTCTAAAGAGGAATAGTTTTGTATACATATTTTAACAAACAGGACTAAGTATATTTAGCAATGGACAGTCTAAGTATCATAAAAATTATATCTTTTTGAAACAGCAATTTTTCGATTTTGATAAGAGTAAACTTTTAATATTTCAAAAAAAAAATATATGCTAAAAAAAAGATAAAGAGAAAATGTGCTACGCAAGGATACTAAAATCTTGCTACAAGTCCAATATTTACTTTTTATTCCTAAAACACAATTTGTAGAAGCAAACTTTCACGTTTAGCTAATTTTTAAAACAATAAAAGTAGCTACTTAACAATAAAAGAAAAACCAATGTAAAAAGGATACGGGCAGCAAATGATCAATGACAAATATTATGACAATTAAAAGACGCAACATTGAATTAGGATCGCCATTTTTTTTTTTTTAAATTGTTATAAACGAATTAATAACCGATACACGATACGCTTTGCACGATATTTTTATTTATTTAATCTCTTTCCGTTAGGGTTCCATTACTGATAGTGTTTAGTTTGGATTGTTTTTTGTGTGTGTGTGTGTGTGTGTGCAAATTATTCCACTTTCAGTAGTTTAATTTCTTTTATAAATACTTTTTGATAAAACGAATGCCATTTATTACGAAATAATTACTTGTCACGTCAAATAATTAATCAATTTTATTTGTTTTTTTTTTATTATTTTATTTCTTATTTGGTTTAGTATCGATTCAGTTTTTGAGTTATGAAATTATATGTACTTCCAAGTGGTGGGGGTAAAAGAAGAACTCTTCTCTTTGGGGATGCGTTTCTTTATAAGAAGGTCCTTTTTATCAATATTTTAATATTAGAACATTATTCAAGTACAAATATTCATAATTATGTTTCGTGTTTGGGATTTTTTTTTCTTCAGCTTCTGGTGGTGGTAATATGGAAAAATTCAGGTGGAAAATAAGAAAAAATTAAGGAATTAAGTAAGGAACCTTTGGTAGGATGGTATATACAAGGATACAACCATTATCGTCTTTTGTTTTATTTAACATACATTAAAAGACCATAACAAATGATCTGATGGCGTGTTTAATTAATAGTTAACTTCCGAAATTTATACGAGTACATATGTTATTCTATCTTTTTAATATTTTATTCATTGTTAGTGGTGGTATTTCGAAGAATGGTTGGTTTTTGAAAAGCAATAATTCTTCAAGTCTGACTGAGTGTTTTCTTGTCAGTAATTGCTAAAGGACATTAGTTCGTGTCATAATAAGTAAGATTTTATGGGCAATACTGACACCATTACTTACTTATTAACAAAATATAATAAGTAAACATAATTTTAATATTTTCTGAATAAAAGTCAGAGAATTAATTAAGTCTACTAGAAAATTTTCAAATAAGAAAGAAACTTTGCCAAATTGTTTAGCGAATAAAAATGGACTGCTTATCTGCTTTGATTTTTGCAATTTTGTTGGATACCACGAAACACAAAATAAAATTATACCTATTCCATCAGATTTTCTCTTTAAATTTTTTTCCCCACTATCAATTTCTGTGTTTTGTCTAATATGGTATTGTAGGCCATTGTAAATAAAGGGTCTTGTTTAGAAAAGGTAATATTATTTGTAGTTCTAAATTTAAATACACAACATGTCTTGGAAATATTCAGTCGTTAAAAGTTCTAAAAACTACAGTAAATTCTAAACTTTTTGTTTTAGTATTTTCAGTATTGATGGATGAGTTTATCTAAGAGAATAAGGAAATAGTTTAAAAGAAATTTTTTTTTTTTGAAAACCATGGAATTCTAAACGAACTTGTTTGAATTTTTTATATTTGCTTGAAATTTTGATAAATCTTCTGAATATTAAAATTCAAAAAAAAGTCCAAGCATATTTAATAAATTTTTATTTACAATTAATATTTAAAAAAAAAACAACGAAGTAATATGACATTTGAAAAAAAGGATAATGACTGAATAACCACGCGAATCATAAATAAAAATTAATTTCTTCTGTCACCATTATTCAGTTAGTTCTTGTTTATTTAAATTTATTCTTTCTTGTTTTTTGATTCTTTATTCTTTGGATGATATAACAAGTGTCCATATTCACACGGGGATTAATTAGTAAGCCTGCCTACGGATTTATATCAGAAATCATTAATAATATTAGACACAATGAGGCTGTTATCCTTGCCATTTTTTTTTTTTTTTTTTTGTTATTGCCGATATTAGCGGAACGACTATACGTTTTGTTGATGATGTTACGAGTAATGATGATATTTCAGGCGTGGATATATTTTACCATGAAATTTTAGAAATTATTGCTATCATAACCGCTGGGCTGGCTAGAAGTGTAATGGATGATGCCCATGATAATAATGGTCCTGATAATGATGCTAGATAAACTGTTGATAGTTGTTGGCTCACAGTGGGAACAAAATGATAATAACAATAATAATAATTATCTTGATGGTAATAATAACGAGTACACCCACCCATCTCAACTAGGGATCATACCGTTACTATTATTATAACCAATTCAAGTAAAACCTTTATATTTGCGGTGATATTGCACCAACGCAAGCGAATATATCTAAAAGTGGGGGTGCAAATTTTATGATATCAAAGAGCTTAATTGTTTTAGCCTGTGGATGGGTGGTGACTAGTTAAAAGTTCATTTTTTTTTTGTTGCAATTAAACGCTAATTTTTATTATAGAAATAAATAGAAACCCAAACACAATGATTTTTCTATAATAAAATATTTTTTATTAATAAAAAAAAGAGCATAAGATGAGGTGTAGAAAACTACAAAAGTTTCTTGAGGATTGCCGAAAAGAAAAAAACGAACTAAACGAAATGATTATTTTTCTCAATCATATATAAAAATAGAAAAAGTTAAATTAAACCAGAATTAATAAAAAAAAAAACGTATATTAATTAATGTTCTAAAAAAAAAAATAATTAAAGAAAAAATTCAATAGTTTTTAAGTAAAAAGAAAAGCTATTTTCTGTCCGGTGTGGTCTACTCACCTAAATGCTGATCGATACGTTTCTTTGGTTTTTGTACAGACGCATAAGGATCACTGCAATAATCTTGTCTGGATGGATTTTGACTATTCCTCATATTATGATATTCGTCGCCATGTTGTGATGGTGTTGCTGTTATATGAGGATAAGGTGCATAATCATCTACAGCACCATATCCACCATGCGTTAGGGGATCATAGCCATACGATGGCTGTCTTTCAACAAAATTATGTGATGGAACTAAATTTGTTTGATTGCTGGCTGCAGCCGACATTTTAACTTGCCACAGGGAATCTTGCGAATTAACGCTGCCACCATTATTTGAATTTGAGTAGCTATTCTCGATGTAACCCATATTGACCCCTGAAATTATGATAAACAAAAATTATATTATTATATGTGTAAAAGCAAAAAAATTACAAAATTATTAAGAAATTCAACAAAAGAAAAATGTAATTTAATAAAATAATTTAATCAAAATATAATAAAAGAAAATTATCTAAGAAAACTACAATCAAGATTCATTTATTCTTATTTAAAGAAGAATTCAGATTATATGAGAAAACTCAGCTGACTGAAAGTATATTTCCATAAAATTAACATACGAAGGTCGTTCAATAAGTCCTTAGAAAATCCAGAAATTGCGCTCGTAGTGTCGGTAAAGATTTATTTTGTTAGTTGTCAAAATTTCAGCTCGATCCATAGCGTAGGTCAATTTCTATCGTCGATTAAAGTTAACGACATTTATTTGTGCATAACAATAGAAAAAAACGAGTTTAGGGCTGTCACCAAACATCTCCATTTGAAAGGCTTAAGCCCGAAAGAAATCAAAGCCGAGTTGAATGCAGTTCATGGCACATCTGCACCTGTGTTTGCGACGGTTTACAATTGGGTGAATGAATTTAAACGTGGCCGTTCATCCACAAAAGATGAACATCGTTCAGGACGCCCAGTTGAGGTGTTTACTCCTGAAATCATCGACAAAATCCACGATCTGATTTTGAACGATCGGCGAATTAAAGTGTGCGAATTAGTTGAAGCCACGGGCATATCACAAGGTACAGTCGCTTCAATTTTGCATGAAAAATTGTCTGTGAAAAAAATTTCGGCAAGATGGGTGCCGCGTTTGCTCTCAGAGGAGAATAAGCGCAATCGTGTAGTGGACTCTGAGGCTATGTTGGCACTATTTCATCGCAATCCTGCCGAATTCCTTCGTCGATATGTCACTGTGGACGAAACCTGGATACACTACTACACTCCAGAAACGAAGAGGCAGTCATCACAGCGGATTTTCAAGGGTGAACGGGCTCCGAAGAAGGCAAAAACTATGCCATCGGCTGGCAACGTGATGGCCACGGTCTTTTGGGATTCGCAGGGCATCATTTTTATCGACTACTTGGAAAAAGGAAAAACAATAAAAGGAGCGTATTACGCGTCGTTATTGCAACGGTTGAGCGAGGAAATCAAAGAGAAACGCCCCCATCTGAAGAAGAAAAAAATCCTCTTGCATCAGGACAATGCGCGTGTGCACACCTGCGCTGTTTCCATAGCCAAAATTGTAGAATTGAGAATGGAATTATTGCGGCATCCCGATTATTCACCAGATTTGGCCCCGAGTGACTATTTTCTTTTCCCCAATCTGAAGAAATGGCTTGGCGGACGACTGTTCACTTCCAACGAGGACGTCATTGCTCAAACGGATGAGTATTTTGCAGAACTTCCGAAATCCTATTTTTTGGACGGGATAAAAATTTTGGAAAAACGGTTGGAAAAGTGTATAGTTTTTTTCCATCTTTTTCTAAGGACTTATTAAACGACCCTCGTATCCGGTACGAAAATGTCCGCTTGTTCCATAAAGCTGAACTTTTAGATTCGTCTTATCTTCATAATAATAATTTTTAAATAATAAAAAGCGAACGCCATTTTATTCGTAATTATTCAAAACTCTTCATTTGTGAGACGGCCATTTTTAATTTATAAAATTCATCTTAGATGACCGCTATTTTGATTTTTCATAAATTTTTTCGTTGATCGTCCAGAGTTTTTGGAAATTTTAACTATTTGTATTTGGTCGGCAGTTATTATATTTTTCTCAAGTATTCTGAAAACAGACTGACCGTCAATTTGATTACCCAAAAATTTTCGTATTGGGGTCTCTTTAATAACTGTTATTTCTAAAGCCAACTGTTTTTTGAGAAAGTTATTTGCTATTCCTTTATTTTCCTAGACATAATATGATCGTAACATAGTTATAAGGGAATTTTCATCACTACAATTGGATTGTAAACTTGTCTGTTTTCTTTAAAGAGCTACTTAGATCCTGTTCAGTCATTATCAAGGTCGGCCGGATTTCAGTGTAGTGGTAAAAATTTTTTTAAGTCATCGAAAGTAGTGAAAGAACAGCATTGTAGTTGTGGGTTCACATGTGATAAAGCACCTCGTAGAGAGATCGCGGAATATTATTACCAATTAATCTAATTACTTTTGGGTTCTAACTATTTGGATTTTCTGAGGTTATTGCGTGAAATTTCCCTTACTACTCGTACTAACTTCATTTTTATTTGTTATTCTTCAAGCAATAGTGCCAAATAAAAGAAAATTGATCTAACAGTAGGTCCAACAAATTATTTATTAGTAATTTTTAGCAAATATCAGCCATT
The DNA here is from genome assembly GCA_958298945.1 of Atherix ibis. NCBI lineage: Eukaryota > Metazoa > Arthropoda > Insecta > Diptera > Athericidae > Atherix > Atherix ibis. The sequence goes on from OY282609.1 coordinate 51,532,987, forward strand.
ACATTAAGTAAATGATGCTACCTCACCTACAGGAACTATCCACACAAAAAAAAAGTCATTAAATTCAAATCATTTTACATTTGGCTTAAGAGAAGAGTTTTAATGGCAAAAAAGATAATCTATTTTCACCATTCCGAACCTTGCTAAATCTCAAAAAATTCTCCAATTTTCTGTAGAAACGATTATTGCTAGAAGTTTATAACAATTTTTATTATGAAATTTTTGTTTATGTTATGTAAATAAAAATGTCTTATGCAGAAAATTTTAGTACTTCCTATAACTTATACCATTTTGACCTTTAAAAATGCGCACTCGCACGTATAAAATACAACAAAAATACTACGAGAAATATTTTTTTTTTCTAAATAAATGATAGAGATACGTACATGGTATTTTGTTTGTTATGGTATTATAGGAAAAGTTACCTATAAAATTTTTCTTGTGGGATATTCAAAAATGAATACATAAATCTGGTAAATCAATCGATTCAATTCTCTCTCGGCTCGAATGAATGCCGGGGTCTGGGCGTCTGGGCTATCATGCACGGGGCAACCACCACTCTCTCTATTCCATATACGTGTACGTACATTCTCCTATATAAATGAAAATTCCAAATGCTGATTTATTTCAAAATTTGGTTTTTTCGGGATAACATTCAACATTCGAAATAAAATTTGAATATTCTCAATGTTCGCATAGATTTTTCTTTTCATTTCATTTGAAAAGTCTTCATCGAAATTATTCAAAGTAATACATGGAAGCCTGCATGCGAAATAAGCGTTCAGCATACATTCTTCTACTTATAACTTCCTTTTTATGTCACGAAAACAGAAAATCAACTTAATGGAAAATCGTTAAATCAAAAGCCAGTCAAAGAGAAACCAAACCGAACCATTCTTTTCGAATAGAAAATACTTTCCTCTGAATATAATAGAAGTTCTCAAAACTCCCTTCATCTTGAATAGAAGTTCTCAAAACTCATTTCATACCCACATCTATATTTATTTTCATATCTTTCGATGAGATTTAAAAAAGAACAAACAATAAACACACCACAAAAAAAAAATAAAATGACAAATATTGTATAATAAATTTTTAAGGAAATAATATATTTTTTAGATTAGACAGAATCTTTCCGTACCATAAATGCGGAAAACAAATTTTCCACTCAACAAATTCTCAGTTGCTTGGCACGATAGTCATCGTCATATTATCATTATCATCATCACCATCATCACTGGCATTCCGATTTTGATTGTTATTAATCCAAGTCATCTCTACGAGCTTGTACTATTCCATTGGCCCAAAATAGAGAACGTATTATAATCTGTCTACCCACCTGTCTAAATTGACTTCTTTATTAGAAATCCGATTTGAAATTCAATGAGTTTAACCAACTCAATAAAATTGGCAAATATTCATTTTCTATTTGGTATCTGTTCGAATTCAAAATCTGTCAATCTATTGGGAAAAATCTATGCAAATCCATATCATTAGTTTTAGCAATTTTTTGGTGTCCTCCTTTTTAGATTTTGAAATAATAACAACGTGTTTTGGAATAATGAAAATATTTGTTTGCTATTTTATTTTGTTCTATATTAGAGCTAAACCCTTAAAAATTTACTATCACATTTATTAAAATTGTTAGCAGGCTTTTTGGGATTCGCAGGGCATCATTTTTATCGACTACTTGGAAAAAGGAAAAACAATAAAAGGAGCGTATTACGCGTCGTTATTGCAATTATTACGCGTATTACGCGTCGTTATATTCATTTTCTATTTGGTATCTGTTCGAATTCAAAATCTGTCAATCTATTGGGAAAAATCTATGCAAATCCATATCATTAGTTTTAGCAATTTTTTGGTGTCCTCCTTTTTAGATTTTGAAATAATAACAACGTGTTTTGGAATAATGAAAATATTTGTTTGCTATTTTATTTTGTTCTATATTAGAGCTAAACCCTTAAAAATTTACTATCACATTTATTAAAATTGTTAGCAGGCTTTTTGGACTCGGAATTTGCAGAATATTTTTTAGGGTGTTTTGATTTTTTTTTAAAAAAATAGCACCTAAACTCATTTTTATAAAATCAAACTTTTCTTGAAAAGTTTAGACCGCTTTGACCATAAGATCGAAGCTAAAACTTTACAAGACACTATTCTTGCCAGTTCTCATGTATTCTTCGGTAGCTTGAGTTCTCAGCCAAAATATTTAAGAGCTCATGTCCACGTTTGAAAGGAAGATTTTTAACGTCCGATATAGGGATGGACGATGCCAAAGCCTATTTAACGACGAGATCATGAAGCGTTACAGCAATTGCCCTGATATGGATAAAATAAAGCTTCGATTAGCTAGACACTTATATCGAAGGGGCTTCGGTTAGCTAAGCACTTAATCCATATGGGTGAATAAGAACACTCCACTTAACGTCCTAGAGATGAAATTTGCCCTGGCTTCAGAGGACCGATGGGGTAAGCTAAGATGTCAAAAATATGGTGCAGATGTTGAACTGGATGACAGCGCTGCAAAGCCGGCACGTCTGGAGGTCCTTGATTTAGCAGGTTGTCACGCCGTTAATAACGTAGGAAAAGTACTTAACAATATTGATATACACAAATCCGCTTTTCCAGGTGGTATATCGTCCATAGTTCTGAAAGCGTGTTGTTACATACTGGGAAAACTACTGTATAATATTTCCCACCAATCCTCTTTTGGAATTTTGCGGAGTAGATGGAAAACAGTAATTGTTCAATCTAAAATAATAGGCCTGACATTCCCTTCCAATTACCGACCAATTCCACAAACATCCATTTTTTCTAAGTTCATGGAAATGCTGATATACTATCAGCTAATGAAATATCATAAATTAAGGAAGCTTCTCAGCGACCGCCAATATGGTTACCGTATCAGTAGATCCACTGGTGATTTGATGGTACATTTAGCTGAAATATAGAACCACACTCTCCACTTGATAATTCAAAGGCATTTGACCGAGTTTGACATCAAACTCTTTTATCGAAAATGGGTGCATGTGTTTTAGAAGCTAACACAAGTTATTTCGAATTGTTCAATACAAGTTATTTTGGATCAATAAATGCTGGCATTCCGCAGGGTTGTGTTTTAGAAGGTAACTTTCGAGTCGTTCAATACATGTTATTTTGGATCAATAAATTCTGGCATTCCGCAGGGTTGTGTTTTAGAAGCTTACTTTCGAGTCTTTCAATACAAGTTATTTTGGATCAATAAATTCTGGTATTCCGCAGGGTTGTGTTTTAGAAGCTAACTTTCGATTCGTTCAACACAAGTTATTTTGAATCAATAAATGTTGGCATTCCGCAGGGTTGTGTTTTAGAAGCTAACTTTCGAATCGTTCAAAACAAGTTATTTTGGATCAGTAAATAGTGGGATTCCGCAGGGTTGTGTTTTAGAAGCTAACTTTCGAGTCGTTCAATACAAATTATTTTGGATCAATAAATTCTGGTATTCCGCAGGGTTGTGTATTAGAAGCTAACTTTCGAGTCGTTCAATACAAGTTATTTTGGATCAATAAATACTGGTATTCCGCAGGGTTGTGTTTTAGAAGCTAACTTTCGAGTCTTTTAAAACAAGTTATTTTGGATCAATAAATTGTGGTATTCCGCAGGGTTGTATTTTTTGTTCAATTCTTTTTGTTATTTTCATAAATAAATGGTCTCTTATTTGTTACTTCCAAAACTCTAAAGTGAAACCGACATCTGCAGTCATATCTCTTTTTTGACCTAAGTTGGAACATAATTCCCATGTATCGGCAGGCGCTTTAAAAAGGCTATTGCGCTTACTAGATAAAATACAAAATCAAGCGATAAAAGGGGGCAAAAATATTATGCTGCCATTACACTCATTAGAACATGACCTTAATGTCTCCTTATCCTTATTTTCCGAACCAGCTAGTTGCATTCCACCCCTTCAATTATTTCACTGTAATATTCGTTTTGTCAAAAATGTATATATGAGTTTAACCTGTATCCCCTTTTCGGACGTTGGGTCCGAAAAAAATTATAATTATATTTTTATAGTTGATATTCTGAGTATATCCTTTTAGTTGGCTATTATTGCCAATAGAAGAAGAATAGCAACCAATTTACTGAACTTCAGAAATTCGTTTTTATTTTACTTTTGACTGCTCATAAGGATCTAAAAAAATATTCTCAATAAAAAAAACTGCACAACTAATATCGTTGCTTACGACAATTTTATTATTATTCAATCTCTAAGCTTCGAATACATTTTAATGCAAATTTCATGAATAATTATTATTAATTTTATAGCAAAATCTATTTCCATATTTATTTTTCTTCGCGTTTTTTTTTTGTTTTTGTAAAATTTTACTTTATTTTGCATACAGAAAAAAAACTTTTATAAATTTATCACAGAATATTTGACACATAAAAAAAGAGAATTAATTTCATTTTCATAGATTTTAAACTTTTTATAGACACAGAAATGTTTTTAAAATGCATTCGCATTTTTTTTTATAGAAAAATATGCATTTTCAATTTACAAATAAAAAGAGAGTGGAAAACCCGAATGAATTCAATAAAATGATGATAAATGGTTTAGTAAAAAGTCGTGTTTATTTAGTTTAAAAACATTTTTACTCCAGCACTCATCTGTCCACCATACATGCAGTTATTTATTTACTTATATTCTATTTTTATATGCCATAAATGTGCAATCAGATTTGGGTATTATTTCTAGTTATCCTGTTGAAACAAGGTGCATAATAAAATGTAATCAATGTTATAGAAAGAAATGACAGTGAAAATACATTTATATTTCTATTGGATTCTCAGAAGTGAAAATTTCATTTGAAATTGAAAAATGGCAGTAGCCCCAGCATGAATCCGAAAGGACTTTTAGTCATAGTATAGTGATTGATTAGGATTGATATAAATCGAATGTAATTTCATTTGAAGTTTGAATTTTTCCCATTTTTCTTCCTTCTATTGCTGATGGGAAGAAATTCCAGATACTGTGTCCTTACAGTGTGGTTGATTAAATTTTTTGTTTTTAAATATTGGAAATATTTATATTTAACATGTACGAAATTTTTTTTTATATAAAATTTTGTCGATGTTCTTTTTTTAACAAGATTTTTTTCCAAAAAATTTTATTCTATTTTAAGTAACTTTGATTAAAGAAAGAAAATTGTTGTTGTTTTTTTTTCAAATAAAGTATCTTAACATAGAAAAAAGTCAGATTTAGTCCTTTATTTAGCGAAACTTGGAAATGTGCGACTAGAATGCAGCCGTTTTGGATTCGAATCCAGCTTTTATATTTAAAAAAAAACTATCAGTAGAAAAAAAACTACACAAAGAATGTTTTTCTCAAGTTCGGCTGAAAAGCTTATAAGGTTGACGTCTAGATGGCGTTCTACTTAATTATCACAAAGCACCATCCTTCAAATGATTCCTGTCAAAATTTGACAGCAATCGGTCGATTGGTTCGTGAGATATAGCATTTTGAGTGAAGCAACTTTTGTTATTGAAAAAAAAAATGGATAAAGACGAATTTCGTGTATTGAAAAAGCATTGCTTTTTGTTGAACAAAAAATACAGTGGAAACCAAAGCATGGTTTGACAAACGTTATCCGGACTCTGCTCCAGCTTTTTCAACTGTGGAATATTGGTTTCGTCAATTTCGAACTGGTCGTACGAGCACAATTGATGCAGAACGCAGTGGACGCCCAAAATAGGTGGTTACGGCAGAAAACATCAAAAAATCCACAAAATAATTTTAAATGACCGTAAAGTGAAGTTGAGCGAGATAGCTGAGACTCTGAAGATATCGAAAGAGCGTCATGGACATATCGTGCATGAATATTTGGGCATGCCAAAGCTGTGTGCAAAGTGGGTGCCGCGTGTGCTCAATGTGGACCAAAAACAACAACGTGTTGATGATTCTGAGCAGTGTTTGGAGCTGTTCAAGCGCAATAAACCCGAATTTTTGCGTCGATATATGACAATGGATGAAACATGGCTCTGTCACTACACTCCAGAGTCCAATCGGCAGTCGGCAGAGTGGAGAGCGAGCGACAAACCGAATCCAAAGCGTGGAAAGACGCAACAGTCGGCTGGCAAGGTGATGGCGTCTGTTTTTTGGGATAAGCATGGTATAATATTCATTGACTATCTCCAGAAGGGACAGACGATCAACAGCGACTATTATATAGCGTTATTGGATCGTTTGAAGAAAGAAATCGCTAAGAAACGGCCTCATTTGAAGAAGAAAAAAGTGTTGTTTCACCAAGCCAATGCACCGTGTCATAAGTCGATGAAAACGATGGTCAAACTCAATGAATTGGGCTACGAATTGCTGCCGCATCCACCGTATTCTCCAGATCTGGCCCCCAGCGACTTTTTCCTGTTTGCAGACCTCAAGAGAATGCTCGCTGGCAAGAAATTTAAGACCGATGATGAAGTGATTGCCGAAACTGAGGCCTATTTTGAGGCAAAACCGAAAGAGTACTATAAAAATGGTATCGAAAAGTTGGAAGATCGCTATAATCCTTGTATCGCCCTCGAAGGCAACTATGTTGAATAATAAAAATGAATTTTTCAACAACAAAATATTTTTACTGTGTTATCTTATAAACTTTTCAGCCGAACATTCTTTGAAAAGTGTTCATTATTTTAATTCTTTTTATAGGTAAAATTAAATTTGCTCGAAGGTGAACAATATTTTTTAAAAAAAAAGGTGAACAAAAACTAGAGAGTATTAAATTTTTTGAAAAAAAAATGCATATGTCATACTCCTTTTTTTGGATGGATAATTTTTTTTCTCTGCACATACATTTTTTAATACAGATTTGTATTTCCTCGTCATATGCCCTGTTTTACTTTGATTTCTATCGCAAAAACTCTAATCAGTCTTTCACCACAAATCAAATCAAAGAAAAACTCTAATCAATATTTCATCTAAAATTAGATTAGGAAAAACTTTAAAAAGGAATTTCACCTCATAATTAATGAAGAAAAATAATAAAAATTTCTACACCTCTTACAAAAAATTCAAACCAAAATTTCACCTTAATTAAAAGGAATTAAAAAAAAAATTCCAAAGAGATTTTCACCTCGAATTAAATCGAAAACAAATGCAAAAATTCAAATAATATTAAAAAAATGCAAACGCGGAATTTTACGCCAAATCAAATCAAGAAAAACAATTTAATTAAAAATACAAATTTTTCTATAGTTACTGAGAAAGTGGGTTAACTGTAGTTAAAATGCATATGCTTAGACGAAGCGATTGCACTAAATTGCAACCAAGACCATTTTTATGGTTAATTACATAACAGAAAATACTCAATTTACTGCCCCACGTTAATTAAACGAAAAGGATTTGCACTCACACAAAATCCAATTTAATAAACACAAAACTAAACCAGCTAAAATGGAAAAAGTTAGAACACAAAAAAAAGGAAAATTAAATAAAATAAATGAAAAAAAGGACGAATAATAAACACTAACAATAACAGGAGTACACGTATTTGTAAAAACTATTGAACACGTCAGATCCAAGCAAATTTACCTGGAATATCAAGTGTTGTGGTACCTAGTCCTGCTGTGTAAAAGGCATGTTGAAGGAATAAAATTTATATTTTATGAGTATTTGTTAATTAAAGTTGTGTGAGCAAAAGTATAAAAAAAAAATGGCGGCAAACCAAATGGAATAAAAGAGAAAATGTAAATTTTAAATTCTTAAAATTCATATGGAATTGTTGAAATAATAAAAATTTTAAAAAATAAATAAATAATCTACAATAAAAGAAGGAAATGCCAATAAAAATTTAGCTCAATATAAGATAAGCCAAAAGGACGCTTATATTAATAAATATTATCTTGTTTTTAATTTTTGTAATTGGGAATAATTGTTAAGCAAATATAAGCGTTTGGTTTTCTCTGGTTTGATTATCGTTGGTGGACAATTGGATGATGGGATGGGATGGGATGTGAAATTTGAAAATAAGAAACACCAATCACTGTACTTACATTCATTTCCTGGTATTGTGTGCCCAGGGACTTGCAGTCCGGCACTAGGATGGTAGCTGTAGCCATTTTGTGTCGCATAAACGGCACTCTTTTGATCTTCCATCGTTAACGCCAGGTCCATTGAATGTTCCAAAGCTTTATTATCGAGGCCGCTAGCTGGATAGTACGGTGGTGGTGCTTGATTCTGTTGTGCGACTATTGACGGTCGCACCGAATCCATTTCATAGTCTTTCGAGGTTGAACCCTTTTTCGATTGAGTACGTTTGCAGCGGCAGAACATTAACAATAAACCGACAAATAGTGCGAATAATACACAGGTTACAATAATCGCAACCAGTGTTGGGGTGGGCAGGGTTGATGCTTCAGTGATGTATGAAGTTCCAACTGAAATGAAAATAATCAAATGTAATCATTTAGAAAAAAAGCCTCTGAAATTGGATCAGATCGAATCGATACTGTTGATTGATATCAGTAAACATCGTAATTGGTAATTTTGTATGGAATGGTATCGATTGGGGGATTGATGACAAACGAATACCGTCCTGTTATTTGATTTGTTTACACTTACTCTCAGCGTCGATGTACTCTCCACAATGATCTCGATTCGATAGTAGACAGAATTTGACTCGTACTTTGGGATTGAGGTCATCTTCTAGGGCTAAAGTCATGTCCTCGTCACTGCCGAGTGAACGGGCACTGCTTGTTCGACGGGATGTTATGGCATTTTTGACGATAGCTTCGGTGAATGTCTGCACATTACCAGACACTTGCAATGGTATCATGTCAACCACTTCCCATGCGGCACTCGGTGTGCCAGCCATTAATACTGATTCGACGACAGCAATTAGGGAGAGGCACGTAGCGGCTACGTTGATGCCAAGCTTCCTCGAATTTGGGTCGTATGTAACACGCAGCGGCGGTGGAACCTCTTTAACTTTTGTCGTTGCATACGATTCGCTTGAGAAATCGGATCGTCCTTTTGTATTAAGTGCTTTCACTTTGAATACGTAACGCTGATGTTGATCCAGTTTTGTTACTTTGCATGGTATATCTCGATGACAATCGAATTCCATCCACTCAGAATTGCTTGTGGCTATAGCGGCACAGTCTGGGATTATTTGTTCTTCGCGCGGCATAGCCATACGCCTGTAGGCGATAAAGAATTTCGTATTGCTGAGTCCACCATCGAAGCCAGGATCCCATTCTAGCATTACGTAGTTTGATCCGATGTCGGGTGTCTTCAAGTTTGTCGGCTTCTCTGGGGGTCCTTTCTGCTGCAGGCGAATCGGTGCACGTATAGTGTTCAAGGAGTTAACAACACGGCACGTATATTCGCCATAGTCAGAGTGTGATAAATGATTTATCTTGAGGACGGATGTGTATATATCGTTATTATCGGACGTCGTGTTTATTTCGTAGTGTCCATCTGAGGACATCGACAATGGGGAAGGATTACTTCCGAATTGCCATTGGAATTCGGGTTTCGGATATGCTTGCACCTTGCAAACAACCTCAGCTGTTTCACGGATATCGTATGCCACCTTATTGTACTGATGCAGGATAATCGGTTCATGTTCTATTCTCAAGTGCATACTAGAGTTGGCCGTGTTCACCTCATTCTCGTACAGGCAGGTGTACATGCCACGGTCGCCGGGTATTAATTGATTACTTTGTGGACGAGCTTTGCCACTGAATTTCAGCATACTCTGGACTGTTACCATACCGTTGGCGCCGTCGACAGGATTCGTTTTTACCTCGTACAGATTAAGCTCAGGAATAATTTCATTGCCATCCTTTAACCACCTTATAGTTGGTTGGGGTTTGCCTTTAGCACTGCAAGTAACAGCGTAGTCCTTATCTCCGACCCGTCGTGTCATGTGCTGTTGTAATTTGGCCAGAAACTGCGGTGGCTGGTGGACTTCTAGTTTAATGGTGGCTATGTCACCGTGTCCAAGTTCGTTAACAGCATGGCAATGATAGCTGCCCTCGCTACCTAGATGTGCCCTGGGTATAACATACTGTGGTCCCTGAGCCAGAACCTTCTGTGTTGAATAGTCACCTTCCATGTCGCGGAACCAACGGAATTGTGGCACTGGCCAGCCTGGCGGGATCGCCGAACAGGACAGAGTAATACCATTTCCGACACGTACTATCGGCTTGCTTGGTGATATATGGGCTTGACCTGGTCGATGTCTCACTAGGAGCGTTACTGTCGAGTTTCCAATTCTTTCGACCCGTTTACCACCGTAAGGTGTCATGATATTAACGGCACGGCATAAGTAACTGCCAGCGTGTTCGGCGCGAACACTACTCAGTGTCAAAATGTTGCCATTGTAACGGAATTCAGGACTGCCGTCTTTTAACCATTCCACAGTCACTGGTTCCGGATTTGATGTTACATTGCATCCAATATTAATTGTTTCGCCGGCCTCTGCCTCACGGGTCTTCGATTCAATAACCACAACCGGTGCTGATAGTACATCCAACATTATTTCCTGTTCGCCCACTTTTCCCAAGCCATTATCAGCCGAACATGCGTACTTTCCGGCGTCTTGAGGTGAGACACGATGGATCGTATGAGTTAACGATGAACTAATGAATCGTCCATCGCGTGTCCATCGTACATTAGTAACACGCGGTTTTGCATCAACGTTGCACTCCAGTTTCGCTGTATTATCACGTTCAACACGTAATGGATTCTCTGGTCCTACATCGACACGAGGATAATCTGTAAATTTAAAATAGAATAAAAATTTTAAAAAACTTTTAACTTTTGCACTGTACGTGAGTTTATTTCATGAACTTTTGTATTTACGTCAAAAATTTTCCATGAAATTTTAAGTTATTTAAAATTTTTTTTTTTTTAATGTATTCTCTTTTTTAAGATTTTCCAATGCATGTGAAAGGGCGGAAAGAATATGTTCGATTATATTTTTGATACTTTTATTTTAACAGTGTATGTACGCCGATAGAAAAAAGGGATGAAATTTGTGTATCTTTTTCATAGTACACCAAAATTAAACTACTTTAACTTAAAAATGAATATTCTACTGTAATAGAATTTATAATAGTTTATGATATAATATCCAAAAAATTAATATCATAATTAAGTTAGAATCAAGAAAAACTAATCCCGATAACCAAATTTCTTCAATCCTGAAGAAGAAAATTAAGAATTTAATTTTTTTTGAACTGTAAAATATCAACAAAAAAAAAATCAATTTAATTCCTTTGCTGTAGTGTGTACTGAGTGGTACACATTATGAATCAAACCACCAATTGAGTCTTAATATTAATGTTGAGATTTCGATGAGATTCAAAGATCTAAAATGGCATGAGGAGATTCAGGGACTTGAAGTGGAACGAGGTATTCAGGGTCCTCAAATGTCATACGAAGGTTCAGGGACCTTAAATAGCACACGAAGGTTCAGGGACCTCAAATGGTATGAATAGATTGAGGCACTTTAAATGAAAGTCTCGGTGAATGTTAACAAACCTGAGGTACTGAAAATTTTGATTCTCAGGGTTCGCAGTACTATTCAAAAAGCCAACAAAGATAAAAGGAGTTCTTGTTAGAAAATTCAATTAAAATTTTCACTCTGGGTTAATAATATTGTAGTATTTTCGAACTTACTTTGTAAGGTCCCTTAGATATGAGCCTAGAGCCATTTTTATTGCACAATCACTTTGAGGCCATTTGGCTGGGTTGAAGCTTGTCTGAGTTTATTAAGCTAGATCAGTTAGCGTTTGTTAAATTTTGTTTAATCAGGTTAAAAAGTGTACTTGGAAAATAAATTGTCGGATCTAGCAGCGCCATAATGGGAAGAACCCTAATAGAAAAGAAATTCCTGGTTTGCTCACTATCGAGCAATATATGGGAAATAATTAGCAGAACGCCACAGGATTGGTAGATAGCACATGTGTGGATTATGAGTGAGATATGGAAATTCTGAGCAGTATTTGTACCCAGATTTTGGTATAAATGTTGAATAGACTGTAATTGGCCAATAAGGGATAGCTATAAAACACAGTACGCCAGAGAGTTTCTGTTGCCAACGTCAATTACCCGTGATTCCACATACCACGGCATCCAACGCAACTCGACAGTCCTGTTATTGAATAGGTTATGTCGAGTCTTAGTACAGGATCATTCAATAAGCCCCTAATAGCGTTGAAGGCGACTTGGCTGTCAGTAAGGATGATAATTGTCTTTATAGCCCACAGTTCCCCATGATACGCACCTGCCCTCTATGAAAAACTGAACTAATTGCAATTTTTTTTCTTGACATTTTTTTAATACTGAATTAGATATGCTTATAGCCACGACAACTTACGCCATTTGTCGATAAATGGTGCCTCAGTTATGTCACTATTTGCATAAGAACTCAAGAGTGCTGCATACTAAACACAGATGGCCCAGTGTTGCCTAATCAAACTCTATTTGTCATGTGCAGCATTTCGGAAAAATACAATTTAATTCAATGATCTCAAACACAGTCTCAGTTTATTTAAAGAAAACGTTGATCCTTAGCGTCCATTTCGATCCTTAGAGTATGTACTAAAATGTGTGTGTCAATTTTTTTCCTAGGAAACTCATGATAAATTCAATGAAAATGGCTCAAACAAAATTCTAACTAATTTTAATATTATTATAAAACCATTTTTTTTTTTAAATAATCAAACTGAAAATTGAAAGCAATTTCGTAGTAGTGTCTTTGATATTTTCTAGAATTAATATAATTTCAAATTTCTTCTCTTATATACTTTTTAGATAGTTCGCATAGTTTACAATGTTTTTTAAAATTTTATGTAAATTTCTTGATTTTGTATAGGAGTTGTGTGCATTTGAAATGCAAACAAGCAATCGAAAAATATACAAAACATACTGATTCTTGTTGGTTGACTTTCAAAACGAAGCAAATCAACTCTAGATGATCAGAAAAGAAATGTTTTCATCTGCAAATATAAAAAATGTCTTCTAAGCAAGCGTATTTATTGTGAAGGGTTTTTTTTTCTTCTTTTTAAACATTAACACTTATTCCTGTTGAGGTGGGATTATTTTTTTTTATTGTACTTACCACAAGTACAATGAAAGTTGAATAAAGCCACACAATAGAATTGCATACAATATATTACTTGACTGATTGTATGATCTTTTATGCTGGCTTTTAAGTTTATTCAAAGTCGAACGAAAACACAAAATAAAAATACCTTGCGAAGAAAATATCGAAACTCAAAAAGAGTCGATAAGAAAGATAGTGTTTAAAACGTGGACGAAGATGGCAATACTCTGACAAACTAAAGTTTAAGATGCAGACGGCGACTATAATCGTACACATATACTCGACAGTGTTAACCATTATCATCCAGGTAGTGGAGTAACTTTAGTTTTGTGAGGTTTTTTTATGAATTTACAGTTCATTGAACCACAAATGGCTAAACAACAACTCGTTTTCTGCTGCTATCATCATTGACTCGTTCCGTATACTTTCATATTCAATTCAAAGTTATACCCTCATCATCGTCGGTCGCCATCTTTACTATCGCACCATCGTCATCAGAAGGTCTACATCTGCTAAAGGTTTATCTACGTGTGCTTTTCAATTTCTTCCCTCTTCTCCATCAGCGTTATCATCATCAACATCATTCGAACAGTAGGAAAGGTGTACGTACTCTTTTACCTTGACACGATCCCAAGATTGGTCACAATTATGGGTCTTATAAGCGAGCATTAATAAATTAAAGTACATACACGAATATGGTGAAAGATAACGAGAGAGGGGAAAGGAGGAGAATGCTAAGCAATCAACAAAATCTAAGAACAAAGAACAAAAACATTTTTCGTACAATCTTTGGAAATTGTTATTATTACAAATCTCATCAACTCTCTGTTGTATTGGATGGGTTAAGAACAAACACGTTTGGATGAGTACAAGCACCAATTTTCTGGGTTTTTTTTCCTTAGAATTCAGAAGCGCACCTATTGTTATTGAAAGCCATCTCAAGAAGAAGAAAAGAACGAAACATCTTAAGGAGATTTCAATTTGTCGAGTGTAAACTGGACAATGTTGGGGATTATGTTTTAGGCATTGTTGGGATCACATGTGGATATGTAGTAAAAAATATTCTATGCCACAATAGATCGCCATGGGGACAATGTAAAAAAAATATTCCATACTCCAAACTAAAGCCACATTTCTTTTTTTATTATAGGATTTCTTTCGAAAATGTTGTATAACACATTAAATGTTACTAAAACAGACGTTCCTTAGTCTGGGATTATTTTTGAAAAATTTCCAACTACCTCTTTTATTTGATTCTAATTATTACTCAATTTAACCCCCCCCCCCTTTTTCGGGAGTTTACTTATCCTTGATTTTTTCTATTACTTTTTTTTTAGAAAAAGAACACCAAACATGGTTCTCGTTTTCATTTAACAATTATTCTTATGAACTCTTGACCAAACATCATACCCTTTGGTATTGTAAAATTCTACTTCTTTTAATAGAACCGCAATAGAATCTCAACTCTGACTATTCCATGTTCAATTACCATATTGTACAAGTAATAAAATCTGACCAAAGATAAGCTATCAAATATTGTATATTTCAATTTGATCTATTACCATCGGTGATGTGGTATTTCTTTAGTTCTTGTTGTAAGTGATTACAAGAAAATGCAATGTTGAATTTTTTAACGTATAATTTTTTAAGATTATAATAACCGTATTTATTTATAATAAAAAGAAAAAAGAAAAAAACTATTTTACAATTTTAAATGTTCTACAAGCCATGCCGAGAAGGAATAAGAAATTCTTCTGAAGAAGCTGTTTACACAAACTGCCCGGCGTTGTTGTTTGGTTTTGATGCAGAACGAATGGAATTGCAAAACGATCCATTATAATTCTGCACACGGAATCTCCCATATAACCAGAACTAGCACCAGTTGTCGATGGTCGTCGTTAAAACACTGTGTGCAGAGTGAATATTGTAGTACATTCTCTGCCCGGTGTTGTGCATGGATCAGAGGATCTTTCAGAATTCATATTAAAACATAAAATCTTGTATGTTCGTCTGTTCGTTCCTCTTCATCTGTTTTACCATTAACTAACCAATTCCCCCATCTCCCTCACTCTCCCCTTATCCACCCTATATATCAATTTTTATATTGACTACTAAACTCAACTCTTGATGGAGTCGAATTTGTGGTTTAGTTAGTTAGTTGGTTGGTTGGTAGTTCGTCGATTTGTTTTGGAGTTTACAACGGGTCATTGGCACGTGTTTGAAACAAGAAATACAAGCCGCAAGTAATAAAATTTGAAAAATGAAAAAATAAATCTAATAAAATAAAAGTCATAAAAGTTGTTTTATTGGAAAAAATAAGACGGCAGTGTTGATTTTCAACACAGCATGTAATCTGACTAAAATATGATGATTTCTGTATGTGCTCGAGAGCAAAGCAAAGGCTTCCTTCCATCCATAGTAATTAATACAGATACTTCCTTATATTCAATCACTAACACCCAAATTCTGACTAGATTTGATTGCATTTTTTTCTCTTTGAAAAGATTCGTCTCTTAAGAATGCATTAAAAAAAAATTCTGTTTAATAACCATGAAAGGCGTAAGCATTGTTGATAATGCTTTAAGGCAAAAAATTCGTAGAATCTTTATTTTATTTTCTTTAATAATGCATTTTGACTTCTTTTAATAATTTTTTTTTTTTGATTGTAGATATAACCATCTTTCCCCTTTTATTCCTCCTGAAGAAAAAAAAACCTGAAGAATAAAACTACAAAGAAATCCACTAAGAAGATTAGTTTTATCACGAATAAAAAAAACTCCATAATGGATGGTACCACCATAAGTTAGTACTTAGAATATAGTATATCGAATGAAAAAATTCATTATCGTAGCCAAAACTTTCTAAAAAGATTTCCTCAACAAAAAAAATAGAAAAAAATTTATTAATGATGCTGAAAAAGCTTTCAAAAATTGATACCTAAAAAAAATGGGGATACCGAAAGAAAGATGATGAAAAATGATTGATTTATGGTTAAGCTCAGAGAAGAGGTAAATGTTATTGTCTGAATAAAAAAAATATTCGTTATTTTAGACAGTAATCTCTCATTATTCAGGCCAGGACTCACAGTTATAGACGTAGTTTTACGAGGATATGAAAGGATGGTGGTGGGTATGGTGATGGTCAAGAGGTTAAGGTATTCTAAGTTAGAGGCTTTTCAATAGGTACGCTTAATTTTTGACAGCCTATTACTTTAACGTTTCAAATGACAGTGCTGTTATTTTTATACGTTTATATTTTGCTATAGCCACCATTTAATTATGGCGAACTATACGGTTCAATGACACGTCGAGATGAAAAATTATCTTCAGCAAGGAAGCGAATTTTTGGTTGAATGGTTACGCAAACAAGCAAAATTATCGGATCTGGGACGTAAAGCAACCACCACAATAGTTCCAAAAGCTTCCTTTGCAACTAGAAAAACTTACTGTCATGTATGGATTTTGGTCGAGTAGATTTGTGCAGAAGAGTCATACCAAATAGGACCACTCAACTTAACTCCTGCAAGCAAAGCCGTGGAGGCCATTTGAACAATGTTATTTTTAAATATTAATAGTATCGCTGTACTTTAATTTGCAATAAGGATATTTGCAATTTCTATTCAATTTTAAAAATTGGCCATCTTTAATAATAAACTTTTTATATTTTATTTACATTTTTAATGTAAAATTGTGGACGTTTTGTATATTTTTCCCTTATATCTCAGGTATATGTTAAGAAGACAAAGGCTTAGGAATTTTTGTTACCAAAAATCATTGTATATTATTTATAAATATTTCGAATCTAATCTAGTTCTCTACTAATAAAATAAAATTTGAAAAAAAGAAAAACTTCAAATTCAATATAAAGATAGAAAAAAAAAAGAATTTTACTTTCTTTAGAAATTTGAAGTACTTTTCTTTTAAGTATTTAATATTCTTACTATTTATGCAAAAGTTATGCTTTTATTAAAAAATATTTTGTTTTGCAAGGATTTTTCTATTGAAGATTTAATTAAAAAAAATAAAGGTCATTCTACCCTTAACGTACGTATTTTTTTCAGACTGTAGTCAATTTGGTTTAACCAAAACTAGATTTTGAGGTCTAATATTAGAATCTTGAAGAAGCAAGCCCTGAAATTAGTTAGGCTTACGATCTTGATGGACAATTTCCCTCTAGTCAGGTGGAAATTATTAACATATAAAGCGTGTGACTTAAACCCACTAAAACCACCTTACTTGGTCACATTTCTATATCTCTCCACGGAATCGCTGTCAGGCATTACTTCGTTGGGCAGGGTAATGCTCAAAATCACTACTCTGATGAATTATTACTATCGTTTTCTTTTACGCTCATCTAGACATAGTCTATTTAGGACTGTTGTCGCAAGGACTTCGGCAGGCTCCTAAGCCGTCCTCGCGTCCAACATCAGAGCCAGGATATTCTCCGGTGTTAGGCATTTCTGAGCCTTTCCTCTTTTCGTATTGAATCGGGCGCAGTAAAAAAATACGTGCTCTGCGCTCTCTACCATCGCGTCACAAGAAGGACACATTGGACCAGAATCCAATTTAAAACGGTATTGGTAAGGCCCGAAAACAACTGTGTCCCATCGAAAATTGTGATAAATAGTAACCATGTCGTCGGTCTATCTACGGATTCACCACCGAGATAAGCTGGTGAATCCATCTGCCATCGGTGGCATCATCCCAACAATTTTGCTACCTCCTATTGGACTCGTTTCTTTCCTCCGTACGTGCCACGGATCGCGCCACAGCGTCACACCGACATCTCCGGTGGTACAATCTCTGTCGCTCAACTGCCAGTATTTCATCGATATCGATCCGGCCATAACACAAATGGCCTTGTAAGACACTGTTCGGAATACGCAGGCCACCCTCAATGCGCTCCTACGGTAGACTGAGACAACTGCACGTATGTAGGGTGCTCTAATCAACCCATCCCTCCATATTACTGCAGCATACAGCAGGATTGACTCGACCAGAGAACAGGGTCCTCTTGCTCTGTGTGGGTCCGCCAAGGTTCGACATTAAGCGCGTCAGCGCCATCATTGACCCAGCAGTCTTCCCACCAACGTATAGTAAGTGCTCCTGAAACCGCAGCCTTGCGTCACTGATGACCCCTAGATACTTTAGAAATGGTCTCGATATCACCTCATTTTCGTTAATCCTAATGGTAATATTATCTCTTATCTTCCTGCCCGTGAGTAGGACTTCCTCTATCTTATGGTTTGCAAGGCTAATACCAGCTGCCAGAAGCCAACTTCGAACTGAAACGATAGTCTCATTACAGATCTGTTCCACTTCTTCCATGCATTTGGCCACTACGATCATAGCAACATCGTTAGCGAATGCGGTGATTCTCGCCTCCTCTGGAATACTATTATACATCACATTTCACGGAACCCTGTGGGACCCCCTCGTGATCCCAGGACGGCTCGTCCTGAACAACAGAATTCTAGGGCTTAGGTAGTTTTCTATTTTGCTGATAATATAGTCCGGAACACCCATTGAGCCCAGGGCGTCAGGAATCAACGGTTATAATGACGCAGTCTTTATAGAGCTCCTATTCCACCGTTTGCCCTCGATATCCTTACGCGCTGTGCTAACGACCAAATTAATAGCATTCAAGGTAGAACGTGTCCTCCTGAAGGTAAGCCCCTCTGCTCCTCGGTGAATTCCACCAATCGATTGCATAGAATGCATTCGACGATTTTACTAGCCGTGTCTTGAAGACAAATTGGGTAGTATGACAACGGTTTTCTTAAATGAGTCCCTTCCCTCTGGTAGTAACACCAGACGTTGTCTCTTCCAAAGTTGTGAAAAAATTCCTTCACTCTGGCAAGTATTCAACACTTCCAAAAACAAATTAGGATTTATTTCTGAAAGTGTTTAATGCCTATTTTAACAAGTACTTAGCCTCACCGCCCGATAGAACTGCTGTCACAAAAGAACATTCTTACCATCGTGCAGTACATTCTTTTAGTAGCCTACTGTCAAGGCTTTCAGTCGATTCCCTTCATTAGTTTTGTTTTGAGAGCCTTTGAAAGCGAGCGTCAAGAATTGGTTCAACGAATTTGTTCGTGGCCGCACGTCGGTTTTTGATGAGCCACGCCCAGGTGCCCCGAAAACGGCTGCTACGGAGGAAAACGTTAAAAAAGTCCACGATCTCGTGTTGGCAGACCGTCGATTGAAGGTTCACGAGATAGCTGAGACTGTGGGCATCGCAGTAGGAAAGGTGCATCATATTCTACACGAAAAACTGGGCATGAGAAAGCTTTCGGCGCGATGGGTGCCGCGTTTGCTCACACCGGAAAACAAGCGCAACCGTGAGACCACATCGGCGACGTGTTTGGCGCTGTTTCAGCGGAATCCAGCTGAGTTCTTGCGTCGTTTCGTGACTGTCGACGAAACATGGATTCACTGGTACACACCAGAGACCAAGGAACAGTCGAAACAGTGGACTTCACCCGGCGAACGTGCTCCGAAGAAGGCGAAGACTGTTCGATCGGCCGCAAAGGTGATGGCCACCATTTTCTGGGATTCACAAGGTGTGATCCACATCAATTACCTCGAGAAGGGTAAAACAATCACGGGGCGCTACTATGCTGACTTATTGGGCCGATTTGACGTCGAATTGAAGAAAAAGCGGCCCGCTTTGTGAAGATAAAAATGCTGTTCCACCACAACAACGCGCCGGCTCACACCTCCGCCGTCGCCATAGCCGAATTGGTCGAATTGCGCTACGAATTGCTGCACCATCCACAGTACTCTCCAGATTTGGCGCCCTGTGACTACTTTTTGTTTCCAAACCTGAAAAAATCACTCGCCGGGAATTGATTTGGGTCTAATGAGGAGGTAATCGTCGTCACGGAGGCCTATTTTGCTTCCCTCGAGAAAATGTATTTTTTGGAAGGGTTAAAAAAGTTAGAGCATCGCTGGGCCAAGTGTATCGAGCTTGAAGGAGATTATGTGGAAAAATAAATTGCCACCTTTCCAAAATTTTCGTTTTTTTTTTGTAGGCTAAGTACTTGTTGAATGACCCTCGTATAACCCATTTTCCCGCATGCCCGAAGGAGTTCATTCTGGATTACTCGTGCTACCTGAATGCTGTCAGGCTTCGAGCTACCCTTCCATGTAGTCGCTGTTTGCTGAGGCAACAAGCCGGTGGCTATTCTGTTCAGCAGCCCAGGGCAGGTCGGAACTACCAGGGATGAACCCCTCAGCCTCTTCATAAGTACCTCATACGGCCATGATGTGTGTGTGTGTGTGAGTTTTTTTTTATCATCTAAATAGCATTTTTTTTCATAAAGATTAATTACTACATTTTTATATAAAAAAAATTTTAAAAAACCGAAAAAAGATTATCATTTTCTACAATAAAAAAAAAATAAAAATAAGAAAAGGGAGTAAATTTATAGAAAAATTTAGAGTCAAAAATATATAATGATATAATTTGGGAACAGTTATATTAGCTGAATATAATAAATTTTATTAAAATGGAGCCTAGTTAAAAATTTCCATTTAATTTTATATACAAAAGAAAATATGAAAAACAAATGAAGGAGCTCAAATTTTAATAGGGCCCCACTAAAGAGCCAAAAGCTGATTTCGTGAATATAATAAAACCGAAAAATATCCGACAAACAATAAGGATTCACTGATGTATATACTCGTACTCGTAGAATTGATGGAATTATTCAATTTATTAACATAATTTCGTTTAAATGTTTTCTTTTTACATTGAAATAAATAAAATGTGATATATTATTTTTTGGAAATTTCTCTAAGCGCCCAACCAATGACTCTTAACAGGAACAACCAATTGGGGGAAAGAAAAGGAAAGTGGAGAATAAAAATCCCAATGAATAAATGTGGTAATGAATTTGGGGGTGATGCTCCAAAACAATATTCGAATTGCAGTCAGTCAGTCCAGGTTAGGGGATATATTCGTATTATATAGTTAGGAAATATATTAGAAATGTAAAGAATAGAAGAGTGGGGGTGGTTGGCTGTCATAATGATAATGACAGATGTTTATGACAACCATAACACTGCCTTATGATGATAATGATGGTGATTGTGCTGAAGGTGATGATGGCAATAATAATATAAGCAATAATAATACTTGTTCTCGTAACAATAATGAAAATGTTGTTAATATTAAAAATATAAATATACAACACAAAAGGATAACACAAGTTCTAATAATAGAGAAAGTTAAACAAAAAATAGGTATTATAGTATTAAAAAATGCTTTCGTACGTGTATTTAGAAAAACTGCCTTCTCTCTACTCTGTCCTATAAAAATATTTATCATTGAATAAAAACATAATTTGCATTTTAAATTCACTGCTTAAGAGTGCTTTCTTTTGTGACATGGAAATCCAGGTGAGATTCTTAGGGTGCATCCTGTAAGTCTTTGTTCAAGTGACTATTTGGAGAGTGGTAACAGCTTAAATAAAGATTTTCTTGTACATAAATAGTTTTCATAGCTTAATAATAGATGTGCATTGGGAATTTTATTTATGATAATAAGAAAGAGTGGAGAGAAAAGATTTAATAGAAGAGTGAATAAAGTAAAATATTGTAAGAATTTCTTATAGTATTGTTTCAAATTGGGTTTAATTTCATAATTGCAAATAGTCCACTTTTCGTATTTGATTGTCGGGACATCTGATATTAAAAAGGGTTCAAATTAAGAAAATATCTTACAGTAAAACTTTCGTCCTTTGTAATAAAAATTTGAAAAATTAACAAATTTTAGATTGTTTGGTTGAAAATTTAAACTTTTAGATTTAATCAGTTTCCCGTAAAAAAGTAATTTTGCTTATACGAGGTCTGTTCGAAAAGTATCGCGAATTTTGAATTTCCGCGAGTTATGTATTTTTTTGTGGCGTTATGTTGGTACTCATATCTCTCACTTATACGGACAAGTTCGGCCATTTTGAATGTTCCGTTAATTTTTGACAGCTGCTTGCACGTGTTTTGGCTCGTCTTCGATTTTTGCCCATTCCAAAAAATGGATCAAAGAATCTGTATTAAATTTTTGTGTGATAAACAAAACTAATTGCGCGGACGCATTCCGAATGTTGACTGTGGCATATGGTGAAGCAACGTTTATCAGTGGTACAAAATATTCTCAGAGGGCCGAGCAGAAGTGAGCGACGAAAAGCGTGCCAGACGCCCGAGCACGTCAACAACAGACGAAAACATTGATGAAGTGAAGAAAATAGTATTGGCCAATCGTCGAATCACCGTTAGAGAAGTTGTTGAGGACTTAAACATATAGATTGACTCGTGCCATTCGATTTTTACCAATGATTTGAGCGTAAGACGGGTCACCGCGAAATTCGTACCAAAATAATTCAATTTCGACCAAAAACAGCATCGCATTAACATTGCTAAGGAGCTGTTGGACTCTGTCCGCGATGACTCAAATTTGCTCCAGAGGGTCATTACTGGTGACGAATCATGGGTTTATGGTTATGACATAGAAACCAAAACTCAATCATCCCAATAGAAGCTACCGCACGAGCCAAGACCGAAAAAAGCGCGCCAAGTTCGATCGAATGTGAAAGTTTTGCTTACAGTTTTCTTCGATTGCATGGGCGTGGTGCATCATGAGTTCTTACCATAGGGTAGAATGGTCAATAAGGAATATTACCTGCAAATTATGCGCAAGTTGCTTGAAGTAATCCCCCAAAAACGCACGGATTTGTGGAAGAACAAAATTTGGCTTTTGCACCTTGATAACGTCCCTGCTCACGCATCTTTGCTTGTACGCGAATTTTTGGCCAAACACACCACACTAATAATGCCGCAGCCACCGTATTCCCCAGATCTGACCCCCTGTGACTTTTTCTTGTTCCCGAAACTGGAGAGCCCCATTAAAGGAGGACGCTACGCTACGATTGAGGAGATAAGAGGAGCTGAACAAGATCACAAAAAATGATTTTTTGAAGTGCTTCGAGGATTGGTAAAAACGTTGGCATAAGTGTATAATATCTGGTGGGGATTACTTTGAAGGAGACAAAATAGATATTTATGAATAAATAAATAATTTTTGAAACAACACAAAATTCTTGATACTTTTTGAACAGACCTCGTAAGCAAAAAGGATATTATTGGAGGCAAGAAATATTTTTAAAAAAATGAAATTCATCTTACTATAATAACTAACAGTTTAAACAAAGGTCTCTCATGATATAACAACAATATTTGAAAAATATTTGTTGGATATTTTAATTCCAAAAAATGTTCGTGATAATTTTTGCGATTTGGAGGTGAATTTTCCATTAAATTGTCTTTAATTCAGTTTATTTTATCTCTATATTATTTTTACAGATATATACAACCTCAACATAGTAACAAGCAAATTTATATTACAGTTATAATTAACCCAAAGGGTTTTAGGGAGTAAACATCCCACGAAGTTTCTCCTACTAGCGTGTGCATATATGTTAACACTTATAAATCACACAACCAGTAATGCTTAAGTTTTCGATCGATGCTTCTAGGGCAGAAAGTGGAGGATAGTTCTTGGACAAGGAGATTAGTATGATCAGAAAGACGAGAATGAAACTTTTTATAACGAGACACTATAAATTCATGAATAAAAGGGACTGTGATATTATGGTGGATGGATACTATTACGAACATAAAAGGGGACCATTGACAATTTTACGAATTAATTTAGACTGAAGGGATTGGACCCTACAAAGCTCAAATTAAAAGCTTGGTAGAGTCCCAGAGTTCTATTCCATAAGTCCATATTGGTTTCAATTATTTTTTTGGAAAAATGAAACTTTAGATTAAATCTGGTGGCTTAGATTTTTAAGATTAACATAGCTCAAATTATCTAACCTTTTTTGTGGATGAATTCGTTTCCATACTCCGATGAGGTTTTCTGTATAAAAAAATTAATATTTTGCCTGCTTTTTCTGTCGTTATAAAAATTTCCTAATTTCTTTCATAGATTTTGATTTTTACTATGTTTAAGTATTTATTATGTTGTAAAATTTTACCACATAAACATATTTATAGTCTCAAAAAATTGTTTTTTTTGTAACCTCAAAAATTGTCAATATCACGAAGAGTGCTTAAGAGGATTTGTTGAAATTTATAACGGACAGTCGATGTGAATAGTTCATCTCTTATAAAGAAGAATCTTTAACCAAATTAAAGAATTATTGAATTCTAAGATAAAAAATTGTTTTGTATATTTTTTTTATATACAAAAACCATTTGCTATTATTAAAAATCGTGCCCAGAATTGGATTCATGTTAAAAAAAAAACTTGGTATTTTCTTTTTCGAATTCTGTACCCACGATTAAAATCTCCACTCTTGTTAAGATTTCTTTCAGTTTATTTATGATCAAAATAAAACCATAGTTAACTTTTTATAGAGTTCTATATTTTGTTTAGTACGAATCTGATACTATGTTAACTCTCTATTTAGTACAGTTCGGATAAAAGAAATCAAAATTGTTTTTATACAGTTTTCGGTTTAATAATAATAGTAGAACTGTAGATAGTGGTTGAAAGGAGAGTACCAAAATGGTTGAGGGGAGGTGGGGGGGAGGAGGGGACTATTCGGATTATAAGTCTTATGCCAGTTTACATCCTTTTCCGCTTTATTCTTATTGTGCTTGGCAAAAATACAGGAAATGAAATAAAAAATCTAAGTACAACAAATATTTGAAACGAAGAGAAAAGTAAAAATGCTTAATCCTCGAAATTCGTAGACATTCGCTGACTGAACACATATTGTGGACAATATATCCTGGAGCAGATTACTATTATGTTCTTTATTGTAGGTAGAATATTTCCAAATAGGTGGCCACATAGCATATATAGCTTATAATACAACTGGATAGCAAGCAAAAGCATTATAATCGAAAATGGAGGATTTTGTTACCAGTAGTAGCCCTTGTTAAATAGAAAATTGTCTATGGTCTCTACTAATATGAGATTATGTATGGTAAATGGTACCCAATCGGTAAGGATGAGAATTGCAGTTTCGAATGGGCTAGAAACTATTGCGGTAGTCGTAACGATGACGATGACGACAAAGGCTACCATGACCAGAATATCGACCATGACTACACACTATGGATGGCAGAAAAGATTGCGACAAAAATCCATTTTCTCCAAATAAAATGCCACTCTTCTATGAGTGGACAATATATAGTGGGACTATCGACGAATCTGTTGTATGAGCTGCTGGATTGGTACTAGTACACATTAAATCAAATAGAAGCTTTCCAACTGGGTGATTCATCATATCTATACATGTAGAAATCGACAGAACAGAAAACAAACAAAAAATAACTGAAACTGAATTATTGTGGGGATGATTTGAACGAAAACGAAACGTTACGGAACGAAATGAAACCGACGAAGCAACTTTGGACAACGGATGGAACACATCAAAATGTTTCCGTTTGTCCGTTCACATATCAAAATCGTATAATTTATGTTTCAGCATTTATCATTTTTTTACTTTTATTAATATTACTATTATAATGCTACCACTACCCTTATCTCCTCCTTTTTTCCTAAGAGTAAAAATTATTTTTTTCACCTCAATTGGTTAAGGTCATATTTTCTCCTTCCGGTTCCTTTTCCACCATAGTTGCTTTTCTATATTTCCAGTTAAGTTTCCTCTATTTTTCTGGGGTTATTATTGGATTATATTTAGAAATCAAGTTTAGTAAGAGGATTTTTTTTATGTGTACTTTGCAGGATTAAGTGTTCATATTAGAAATATTTTAGTGTATTTTTTAAAGTTGATTTTTTTTCCCTTTAGGTATCTCTCTTTTGATGGGAATAATATTTCTGATGAACTAAATGAAAATTAAATTACTCTCAAATTGAATAAAGTGTTTTAATGTCAGAATATGAAAATATTAAAATATTGTTTTATTAAAATTTCATAACATAATAATAAGTGTCTATATGTAGGAAGGTGACTGATGTCGTTTTAGTTTGTCAAATCTATCTTACAATTCTCTTAGTCCTGACGGCCATTTATCCATTTATTCCCTATTCTCTTCTCTTATGCTACGTTTATCTTATTATACGTACATATAGAGTCTTCTCTAAATGTGAACATCTTTTACTCTCAACAGTCCTTGGGCCCTCTTTTCCCGTCATGTTCTATTCCATTTATAAAAAATGATATATATTTTGATATTATGCCACTATAGAGAATAGAAATGAAATCTCATTTTTCTAATCAAATAGCAAAACAAGACGAAAAAAAAAATACTCGTTCAGGAAATAAATAAAAGGAAATCACCAGTGATATATGATGTACATTGCTTCGCTTTATTATTTATTCATTAAATCAAAACATAAACCTTGATTTATTTATTTTTATATCAGTATATATACTAACTTATGTCTCTCTTCCTCCCTTTTTACTTGCTAGCATTTTATTTTATTTTTTATCAACTAGATTTTGATTTTTTGTCAGGACATATTATATTGAAGTCTTTATAATTTAAGTATTTTTATATACAATATATTTTTTAAGTAAGATATAAATGTAAAAGAAATATGAATATAATAATAATACAGTGAATATAGATTAGGTATAAAGGGCAATAAATAAAAACAAAACATAAAACTCAGCATATTATGCGTGATGTAATACCAGCAAAAATGTTTAAATACTAAGTGGCCTTTTTTTTTAAATATTTATCTACCTTTGAGTGAAGGTAATCCTTGAAAATTCGGTTTCTTTCTTATATTTATGAACTATGCTCATTGAAAATTGTTCCTTTTTTTTTATTTTTTTTTGGTAAAGTATACTATAAAGTGGAGTTTGATAAAAAAAAAATCGGACGAAAGGAAGACACACAGTAAGATCCTTAGGGTTTGATATTAGAATATTGTTCATGTTCAAGAAGATATCATAATAAATTTTTGAAAATTCTGAATGAATGGAATAATAATAGAAATGGAAAAGCTTTTTACTCTTATAAGTGAAACGTTATGAAAACTTTGGAAAAAGAAACCAACTTACTTTATAGGAAACAGAAAATTAATAAAGGAAAAAAATCAAAGTGAATAATAAATAGATTCATATGACAGACAGGACACATGGTTCAAAAGCTAACTTATGATAAATAAAGTATTGGCAAAAAAAAAATCAAATAATGTTTTAAGCTAAAGTCATATACAGTAAATTTGTTTTTCTCTGTGATTGGAGCACAGACGAGACAGAAACAATTTGTGCAAGTTATAATAGACTAGAGAAAAAGAAAACCTGTGAAAACTGTTCTTATTTTTTAAGTTTTATGATATTTTTTGTTATTTAAAGAAAAGTCCTTATTAATACATAGCTTCAAGCCTACAATGGAAGAATCCAAAATTAGCCATGATTTTTTTATATCATTTCGAATTTGTATTTTCCTCAATTTCTAGTTTTTCTTAAATTTTATTATATTTACTGATAAATGATTATTCATTTTAATCCTTTTTAAATATATTTTTCAACCAACAAAAGGAGATTTTTATTTATAGGCACAATAAAAATATTACTCATTTTAAGAAATTATTATTTTCCATTTAACTAAGTTAAGTAAATATTCAGTTTTTATTTACTATTGGATTATGAAATAAATAATTTTATAACAAAAAGTGTATGGGGAATAATACGAGGTTCATCAGAAGAGGGTTTTTTATGAGGCTTCCATTTTTATTTAGGTAATAATTTTTTTTTCGTTGTCGTTTTAAGTAACACTTCATTTGGTAAAATCTAAAAGGTGATTAGAATTCGGAACTGCCTAGAACACAAAATTCCGCTATAACTCAGCACTAAAATTTCTAATTAAGGATTTTTTTTTAAATTTAGACAGATTTCCAAATTATTTATCAAAAACTCTTAAGATTATTTTCGATTAAAGGTAGTTTTACTAAATGCCTCTTTTGGAAAAATTTCATATTAAGTTCATTTTGTTTTCGTTAAAATTAGAGGAATTTTTTTTTTTATTTTGTAAGGACGTTTTTCTGTTGTAAAATGAACTAAATTAAAAATTGATTTAAAAATTTCTTAAGCTAAAATTTGGAAATCGGTCTGCATTAAAAAAAAACAATCCTTAATTAGAGCTTTTATTGCTCAGAGTAAGTTCCACCGCCTACAGTAATAAAACATATTTTTATAATTCTTTGTTTTTATTTAAAAAATTTTTTTCATTTATCCTTTTTAATTTGGTTATATAAATATAATATTTTCAAAAGTTTATATTTAAATGAAAAAAGGCCTAATTTTAACTTATTTGGAGAGAATTAATACTTTTAAGTTCTTAAAAATTCAGATTCATTTTATGTCAATGAGCTGAACTTTCAAACTTCCAAGGAATCGAATTGATTTATGGGTTCATAAGTGTATATATATAGTGGATTGTTTGCAAGCTCCTAATAATATAATCCTAATCCTAGTCTATTAATGGTGCATTGCCAAATAATAAAAGAAATTCATTGTAACCAACAATTGAAAATAAGCTCAAACAGAATTTTAAATATGAAAATATGGAAAAACCGCACCTTATAATGAATAGTTCAGCAAAGCATTATCCGACGAAGGACGCCTTGACATAATAATCTTTCTCATACTTAAAAAAGGAGATATCACGGAGTTTAGCAATTATAAATGGGTACTGAGCACTATCTATAAGATATGATCCACTATCTTACTAGGCAGGATAGCCCCAAAAAATTATTGGCCTATACCAGAGAGGCTTTACTCCGCAACATATTAGATCTTCTCTCTGCGGCAGTTAATTTTCCTCTATTAAAAAAATGAATTTTTTAATAGGCGCCCAGAAAAATATATTTCAAAAAATAGGAGGCTAGGAAGATAGCCTTTGAGAATAAAATTCCGTGGGCATTTTTGCGAAAAAAAAAAATTCAATTTATTGTTTATTTTTCTCAAAATTTGTTTTTCGGAATTAAAAAAGGCAATTTTTTCGAATTCTTTTCTATGGTGTCATACCGCTGTCATGACCGAAGCGTCTCCGATGTATTTTATCCTGAACGGAAGGATAAAATATCCTCTCAAAATCAATGTTTGTGGTCGCTTTTACAGGAAATAATTGAAAAAGTGCATAAAATTTGTGATTTTTTTTGTTTAGGATACTAAAATGAATTTTTCACCAGGCGTCCAGTTTTTCAAAAAATAGGATGCAAATATTTTCCGTTTTTTTTTACTATGAAAATGGCAGTTTTTCGGAGAAGGCTAAGCTTTTCTAATAAATTTTATCCTGATTAGAATTTTTTTTTTTTTGTATTAAAAATGCCAATTTTTTCGAATTTTTTTCTTGCGTGTCATTACGCTCTCTTGACGGAAGCGTCACCGATATATTTTATCCTGAACGGAAGGATAAAATATCCTCTCAAAATTAATGTTTGTCGGCGCTTTTACAGCAAATAATTGAAAAAATGCATAAAATTTGTGATTTTTTTTGTTTAGGATACTAAAATGAATTTTTCACCAGGCGCCCAGTTTTTCCAAAAATAGGATGCAAATATTTTCCGTTTTTTTTACTATGAAAATGGTAGTTTTTCAGAGAAGGCTAAGCTTTTCTAATAAATTTTATCCTGATTAGAATTTGTTTTTTTTGTATTAAAAATGGCAATTTTTTCGAATTATTTTCTTGGGTGTCACTACGCTCTCTTGACGGAAGCGTCACCGATATATTTTATCCTGAACGGAAGGATAAAATATCCTCTCAAAATTAATATTTGTCGGAGCTTTTACAGGAAATAATTGAAAAACTGCATAAAATTTGTGATTTTTTTTGTTTAGGTTACTAAAATGAATTTTTCACCAGGAGCCCAGTTTTTCAAAAAATAGGATGCTAATATTTTCCGCTCGTCCTTAAAATTGGTTTTTTTAACTATGGAAGTGGCAGTTTTTCGCCGATTTTTTTTACAGTATCTTGGTGCATAATTAGGCGAAGCTTTTCTTTTAAAATGTGGTCAAGACATCCACCATCGGTTCATCGATTTTATTGACAGGGCAAAACTTTACACATCCATTAGAAAGTTCGGCATCTCAGAAAATTTGGTTATGCTGACTAGATTGACCATGACTAATGTGAAAAGAAGCGTAGAAACAGCCGAATTACTTACAGAGTATTTAACATCCACAACGGTCTACGGTAGACATGAAATATACCAGCCTCATTAAGTCTGCCCAGATTTTAGCATGCGCCAAAGATATCGACATAATATCTCGATGACAAAGTTCTGTACGATAGGCCTTAACATAGTATAAGGCAGTGGCGAAAAATCTTGGGCTACGCATAAATGAGGGCAAAACAAACTACACGGTGTCAGCGTCGGCGTCGAAGATAATAGCAAGTAACTCTAGTCGCATACAGATAGGAGATTATTACTTTGAAAGAAATTAATAATATTCCTTTTTGGAGTCAAGAGTCATAGCCAATAACAAAATATAGAAAAAAGCTGGGCAGAGCTATTAACAGTCAGTCTAAATTATTTCGCTCAAAAAGTCTGACCATAACATTGACGCTACTGCTGTACAAGAAACTGATCTTGCCAATCCTCATGTATGTGTATTGTTCGGAAAGTTGGGTTCTTGAATTTTTAACCCCCTACATGAAGATGAACGATTTCGGAAACAATTTAATTATAATGTCCTGGAACACTACTGTGACTGCCCGGTTGTGGATGAAATTAAGCTCAATAGCCTATGGTGGGGTTGACACCACCAAGATTCTGTCCAGAAAATCTACAGTGGCTCCGTTTATAGTCCCGAAAGAGGTAGTAAGGACTGCCTTCGGTAGAGGGATAACATTAGCCATAACGCAAAAACCATGCTGGGAGTGTCAAACTGGAAGCACAAGGAGTGAATCCAGGACGTCTGGATTTCTTTGACTCAGCTGCCTTATACCGGACTCCCAGTTGATGATAATGACGATAAAAAAATTGTTATATTTAAATTTTTTTTAAAAACAAACACTGGATAAATTATTATTTATTCCATAATATATGATTATTATAGAAAATTTTATGATGATCTTAAGCACGAATAATCTTATAAAAATTCTACATTAATTATTTCTTAGGTTTATTAGTTTTTCCAATCATTTTTTTAATATCAAAATTACGGTCTTGCATTTTATCGTACTTCAGACAAATCATACGAGTATATTTCTAAGCATTTTATATAACCTAATATAATGTCTAATATCACTTTGAAAATTACTAATAAAAATGGATAATTTTCATTAAAAATATTATCTACTATTTCAAATATTCCGTATATATAGACGTATAGTAGTTAATTCTTACGATGGTTGCCCAAATAAAAATTGATTTTTAATAAAATAGATTTTCGAAATCTATATTTTACTAAACTAACTTGATTTTATGCCATTTCATTAGTAATTATTATTAGTTAATAATCATAAAAAACGAACTGAAAATTATGAAT
Source organism: Atherix ibis (assembly GCA_958298945.1). Taxonomy (NCBI): domain Eukaryota; kingdom Metazoa; phylum Arthropoda; class Insecta; order Diptera; family Athericidae; genus Atherix; species Atherix ibis. Next base: position 51,564,565 of record OY282609.1, read on the forward strand.
GGTTATCTAATAATATGTGTAACATATTCTATACAAGACACAGTACACCTTAGTTTTTTATGTCATATAAAAAATATGATTTTTCTTTCCCCCAAAGCTTTTTTCACTATTTCACCATCCTCTACGATAATTTCTACAATCACCAATAATGTATGTAGTTATTTCTTCGTATAGTAGAGAATTTTCTGTGAGTTAGTTTTATTTTTATTATCGCATATAATATGTTTTGGATACTTTTTAAGTACCCCAAAAGCTTTTGTGTAATTCAGTATAAAATATTTATCATTTTGTTCGTTTATTTTTACATTTTTTTTTAAATATATTTTTCTGATAAATGGAATTAGCCTTGCAGCAGCTATCCTTAGTAATGATGTTATTTGAAAATACGACTATGAACATTTTTATTAAGATGAGAAGGCAATATTTCCTTTTATATGATTTTTCTTTACGAAAAGAAAAGCTTGTAGCGACTGTTGGTATATTATTTAGAGAGAATATCTTCGTAGATGTGTCCTTAATTTTTGAATGGCCTGTAAAAGGCGGAGAAGAGAGAGTTGATGACTTAGGCTAAACCAAAAACTAGACATATTGTAGATGCGTGTTTTTTCCTCTCTGTTATTATATATAATATTTTTTATTTAGGGACTTTTATGAAATCAAAATAGATTTAGAGAACTTTGAAGAGGCAATAGCCAAATTGAAGGCACAAAATACTCTATAGCTGGACGTACTGAAAAGGATGATGACGATGATGATGATGATGATCATTATCATCATCATATATGGTTGAACCCCCACAGAAGTATAAGAAAAAGAAGAAGAAGAAAAATGAATAAACAGCAGAACCTCATATATTTTCGGATATTATTACCTTTTTTATTTACATCGACCATATAAAATATGTTTTGAGTTGTTTTATAAAGCATATGTGTCGGTATGTTAGTGTTTTGTTGTTGTTGTTGTTGTTGTTGTTGGTGGTGGTGGTGGTGTAGTATTGCTCTGGTCTATTATGTAGTTGTAAGAGAGACCAAACGAAAAAGGAAAGGGTTCTAGAGTAGAGAATATGGTTGGATAAATTTTTGTTAGCAAAAGAGACTATGTCTAATAAATGGCTTATTATAGCCTATCTTTCGTTATGTTCGTGTGGAAAATATCCTTCGTCCAGAGTCCTCTTTTCACCCAGAAAATTGTATTTATTTATTTTACTATCAGTTAGATGAAGTGGCTTTTTTTTGGTTAGAAAGGTTTGAGTGAGGAAAGTTGATGGAACGGCATAGGAGTGACTTTATGGTAGGAATAATAAGGGATGACAAGGAAGATTCAGTTATGGGTGATTTTTTCTATCAATTTCAAAAAGTATACATGATACACATACTATATGCGTTTATTTATTGTTTTTTTTTTTTTTTTGGATCATGTTTTATCGGGTTTAGTAGATGGTTTTTATTTTATTTTGAGTTCATTTTCAGTTTTCATTATATGTACGAGTACATAAAATGATTTTCCTATAAACGATTTTATCCACTCTATCTATGTGGACGAAATGTTTTTCTGGTCGTATGAGATATCATCGATATTTGAACTTTTCCATATAAAATCGTATTTATATCCTTGTAAAGTGGGGGTTTATAGTGGATGAATCGCATGATTGGTTATTTTTTTTGAAGTGTTTGATTTTGTTCTCCTTCTTTCTATTATAAGCTTTAAAAAAAAATATTTTTTTTTTATTATCTTGCTATTTCTGTGCATAATTGAAAGACTTTTATTTATTGATGAAGAACATTAAACGAATCTCTCCTATTTCTTTCTTCTTCTTTTTCTATTCCTCTTGCAAAGGTTATAAAAGTTAGATTTAATGTAGTAAAATTCATTTGTGTATATAGATTTAATTTCATAGACTCTGTACAACGAAGAATCATCGTTATTATATGTTCATCATCATCATCTCTCTAGTCATCATTATCATATTCGTCGTCAACAAAGTCCTTCTTCTTCATCTTTGTGTATCTTTGCTTTTACTATTTATATTACTAGGGATTAATGGAGACAATAAGAAGAGTGAAAATTGAATAGAAATAGCCACGGAAGAGGGAAGATATGTGCTGAAGATTATAATAGTGGCAACGAATTGATGGGCTACAGAAATTCTATACAAATTAAATGGAGCCCAAAAGCTGCCAGTCATATCCCAGTGTTATAAATCATTCCATTCCATTCCAATCCAGGCTAGATGTGATTATTTTGGTTTAGAGGCAAACATTTCTCGTACATACTCCTAATATAAGCACTTCAGCCAAAGTAGCAACATTTCAAGGATTTAAGATTTATATCTTATCGTTTGCCTGAAATAAAATCAAGCATAGAAAATGGTAAATGTATCAGTGACTGAAAGTGATGGTATTTTTGAAAGAATCTGTTCACACATCAGCATACAAATATATTTAAATATAAGCTATTGTATGAGAATATCCTTTGGAGTAAAGATATTTAATTGTATTCTATTCTGATAGTTAGCGCTCTACGATACTCTGTGTTGATAGCCATATTTGCCGATAGTGCGCATCTATTATCAATGCTGTTAAAAGCTGCGATAAAACGTTTCTAGAGCCAGTGTAACCGTATTATTTGTGAATTTATTTTTCACATAGTTTCTACGTAGAGTATATCTACACTGGCAAATCGTTACAAAATACAAGCATTTTCGGTTATGACTGGTAAATTTCCATCAGTTTGGCAGAGAATAGAAGAAGCGCAGACCTAATCTGAGTATCTCTTAAATTGTAAGGCATTTTCGAACAGTAATCCTGACTGTTCGTAATAGAGTCCAGATCTTACGTATTTGAAGCATTCATCAATTCATTAAATTATCGTAAAAGAATTTATCCAAATCAACACAATAGATGATAAAACAGATATTTACTTTATCAGCTTTAATATCGAACTTTTTTTTCTATTTCATCCTATCCCAGATATGTATAATATTTACTTACGAGTATCTTTTGAGTGGGGTTTATTTTTTTACAGTCAATAATTTTGTATCTTCTATTGTAGCTGTAACTATTTATTAACCCCCAATTTTCTCTTATTAATATTAGTTGTTCTTCATTTGATCCTCGATACAAGTATGTTTGGCTGCTGACTTAACCTACTTGGTATTCAAGTTCTTTTACATCCATGGCGGCTAGTTTAGGATTTAAGAAAAGAAATGTGCGGAGACAAGTTAGCTTTTAACCCTTTTACTTTTTATTCTCCACTTTTCATTTACCTTTTATTTACCCCTTTTAACTTCTAACCCCTATTCTTTAAGCATATTAACTAGGCTAGCCAAAAATTATTATTTCTTTTTTTCTCTATTTCTTGTCTTTTAAGGATTCTACTTGGAAAAAATATCACAAATAATTGTTAATAAATTTTTTTGATTTATTTCGAAACTATCTTTTCTTATAAGACTGTCTATTTTTTTTTGTTGAAATAAATATAAAATTTTTACAAACAGCGGGGGTAGTAAGTATTTTTAGAAAGTAAAACTGTAGACGTTAATATGACTTGTAATAAAATCGAATTTAATGAAGTTTCTCTTTTTATGCACCCACGTTCTCAATGTATATATTAAAAGGATGCTTTATTAAAATAGCGCTATTACACTTAAGAGTTGTGTGTATTCACTCCCTTACTGGGAATATTTTCCAACTTTCTCATTTTCCGGAAATTTCCCAATATAATACGTAGTTTTTTTTTTTTTTTTTTGATTATCTTTTTAGGATATCATAAGAAGATTTATAGTAACAGATTCTTAGATTCTGGGAAACATAAATAAACTTACAAAAAGAGAATGTGGTTTTCTCTTTCTTTTATTATATTTCTATTGCTGAAAGTTTATTGTATTCTTCTTGCGAAGATAAATGTTGTCTTTTTCTTTTCATTCAATTGAGCTTAAATGGATTTTCGAAATTAATAACAAATATGAAAAGTGTAAGTACAAAATAAAGCAGTATTAGTAGAATATTTACTATGAGATATTTAGTTTTTGTATAAGAAAAAGTTGCAATGGAATGAAGAAGTGGAACAATTTTTCTACTGTGTCTGGGGTAGCTATCAAAAAAAAAATCCTACAAAAATAATATACAAAAATTAACAAGAGAAAAGTAATCGTTAATTTTGTTTTTGATTAAATTATGGAAATGATAAATGACTATTTTTTCCTAGTTTTTCTTTTGAGAGATTGTATTTTTCTTTTCCCACCCAAATTTCATATTCTTCTTCTTATTCTTATACTTCGTTCTGTGTAGAGACCTTTTAACAATTTGGTTTTGTTTTGTTATTTTGTAAAAATCGAAATCATGGTATTTAATTGGAAACATTAACTGATAAAATACCAACCACCTCTCAACCCTGTTTTCATTGAACCACATTTATTCATTTTTGACACAAATTTTATTTTATTAAATTTCCATCTTTTCATATTTTCTTTATATATTAAATTTGTTTTAAAAAATTTATTGAATAAAAAGGTTGTAGGTGTAAATAAAAAAAGTTTAAAATTTAAATAGTAAAACGAAGAATTTATAAATTTGAGGTCTGTGGGAAAAAGTTACAAATCAAACTTAAAAATCAAAGTTTACGATTTGAGGTCTTAAGCAATTTGAAAATATATTTTATGAATTTATATTTCATAATTTTCAATTTCTAAAAAAAAAATTTCAAAAAAATATGCAGATTTTCTTAATAATATATGAAACGTAAAATTTTATGTTTAATTTAAAAGTCCTGTTTATTATAAGGTTTATTATCAGGTCCTACATTTAGAAAAAACTACAGTCATCCTGGCTTTGCGGTCTTTCAGTTCGAGACTCGACGCATGTTTTTGGCATCGAAGCTAATGCCGTCGCTTACCGAATCCAGGGACTAGTCCGCCTCTATGACTATAAATCGAGCCACTGTATTTTTTCCGAGCAAAATCTTCCTTATCAATACGGGTTAAGTGTCCAGCCCATCACAGCGTATTAAGCATAAATTTTTCACAACATGGCGTTAAATAGTCTTCAGAATCGTCCATCCTCATGTAGAGGGCCAAAATATTTTTCGAAGGATTCTGCATTCGAAAGCGGAGGAAAGTTGTCCATAGTTTTTGATGAAAACTCAAGTTTTCAAAGAATACGAACGAAATATTTAAGACTGCCTGAAGTAGGCTCTGTTGGCTATAAGGACCCTCGTTCGGACTTCTTTCTCCATGCTTTTATTGGCTGTGATCAAATCTATAATCTCCAATCTATTTTCGATGCCGTCAGCGTATGGGAAAAATGTGAATGGTACGAGGGTCGTTCAATAAGTACTTAGAAAATCCAAGAAATTGCGCTCGGTAAAAATTTTTAAAAATGTGTGTCGGTAAAATTTTTTTTTTTGTAAGTAGCATTATCGACAGAAAAGCTGTCAAAATTTCAGCTCGACCATAGCGTAGGTCAATTTCGATTAAAGTTAACGATATTTATTTGTGCATAACAATGGAAAAAGCGAGTTTAGGGCTGTCATCAAACATCTCCATTTGAAAGGCTTAAGCCCGAAAGAAATCAAAGCCGAGTTGGATGCAGTTCATGGCACATCTGCACCTGTGTTTGCGACGGTTTACAATTGGGTGAATGAATTTAAACGTGGCCGTTCATCCACAAAAGATGAACATCGTTCAGGACGCCCAGTTGAGGTGTCTACTCCTGAAATCATCGACAAAATCCACGATCTGATTTTGAACGATCGGCGAATTAAAGTGCGCGAATTAGTTGAGGCCACGGGCATATCACAAGGTACAGTCGCTTCAATTTTGCATGAAAAATTGTCTGTGAAAAAAATTTCGGCAAGATGGGTGCCGCGTTTGCTCTCAGAGGAGAATAAGCGCAATCGTGCAGTGGACTCTGAGGCTATGTTGGCACTCTTTCATCGCAATCCTGCCGAATTCCTTCGTCGATATGTCACTGTGGACGAAACCTGGATACACTACTACACTCCAGAAACGAAGAGACAGTCATCACAGTGGATTTTCAAGGGTGAACGGGCTCCGAAGAAGGTAAAAACTGTGCCATCGGCCGGCAAGGTGATGGCCACGGTCTTTTGGGATTCGCAGGGCATCATTTTTATTACGCGTCGTTATTGCAACGGTTGAGCGAAGCAATCAAAGAGAAACGTCCCCATCTGAAGAAGAAAAAAATCCTCTTGCATCAGGACAATGCGCGTGTGCACACCTGCGCTGTTTCCATGGCCAAAATTGTGGAATTGAGAATGGAATTGTTGCAGCATCCCGCTTATTCACCAGATTTGGCCCCGAGTGACTATTTTCTTTTCCCCAATCTGAAGAAATGGCTTGGCGGACGACGTTTCACTTCCAACGAGGACGTCATTGCTCAAACGGATGAGTATTTTGCAGAACTTCCGAAATCCTATTTTTTGGACGGGATAAAAATTTTGGAAAAACGGTTGGGAAAGTGTTTAGAGCTAAAAGGAGATTATGTTGAAACATGAAAATTTTTTTTTTAAAAAACAGTTTTTTTCAATCCTATTCTAAGGACTTATTGAACGACCCTCGTACCTTTTATGCTTAACCCAGAGTCACGAATCACTTTTTCCATAGCCATGTTAACGCGAACGAGCGAAAATGCGTCTCCCAGCCGGAGACCATTGTGTATGTGAAATGACTTACACTAGTTATGCTCAGCCTAGTCAGTTTAATCAAATTTTTCTGGAATGTCATATATTTTATATATATAAGCTGTTGCTGATTAAGCTGAAGTAAATCCTCTCTGGTAGGAGGCAATAATTATAACAGGCTGTACTGCTTAGTAAGATAGCGAATAATATCTTATAAATGGTACTCAGCAACATACCATCTATAAGATATTCTCCTAGATTTTTATTTTAAAAAACATTTGATAACTGATTTATAGTTTTAAATAGAATTTGTAATGAAGTTTAAGAGAAAATCGTTTATATTATATTTCAAGAAAATAAACTTAAATTTTTTTTTGGTCTCAACTTTTTTTACGATTTAAATTATTTTTTATGGACTTATATTTTTGTGGTCTTTATTCTTTTACAGCTTTTTTCCTATTATACCTCAAGCAATAAATGGGTTATCTTAATTTTCTTTTGTGGTTAAATTTCTTTCCTTCTTATTTAGAGTAAATTGCATTAAAAAAACCACAAAGACACAATTAGCAGATTAGTTTTTATGTATCAATAAAAAAACTGTTATTATAATTTCAGAACCAATTTGTATAAGAAAATTCCAAAAGAAGATATTTAAAGTTTTTGCTTTTGACAGTTGAAATAATAAAAAAATTTGTACTGCTGTATTTAAATTTCTATCCTGGGAATAAATAGAAGAAAATTATAATCAAACATATAATTTTTTTATATACCATAAGGCAATTATAAAAAGGATAATTAAATTTTATAAAATTTAATTTTTTTTATCGTTGGTAAACTCAACTTTTAGGGGGGGAAAAAGTAAAATTTTTACGAAAATATAGAAAATGTTAACCCATTCACGTGTGAATGCATTCGTCTGATGCCACTTTAAAAAAAAAATCAAATGCACATCCTTAAAGTGATTCAAATTTTTATTTTTGAATAAGTTGCTATAAGGGAAAAAATAGTAAAAGTAATCCTCCAACTGCTTACTACTATTGAAAGAGTACATTTTCCTTTTTGTATAGCATAAATGACTTATGGTTTTTTCCAATGGCATAAGTCGAATATAGAGTCGAGCGATAGTAAAAGGTCAGTAAAAAAGAGTTGGAGCAGTAACAGCAGTAGTAGTAGTGGTGGAAGTCAAAATAAAAAAAATAAAAAATAACCACACGCCAAATATTTTCACTTAATTTTGCACAAAAGCTGGCCATTCCGACTTCTGACCATATGACAAGAAAAAGTAATGGTTTTGCGGTCAAAAATTACCCATTTTGATGCAGCATATCCACAATTCTGCTCCCGTTTGAGCCATTATTATTAGCCAGCCGTTTTAAGTTTTCATAATACATATGCCCTTGTATGTACATTTTTGGTCTTCCAGTCCATTTTCTCTTATACACGACCATATGCGATGTGTGAGGCTGTGATCTCCTTATTTCATGTACCCAATTATGGACATGGGCAAGGATCTGAACATGGAAATGTATATGGCACTAGACTTGAACGTGTTGACCGCACTTATTTTGGATTTTTAAGTACAAACGGAACTACTTTTTATTTGGCTAACTGAAAATTTAGTGCAACTGTAGCCAACGAGAGAGAATAAAATGAACACAATTTTTAACAGCTACTCCTTTTTTATGCGAATGAGATTCTTTTTATTGCAGTTAAACAATAAATTTCTTATGCTTTTTTTCTTGGATTTTTTGCTTGAAATTGGTACGAGGTCATACAACAGAAGCAGACTTGGTATTCTGCTGAAGAAACTGAAAAAAATTGGTTAGCCAAAGTAGCTTCGTCGGATAGCTGACTTGACAGTTGCTATGGCTGCGACGTTCAGTGCTTAATGCTGTCTCTCTGGACTCATTGTTTGGCTTCCCTAAAGCTATAATGATTGCAGTTCTAATGAAAAAGCCTAGAGCCTACTTTACACAAGGGTCGAGTTAATAATGTAGATGCAAGTATGAGTAGAGCTAGTAGGAAGTATCTTTTTGCATATATTTTTTTGTTTGGTTCTCTGGTTTCTGCTGCTATCTTTCATTTCGGGCATTAAATACACCTGTTGTTCGGTCTGATTCAACCAACTTCAGTAAGTTCTTACACACGATATTCCACTTATAATGTGAAAACCACCAGCCGAAAAAATAATCTGTACTCTTACTCTAGATTTTGTTGTATAGCATGACGTTGGATGTGTGAAATTATCTTTTAGACTCACAATTTCCTTTTTTAGTCTTTACAAATGTGAAAACATCTGATGCTGTTTCATTTATGGTTAAAGTAAATTATTCTCTTAAGTTGTGCTCTATAGTAACTTAGTTGATAGGTTGGATATCTTCCAAATGTTAAAATCCCTTTTATAGATTTTCTCAATAATAATAATAATAATAATCTCGGCCAAGATAGAAATCTGTTCAACCACAAAAATTAAAGTATTTAAAGACTTAGGTTCTCTTATGATAATAATTACAGAAAAAGTTTTCTCAATTTTTAATCAATTTTTTATTTTATAAATTCAGTACTTTTTTACAGGAAATTTAACTGAACAAAGTTTTTTTTTTTGTTTTGGAAAACATAAAAAAAACAATTTTTCATCAATTTTAATTTATTAAAATTCAAAATTAAATTGTTTGTTAAATTTAAAAAAAAAAAATTAATAACAATTTTACTTGAACTATAATATTTGGAATTAAAAATGATTTTTTTTTTTCAAGACTTACAACTATCGTGAAAGGGGATGAAGAATAAATTTTCGATTATAGTAAGACTTTTAGCGAATTCATAATCACTTTTAGCGATTTAATAATGTGATTTTTCTTTGAAATATTACAAGTTGTCTTGAGGTCTTAAATATATTTTAAAAGAATTAATTGTAAAAGAAAAAACTGACAAATTTTATTAGATTCGGGTTATTGTAAGACAATAAAAGCTGAATTGTTGGAATGCATCTGATACGAGATCATTCTTAGAAATATAACACTTGGTTTTGGGGTCTTAAATATATTTTATGAAAATTAATTGTAAAAGAAAATTTACAAATTTTGTTAGATTAGAATGCCCATGCAAATGATCATATGTTCTTTGGGCCCCAAGTAAATATTTACTAGAATATTATCTGAGGTCTTAAATTATAGTATCCAATTTGTAAAAGAAAAAACAGAAAATTTTTGTTAGCATAGATTTGAGCTGTCTTAAAATGTAATAAGTACTGAAATGTTAGATTTAGGCGAATTCGTTATGCACCTGAAAATGCTACATACGCTGAGGGTCCTAAAAGTTTTTCTCAAATTTTTACCACGTGATATTAGGGTTCATTTTATATATGTGTAGATTTTATGAGTGTTAAATTATTTGTAAAAAAAAATTTTGGGGTCCTTATAGAAAATTAAAAAATTCCAATCACAATTTATGTAAATAGATTCCGGATAGATCACATACGGTCTTAAGTAGATATTCTGAAAGCCTCAATCTTCTATGAAAAAAACTAAGATAAATATTTGGGAAAGAACAATTTTTAAGAATTGATGATAAGTAATTTTGTATTCCCGAAGATTCTTATAAAATATATAATTTCATCTTAAATTAAATTGAATACAAACTGAAAATAGTCCCAATAAAACTTATTTTAAATTATTCAATTTCTAATTTCAATTTGGAAACAAATTATATATACTATTTTACATTATATAGTTGTAAGTATTTTATATATTTAAAGAAATTTGTAGAAAGAACGTGCAAGGATATTTTCTGTCGCACACGATCTACCATTTTATTAAAAATTCATTTATTCATCCATTATTTTTCCAATACTAAGGGTTAAACTTTCTTTAACATTTTAATATAAACAAATCTCCCAAAAGGTTAAACATAATATTTTTAAAAAGAAATGTTTTTGATACCCGGAAACGTAGCGATTTCTTTTTATTTTATATTTATTTTGTATTTACAGAATAGATAAAATAGTACATTTTGGTATGAATTTTACATTTTCTTCAATTGGGAAAAATGCTTGACGTTTTTTGAAATTGTTATTATTAATAAATAATTTAAGAATTTTATCAACAAATATTGTAGAAAAAAAAAGGATAATTTTGAATAGAAAATTGACAATTGAATAAATGTGAGCGAAAAAAAAGCTTTGATTTAAAGTACCTAAAAAAAATTTACTCCCTCGTACATAAATACCGAAAACATAATAAATTTACCCGTCTTGTTGATATAAACTTTCTTGTTATAAAAGGAGCAGCAACAAAAACATATAAAATTATCATTTTACTACTACAAAACTTGCATCCCTTTTTTGCTAAGTTTTTCTTTTATCGCCTTTATTTTCGAATATTTCATGTTTAATGAAAATGCGTTTGTTAACTTGAGTAAAGGTTTCAATTTATCGACCACTCATAAAATATTTTTTTCTTCCGAACATTTAGAATATCCTCTATTTTTGATATAGAAAAAGTAGAATATAATCTTAGAAGTAGAGGAGATTATCCTTTCACCAATTTACATAGCTTAGCCAGTTCGGAAATTTAATACCTTATGATTTTTAAGGTTATTTTCCTTTCTCGCCGTCACTGGCTTTTTGCTTTTAGGACTTCTACAAGTTCATACCATAAAAAGGGTGTTCTCTTATTTTCTTTTTTTTTCATAGTTATTATTAGATGCTTATTATAAAAAATACTTAGGGATTTTCATTGGGTAAATTTTTGGTCCTTTATTTCTTGGTGCACTTCAGAAAAGCCTCATTATTTTAACTTCAGTTACTACAGGTATTCCGTTTTTTGTTTTTTATTTTTTTTTTATATTGGTATTCCTTAAAGTAAGCCTAAATAATTGTATAATTTTTTAATATAGTAGCCTAAATTTTTGAGGTTAATTGAATAATAGAAATGGATAGTAGAAAAAGGACTTTTTGTTAATATTATTGGACTTTGAAAATTGTGATAATTACGTTCAAAACAAGGACATTTTATAGCTTAGCCCATTTAAAAAAAAAAATTCAGATGGTTTTTTTAAGGCTCTGGATACTTTTTGCAAACTTTTTTAGGCTTTGAATATCTTTTGGTTAATAATCGGTCACTTGGAAATTATAACTAATTTCTTTTTTCAAAAGAGGCTGGTTTGACTTCCGTAAAAGGACGCTTTTTTTTTGTTTAATTTCTTCAAACATTATTCATTTTACCACACCATACTGAAAATGATTTGCATCTTAATGTAACTCTATAATAAAGGATACTACTGATATTAGAATTATGATAAATGTGGGCCTTCCAATTTAAGCGACGAAGAAAGGATTCTTTTGATGTTTGGATTTTTTCGGACCATACATTTTTTTAACTTTCTTATTTGTAAGAACTATTTCAAGCCATTTTCGTCCCTGTTTCACTCGCTTCTTTTCAAATTAAAATTACTTCTCATTAAATAGATAATCGAAACTGAACATTGAAGAAATCTTCCAATTTTCGAATACGAGCTATTAATGATTCTGTGACATTTTGTAAGAAAATTTATGCAAATCCTTATAAATAAAAAATTATTGAACCTTAATTCGAACAAAAAAAAATTGTTGATTTTGATTTTTCACAAATAATTTCCCATTGAACATTTTACAGATTGAAAAATTATATTTGTATTTTCGATTATCTAAAATACTGGAAGTAAATTTTCGATGAAAACTACCACAAAGAATATATTCGTAAAAAAAAATCGGTTCTATCATCTTAGTTGAAATGTATTTTAAAATTGCCATTTCGGTGGAATGGAGTCGGTATGAGATCTTAAAATATTTCGAGTGGAACTGAAGCTGATAGTCTTCGAATTTTATGCGAATGCTTAGTAATCAATGACATGTGCGAATTTTTAAGCAAAAAACACAGAATAGAAGAAGGTGGGAAACAAATTTACAGAACATAAAAAATGTGAATGAATGTGATTTTTTCTAATAACCACAAAAGTAATAATAAAAGCTAAGATCAGGCTTGGTGGTGACATCATCGTTGTTATAAAGGATACAACAAACCAAAAAGTTTTAGGTAGTCTTTATTTATTCATCTTAATCTGCGTGCGTACTTTTCAAGCTCCTCGTATCCTTTTTAACGGAAACAGAATATGATGAGATTATCAGCCATGAATATTCTTCATTTAAGTTATTGTAGAAAATGATCATTTAATATGAAAATATATGTGAAAGCAACGGAATATAGATAAGAAGGATCAAAAACTGTTTTATACTCGTTGCTCTGGTGTAATGGGTAAATTTATACAATTCAAATTATTTCTTCCTGAATCCTTTCGAACTTGTGTATATCGACGTTGCTTGCTTAGTGAAAGAACGAATATTATTTGTAGAAATTTTTATGATAACTACACTTGGATGGAAAAGGGGTGGATTCATTCATATTTTGTACTTGAAGCTTCAGTGAATCTCTTCGAATAGTAATAATATACACAACCGTCTATTTTGTGTATAGTCGTAGCTCCTTACTAACGGTCCCTATATCTTATAGAATTTTTGGTTCGGTTTATTTTTGTCGTTTTTTCATATTTTTTCCTTAACATCTCGTCGGCAGCTATGTAATCTTTTCGAAGAGCATCGGTTTCCAACCCTTATCGTTCTATTGTAACATCAACCATACATTTTGTGAAAACTTCTTGACTTGTAAATAATCGTTTCTATGTGACAGAATACATCGGCTCTTTGGCAAGGCATGAACAACAATATAAACCAGCATTTATTTTATGCACGAACAACGCCAAGAGTAGTAATATTCATGTTCAAACTTTAAAGAATTGAATTTATTTCACTATTAACATAAAATTATATTCTATACAATATGTACATAAAATACAAAGTGAAGGCCAAAAAGGAAGAGTAGTACCGTATTCGGTTCCCTGTTATCGTTATCGCATCTTGTTTCGTCCTTATTTACATGAGAATAGATTGCACTCGTAAATATTATGAACATGAACAGTCCAGGAATACTTGTAGTAATGGCACAAAATAAAATGTATCGTTTGATATGAGACAGTAAAGAACTAATATTATTAATCGAACAAATTTACAATGGTGAGAAAATGTTTAGGAGGTATAACATCATTATGAAAATTTTGTAAGGGAGTGGTGGTAGGGGGGTGTTTTTTTTGTAAATAATAGGTTTGCTAGAAAAATTTATTGTAAGAGTTTTGATCGTTTGACAGCACATATTAAACAAAAAAAATGGGAACGACGTTTGGAGTTGTGATTTTGTTCCAGTGCTAAAAAATCCCATTTATTGTAAATCTTTAAGAAATTTTCCATATTTTTTTCTTCTAATCGATATGAGTTGTATTTGAATTTAAATTCCTGGAAATATCCTTAAAAATACTGGTAATATTAATTGATGCATGACACTTTAATTAATACAAATGCTGTGGGTATTAATAAGTTATATGCGATAACTGAGACGTTGAGACAGACGCGGGTCAAGTAGAAAAGGAAAAAAAGGACTATAAAAGTTTTATATCAATTTTTTAATATCCTCACAATAGGATATTATTATTGGATTGCAAATTAAATGATTTTCATACTTAAATCCAAGTTAGATTTCTGAAATTCTTCTTGATGATGATACGATTAGCCCAAGAAAAATCCTTTTTTCTTTGGTTTTATTTGTACTTTTATGAACAATATTATTTTTATGATTACGAGCTGTCAGAAAATAGTCTCTTTAGAAATATTTATCGCCGTCTATTAATACTCGTACATATATGATTGTATGTGTAGACGACCAATATGTGATTATGGATTGTACCTACGATGTTGGTTAATATTATAGGTTTTTCTTTCTTCCTGATTTTGTTGTTGTTGATAGTATCCTTTATTGTCATTAAAAATGAATTTTTCTTTTATTGTTTTTATATAAAAAAATATATGATCTCATAAACGGAGAGATTGCCTTGAGCTATATTTCGATAAAAATTGATAAGAATTTGTTTAATGTCCTTTAATTTGAAGGAATTTCTCTTGGTAAATTTTTCTTCTTTTTATTTCGTATCCAATGGTTTTTTTAAATTTTTTTTTTATAGTAAACATGATTTTTGAGATTATAGAGAATATTACATTTTTAGAAAATGAAATTTAAAAAAAAATTATGATCCGAAAAATTTAAAAACTTTTTCTCTTTAAAAAAACTGAATAATTTTTAATTTATATAGCATCGTGAAAATTGTATCTTTTTTCTTTAGGGTATTTCTTTTTTATTATTAAAAATTTTGAAAGAATTTTCTTAACTCATATTTAAGATTAAACAAGCATGAAAGCTTTAAATCTGCTACTTTTTTTTAAAAAAAACATTACTTATTATTTCTTTTAGGGTTCTTCATTTATGGGGATCGATTATATATAAGGTGGGGGGCCATCTACTAGTTTCTTTTACAACTTTCATAATATCTGTCAAAATGCAGTTGTCATGATTTTTTTTTCTTTACAGTTGTCAAATATAAAGAAGTAAAAAAATTCCTATTTTCATATCAACGGCTATGTTTACAAATCTTTGTATGATTTACGAAAATCCGATGCATCCCAAAAAAGTCACTTTATGGGTTGGTGGAATTATGGGACTATTATTCTTTGAAATTGCGGTCGACATCGTAACATTTTAACGAATTTTTTGTTGCCAAAATCGAATGACAGAACATGTCAAAACATCATCGGTTTGCTGAGCACTGAATACGGCGAGAGCGAAAAATATCATGAAACACTGATTTTAATTGGTCACCAAAATGTTGGGATTTGACACCGTTGGACTATTTTCTTAAGGGCTATTTGATAAGAAAAGTATATGCCAATGATCCAAGAATAAAAAATAATATTCGATAAGAAATTGAGGCCGTTCGTCCAGTTTTATTGGGAGTTCGATTAGTTGTAGCTAAACAAGAAGCAAATCAAACTAATATTAAAGGTTTACAATTGATAAAAATAAAAATTAATTAAATCATATCTAACAACTAAAAATACTAATAATGATAAAATTAATGCTAATCTAATTTCATATGATATTGTTTGAGCAACCCACCTAATAATGCATAATTAGAATTAGAAGATCAACCAGCAATTATCATAGTATAAACTCCTAATTTTGTACAGCATAAAAAAAAATACCTAAGATAAAAATATGAAAATAATAGGAGAAATATAATCTGATAAAAAAGGATAATTTTGTTCTTTTGAAAATAATTTAATTGCATCACAAAATGGTTAAGGTAAAACCAACTAATCCAACTTTATTAGGACCTTTACAAATTTGAATATATATAAACTAATACTTTATTAAAAAAAGCAACTCTAACTATCACACAGGGAAGACGAATACTCTTATACAAAAAATCATCACACCCACTGAAACGAAATGACGGTAACTGGGCAAAAATAGAAAGAAAAAGCCGAAGAATTTGCTCCACATGATGAGATAGGAGACAAATCCCATATTAACAAAATTATCGAAGAACTAATATTCCCAGTCCCTATGAGTCGTCCTCCCAACAATTTTAAGCCCTCGGAAATCAAAACTACTTTTATGCGCCTTCCCACTAAAAAAAGCTCCTGGTGATGATCTAATAACAGCTCCTAGTCTGAAGCAAATTTCCCGAAAAGCTTTACTTTTAATTACATACATTTTTAATGGTATCCTGCGCATAATCTATTTTTTCTTACTCTGGGAATTTTTTGTCATGTAAATAATTTCTAAACTAAATAAACCCATTAATTCTCCTTCTTCCTATAGACCTATCAGCCTCTTACCAATCCTTGGTAAGATTTTTGAAAAACTACTATTAAAACGACTCCACCCAATCCTAATTAATGAAAAAATTATTCCTAATCACCAATTTGGCTTCCAATCTGAACACTCCACTATCCAGCAATGCCATCGAATTGTTGATCATATTACATCCTCTCTTGAAAGGAAAGCTTATTTCCCTCTCTTGAAAGGAAAGTGCTCTCTTGAAAGGAAAGTGAAGCCGGAGTGTCACAAGGCAGTATCGTTGGTCCCATTTTATATAATATTTATACCCATGACATCCCATCTGATCCTAATACTATCATTGCTACTTATGCAGATGATACGACCATACTTGCTGCTCATACAAATGCGGATATAACTTCCAAAAATTTATAATCCCAAATCCAGAACCTTCAACCCTGGTGTAAGTGATGAAGAGTGAGTTAAAGAGTGGGGAAAACCTACTATTTTATACTTAATAGCAACATAATTCCACAATATGATAAAGTACGTTAGAAACTAATTTGGCTTACGCCAGTTTGAACTCAGATCATGAAAGAATTCAGAACTCGAAGAGACTCCTATTATTTAAACTTCTACGCCTAACTTACTTCTTAATCCAAAATCGAAGTTATAATCTTTTTTATCAATATGAACTTTTCAAAAAAATTATCCTGTTGTCCCTAAGGTAACTTAATTTAATAATCACTACTAATAGATTAATAAACCCAAAATTTATCAGAGTTCTTTAAGTCTTATAATTACCCCAATAAAATTAATTTAAATTAAATAATTTTTTTTTGGTGTTTTCGCATGACATATTAGTTTTTTTTTTGTTTTTAAAAAAAAACCAACAGATGGTTCGCTTTTTACTACAACAACTGTTTTTTTAGAATTGGGTAAATTTCAAAATATAAATATATAAAAAACACTACATTTTGCCTTAGTTTAATTTATATTTTTTTTGGACTTTTAGATAAAAAAAAAACATTTCGAAAAATAAACTAAATTCGTTTTTAACCAAACACAAAATATTTGAAAATTGGAGTTTTGCCTTAAAAAAGAATTCGATTTAAATTTGAATTTTAAATTCTTTTTTGTAAATTCACCACTTAATTATTTTATATAAAGAATTTTATTATTTAAGATAAGTTATTTAATAAAATTCCCCCTTTCAATAGTACAACTACAGATACTAATTTTAAAATGGGCGATCGAAAAGTTTTGCAAATATAATTTTAATAAAAAAAACATGTTTTCGAAAAAATAACTCAATTTTTATAAAATAACTTGTCTATAACAAAAAAAAAAACATATTCACGATGAAAAACTCCTAAAAATTTATATTATTATCTTTTAATGTATCTCAAATTTTAATATAATTTAGTAAAAATATTATCATTAAATATAATTAAAATATTTAAAAAAAAAACGAGGGAAAAAAATTGAATAACTTAATTATGTTTAAAAAAAAAAATATCCTTATTATAATAGGAAAGTTAAAACAAAATCGAAAAAAAATTCTCTTCTATTAAAATTAAGTTAGGGTAGTTTATCAGATTAACTTTTAGCCAATAAACAAAATGAACATCCATTGGAATCATGAATACGAGTAAATGTTGATTTTTATTATTTAATTTTATCCAAAAACCCAGAAAAATGGTATAATGTCCATTGTTGTAATAAAATTCGATTAGTACCCATTTCCGACAAGAAGATTAGCAGCACTACGAGGGATGAATTTCAAACCATCCATGAATGATGGCATATTTTTTGGAATTTTTTTTATTTACTTTTTTGTTCTGTGTATTTTTTTTTTTTTTTTTTTTGAGAACTAATGTGGAGAATAGGGCTGTGATGGTAGAGCATTAAAAAATAATGTCCAAGAAATTTTCTCTCTATTGGTTTTTCCTTATTTTTATTTGATTTTTCCTCTTAAAGAAGAATTTTTACCGAAAAAGTTTTCATATCGCAAAAAGGACATTTGCAAAACAAGACAATTCAGAGAGAAAGCAATAACAGACGAAATGTTCCTTCTTCAAATATAAAGGCTACCAGAACTTTATACTCCAACTTTCGATTTGATTTCCTATTAAATTGTTTGTGTATGTGTGTATGCGTGTAAGTTTGTGTGTATGTGTGGAATAGTATTAGTATTTATACTCCATTTCTAATTTGATTTTTCTCAAAAATAGGATTATTCATTTTATTATATTATATATTATATTTGTTCTGTTTTGTTAAGTTCTTTCCTTAAATTTTGTTTTGTCATATTTTTTAAACTAATTTTTTTTTATTATCTTACAAAGTGAAAACTTTACTAAGGAAATGCTTTTAAAACTTAATATCTGTTCTTATTATTTTTGTTTTTTTTTTCTTTTTGGTAATATGGCTATGATATTCTAGGACATTGCCAATATTTACCATTCAATGAGCGAGTGTTTTAGCCGCATTATATCCGTACTATTGGCAATTTCGTAGTAAAATAGTCATACGATTGGTAATTCTGTATTGAAAAGCTTCCTCCTTTCTTCTCTTCCACACCATTTGTATCACAGAAACCTAATAATACTCACACTAAGTTTATATAGATAGAAAAAAAGGACACCGAGAGTATTTTAAACATATTCTTGGATATATATTTTTTTTAAATCAATCAATTTTGCTATTATGGTTTTTATGTATAGAGTTTTGGAGACTAAAAAAGTTAAATTATACTTTTAAGTAAAGTATTTTGTTTTTTTATTGAATATTATTTTTAGGAGTTAAATATAGAAGGAGTTATTAAAGAAGTTATTTCTGCCAAAGAATACTTTTTATCATGGATTTTTTTTTCATGTTTGATTATCTCTTTTTAGATGTTTTGTTTAAGGATATCTAGTGGTATAGAGATGACATTTGGTGTATTATCCTTCTTATATTTGGATACTATTATTGGCCCCAATTTTTATTAATATGAATTTATATTACTAAAATGCTAATAGTACTCTTAAAAATAATATTGTTAGGTTATTGTTTTTTTTTTTTAAACAATATCCTTACGAATCCTTTTTGCGACTTTGTTGGTTTTAGATTGGTGGTTTTAATACTAAAATTAATTTCCTTCTTTATATTTTATACATTTGAATAACTATACAAACAAATCTATATTATTCTTTGAACAATATTTATACTATCTTAAATGAAAATATTTATTTAGTCCTGCATACATGTTATATTAGAAAAAATATACTCTGCAGAAATACAAGCAATACCAAAAAAATAAGTAATTGCCGTAAAAACAAAACTACCAACAACAAAAAAGACGACTAATGCGGAAAAATAAAAACATCTAACAACGTAGCATCCGCATTCCTTTAAAGGTACGAACAAGTATATAGAAAGAGAGTCCTAAGTTTATATCAGTTTTCCTTCTTCTTTTTTTTGTTAATATTTGTTGGAATATTTTTTTTTTTAATTTTAAATACACTATACTCTGTTTGGTAGAATTTTTTATGGCAAATTTTACTTAGGGTTTATTTTTTATTTGATTTTATCGAGAAAAAAAAAGAAAAATATCCTTTTTACGAAGAAAAATTGAAATTTTATTTTAATATTTTTACACGTTGTTCTCAATTTTATGAAAACATTATTCTTTTCAGGCTGGTTTATGTAATTTTTGTTATTTTTTTATTTTACCTAAATTTATTGGAATTGTTTTCTTTTTATGTGTGTTATCTTTATTTTTCTAGTACGGAAAATGTTCAAAAAATATTTCTCCGAATTTTTGCGATTGACAAAAATTTGCAAATTAAATATTCCTAATCTACCTTCAATACATAAATAAAATTGGTAAAGTTAACATATTTTTAGTTAACAAAACAGGGAATTTGATGAAAAAATGGACCAGGAAACAGCTCCAATAAAATAAATACGAGTCAAGTAAGATTCTGATAATGATGACGATGACAATACTCAATAACAGTTTTGGTTGTAGTTAGCTGACCAATCCGAAATCCATTCGTACGAGTACATATCGAGTATAGCAAAAGTCAAACACATTAGATTCTATTAAAGTAACTTTGGTCGCTTTATTGCTTTCAAGAATGACCAATAAAACGAATCGAAGGGGAAGTGTCCATAAAAAGGACCAAAAACTAATTTCTAAAGTATAGGCTAAAAGTGGAAAACTTACTAAAAGATTGTATAGTAAAAACCAACTGAACAACTATCCCAAATGGTTCTTATATTATTAGGAATGGTTGTGTTTACATAGACAGAAAGAGTATCACTTCACCAAAAAAAAAAAACAAAAAATAATTTAGGAGCTTTCTCTAACTTCTAAATAAAGTGGTTCTGTAATAGAGTGGTTTTTGGTGATTCTTCCTTTTCTTTCCAAGTATAATATCTGGATTCCTTTCGATATGGTAGTGTATCGGTTTTTGATTTTTGTTGTTTTTTACTAGTATCCTTTAGCTCTCCATCACTGCACTAAAGATTGCTAGTCATGGTCCAGTTACTTCCAAGTATATTAAGTTTTCTATGAGTTTTTTTTTCTCGAAATATTTTATTCTGAAAATTTCATTTAGATTTTCTCTGACCTTAAAAGGAAATGTTTAAGGATTTTCGACGTAAAAAAAAATGTACTTTTAACACTAGAAATTTTGTTTTGTAATTTAAGACCTTTAAAAATTTCAGTGTCTATTAAAAAGCTCGAGAAAATAATGTATTTAGTATGAATTTTAATGTCAAATTGGCAGAAATTTTTAATTATTTTGAAAATCGAAATTGCCAAAAACTTGGAAGCACTTGATAAGAAGCTTTAGATAAAAACTTCCGGGTGTATTTAACCAATTTTTATTATTAAATTGATTATGAATCAAATATTCCCACTCCTTTACACTATCGTATCAGAAACTTTCCCAAATTCGATTAGAATTTTGTTTGTTAATTTATTAAAACTAAAGCCTAAAAACTGATTTAAAGCTTTTGAGATTTTTATGTATTTTCACTTATATTTTCTTTTATAAAATCTTCTATTTTCAGAATCTCAAAAAAATTTCTTCAATCACAAATTGTTATATTTTCTATTTTTAAAATTTGAATAATAACATTAAAATAAAGTAATTACGTCAAGTTGTTTTCTGAAAAGTTTGTTTATAAATTCCATCGAACCTTACAGACTATTTTCTTGATTTTTCACATTCACTTCTAAAATAACACTAAACTTAAAGACGCACTTGTTTGGATTTCAGAACATTGTAAATATGTTCGAACAAAAAGTTAAGGAACTGAAAAAAGCATATTACGAGTTGCATCAGTTTGCTGAGATGTATTTTTCCGATTTTAGTTTTGTTAAGGAAAAAATATAAACATTTCCAACTAAAAATATACTTGATGCACTTTATGTATTTGAAGCAGTAGTTAGTTCATTATGGAACTGAGACTTTGTTTACAAAATGCGAATATTTACTGGTTCGTATTGCTTGCAAAATGGGAAAACGTTTCAGTTTAGAACTTTTTGCATAGACATACTGAATAACTACATACGCGCAAAGTAATTTGTTTACTTTCGTTTATATTTAACGATCTAAGAAAACTAAAATTTCCGTTTTATTTTCCTTCCATCCATATCGATCCGATCCAAGTCAATTTTCGTATATTTTCATTCTTGATTTTCCAGAAGTTCCTGCTGTGAGATATTGGATTTCTGATGAGAAGAGGCTAATTTAGTTCAAACGGTTACAATTTCTGTTGATGTTTACAAAAGCAAGTGAACCAATCGAAACTAACTATTCATCGTATAATGTAGTTTAGGCACAAACTTATAAAAGAGGTAGTTTGTACTAATTGCAATCCTACAACGTACGAGTATAACTTACGTTTACACAATTCAGTGAAGAATATTTCACAATACAAAATAAATACACTTTTATTAGGTACGTAAACTAGTGAGTTTGAAAAATTCAATTCCAAAGAAAAGTTTTATTTGTTTACAAAAGTTATCATATATGCTAGAAAAATTCAGTCTGCGAATTTATTTTCTTGGAAATTAACTTATAATTTATGGTTAAATAGAAATTGGAGAGAAATATTTAAAGTTGTAAATTGTTTTTATTAAATGAAAAGAAAATATTTCAATATAAGTTTCCTGTTCCTTTTCTGGACTCCCAACGTAGATTTCAGAATATTTTCTTTTTCTTAAAATAATTTTTTCATATTTATTAAACTAAATATGAAAAAATTATTACAAGGTCTCCCAAATTGGATTTATTTATTTCAATCACAATTTAATAAATATTCCAAAGTTGTTTAATAAAAAATCTTATTCAGCGCCAATTATTTTATTCAGCCGTGATAAAAAAAATCTATAAACAGAATTCAGCACCGTTTTCCGATATTGCCTGGATTACATTTTGATGATCTCTTCTAGTGGACTAACAATTTAGATTCCTAAATTCAGCAATTTGACTGACCAAATCCTAATGAACTATGCCTTCTACTGAGCCAATCTCAATAATTACTTCCAAAGTAGCCTAAAAAATTTTAATAATTGGTAAGTCGAAAAAGTTCGTGGAATTTTCCGACAGATAGTGTTAAAAGCAAATAACTCAGTAACCACTGTGATGAAATAACACTGAAATAAATGTAGTATAACAAAAGTTATCAAAATTCAAAAATGGATAAGAATAAAGAGAAAATTCGCTATATTTTAAGACTACGCTTCCCCAAAGGCGACACGCATCTTAGGCTTGTGAACATTTTTTTGGTGCCTGCGGTAAATGTTTTGTGCCAAAATCAGTAGCAAGCAAATGGTTCGCTCGGTTTCGTTATGGAAATTTCGATGTCAAAAGATAAGTCTTAGTCTGGTCGACCAACTACCGAAAAAAGTGATGAAATTCTCGAAAAAAGTGAGCAAGACCGGCAATCATGTCATAGCTTATGAATTAAACATTCAGCATCTAACCATTTTGAATTGCGCGTAAAAACTTAACATCTGCGATATGCTGCTAAAGCGCAATAAAATCGAGCCATTTCTGGTACTGAGCATTCGAACTCACACATCCATTATGATTCAGAATACCACTTGAGACATGACGCCAAGCGAATACCACGCAAAATGGCAAAACATTCGTGATAATTGTGGAGAATATTTCGCTTGAATAAATTGATTTTAATACCAGGTGTTGGAATTAATTCGTAGCGTTTTACAAAAGAGGGCGTTAGCCAACTATCCATAGTCACACATCCAAAAGTAAATATTCTCCCACAAGCTACTGACATAAGGCAACTTTTCGACTATATGACATTTTGTTATAGTGTCAGTAGCACTTATTGCGCAGTGTCAAACATGTCGAAGTTCGTACCTGAAAAATCGTTTTTGCGGGGAGTGTTACTCCATTACTTCAACATGAAGAAAAGTTCCGCGGAAAGTCATCGTATTTTAGTGAATGTATACGGCGACATACTCTTGCTGAGCAAACTTGCGGAAAGTGGTTTGCGCGGTTTAAAAATGGAAATTTTGATTTGGAAGACATGGAACGTCCCGGACAGCCGAAAAATTTCGAAGATGAATATTTGGTGACGTTGCTCTATGAAGACCCGTACCAAACACTCCGGGAGTTGTCAACATCGCTTGTAGTCGATTTTTCGAAGATCGGAAAACACCTGAAAGCAATAGGAATGGTATAAAAACAGGGAACGTGGGTTCCACATGAGTTGAAGCCAAGGGACGTCGAACGGCGTTTATTCACCTGTGGGATTCCTCTCCAACGGCAGGCAAGGAAGGGATTTCTGCATCGAATCGTCACTGGTGACGAGAAGTGGGTACTCTACGATAATCCCAAACGCAGAAAATCGTGAGGCTTGCCCGGTCATGAATCGACATCGTCCCCCAGGTCGAATATTCATGGAAAGAAGATCTTACTGTGTATTAGGTGGGATCAGCTGGGAGTTATTTATTATGAGCTCCTTCAACCGGGTGAAACCATCACTGGAGACGTATACAGACGACAATTGATGCGTTTGAACAGAGCATTACCAAAAAAAAAACCGCAATATAATTCAATCTAAAGAAGAAGAATTTTTCCAACGCCGTATCCGAGCATTACCAGAAAGATGGCAAAAAGTAGTGGATAACGAAGGCCAATACTTTGAATAACGCTTCTGTAATGATACTGTCATAATGAACCACGAAACCTTGCAAAAAAACGGTACGAATTAATTACAACACCTGATACTATGATTTAAGTGTCGCTACTTACTCAAAAAACGTCACGAACTTACTTCGAATAGTAGTGCTTATTCGAATGAAGCGATTTGCTGACTGATATTGAGCTTGATGGTTACTGATCCTGATTGTTAATTTTTGTTAAACATTTTATTTAAAATATAGCCGAAAAAACTGCTGAGACAAATTCAGAAGTTTTTTTTTTTCAATTCAGGATCACAAGTTATTCAGGAATCATATTTTTAAAGTCTATATAGCTGAACTTTAATCAACATTAATAAAGAGTTTAAAAAAATCCTATAGCTTATGAATTAAATATTCAGCATGACATAGATTATGAAATAAACATTCAGCATCAAACTGTTTTAAGCTATTTGCGAATTGAATTGAGTGTAAAAACTTAACATCTGCGATATGCTGCTGAAGCGCAATAAAATCGAGCCAATTCTGGTCTGTAAAGTCGGTACTGTATTATATCGCAAAATGTATTTGTTAGCTTCTGTCTAGCTAGATGGTTACTGATTAATTTATTCATAGAAAAAATCCTACACAAAATTTGAAAGTTTCTTTAATAGAAATTACAGTGAATTTTTAAAATTTCAATTTAAAAGTTAAAAATTTATTTTTAAGGAAAAAGGGAGATGTAAAATATCAATTATGGTTGATATTTTACTGTAAAGCATCATTTTTTAAAGCGTTTAATTTTGGTCTTTAACATCTTTTTCTTAAAATTCTAAAAAGTAAATTTATTTAAATGCGTGATCCTGCCTACACAAAAGTACATGTACAACATAAAAAATTACATAAAAATTAAATGAAATATATTCGAACATACATGCGATAAATGAACTCATCAATAAATAAACCAAAAAGCAGTGAACACAGTGAGAAATGTGTAATGGGGAGCAATTTTTATTCGTCCTTTGGTACCAATAACATTCTACGCAACTACGATTTGTTTTGCATAATTTTCAAATTATTCATTCATAAAAATATGAGTACAAATTGTACTTTATTCAATTTTTTCTGTGTTGGCATATTTTTTTATGTATATTTTTTGGCATTATTTTTTCCAAATTTTGCGTAGAAAAAGAAAAAGTGCTCCCCAACCAACCAATGGAAGTCTAACCTTCAACTAAAACGGAGAACGCTTTTCGGCAATTAGTTTTTAATACTTTATGATTTCGGAGCTAAATTTGATTTCATTGCAGCGATGGAATATGTTTGTTTTTTTTTTTTTTTTGGTAGTGGATTGATAGTATTTTTATTATTTTAATAAATTATCTGCACTTACTTTAAAATGTAAGCAGAGTGAAAATTACATGTTTGCTTCTCATAGATTAAGAAGTGTATCCTACCAAAAATTTTCTTTGTATGAATTTTCTGCTCACTCTCTAAATTCTTTTTAAGTATTTCCATTGCTTCTAGTCATAATTTTTTCCTGTTTACATTTGCAGTACTAGAACTATTTTTCTTTTATTTTTTCTCAAAAGGATAATTCATATGTCGTCTACGTTCAAACACATATTTCTAGGCATTTTTGACATGTAAATTTAGGGGAGCAATTTTTATACATCCCCGGGGTGTTTTTAGACTTTGTTCTTTTTTATTATTTCCTTTCTGATTTTTATAGAAACCCATTGCAAAGGACGAAAAGAGACAAAGGAGTTGGTTAATAGTGTTTTTGGTATAGGCAACCATAATAAAATAGTACCAAATAAAATTTTCAAATGATTTATATGTCATATCGTTGGAAATTTTCAAAAAAAAGAAAAGAAAAAAACCCGGGAAGGGGCGGAAAGAGTTCTGGTTAAATGATGCAAGTAAGAGCAGGTGGAGAATTTATTTTATTTTATATTTTTATACTATTTTATATAGTGCGGCTCAGTATGTTCACATGTTAAGGGAGTGGTCCCGATGCATTCTCAGCCATTTCTTTCTTTTCAGAATTTAGAAACAGACTATTTTTAGTTATAATAGAATAAAAACATTAAATTCGCGTGTTTTAATTTAAAGTTGAAATAATTTCTTTGAGAATAAATTCCGCTTCAGGAATTTTAAAACAATATTTTTTCTGTTTATTTTCGAATTTTCAACAAATAACAAATTTTTTCTCTAATTTTTCATTTTTAACTTAAAAAACTCCGAATTTTCGTGTAATTTTGATTTAACAATATTATCAGCTAAGAAATGCAACAATTCCGATACTCGAATTGGAATTTTTTTTTCATCCCATTCACCAGTTAAAGAAAATAAAACAAGGCATCGAAAGCACTTGTGCACTTATTCCAGATCTCTTGTGGGGCGGTAGCGTAATCGAATTGCTGATTGCTGACCACTGTGGGTAGCCAAAAGCATCAAGAATCGCAAATGAAAATCAGCGTGAACTTTTGGATTTATAAATTACAATATCCTCTTGCCTGAAAACCATCCCCACACACAAATATTGTTGTTACTTGTGCAAAATAATAAAATAAAAAAAAAATTGTAACAAAAACATGGAAGCAGAAACTAAATTCAACAAAACTACTCGATATCGTGCTGCTCCAATTGACCAGCAATTTCGCTTAGAGATTTGTCGATGGTATTTGTTTGGGGAAAAAAATGGGGGCAAAAAAGAACGGATCGAAAAAGTTCATTTCTATTTGCTACCATCACGCGGCAATAAAGGCTGTTTTTGTTGCGGCTGCAGCTGTAATTTATGATCCTTGATGGTATTTTATACTGCTATTGGTGCAGTCCGCTATTGGTTAGTCGAATGATTGCTCTACTAAAGATTAGAAATTGCGTTCTAGTAAATTTCTGCACATAATAATTTGTTGCTTAGTAATCGCAATTGTTTCGACAGGAAGATGGGATTTTCTTCTCTAATATTTCCGGTTTAAAATTTTCTACCCATCTTACTGCCCGATGGTTTTTATCATTTATAAACCAAACTTGCCTATTTTAAGCTACTCGTATAAACTTACTACTTTTAAATAGAAATGAGGGAACAGAGTGAAATAGTTAGAGTACTTAGGCTGCGTTATAAATTTATCCATTTTTTGTTAAACTCAAAAAAAAGAACTCTCTATAAATTGGCGAACCATACACATTTGGTTCATAAATTAAATTATTATTTTCTATATTAAAAACAAAAAAAGGGAAGAATAACCATAACTGGAAAATTACATTATAAAAAAAAAACCAAAGATGTGTCTATAAATTCTGTGCATGCTACCCACCGCTCTTACTATACTATCCGCGTCCACATTGGGTAACATGCTATAAAATATCGACTTCTGCATGGTGGAAACTGTGGTTTCCACTATTGCCGAGTTCATATTATTCATACGTTTATATCGTGCCCTCTCATATTAACTATTATATATATTGGCTAGTAATATAATGATTACAATTACAGCTACTATCTACCATAGAGACTATTAAAGCTCGTAGTACTGTTAAATGGGTTCGACAATGTGTTATTGCAAAACGATTATTGTAAAACAGTATATTTATTACACGCTATTCGAAAACTAAATCGATTTCAAGCAGATTTCTTAATGGTTTCATATTGTTTAGTTGGGTGGTTTTTCCTTTTTCAGAGCGAAAAATGAAAAAATGGATGAAAAGCAACAAAACGAACCGCAAACGACCAAAGAGAAAAGGTCTCTCCCATGCATAGAATCAATATTCGGAATAATTTTTAATTTGTTAAATACTGTACAGATTGTATAAGAGGAAAAGCAAGAAAATGAATTTGTTTAAAGTGTCGGCAGATGGCGGTGAGACACCAAAAGTGCCAATAGAGGGCGGAACACTAGCTCGTCCGAATGCCATCTAGCGGCATTATTCGTTGACCTTATCAAGTCGTTACGATAACAATAATAATGTGGGGATAGTTTGTCCAGTGTTGTAATAACAGCAGTTACCATCAAAAGTGTGCAATATTTTTTTTTATCGTACTCAGCTTTAATCCTCTGAATCCTTGTTTCCTATCAGATTTTTTGTTTTTTTTTATTTTTTTTTTGCAATTAATTGTTAATAATTTTCATCGTTGAACAAATTTGCAGTATTTTCAAATAGTTTGGTTGGGTTTTTTTCAGTTTTTTTTTTAACGCAACCATGGCTGGTGACTTATCATTTGCAAAAACGTGTGTAAAAAAAGAGTTGCATATGCACAAATCTGCTGGTCTGGATAAACATTTTGAAAACACTCAAAACACTTGCTACATTGCATAGTGTATAAAATAGCAACAACACAAAAAATTGAAAACATTGTATTTATTTATAAAATTTATTCTATCGGCAAAAACTTGTTCATCTCTTCTTTTTTCTGGGTTGAATATGGAGATTTGGCATATGGTTTAATTTGTACACTATGTAAGCCCATCATTGAAACTTGTGTATCAGTTTAATAAATCGAAAAGCTATAATATTAAAAAGCGTCGGAAATTTTCATTTAATCGCCGTATGGTTGTTGTTGGGGCGAGGGTGTCAAAAAATATTTGTTATTTAAGAGTATTAACTGTAATTAAATCGGCTTCACAACTAATTTGTTCACAATTTTTTTTGAAATAGTTTCAATTATTTTAGTTTATAAAAGAAAAACAAATATTTAAAAATAATTCCGTAACGACTAGATTGCTTTAAAAATTAACGGTTGTTTAGAATTATTTTAAAAATTTCAATTTTTAATATTTATTAAAGGCTTTTGAAAATATTGTTTTTCGACTATTTTTTGATAGAAGCGAACTTTAAACGTGCTGATCCTTTATAAGGAAAATATTTTTTAATATTCCTGGGCGGATAATAGATTCGAAAAAAAAAAAACATTAATATGAAATTTCAGAAATGATCGTGTATGTGTTCAAAATATCGATTCGAAAATAGGAATTTTTTTTGTGCAAATTACGCCATCTACAATTTGTAATAGGATCTCGTCGTGAAACTGCGCCATCTAGTATTGGTTGGTATCATTGAATCATTCAAATACGAACTCTAAAAAATAATTAACAATCTTTGGTAATTGGTTAAATTTTTTAACTCGTTAAATTAATTCCTAGAAGTGTAGATGATTTTTTCTAAATATTCTTACTTCACAACTAAAAGTCTATTATTATGACTTTCCAAATTAAACTTCATTCCGAAAAATACATTTCAGTTTATTTCGCATTTACTATCGGGTGTTTTTGTTAATTAACGACATTTTTCGATTCCTAAACCCTTGTCGGAAAATACTCACTTTCATAAAGAGCCGCATCTAAGAAGAGCAGCTATGATCATTAAAAATAATAGTTAATATATTGTAATAATTACCTGCATATAAAAAAAAATATCCTTCGATGTTTCACAATCATATGTGATGTTTTCCATACAGTTTATTTGACTGTACAAATAAAATGTGCGGTTCACTTGGAAGTAAGAAAAACAAATTTCGCAACAACAAAAAAACACTTTTTCTAGGTTAAGTATATATGCAAATAACAAAATAGTTAATGGCTCATTGAAAGGATTATTGAAAAACTCAAAAGCTTTTTTTATAGATTTACATAGATTTTGGTTTTTGATCAATTTTGTTCAGGTTTGGTTTACTTGATTTTTTTTTACTTTTAACAAGGATAACATAGGCACTACTAACAGTTTTTATTTTATTTCAAAAATATTTTTGTTAGTATTTATAGAATTTTTTTTCTACTTTCAATAAATAAAGAACAAATAAAAATAGTCCTTATCGTGGAATTATTGTAAATAGAAGAATATACAATATTATTTTCAATTGTGCAGAAATCAATGCTTTTGAATACTTATTCAGATATGAAAAATAAAAGCTGAATAGTTGATTTCTCCGATTACAATTGTTTTTGCAATAATTTCCAAATAAGAGTGTCCAAAAATTATTATAAAACACAATATTTAAAAAAAAAATAATGTATTGTATTTAAGAGGAAAAAGTTTTTATTTATAGGATGGTATTTGGGTTGAGTATAAATAATAATGAGTTTCTGACTAGAATTGTTTTAAAGAGACTAATTTGGGAAAATTTAAAATTATAGTAAAAAATGGCATTAAAAGAAATTAAGCTTAAATTTTAAAAAAAATTGTCGCTATGAGTCTTCCCCCCAAAAATATTAAGCCCTCGGAAATTCTGCGCCTTTCCAATAAAAAAGCTCCTGGTTATGATCTAATAACAGCTCCTATTTTGTAGCAAATTTGCCGAAAAGCTTCAAAACATTTTCAATAGCATCCTATGCACAACCTATTTTCCCTTACTCTAGAAATTTTCTGTCATTGAAATGATTCCTTGGCAAAATTTTTGAAAAACTCCTATTAAAACGATTCTACCCAGTTCTAGTTAATAAAAAAATTTTTCCTGATCACCAATTTGCCTTCCGATCTGAACACTTCACTATCCAGAAATGTCATCGCATTGTTGATCACGTTGCATCCTCTTTTAAGAGAAAAAATATTGCCCAGGAGTATTTTTAGATTCTTTGGAAACTCAAGAGCCTTCTTCCTTCAACATACTACCTTATCATATCTCTTTCAATGTCATTTCCAAGTTGTAATTTACTCAGAATCCTCTGACAAATATCCTATTCTAGCCGGAGTCCCACAAGGTAGTATTCTTGGTCCCATCTTATATAATATTTATACCCATGACATCCCATCTGATCCTAATACTATCATTGTTACTTATGCAGATGATATGGCCATACTTGCTACCCATACAAATCCTGATGCAGCTTCCAACAATTTACAATTCTGGTTTAATTAATGGAGAGTGAGGGTATAGGAACAGAAAAGTGCCCACATTACTTTCACTCTTTATCAAGGAAAACTTACCCATTTATACCTCAAAAGTAACATGATTCCACAATGTGATAAAGTACGTTATTTAGGACTTTATCTGGACAAGATATTAACATGGAACCCTTGTACTAGACTAAAAAAAACTTGAAGTCACTAGACGTTACCTACAACTTCTTACAGTACTGGATACTACGAGGGTCGTTCAATAAGTCCTTAAAAAAAAATGGGAATAAACTGTTTTTTAAAAAAAAAAATTTATTTTTCAACATAATCTCCTTTTAGCTCTATACACTTTTCCAACCGTTCTTCCAAAATTTTTATCCCGTCCAAAAAATAGGATTTCGGAAGTTCTGCAAAATACTCATCCGTTTGAGCAATGACGTCCTCGTTGGAAGTGACCCGTCGTCCGCCAAGCCATTTCTTCAGATTAAGGAAAAGAAAATAGTCACTCGGGGCCAAATCTGGTGAATAAGCGGGATGCTGCAACAATTCCATTCTCAATTCCACAATTTTGGCCATGGAAACAGCGCAGGTGTGCACACTCGCATTGTCCTGATGCAAGAGGATTTTTTTCTTCTTCAGATGGGGGCGTTTCTCTTTGATTTCCTCGCTCAACCGTTGCAATAACGACGCGTAATACGCTCCTGTTATTGTTTTTCCTTTTTTCAAGTAGTCGATAAAAATGATGTCCTGCGAATCCCAAAAGACCGTGGCCATCACCTTGCCGGCCGATGGCACAGTTTTTGACTTCTTCGGAGCCCGTTCACCCTTGAAAATCCACTGTGATGACTGTTTCTTCGTTTCTGTGACATATCGACGAAGGAATTCGGCAGGATTGCGATGAAAGAGTGCCAACATAGCCTCAGAGTCCACTACACGATTCTCCTCTGAGAGCAAACGTGGCACCCATCTTGCCGAAATTTTTTTCACAGACAATTTTTCATGCAAAATTGAAGCGACTGTACCTTGTGATATGCCCGTGGCCTCAACTAATTCGTGCACTTTAATTCGCCGATCGTTCAAAATCAGATCGTGGATTTTGTCGATGATTTCAGGAGTAGACACCTCAACTGGGCGTCCTGAACGATGTTCATCTTTTGTTGATGAACGGCCACGTTTAAATTCATTCACCCAATTGTAAACCATCGCAAACACAGGTACAGATGTGCCATGAACAGCATCCAACTCGGCTTTGATATCTTTCGGGCTTAAGCCTTTTAAATGGAGATGTTTGATGACAGCCCTAAGCTCGCTTTTTTCCATTGTTATGCACAAATAAATGTCGTTAACTTTAATCGACGATAGAAATTGACCTACGCTATGGATCAAGCTGAAATTTTGACAGCTTTCCTGTCGATAATGCTACTTACAAAAACCGACACTACGAGCGCAATTTCTCGGATTTTCTAAGGACTTTTTGAAGGACCCTCGTAACAATCAATAGTAAGCTTCTAACCTACAATACAATTTTCTGCTATCAAAAATTGCACTTCTGTTTATCCTATCATCATAATCCACTTGTGAGAGAATTGTCGTGTACTGTCCTCTCCGGAAAAACTCATCAGAGACTTAAGAGACAACGGCCTAGAGATTTTCTAGAGGAATCTAACTTTCATTAGTTGGAGAAACGCCGATGGGTGTTTACTCCCACTTACAATACAATTGTAGTTGCAGATAAAAAAAAAATTTAAATTGTGAATTACTTTGCTAAAACTATATTAAGAATAAATATTTTTTTTTAGAAATTTCTTTGAAAAGCTCTTCCCATCGAAATATTCTACTTATCATCAAAGAAAGAGATCTTAATCCAAGTCATCAGTTTCTCTGACTATAGACCAAGTGCGTCAAATCACTAATAAAGTGAAAAGGCACTAGAACAGGAAAAAGTGTGAAAATGTTACGCTAGCATTTAACTAACTGCCCAGAGAGCTCGCTAAATAATTTGTTTGTGTTGCTCACTTCTTATATTTCAGAAAGACAGTTTAGATGAAGTTATGACAGTGAATGTTTTGATCTAGAAAAGAAATAATAGCAGTGGTACCTCAAGTTACCTCAAGGGAGAATGCCCCACAAAATTATAACTGCAATAACTGAAGTCAATACCTGAACAAAGCTATGGCGCATTAAGCTAAATAAAGTAAAATCATCGCATGTTATTTGAACTTAATATTAATGAACTTCAGTGGTAGGAGCATGTGAAGAAGAAAAAAGAATACCTAATAACAAATATAGAAAATTATATTCGCAACTGGGAAGGATCTCTAACCTCTAAATGATGAATAAAATATTAATTTTAATTTACAAAAAAAAAATACTTAAGATTGTTTGGATGTACGGTATCCAGGTTTCGGGTTATATAAGCAAATCCGACATGAAGATAAGACAAAAATTACAAAACAAAGTTATACGTGGTATAGTAAACGCTTTATGGTATATAAGAAATAAAGATCTCTAAAGTGATTTGCAAATTAATTCGTTTATGCGATGAAATCAGAAAGAAATAAGCTTACATTCACATGAAAACGTTGAGATGAAAACGGTTATTGATGTGATCAACAACGGACGTCGTCTTAAAAGGACCAAATCTCACGATTTCGTCCTAAATATGTGCTGATGCAATTAAATGAAAAAAGAAAGGTTAGAATCCCACATTATGAAGAGGAGTCATTTTAATGTCTTTATTCAAAAGAGGGAATTTCTATTATATGAAAACTCTCGAATGTATTTCAAAAATTGTATCCTTATTTATTAATATTTATTTTCGCCATTTTTTTAACATTTTGAGGTTTGAAATTTCTTTCAAAGTCAATTTTAGAATCTAGAAAATATCCAAGATCGTGCAATAGAGAAACGCCATTTTTACCTCGTGTTTTTTTCCCACTTTAAATCGCCATTTTGTTTCTGGATTTACACCTGACGCAAAGCCAACTTGTTCGTAACTGAAACGACCTTTTTAACTGCATTTTGACTTAAGAATTTAAAAAAAATGAACAGTACTTTTGAATGATTTTCTACTAGAGTACTCTGTTATTACAGGACGAAAAGGATGTACCAGAAGTCTTTTTTTCAGCATGGATGTACTGAAAGTCAAGAGTCCATACAAGCTACTTTATAATATATGTTCTTATAAAGGAGAGCAGCGTCTTTTTTTTAAATTTTTAATTATAATCACATACTTGTATAATATAGTCAGAAATATTATTTTTATTATTGTATAATTTAAGAACAATAAATTTTTCTATTTCTTCAAGGCTGGTCACCATTTTTTTATTGAAATTTTCGAATTTTGATTTTTAAACAAATTTTAAGTTCTTCTTCTACTACATTAGGAATGATCTTATTATGCCAAAAAAAAACATAAAATAAAATAAGGGATCGAATTCTGTATATTTACAATTCAAATATAATATATTAAATACAATTAAAAACTCATTTATTTCGGAAATAATAAATTTTAATAGCAATAAATCTAAAATTATTTTGTCAAATAAAGATGTTTTTTTGTTGTTGATTTTTTTAAATCCGTTTTCAGCCGACTAAAAGATCTATTTTAATATTATATAAGAAAATGACGTAGATAAGAAGATGGTGTAAAGAAGGAGGAGGAGTAAACAGTGTAGCTTAAATGAAAATCATCAATGACACAAGAAAAGGACTAAAAGAAATTCTTGTATTTACTTGAGAACGAATACGTTTCTAGTTTATTCTTTGTGATTATTCATACATACGACTTTATCTTCTTTAATGTATATCGTTTCAGCGTATATATCCTTTAGAG
Organism: Atherix ibis; assembly: GCA_958298945.1. Classification (NCBI taxonomy): domain Eukaryota; kingdom Metazoa; phylum Arthropoda; class Insecta; order Diptera; family Athericidae; genus Atherix; species Atherix ibis. Next base: position 51,599,783 of record OY282609.1, read on the forward strand.
ACGGGTAAGGATAAATTCTTACTGAATAAGTAACGTTCAAGCAGGGCGGTGATGGAATATGTTCTCGCTTGAATTGCCGGCAGGAATGAAAAAAAAAACTTCGTACAAATTCAAATCAATCTTTTACTTATCCATCTAGCCGGCATTCAAACCATTTTCTTCGTTTATTTTCTATACTATTGCAAGATAGGAAAAGGTTTTGTGGTGAGTAATAGTACTAGGACCTCATTTTTATTCTTTCCTATTTTTTTATTCATTCGAATGATTTTATAAGCTTATACTCATGAACTGTAAGGGTACTCACCTGCACATCTACAATCGAGCTGTGTACGCACTTACCAGTAAAGATGGCAGCACCAATCAGTACATCTCGTATGTGTTCGTTAAAGTTAAATGTGCAGATTTTTCTTGTGTGATGAACCAGAAAGAGTTGGAAAAATTCTTAAGCTTGAATAATATTCTACATTTGTGAACATTTTATTTTACATTTTCCATTTGCTGTTATCATTCAGTAGTATTGTGTATAGGTCACAAAAAATAGAATGGCGGATTAGAGTAGGTGTGGGCGCTGGTAAATGTGCGGTAACAAGAATTCATAGTCAGCGGTATTACCATTTATATACAGATATTTTAGTTTAATATATTATAAGTATTCAGGATTGTATAAAGGTAAGTATATACACATGAACATAAATAAATGAAGTGTACACGATAAGATTTGTAGGAGTTATTATTGTATAGAGAAATTTAAGATATTCCAACTGTTATGAATTTTTCTCCTCTGTTCTTAATATTTGTCTTCCTTTCTAAATTTGCTTTCGTTTTTTTCTTCTTCCAAGTATGTGATAAAAATAGACCAAGTATTTAATAAAAATAGATTGAAGTGTTGAATAAAATAGAAGGCAAGGATATTAGAGAAATTTAAATAGTGCAAAGAGGTGAGTGGAACAGGGGGAGAGAGGTAAATTCTTACTATTGAGAATATAGTAAGAAAAAAATGATAGGAGAAAAAGGCAATGAATTCTTTTTTGAAAAGCATACCTATGTGGAATATATGACTTACATGAGTATTTCCGTAAGAATGACAACATAAAAGAAATCACGGTATAAATTTTCATGTCACTCTTCTGTCTGCATATACACGTAAACGTTAACGAATAAATTTAATTCGAATGGAATGTGACATCGGATGAAACAGTAACGAGAGCCACAATTAGGAGTTGAGGGAGGTATTCTAGGATACAGTGGAAACCGTAGGATCCGTGAACGTTCATGAATTCTTTTTTTTTTTTTTAACTATAAAAACATAGTATATGTTTGTATAAACGTATATGCACAAAAGCTAGATGGTAGTCATAAATGACTTCTACCTTGCATCGTTAATATTATTATCGCTAATTTTATTATATTTTTGGGAATTTTCTAAATATTTCTATTCCTTTCCAACCAATTTCTATGAACAAAATTATCCTTAATATTTCTTTTAAACAAATTCTGAAATAAAAAAAAATTATATATATTCATGCTCACATCAATGAATTGAAGAAAATAATATACACACACACATAAAGAAATAACCTGAAATAATTCACCTTCGTACACCTTTCGACATTTTTCTCTCTCATTTTTTACATTGTACCAAATTGAGTACATCTAAACGAATATGCTGAATAGGAAAAACCCACTTTATACCAAAAAAATTTCCTTTTTCTTTGTATTCAGGATACAAAGTCATTTCCTTTTTGTCTTTTTTTTTTTTTACCAAAATACAAATTTTTTCACGTTGTCATTCTATCCTCTCAAATAAAAGTATAAAAAAAAACATATGAAAAAAGGAAAATATTTACACACACACAAATAAGAATAACGAGAAATTGTTGATTCGTAAAGACGATATCATCTGTGATTTCTGATTGCGAAGAGATTGTTTGAAGATTTATTCGAGAATAAAATTCCTTTATTTCAACATTTTCCATATGCAGGACTATTTTTTGACATATCTCTTAATGATATGACATAGTTTTTTGTCTCTGATTTTATTATCACACCTTGCTACATTGTCATTCTTTATTACGCTTTTGAGGTAAGCTTTCAGAACAAAAGCAAAAAGAAAATAAACAAACAAAAAAGTTGTGATATAATAAAATAAAGTTAAAAAGAAATAAGCAAATAAAAATATACTAATAAAAGTGATACCGTTTGTAATATGGTATATCTACGTGTATGTATAAAAACACAAAAATGTGATCATAAAAAAAGGGTAGAAAGTATCGGAAATAAAGACAATACCTCAAAATATCCTATAATAACAAAAAGGATATAATTTGTTTATGGTGTGTAGTGATACTTATTCTCGTATTTCGGATGGAATTTTATTATATAAACTCTTCCTCCTTCAAATGATAACAATCACTTTTATTATACATCAACTTATTACCACCCTTCAACCTATTTAGTTGACTGTTTTTTTTTTCTTATCGGTTCAAAAAGGGACTATTATTAATATTTGTTTATGTTCTAAAAATTTGTTTTAATTTACAAAAAAACATATCACTTTTTTTCGTACTTTTCTTTTAGTTTAAATTATAGTTTTTTTAAACTTTTTTTCTAATAAAGAGAAAAGGGTTAAAATCGATTCTGACCAGAACAAGATTTATACATTCACTAAACGTTGTAATTTTTGACAGGTTTTTGGCATTTTAAGATTGTTTGTTTAATATTTTCAAAACAAACGATTTTTCTAAAAAAAAAAAACAATACAAGAAAACTTACTTTTTTACGGGGTTGGGGGACGGGGGAGGTGATCTATTGTATTTGGCTGTACAATATTTGAAAGTCTTTTCCAAAAGCAAAAAAATTTGATGTTACGAGGGTCGTTCAATAAGTCCTTCGAAAAAGATGGAAAAAAACTGTTTTTAAAAAAAAAAAATTTTTATTTTTCAAGATAATTTCCTTTTAGCTTTATACACTTGTCCAACCGTTTTTCCAAAATTTTTATCCCGATCAAAAAATAGGATTTCGGAAGTTCTGCAAAATACTCATCCGTTTGAGCAATGACGTCCTCGTTGGAAGTGAACCGTCGTCCGCCAAGCCATTTCTTCAGATTAAGGAAAAGAAAATAGTCACTCGGGGCCAAATCTAGTGAATAAGCGTGATGCTGCAACAATTCCATTCTCAATTCCACAATTTTGGCCATGGAAATACCGCAGGTGTGCACACGCGCATTGTCCTGATGCAAGAGGATTTTTTTCTTCTTCAGATGGGGTCGTTTCTCTTTGATTTCCTCGCAAAACCGTTGCAATAACGACGTGTAATACGCTCCTGTTATTGTTTTTCCTTTTTCCAAGTAGTCGATAAAAATGATGCCCTGCGAATCCCAAAAGACCGTGGCCATCACCTTGCCGGCCGATGGCACAGTTTTTGCCTTCTTCGGAGCCCGTTCACCCTTGAAAATCCACTGTGATGACTGTCTCTTCGTTTCTGGAGTGTATTAGTGTATCCAGGTTTCGTCCACAGTGACATATCGACGAAGGAATTCGGCAGGATTGCGATGAAAGAGTGCCAACATAGCCTCAGAGTCCACTGCACGATTGCGGTTATTCTCCTCTGAGAGCAAACGCGGCACCCATCTTGCCAAAATTGAAGCGACTATACCTTGTGATATGCCCGTGGCCTCAACTAATTCGCGCACTTTAATTCGCCGATCGTTCAAAATCAGATCGTGGATTTTGTCGATGATTTCAGGAGTAGACACCTCAACTGGGCGTCCTGAACGATTTTCATCTTTTGTGGATGAACGGCCACGTTTAAATTCATTCACCCAATTGTAAACCGTCGCAAACACAGGTGCAGATGTGCCATGAACTGCATTCAACTCGGCTTTGATTTCTTTCGGGCTTAAGCCTTTCAAATGAAGATGTTTGATGACATCCCTAAACTCGCTTTTTTCCATTGTAATGCACAAATAAATGTCGTTAACTTTAATCGACGATAGAAATTGACCTACACTATGGATCGAGCTGAAATTTTGACAGTCTTTACCGACACTACGAGCGCAATTTTTTGGATTTTCTAAGGACTTATTGAACGAACCTCGTACCTTAGCTCAAAATCGATTGTTTATATTTTTTTCGTTCACTTTAGAAGTTTTCCATCATGAAAATTATTCCAAAACCCAACAAACCTAAAAACTTGCGTACCTCATATAGACCTATAAGCCTCCTTTTGATTTTATTAAAAGTCCTTGAAAAATAAATCCTTAAATATTTTTGTCCTATTTTTGAAATTGAGGATGTGATTCCTCATTATCAGTTTGGATTTAGAGCTGAGCATTCCACTATCCATCACGTAGTCGATTGAATAGTGTGCTCGCTAGAACGAAAGGAATACGTGTACAGCATACTGGATTATTTTGAAAGTTGTAGCGAGTCCTACCCTCTGGTTATTTTCGCCGGTTTCCCTCAGGGAAGTTTTCTAGGCCCAATTCTCTACAATATTGAAATTCATGATATTCCTTGTCATACTGATATTCTTGCCGTAACATACACATATGCTGACGATACAGCTTTCCTTACACATAACAAGGATTCTTCCATAGCCATAAATATCCTTACAGAACCACCATCCACCCCTTAGAAACCTAGTTCAAAAGTTGGTAAGGGGGGAGGGGGGGTTGGTAAATGAGTAAAAATCTGCTCATGTTACTTTCACACTCTGCCGAGAACAGATTCTTGATACAAGCAATTACTACGACTACTGAAATATTTAAGTTGATTTTATATAATTTTATTCGGATCGGTTCAAAACTGCAAAAAAAAAGTCCACTATTACTATACAATACACGTACGATACTGAAACCCATATGGACATACGGCCTCGAACTTTGCGGTTCGAACCAGCATTCCAATCCCCATTGACAGTCCTGAATGCTTCGAAAAATTGTCATTGCTCCCTTTTATATGCAAAAAAAAAAATCCATTCCCGTCTATCCTACCATCCTAATCCTATAAAAAGCGAGCTGTTCACCCACACTCTTCTATTATATACCCATCGTATGAAGGAGAGATTTTTTTTCAATTACAAAAAATATTATCCAGCTCTTGAGGTAATATCGATAGGTCTTCTCCTTTACATATGGTATCTTCATGTCCTTGTATTATATTTATTTTTTTTAAAAATACTCCTATCAGTAGGAATAACTGATTTTGAAATTTTTAAATTTTACTGACTTTCTCTATTCTATTCAAATAATGATAATCTCATGTTGAAGAAGATATTTCTCTATTTTTCATTCTCAATTTTTTTGTTTTTGTTGGATATTTTTTTTTTTACTTTTAAAGGACTTTCTCCATAATACAGTCGAGTGCATTTTGAAAACATTCAAGAATTCTAAATATTAGCATAAGTTGAATGGTGTGTGTCCTCTAGCTTTGAGATGATGGGCAATAGCACAGAAAAGTGGTTTTTGGCGTGATGGTGATTTTGAAGTGCTCCCCTTATTTGCAAAAATCATTCTATGCTTAAGAGTCTATAAACTAATGCTAGAATGCTTTTTGCAATTGTCGTTTATTCAATGGAAATAAGATTCTTCAAATGTACGAGTATACATACATCTGAAAGAAATCCATTGTAGAGGGGGAAGAGGGGGCTTTTCTTGTTAGACGAATGGCAATCCGAGAGGTAGCATCATAAACGTTGATACCTGTACTCAAGCACTAGATCAGATCATCGGCTAATGTATGTGCATATGAGTTTGAGTTTTTATGTGCGTGGGTGTATGCATATTAGATGCTTTGGCATGAATGCAAAAGTTAAACTGTCAATACTTGACTTAATACTTAAATAGATTCAATTGCTTCGGTCTGACCCTTATTTTCAGTGAGTGGTAAATAGAAAAAGTTTTATTTGTCTAAACAGTCATTAGGCAATGATTAGAAAGTTCCAAATGAAATCTACTCCATTATACAGGGGTATGTATATTTTTGTATACATGATCTAAAAGCTCAATAGCACCACCTTCAAATGTCAATGCATTTTTAGTTTGAAGTGCGTTACGTCGTCATACACTCAAGGATAATATTATGATTGCGTGATTTTTTCTTCTTCTTTCTTTTTTTTTTTGATTGGAGATTGATTAATTTAGAATATATTAAATATTTAAATTTATTAATTTTTGTGTATTATGGAAAATGAAGAAAACAATCGAAGATATTCGGGACGATTTTTAAAAGCACATGAGGAAACAGAGAGAATTTCCTTTTACGTAATTTAAAAGCAGAGAAAAAATTTTCTCCGAAAATTAAAAACTTAAAAAATTAAGTAAAAATTATACAACATCAAATTGTAGGGGAGGATAACATCCCTCTCTGCTTATCTGAAGAGAAAAATAATTTTATATTATAAACTGTAGGCAGCATTTTTAGCATCAGACACTTGAGACAAAAATTGTGACGTTAGAAACTATCTTTACACACTTTTGGTATTAAAAAGAGTATGAGAAGCTCCCCCTTTCTAGATAATTTCTAATTTTTTTTAACATAAAAATATTTATTCTATAAAAATTTGCTTCAATGTTTTTTTTTTCAAATATTCCAAATTTGCAAAGGATACTTTTAAATTAATAAAAAAAAAAGTTCTTTATAAGCGACAGAAAACTTTTTTTTATCCTTTTTTATTTAAAAGAACATTATTTTTAGGGCCATTAAAAAAATGTCGAAAAAAATTACTGATTTTATATTATGAAAATGGCAGATATATTATCGATCATATAATATTATACATAATTTTCGTAGATATAAGAGAAAAAAGAAAAAAAGTTTCTTTACTCTTACCTGTGTAACATTTACCGTTTTGGTATAGCAATATTAGAACCTATCCGAATAATATTATATAAAAGCACCTTAAATATTTTATAAGCACTTTAAGAAAGAGAATATCTATTGAGGAATTTTTATTTTATTTTTTATTATTATTAAGATTATTTTATTTTTTGTTTTAGTTTGAATTTTTGGTTCTTTCTATCTTTTAATGCCCAGAGGCGAGAATACCTTGTTGCTGATAACACATTAAATTTTTTGGCCATTTGCAACAGTATCAACAAAGTTTAAAATTTACGACTTTCATCGCAGTATCCCAGTTACGACGAGTATATAATAAGATTTTACTATTAAACGCCAAGGATACGAGAGAGGATATTGTAGAATATTGTGGATAAATTGTAAATCCTTATTACTCCAGCGTATGTTTATTCTAAACGGATTTAGAGGGTTTTCTCTTTTATTATTGCATACGTTTTTTTTTTTCTTCAAGGCTCTGTTTGATATTTTTTCTACGGGTCATTTATATGGGCTGCTCTTTTTTTATTTATTTGCTTTCACATAAAATTTTATTGTTAACGGTATTTAAAGAGAAAATACCTTTAAAATTTCGCCATATTTTTGTTTGATTAGAAAAAAAACTATTAGCAGCTAAAATATTTTCTTTAAAAGTTATTTGCTCTCAACAAAAAAAAATTAATTTGGTTAGTATTATAATTTTATATGCATTATGATCACTTTTTTCTTATAAAAGGAAATATAAAAAAAATTCTACAAATAAATCCGGACACTTTTTTTAGTTTTTGATAGAATCATTTTTTTTAAAAATTGGATTTAACTAACAAAATTTGTAATTTTTTGTTTTCTAATTCTTTAAAATAAATTATATTGTTCGTATTGTTTTTTGGTTATTTGCAGATTTTTATATGTGAACAGCTATAATAGCGCAATCAACTGTTGGAGTACTACAATTTCAACATGCCTAGACTTCCTGATATAGAATACGGTCTTCTTAGAATACGGTCAGACTTTAAGAAGTGTATAATGCGTATCTGCATGTCGTCGGAGCGATGAACTGCTTCTTTTTCTACCAAAGGGTAAGAAACCGCCTGACGATCCATCATCCTACCGTGCAATTTGTTTATTGGAAACGATCAGTGAAGTATAATTTACAATAGCCTGGGAGATGATAAACGAATCAAGAAACGAATCAAGAAAGGCTAGACCATGAGTGATGTCACCTACACAAGTCGTTGATATAGGCCGTTAAGCCTTTATCAGAGATGCTAAAAAATGATGCGTCAATACTGAAATAAAAATGAAAAGATACATCAGCGGGGGGTTTTGCAGGACTAGAATTTCATGTATGACACGCTGCCCAAACTCTTGATAACAAAAGGTTTAACTTTGGTTCATTTTGTGAATGATATTTAGGCGATTACTGTTTTCAAGAGGAAATTACTAAAACCGCAAATGACGCCAGGGGTTGGCTATTTTTAGTGGGCCTGGAATATGCTGCTCGAAAAAATAGAGCAGTACTGACAACATGAGTTTAGAGAGTTGAAATTTGGCAAACATTTGAAATTTTCTCCTGAAAATGATATTGGGTTGTAAATGCCTTAGCAAGGATCATATCTAATAATGAAGGGTATTGTTAGGTATGATCCTTGCTAAGGACTTCTTTGCTATTTTACGCATACCCTATCCGGGCAGGAGTTATGGGAATCGAATCGTACAAGCGTCGGATGATAACAGTGTATCGTAGAAGCGCAGTCCGAGCCTCGAGAGCATTATATAATACTTCTTATGATGCTGTCTATGTAAAATACGAAAAGAAAAGGACCACAAGCTACCATGAAACGTATCGTCAACAAGAAGAACGGAAATGGAAAGTGGTGAAGACAGACGTACCACCTCATCGCTGATATAGCCACGTGGAACGGAAGAGGTCATGGAATAGTGGACTCAAGTTGTGATGAAGAATCCCACAATTAAGGAGGCAGATCATGTCTTTTTCCTCTGCCTGTGTTTTGCCGAACAAAGAAAGGAAGTGCAAATAATCATTGTTTAACTGCTGTTCCAGAAGAGCATCATTACAAAAATGTTAGAGTGCGCTAACTGAATACGTAGCTCGAGCAATCCAGATGCTCCGTCATGACGAAAGAATGAAAAAGGGTCAGTGCACGAACTAGATAGGATAATAAGCTTAAAACCAGTCTGCTCCCTGTGCCTGGCGTTGGCCCCTTTTGAGATTCATTCTTATTTATATTTTGAAAAGTGACATTCCGTACTAAACAAAATTCTTTTACAGTTTTTGATTGTGGATTCAGTTGTGACTTATAGGGTCTAAAAGATGGAAGTTAACAAAGACAAAATTAACAAAAAATAATTTTACAATTTTTTTTAACAAAGGCGGCTGAAATTGTGAATGGTGTTTATGGTCCCGATACTGTCACGGGTAGATCGGCATGTATTTTCGATGTCTAAGATAAGCACGTCTTCCAAAATGTTGATAAAATCATGCAAATGATCGAAGTATAACGGCATGGTAGCAGTCCTAGCATTGCCCAGGAGCTAAGGATCTGCATAAACCTGGATTCAAAAAGAAGCTCAATTTTAGGGTACCATGCGAATTGACGCAAAAAAATGATGGATTATTATTGAGCCAAACAGAATGGTGACTGGGGATGAGAAATAGGTCACATACGACAATATTGTGCGAAAACGATCGTGGTCAAAGTGCGGTGCAGCGGCTCAGACGGTGGCAAAATCAGGGTTAATGGCCATGGAAGCTAGCGATTGCCTAGAAGCGGCCGAAATTGGCCAACAAGAGAGGTGTTGTGTTCCAACAGGGCAATGCCAGGCCCTATAGTGACTCGCCAGAAATAGGGGAGCTTTTCTGGGAAGTTCCTGTTGTATCCACCTTATAGTCCCGATTTGGCATCAAGCGATTATCATCTTTTTTTATCATTGCAAAACTTCCTTAGTGATAAGAAATTGTCATCAAGAGAAGATTGTGAAAATCACTTAGTTGAGTTTTTCGCCAATAGGGACCAGCGCTTCTATGCGAGAGGCATTATGAAGTTACCTTTAAAATGACAACAAATTATAAAATAAAACGTTGCATATTTGACCCAAATCGGATAATCCAAATCATGTTCAATAAAGTGTAAAAAATATTTTTAAAAAAAGAAGATACTTTTTTGTACAATTTTTTTTCAGCTCTGAAAATTATTTTTTGCGGAAAATATTAGTGCTCAATTATAAATACTTAAAACAGTTTTGATTGGTGGAAGATAGTTTATAAAAAGGAAAAAAATACTTTGTGGTTTTTCAAGAAGGAAGAAACTCTCTCAAATAGGGACGCATATTTCCAATTTTTTGATGGCTCATACTTGAAAGAAGTTGTTTAATGGTTTCTTAATTTTTTTTAGAAATCAGTAAATTTCATAGTTTCATTACGGATTTTTTGAAAAAATACAGGGTTCTGCTCCTGTTTTCAGTATTTTTTTTACAATTTAATCAAAAAGTAAAAAAAAAAATTAGAGAAAAATGTACGAAATTAATTAGATACAATTCGTTTTTCTTTTGATGTTAATAATTTCAACAAAAATATACACATTACCATAAATTTATAATAAAATTCCATTAAAATAGGTGACCTTGTTGTATGTGCATTCAATTATTACAATCAATCTATTTGTTATGCAGTTTACTAACTCGTTTTTTTTTAAATTTTCAATTGCATTATAATTGGAATGCTGAATAAACAACTTCACAGCAATTTTGTAATCGAGAACAAAAGCTGAAATTCATTTTAGCATAATTTACGCAACAATAAGTTTGATTACATTTGGTATGGCTTAGTGAGGAATGGTGTGGTGTGGTGTGGTGTGGTGTGGTGTGGTATGGTGAGGTGTATTAAGGTAACGGACAGTACGGATTCCCTATGGCCTAGTGCACGTTTCCATATACTTAGTGCCCATGCGAATGATGTTCTTTATTACATTTCGCAGTCGACTTTTTACTATTCCGAGTAACTTTTCTTATATAACATTGCATTTTCGCAACTATGTATAAATACGCTTTTTACATTTTGTTTATTTACTTATACTTCATGGCCAATAGTATTACACCGTTGTTAGATGGCAATAGCAAATTGTATGCATACAAATTTTCTGATTTTCATTTTATTCCGAAAACTCTCTTAGTTGAAGGGGACTGAAGATTTATTCATTTAGATCTTAGGTAATTTTTCTTTGATTTATTTCGATTCGATTTGGGTTATTTGTCACCTCTTAACAAAATGGTAATATATTTTTGTAAAATAATGTCTAAATTAGGTTGTTTTTATTTCTAGTTGTTTCTAAAATCGAAGCTTGAGTCGATTATTCCTTCAGTTTAAAAATAACTATCTGCAAAAAGAAATCATATTTTCAGAATTAAGATATTAAAAAAATTTGTCCATTAATCGGAATGTTTCTACCACTGCAAATGAACATACTTTTAATCATAAGAAAACCAACGATTTTTCTATCAAATATTTTGGGATTATTTCTGTTGAAGAAGTCATTGTATCCCATTTAATTTATTTAAATTAATTTTGATTAAAATAAATCTTTTTCATTTATTTTATGAGAAAATATAAATAAAATTTAACTTTCACCAAACTTGATATTATTATTATACGAGGTCTATTCAAAAAGTATCGCGAATTTTGAATTTCCGCCGGGTACGTATATTTGATTTTTGATTTTTTTGTGGCGTTATGTTGGTACTCATGTCTCTCACATATGCCGACAAGTTTGGCCATTTTAAAAGTTCAGTTAATTTTTGACAGCCGCTTTGCTTGCACGTGTTTTGCCTCGTTTTCGATTTTTGCAGATTCCAAAAAAGGATCAAAGAATCTGTTTCGGGAACAAGAAAAAGTCACAGGGGGCCAAATCTGGGGAAAACGGTGGTTGCGGCATTATTAGTGTGTTGTTTTTGGCCAAAAATTCGCGCACAAGCAACGATGCGTGAGCAGCGACGTTATCATGGTGCAAAAGCCAATTTTTGTTCTTCCACAAATCCGGGCGTTTCTGGTGGATCGATTCGCGCAACGTGCACATAACTTGCAGGTAATATTCCTTATTGACCGTTCTACCCTGTGGCAAGAACTCATGATGCACCATGCCCCTTCAATCGAAGAAAACTGTAAGCAAAACCTTCACATTCGACCGAACTTCACGCTTTTTTCGGTCTTGGCTCGTGCGACAGCTTCCATTGGGATGATTGAGCTTTGGTTTCCACGTCATAACCATAAACCCATGATTCGTCACCAGTTATGACTTTCTTGAGAAAATTTGGGTCATCGCGGACATAGTCCAACAGCTCCTTAGCAATGTTAATGCGATGCTGTTTTTGGTCGAAAATAGGCAAGCAAAGCAGCTGACAAAAATTAACTGAACATTCAAAATGGCCGAACTTATTGGCATAAGTGAGAGACATGAGTACCAACATAACGCCCCAAAAAATCGAAAATCAAATATACGTAACCCGCGGAAACTCAAAATTCGCGATGCTTTTTGAACAGACCTCATATAGTTTTTTTCCTGCGATAATTTTTTAATTGTTTTTTATGAGAATAAATTATTAAATTTAAAATAGACCTTTATTCCTTAAATATTTCAAATAAAATTTTTTGCACTATGATTCCGAAGGGGTTATACCTTTTTTCCAATATGTGTAGTTCAATGGATATTTTTTGCCACTATTGAACTTACACTAATTTTGTGATAGATTCAACTATAAAAATAATTGAAATTAATTGAAATACATAGTAACCCCAATTCTATTAGCTAAAGAAAAATGTAAGACAAGGAAAAATTGCGAAAAAGGACACTTGAAAATGTTTCTATTTCTTGTACCAAAAACAAAATGAACAGGATTTATTTGATTTATTTATTATTTAATGGTTAAAATAAAATAAACTGACCCAACTCAAATGGCTAAATTATTTTCGGTTTGACCTTTTCTCAATAGTGGTACCCGCATTGGAGTTGGTTTTTTTTTTGTTGCAATAATTGGCATAGGGCAATTGTACGATTGGAATTATTCAAAATCCATCCCCTTAGTGACTAAATACAATGCAAAAACAAAACTAATTTGAATTCTTTTCGTAAACAGAAACTCATTCTCACAAAGTTTATTTAGTAATTAATTAATTTTCCTAAGAATTGCTACAAATTTTGTTAGAGATATTCGAGAGAGTATCAATTTTCTGTTCAAATATTGGGCAGATAAGATTTTTAAGGGTTGATAACAATATTTCGATTTAGAGAAATATATGCAAATAATTTGTATGGTCGGTTAAATATTTTACCACATGTATTTGATGATAATGAAAAGTTGGGCAAATAAATCACGACTATTCGGAGAGATTTTACCCTTTAAATCTTCATTTAGAATAGAAAAAAGGCCCATTCCGGAAAGAGTATCCCTATGCCAAAAATGTATATTAATTTCGGGACCGACTATAACTATTTCGGAAGTGATCTTTTTTTTTTTTGAAACAAATGTAAGCCGTTTGTCGTTTTATCAATCGATTCCAATGAGACATACAATAAAAGGGGATAATACTTATAACATATTTGTGGAAATTTATTACCAAACTTAACCGGAAAATTAAGGAGCTGAAATTTTGAATACTGACCTAAATGTTATGTTGTCCTTGAAAAATGTTGCCATTTTGGAGATGGCCTTTTTCAAATTTCTCTTATTTTATGAGAGGTTCTAATTTACGCAGAGGACTTTTTCATATCAAGTGTTATTTACAGTCCTAAAGGAAGTGACAAAGTCCGAATTATTTACATTTTTTTCATTTTTCCCGTTGATATTGTATATATTGTACCGATAAGATTTTAAAATGTAATATAATAGAAAGAAGAAGGGAGCAGCTTTAATATTTGCCACTTTATCTCATCCCTTATTTTCTAATATTAGGAAAATGACAGTATACCAAGAGCAAAAATGATATCTGTTATATTTGTCGTATCCTTTTTAATTGCAAACATTTTACAAGTTATAAAAACGATAAGAATCTGTATATTCTAAGCAACATAACAAAAGTTTAAACTATTATATACAATGAAATATGAATAGTTACTCTTCCCTGCCAGCCGCCACCTCACCCATTTTAAATGTAAATATAAAATGTTGACAGGAGAATCCTTTTTTTTTGGAGCACACTTATTGTAGGCGTTTATAAATATTTTCCTCTATGGTCAAATATGAAAACTAAATAAAAAATAATTTTTTGGTCAATCTTTTGTTATTGTGTTTAAGTAAAGGACATATCCTTTTAGGGTAGTCATATCATTGTCTATTGGTTAATTTTCATAGCAATTTTTAATACTTTAAAAGGACAAAATGTTATAAAAGTCAAGCCCATTCGTTTTTATTGTTTACCCTTTTATGATATTTTATTAATTTTTCCTCAAAATTTTCCCAGCTAACATGATATTTTCCCTGTAGTTATTTTTCCTTTTCATATCCTACCTGCCCTTCTCTGGTCCAACTGTTTACTGAATTGCTTTATTTGGAATAGCTATAAATGGGTTACAATCCAAAAAGTGAGCCTGTTTTTTACTAACTTCTTGTTTGGTTAATTAATGATATCACAAAATTATATTGTATTCAAACTATCTAGTTAGTTTAGTTATTTGTAAAATTAAGTGACTCATATTCATAAAATAATAACAATTTTTCAACACTCAAAGTTAATAGCATAAAATTTTATAATGTGTACTTAAGTGGTGAGAATATTTTGAAAGTGTATTATTTTCAAGAAGACAGAAGGGGATGATTTTTAAATTATTTTTTTGCTGAAATTATACTATTTAAAATATTGAATATACAAGTGAAAAATTACAAAAAATTCATTGCTTTTACTGATTTAAAATGGATCCGTATCTCTGGTGTTTATTATATGCATCTGGATTGCTTTTGCACATCGCCAAGGACCCTTAAATCATGTTAATATATTTAATATCAAGGCTAGGAATTCATATTGGTCAGTGTTGAATAATTTTCTTGGTTATCATTTAATTATATTTGATGTAAAAGGTGATTGGAATATGTCATAAATTAAAACGAAAAAGTATGTCTCAGAAGTGTGTAAATTTCAATTAAATTGTATTTGTTTTTAAACACTGAATTTTTTTTGAAAAAGTTTGCATACACAGTGTATCCCTGAACTTTAATTTAATCATACAAAATAACCAAACTTTATATTTAAATCATACAACATGCAGCGCCATCTATTGAAAATTTGCAGCATAAAAAAATACGTTCATCCTCTTTCAAACCTCCTAAATTCATGTAAATCGGATGACAGATGTGAAAGTTACAAGCCATTTCAATAAAAGAAAAAGTGTGCTAATGTTACAAAACAAAAAAGAGCAAATATAAATTTTGTGTTAAACTTGAAAAAAAATTCGCTGAGACATACGAATTGATGGAAAAAGTTTATGGTGATGATTGTATGAGTCGTACTCAAGTTTATACGTGGTTTACACAATTTAAAAATGGTTGTGAAGATTTAAAGGACGACCTAACGCCAGGTCGTCCAGAAGCTAGTAATCGTGCTGAATTGGTGGAAAAAGTCCTTGAAATCATTGGTATCGATGCAAATTTTACTACGAGAATGTTGGATGAGGAATTAAATATGAGTAAAAACACTATTTGGAGAATTTTAACTGAAGATTTGGGTAAAAGAAAGATCTGTGCGCGTTTTGTTCCACATGAATTAAATGAAGACCAAAAAATCGCTCGTGTAGACCATTGCAAAGACATTGTTGAAACTGGAAACGATCTAGACTTTCTTGATTCGATCATAACTGGTGTTGAGTCATGGTGCTTTAAATATGACCTTGAAACTAAGCGCCAATCTGCTGAATGGAAGTCCAAACGCGAGCGGAAACCAAAAAAAATGCGTTTTCAGAAGTCTCGAATCAAGACAATGTTGACTACTTTTTATGATTAGAAGGGTATTATCCACAAGGAATTTGTTCCAAAAGGTCGAACTGTTAATGGAGAATACTATTTAGGCATTTTAGATCGTTTATGGAAAAGAATTGGTCGTGTTAGACCTGAATATCCAGCAGGAAAACAGCTGTTTTTATTGCACGATAATGCACCACCTCACAAGACCAAAAAAGTGAAGGAATTTTTGATGAAAAAACGGATTTCTCTAATCAACCACCCTCCGTATTCGCCTGATCTATCCCCATGTGACTATTTTCTATTTCCAAAACTGAAAACCAAGATGAAAGGAGCATTTTATGATGATATCCGTTGCCATTCAAGCAGCCGTAACCGAGGTGCTGAAGAACATTCCTATAAATGTCTGTAACTTTCACATCTGTCATCCGTATTTGTTTAATGCTGCAAATTTTCAATAGATGGCGCTGCATGTTGTATGATTTAAATATAAAGTTTGGGACACATTGTGTATGGTAAATATTTGGACGAGTTCAAAGAGTTGAAGTTAGTGTAGAGAGGGTCATATAATGAGAGACTCTTAGCAAATTAAAAAAAAAATTGAATAAAAAGAATTTAAAAAAAATTTTATCAATATATTGCGTAACCGCCGGAGGGGGAGGGGGTGGTTTGTTAAATAATATAACAAAATAGGACATTTTTTTAAAATTTCGCAAATTGAAATAATCAATAAAACATTTTTTTTTTTAAATAATGACCTTATATCTTCCAGTTTGTTGTTGGTGAGGTCTCAGTATTTTTTTAAATAAATTAACCGAAAAAGCATTTTTTCAAAATCGTTCTACTTAACAGAAAATTCTTCTTTTTTTTCGAACAAAAATAAAATGGCCACGTATCCTAAAGACTAACTTAATTCTGCCTTCTAAAATAATCTCAAACGCAATAATTTTGATCAATTTTTCAGCGAATTTTGACAATTCATAAATTTGAACAAATCCTAACACAATTTGAACATTTCAAAATGATAAAAATTCTTGAAGAAATTTCAAGTAAATACCAAGTTTTCGGGCAATTAATCAAAACAATTTCATTTTCAAGATATTTTTGAAATTATTATTGTTACCTTTTTTTTTTATTATATCCTTTTAACATCCATAACAGCCTTAAAATTATTTAATATTTTCTTCTTTCCTCTGAATGATTTATTACCATATAGTATAAGGCAATATTTTTTTTTGTATGTTTTTTTTCCCTATCAAGTCGTTTTGTCTCTTCCGGAAAATTAATTGCCATCTTTATAAAGATATGGGAGGGATTTTTTAACCAATATTATATAATAAAATGGTTAGCAGAGGAAGAGGTATCTGAGATGCCAGAAAGAAAAGTTTTTTTTAAAGATGGCAGTAAAAGGGGTTGGTTCAAAAAGTTGTAGCGTATCCCCGCGTAATTAGGGAAAAAATATTATGGCGGATACTTTTAAATGGATAATTTTTTTTTTACTTTTAAATGAGTAAAAAGGACGAAATATTTTCGTAAAATTTATAAATACTCAAGATAATTTTGATTTTTAATTCAAAAAAAAAAACAGTCTCTGAGGGGGATGAAAATTTTATCAAAGATACTAAAATTATCAGAAAAAGGAGGTGTATAAGGCGGTAAGTTAGAAAAAAACAATAATGAATCAAGTTGGAAATATTTTCGGTTGTTTTCATTTTCATTTTCACGTTCACCTTATTGTCTTATACACATGTGTCCATAAGATAAATGTAAGTACATATGCTCCAACAATATGGTACTTTTCTTTCTTATTCCACCCCTTCCGGAATCCTCTCTTCCCCTTGTCCACTAAGACCATTTTTTCTTCTTCTTATCACCGCCTTCTAAAGTCTTGCACGGAAAAAGAAAATATTATATTTATTGCGATAGAAGAAATAATCAGGAAACTTACAACGCAAGTAAGAGGGGGGCCAGAAAAGTAGAATTAACTTCTTAAGAAAATAATAAATCACTCAAGTTGCCTGCCTTCGTCCTTAAGTGAAATTTTATTAATTTGAGGTTCTTAAAAGCTAATTAAGGGTCAAAGTAAAAACAGAATAGAAACAAAACAGCAAAACGGGAAAAAGGATACCATCAGCAGAATTGTATACGCACAAAAACTATTTTCCGGGCTAGAAAAGAAAAGAGAGAAAAGAAAGATCTTTCTTTTCGTAGAGCTTAAGGACCCAAATTTTCTTTATTTTTGTCATTTTTTATATCGGTTTTTTTTTTGTTGCATTCCAATCTTCTTATTCTTTTTTGTTGAAATTGTATACAACGTAAATTAGCGAGCCAGAAAATACAATGAATAAAATTGAGAAAAATGGCAAAAAAGGAGTTAGAAAAAAAGTAAACAATTCGAGAAAAATAATTCTTTTATACGAAAATAAAGGAAAAACTTTTCCGAAATACACTTACTGAACAATGTCTTAAAATCACACATCAACGAGGAAAATATTCGCAAAGAAAAGCCAAGCCATTTGGATGGATTGAAGTTAGTTGTTAGCTCTTGGGTTTTTCACCTTTTTTTTTTATTAGTACACGAAGTTGATCTACTACCACCATCACCCTCCTAATATCTGTGCAGATGAAATAGTTGTTTTACGTGTAGACTACTACTTGAGAATTGGTATAATTTTGCCAAGATGAATTGTAACTTTTTCCCTGACAGTTAGAGACTCGCTTATAAGACTTTCTGTGATTTACTTGAGAAATGACTTTTATGAGGTAGAAATTGATGAGAGTTTTCACTTCACTCTTAATACTCTCTCTGAAACTGATCTTATCCACTACAATAATGCTTACGACTCTATTAGTTAGGTGGTGGTGGGTTGATATATTATTTATCGATTAAATTTATAACTTTACCTCGAATATGATTTTTTTTGTTTCATCATCTATTTTTTCCGGAATTTGAGTAGTATTTGATGGTAAACTTTCTTTCCTAGGATTTGTATTGGGTTGTTCGGGAAGTAATTTCGTTATTCTGGAAGGCCAGTTGAAGCTAATGAAGACACAAGAAAGGTATTCATTGATGCAAACCGGCGAATAACAACTCGTGAGATCGCTGAGATATTAAATTTTTTGAATTCGACAGTCTATGATCATATGAAACGGCTAGGTTTAATCTGAAAGCTTCTCATCTTCTTACGGAAAAAAAATCGTATTGACGTTTGTAATTTGCTTCTCAAACGCCAAGAAAATTATCCATTTTTGAAGCGTATCATCACTGTAGACGAGATATGAGTTGTTTACGACAATGTTAAGCTAGAAAAGATGAACTGGCTCAAAGCACGTCGAAAGCCAATATTCATCAAAAAAAGGTTATGCTATCTGTTTGGTGGAATTTCAAAGGAATCGTTTATTTTGAGCTTCTATCGAGCAACACAACGATCAATTCTGAAGTGTACTATCATCAGTTATACAAATCACTTAAAGTAAGAAACCCAGAATTTGTCAATAGGAAAGGTATAGTGTTCCAACAGGATAATGCGAAACCAAATACAAGATTGATCACTCGGCAAAAGCTTTTAGAGCTTAAAGGGAATATACTGCCATAGCCACCATAATCTTCAGGACTAGCACCTTCCGATTATCATTTCTTCGGTTCTGTACAAAAGTTTTTAGATGGTAAAACGTTCAATTCGAATGAGGAGGTCAAAAATCACTTGGATCAGTTTTTTGCCAACAAAGAACAAAAATTATATGAGCGTGGAATCATGCTACTGCCAGAAAGATGCCAAAGGATATTGGATCCGACTGGACAGTATTTAATTGAATAAAATATTAATTCACTATAAGAAAATCGTCTTTCATTTTTATAAAAAAAAACGAAATTACTTTCCGAACAACCCAATAATATGATTTCAAACGAAAAAATATCAACTTTTATTCGAGTTATTTTGCTGAAAAGTTTTTACTTAAAAAATATGACGAGTATTTTGCTGTAATAAATAATAAACTTAATTTTATTGTTAATTATCAGCCTTTATATTGCTTTTTCTTCTGGCAAGTATATTTTAAAAATAATCAGAATCTTCTCAGACTAACCGCATTTTCTAAGAGTAGATAAAACTATTTTAAAAATTTCCCCTTTTTCCTCTTTAAATCCCCCCCCCTCGATCAGCTGTAATAATATTTTACTCATTAGAAACCATTTTTTACCAATATTCCTTGACCAATAATTTAATTATTATAATTTTCCTGTAAATCCTTGCATATTTTCTTTTTAATTTTGAGCAGCATAAAAAACAAATACACCAATTTTTTCATCAAGTTAAACTGAGAAAATGTTTCCTTTTTCTCATATATACAAGAACATGCAAATTTATTTATTATTAAATTCCATATCGTTTATTAAAATGTACCATGCCACTTTTACAAGTTAAACGAACACAAGCAACATCGCCTCTGGGTAAATATTGAAAAGGAAATATGGTATAAAGAATAATAATCTTTATTATCCTTTTTAAAATAAAAAAAAATAGAAGAGAAATACTTATACTTTATGATGATAATCCATATCAAAAGCTTTTGTGTTTTCTTTCATAATAAATTCATAATAAATAGATTTTATGAGATTGCGCCTATTCGCTTGAATTGTAGATGGATGCATGGATGGATGGATTTATGTCTATAGTACTTGTAGGTATGAAGGTGAAGGTGTATACAAAATTAAATATATTAGAATAGGACAAGAGATCAGATTATGTTAGAAAGGATTCTTCATCTTTAATAATTATAATACGACCTTCAGTGAGAATCGAGTCAGGCTGATGTGAGTAATATTTCTACAAATTAAAGATCCTTCTTCATGGTTTCATTTTTTTTTTGCTGATAAATTGGCATCTTCCTTTTATGTGACAATTATTTAGGATTATTTTGTATATGTTGTTTATTTATACGATAAATCTCTGTTATTAGTAAGACAAACTCAGACAGACAGAAGAAAAAAATAGGATTTACTTAAAAAGGTATTCGGTTTCAGATAATATAATTTCTAATTAAAAAGAGAATTACTTTTTACTAATTTATTTATTCATTAAGAAATGATTTTATTGAAAGGATATTTTTATTAATTGTTTTTTTCCTTAGTAGTTTTTGTAAGAGTTAGTGCGAGGTTTTTTTTTATATATAGAGACTATAAAAACAATTTGAAAAATTCTTTTTAAATGTTAAATAGTTTGAAAGATCCTAGCCTAACTATTGTAGTTAGAGTAAAATAGTTAACAAAGATTCTTTTATTTTTGAAATAAACAATTTAAAAAAAAAAATTAAAATCGTTCTGTTATGGGCAACAGACTTTAAGGACTATTCTATGTCATGATATCAACAGGTTTTTGCTGTTTCAACAGAAGTGTTCATTATTCTTTTAGTCCTTTCTTAAAATATTTAAACTCTGAAATGTTTTGAAGATTTTTTTAGGGTTTAAGGTGAACTTTTTCTATCAAGACAAAATAGTGTGTCAAACATAATAAAATTTGAAAATGTTCACCTAAATTTGAGGATTTTCTTTTGGTTTTACGTCATTTTTTTTTTTAATTTTTTAGTTGTTTACATCTATAACATATTAGGAAAACCCAGAATTAATGTCGTATTTTGCAAATGCAATTTTTAAACAGTCCTCTCTAGACCGTCATCCAGGAAAAACGTATGTAAATATTTTTTTATATTTAGCATATTATTCGAAGATCGCTTTAAGTTGATAAAATAATTTTTTTCTCAAGCTTAACGATAATTGCAGAAGTGTGTCCGTCGGGGCAGTTTTATATGAAAAAAAAACGCCAGTGAAGCCACGAGAAATATTTGTGATATTTATGGTGACATATTGGATGTCAGGAAATGTCAACGTTGGTTTAAAAAATTTAAAACTGGAAACATTGATTTGGAAATGAGCCCGGAAGAGGATGGCATAGTCAAGTAGACGATGTAGCCCTAAAAGCTCAAATTGAAGCAAATCCAACAATGACTATTGGCGAAATTTTGAAAAAGGTCGGTGTGCTCTCGTCCAGTACTCAAAGATGTCTTAAAAAAATTGGAAAAGTCCAAAGGCAGGGTGGTTGGGTTCCACACGCTTTGTCCGACCGCAACAAGACGGAATGCAACAAGAACGGAATCACCCATTTATTCACGATTTAATCACTGAAAATGAGAAATGGGTTCTGTACGCCAACATTAAAAAGAAGACACAGTGCTTAAGCCCTGCACATACCGCAATTCAAACTCCAACACCAGGACTTCACCAAAAAAAAAAAACATTTGTTATGTGTATGGTGGGATTCGAAGGGTGTCGCGTATTTCGAGTTGTTGAAACGAGGCGAAACGGTCACATCTCAGTTGTATTGTCAAGAACTCGATCGTTTAAAAGCGGCATTATTGCAAAGGAGGCCTGATCTGGGTAGAGAGAAAAAAAATTATCCTGCAACTTGACAACACCAGACCTCATGTTGCCGATATGACCCGAAAAAAAATACATGACATGGGTTGGGACACATTATTGCACCCTCCATACTCACAAGATTTGGCACTGTCGGATTACCACCTATTTCTTACGAGAAAAAAATTGCAAATCAATGAATGATATGGAATCGGTCCTTTCCGATTTTTTTAATTCAAAACCATGAAAATTTTATAAGAAACGCATATTTGATTTAATTAATAGATTGAATAAGGTAGTAGATAATCATGGAGATTACTTAGTATAATAATTTTTAAATAAAAAGTTTAAGTTTTACGCTTTGCGTTTTATTGATATAATACGACATTAATTCCGGGTTGCCCTAATAGTAACAAGAAGATTTATATAATAATAATCACGTATCTACTGGTGCCATAGCAAATCACCAAAAGTCAACAATGGGTGTTTCTAGAGAAGAATGTGAAGGCTAATAAAACTGAAAATGAAACTTTCCATAACGAGACACAATCACATGACGAACATAAGAGACCTCAAGATCATGACGAATGACACTATTACGAACATAAAAATAGTGCATCGGCAAAGTTTTTCAAAGTATTTTTCAGCGAAGCAATTGTAATCGATGATAATTGCAAGACCCCGAAAAATTTAGCAAAGATGATAGTTGGGAAAATTTTGAATAACAGATATATAAATGTAGAGAATAGGTACCAAGAAGACTTCCCTGAGTAATACCATCTATAATAAATACCGGAGAGATTTTTGAGAGTTTATAAAATTCATTAACTTATAAGAAATGATTTTATTACAAGGTAAAATGTGGAGAAAAGATTCCTCTTGAGTTTCCAAAAGTTGTATATATGGGTCCCTACCATAAAGATATAATTTTTTTTGTTTTGAGTATTATATTTTGCTCTTCTCTAAAAATATTTGCTACCAAAGTTTTGTACCAAATTGTTAAGGTTTTTTTTTTTAAATTACTAAATCAATGAAACTTGTCGCAATATTTTCAAAAGGATTTTACCTTTTAAAAGTCCCTAAAAATTCGTTGATAAATTTAAGTCTTACAGTCACATTGACAGAATACTGACAGTATATTTATTAAAAAATAAACCGAAATCATTTTTTTAAATTTATCTGCATCAGAGAATTTTCACATAAAAAAATTCGTCTAAAATGGAAATATTTCGATTTCCGGTACTGACTTCTTTCCCATCTTAAACCAAAAAAAAAAAAACATTAGCTCTTCTAGTTTTCAATTTTTGAATATTGAATGAAAATTTTTTCTCAAAGGAATCGTTTTTCTCATTTCGAAATATAGGATCTCATACAAAAAGGATAACTACCAAGAAAGCCTCATGTTGAAATGTGTCAAAAATTCTACTTTTATCTAAAATACTCTTAAAAGGATGGCAAACTAATTAAATATAGAAATTACTGATATTACTGTCTTTATTTAGTTAAAAGGATATTTAAATACGTATAATGTCAGTCATAATCGTAAGCATTTCAGTGAATATTGCTTTTTTCAACTTTGAAAACTGTTTAATTTGCTTTCTTTGATTTTGTCTCTTTTTGTAAGAATTTTTATATCAAATTTTTAGATGCATTTTTATTGAACAGATTTATTTTGAATGTGGATTTAATCTCCTGATAACTATGCAACTTCGCTTTCGTCCCGCACCAGTTCCCTTTGACATAAATTAATTTACTCTATTAGCCGCTGTTACATCGCGGCACCATAACGGAAAATTGATTTAAAAAGAAATCCTTGCTATAAAGTGTAAAATAATTTGTTACATTTTAACCGGTGACCATACAAAAAAAATTTCAACAGAAAAAAAAACAAAAAATTATTTACAGCAAAAAAAGGATCTCTTCTGCCTGATCTGAATATCGGAAATAAAAGAAAAACCAACGCGGAAATAAATTCTTTGAAATTTACTGTTCTATTAAGGATGTACGAAAGATTTTATAGTTTTTTGGTTTTTTTTTTGTGTAGTTACCA
Source organism: Atherix ibis (assembly GCA_958298945.1). Taxonomy (NCBI): domain Eukaryota; kingdom Metazoa; phylum Arthropoda; class Insecta; order Diptera; family Athericidae; genus Atherix; species Atherix ibis. Next base: position 51,624,042 of record OY282609.1, read on the forward strand.
TTTTTGTTATATATGCGCATATTTGATGAAAAAAGGACCATATTGACTGTGATTAAAAGAACGGGGGGTGGGGTAGAGTTGGGCTGGGTCTTGTTTCGTCCTTTTTTTCCTATCTAGCTATTCTATTACATTTCCACATCAGCTATGAAAAGATTTCCATCTCGTTAATGACTTTTAAATGAACACTATTTCTCCATCCTGCATTAAAGGAATTGATAGGTTGGATGCACAGAGAAATTAATAAAATAAAACATTAAAATGAAAAATGAAAAATCTGTAATATTTACAAATAATTTCTGGCACAAATTGGATTTGAAACTTCTCTTTTTAAAAAATTTTTTTCGTTCCATGTTTTCATTGCACTCATTTTTATCTCGTATTCGTAATTTCCTATTTCTCTTTCGCCACCACATTACCCCCCAACAAACTATTATTTTGTGCTTATTACATTTTCCTACTATTCCTTCTATTCCATCAGCCTCTCATTTCAATTACGTAAGTACACAAAAAAATTTTGCGAAAAAAAAAAACGTTTATGCTATTGAACATTGAGGAAATAAGGTCCTCAGAACTAAGTAATAGGCTTCTCGTTGCCGGAAGCTATTCTGTTTCTTCCTTCTTTTTATTATTATTTCTTTGCTGTTTAGTTCTCAGTTTTCATACGGATACCAATCAAGCAAGGGTTGAATCCTAGAAAAAATTGATTATTTTTTTCAAGGTGGTAGTAGCAGAATTCAGTGGGAATTTTTCTTTTTTTTTTGCTTTTTGATTTGTTAAAATTGAATTGAGTTCCATAGAATATGAAAAAGTTTTAGGATAAAATTAAAAAAATTCTAAGAAAAAATAAATTCTCTTCGGTTCGGATGATATTTTCATCCTCATTAGATACTAAATCGGATTTTTCTTTTATTACAAATACATGGGCAGGTGGTATGATGAATAGTTTATGATATTCGTATTCTATGGTATTTTCAATTTTGTAATTATTATTAATTTTTCTTCTACGTTTTATCTCTTTTCAAATCTTTGATTTCTTATTTTTCGAGTTGGTTCGTAATAGTAGATATACTTAGTGTGGACGAATCGGTAACGTTTTTATTAAAATTTGAATGGATTCTTATTTTACTAAGGAATTTGAATAGAAAATATATTCATCCATTGAATATGAATTGAACGAAAATGTCCTATTTTTAGGATAGTTACCTTAATGTCCCTTTTTTATTATTTTTCTTTTAATTCATTTGCACTATTTTCATATCGGGAAGCTTTAAAGTCCGCTTGTAATAGTATGAGTCACATCTGTGACTGGACTTCATTTAGTAGATTGAATTTGGATATACAGAATTTTTTTCTTATTAAAATATTATGAACAGTTCCTTATAAAGGTCCTTCAAAAATGGTAAAAAAAAATCATTATAATAAAATCAATGTAGTTCTACAACATCTAAATTTCTACTATGTCTACTACTTGTACAGTCAGTCAATTTCCTGTTGGTAGTACATTTAAGGATATTCTTGTATGTTGGTGAATGTATTTACTCCTTATCTCTATACGTCATCATATTTGATCAAACCATATTTACTTTATGTACATTAAGTATACCTAAGCCAAACCAAACAAAACTAAACACATTAATGGCAAATAAGTGAGCATATTTGATATTCTTTGGTAAAGGATTTTTATGCCTTTTAATGCTTTTAGCATGAATTGATGCCATAGTGAAGACTATTACCGGTGTTGATTATGATTCCGATGAGAACGGATGGTGTTGATGACGATGACGATAATGATTATGAGATGCTTTAATAAATGAAGCTGAGAAGAAAAAAAGCAGTGTCCTATTTTTGACTGTTTGCTTTTTATCATAACAGAAACCTTTCTGCTTTTCAGATACTGTAAAAATTATGATTACTACTGTCGAAGAGGTAAATTGTTTCCTTTTCAAGTATTCGCATATGCTACATTTCCGTAATGACTTTTACCTTTGAAAATCTTATTTGTAAAATGTAATTTAAAAAGGGGAAAAAAATGACAAAAATTTTCATCGTAAACAGTTTTAGTTTCTTCATCAGTTTTTTTGTTGTTTTTTTTGGATAAAAATAATTTTATTGTATGAGTTGCAGTTTTATTATATCTGAAATTTTTTCTAAGTGTTCAAGTAAAGAATTTATTTAATATAGAAATTTTGGTATGGAAAATGAAATTTTGTTAAAGCCGTTTTTGTTGAAAATTTCCCTGAATAAAATATCATAAAAATAGGCATTTTGAGTGCCAAACGATTATAAAATTTTTAAATTCTTTACAAAGATTTTGAAGCAAGAACTATTACTGGAAATGTCTTTTTTAGAATGACAGAAATTCATATTTAACTGATAGAAAATGGATGGTGCTTTTGGGAAAGTAATTAACCTCTTAAATGGGTAGATTTTCATTCTAAAATTGGTAGAAAATTTTGATTTTTTCATTTTTTGTAGGATTTTTATTAATTTCAAATTAATTTTATCATAAAATTTGATAAAAATAATGAATAAATTGTGACAATCGTAATACCGATATAAAAGTCACGTGACATTCGATATAGATTTTCAAATATTAAACCCTTACTATGGGCTAGTTTTGAATAAAAATTATTGTTATTTCATATCCAAAAATTCTATAAATCCTTAACTATTATTCATATCAAAATACTTCTTTCTATTTTGTTATGCGATTGAATAAAGAACATTTTCTGCAAACTTTTCTCAAACAAGACTTTTCCAAATGCACACTTAAAAAAAAAGTTATAACCATAAAATCAAACTCTTTAGAGTATTTCCGTTTAAATATTATAAAATGGCGCCACTAAAAATATTTTAACTGCAAACGAATTTCGAATAAATACCAAGAAAAGCGTTTTATTCCGCTTGATAATCGCCATAAAATGGGAGTGTGTACATATGAACAAGCACTCTCTCTTACCTATACATAACGACTATGTGTATAAAGTTCGATGGAGGAAAATGTCTTTCGATGTAAAAATATACGAAAAATTCTAACAAATGATATTGCGGAAAAATATCACATTAATGCCATTTTGAATTGCATGCGGACAATGTAGTTGTATACGATATGCTCGCATCTACACTTATCTGTAAATATCGCCACATTCATAAACTTAAAATGCACAATAAATATTACTGAAGGGAAATCTTGAAAGTTTTTCTTTTTTTTACTTTTAGTAAATTTGTACATTGTTGCTTTTCTTAAGAAATAGTACAAGTTGTGCCAGATTTCTTACAGAGCTTCAAGAAATCGCATAAAACGAATGAAGACGAAAAACTTTGGGTGTAAAAGTTCCTTATCCGTCATAAAATATGAGACGAAAAAAATTAAAGAAAATCTAAGGATTTTACTCTTTGGCTATGGTAAACTAGCGTAGTTTATATTCTTTTCCATTCAGAAAATTTTACGATGACTTTTAACTATTCATTGCGTCTGCTGCACATATTCGGACAATGTTGGATCACCATTGTCATATCACACATTGGATGCACTTGCCACTTATTATAGCTGCACATTATATGGAGTTCTACAAAACCATCGACTATGTAGTTCTAAACTAATAAGATTAAATCTTAAATCTTTCCTTATGAAAAACTTCTGGGAAAAAAATTTTCGCTTAGGAAAATATCACCATATTTTCTACTAGCTTTTAGCTGATAAACTATTAATTTAAAAAAAAAGTTTGTTTCCTATAAAAAAGTATCAAAAATATATTCGCCATATTCTTTTACAATTTTGAAGTCTTTCTTAACCAAGCTTTACTACAAAGCTCCATAGTATAATTGTATGAAAACATAAAAATTTGTCGGAAACACTTACAATTAACGCTTAGAGTAACAGTTGTCTCGAGACGTTGACCCTCTGGCATGGCGCGATTCCAAACAATGCATTTGTACTTGGCATTATCGTCCTCTCGGCGTGGATAGATGGAGAGTGTCGATGTTGTTTGCAAATCCTTCGAGCTACCACGATTCAATGGTGCCTGTAAGGGTGTGGAACTGCCATCTCGATACCATCTACATTGGAAGAAGATAGACAAAGTCCAAATGAATTCCGGAAAATATTTTTAAAAAATCTTGATTGGTTTTGACAATCTTCTATTATACAACTGAAAAAAAAACAGGATCCACTTCCAATCGATTTTAATTATTATACAATTTTCAATTATTTTTTTTGTCATATTTCCTTTGGGCGGGGTTGTGTTGGTACTTACGTGATTGTTGGATCGGGTGAACCGCCTATGCTGCTGCATGTCAATTCGAGTTTCTTGTCTTCGGTAGCAACCGCAATCGCTCCAGGTGCAACCAATGGCGGTTGTGGTGGTGTCAATACGGTTAGATTGTAATGTTCCTGGTGGATGTCAGCACCAGTTCCAACAGCTTTGATACGGCATTCAAATCGTCCATTATCTCGACTGTAAGATGCATTCGTTATCAATAAATCGTAAATGCCCCGTTCTGGTCGAAAATCCAATCTAAAAAAAAATAGAAAACATTGAAATTAGCAAAAATCATACAAAAATTATATTCTGTTAAACTTTTGGTCCCCATTTACATGGAAACATTTGAAAATCATACTAAATGGTAACTTCGAATATAAAACAAATCAAATTTCGAAAATCCAATTGTATAACGTTTAATAATGAATTTTTCTCTCTCTCATTTTTTGTGCGGTTTGAATATTAAAATCCTTGCTGTAATACATTTTTGTTAAAACTAATATTGAAGCTAAAGAAAAATTATATCCTTATTTTTCGAATAATAGATGAAGAATAAATGATTTCTTTGGCAGTCAGAAATTCAAATATCCTTACTGTTGTCCTGTTTGTTTTATCGAACGGCCCTTTTTTAGGATTCAAGGTGAATGCATAAATCATTTTTCAATTTTTCGTGATGGCTTTAAACGTGATTCATTTTAGAAATAGAAATTTCTAAACGGTGGAGGCATATTAATTTTGTTCAACTTAAGGTAGAGGCAGTAAGTAGGAGAGTTTTTGTAAAAAAAAAAATCGATTTTATCAAATGGAATTATAGAGATTTTCCAATACAAATGTTGAGTAATTTTGCCACATTTATAAAATTGTCGAAGGATAATTTTGAGTAAAACAAAAAACGTTTTGAAAAAGCCTGAAAATCCATCATGGTTTAAAATGAAAAAAAACCTTACCTTGCCGTTTGATGGAGTGTAGGGGGAGTACAAAGTGAAATTCCCTGGACAGTAGTAGATTTAGATTCCTCAGATCCTGCCTTTTATTGACAGATAGTAAGAAGGTCATTCTTCGATATTAGAACGTGTGGAAGGCACAATATCGGTTCTGATTGTACAGACGTTGATTTATTAAAAAGAGGAGGAATAATGTTCACCAACAGTGGGTATAAAACTGTAAAAAGGAACAGGTAAGCTAGGCTGCTTGAGTCTCTAGAATATTGAATGGATAAGATTACATGGTTTGGTCCTGTGCAACCTTGTCGTGAATAGCGAAGATTCGAAACAAAAAACTTCTTTTAACTCAGTTAACATTGATGACAGTGTACAGAATTGAAGAGGGACAGTTTTCCTAATAACAAAAACAGTCATTACAGAAAAAAAGGATTTTTATATTGATGAAAAAATAAATTTTATTGCACCCGTATGTAAATGTACATACTCAGTTAAGGATATCCTTTGTTTCCTTATTCTGGATCTGATCAAAATAATATCGCATATCCATCTTTCTCCATATTGCCGAAAATAAAAAGATACATTATTTATCCTTTTCTCGAAATGTTACTGATTGAAAAAAAAAAATATTCTTAAGTTCTGAGTTCCTATTTAAGGTTTAGTTTAAATTTATTTTAAGGGATTTTTTTTTAATAATGAATACTATTCAAAATTGTTTTCAGACATTTTCGTATGTTTTACTTAGTTTAAATTTACTTAAGTTGTTTTTTTGTAATTTTTGTTAGTCCAAATTGGTTTGCACAAAACCAAACCTTTTTTTAAAAATGAATAAAAGGATTTTTACTCATTATTTTATTGATTTTCAGTTGTGTCAATATTTCATCATATTTCTATGAGTTCAATAGTTCCCCAAAGTTATTTTATATAAAATCACTTCTAACTTAGACTTGATTTTGTAATTAATTATAGTCGATTCTATTTTGTAATACAACTTTTAGTTTTGGATTAATTTACTTCGAAGTTGAATAGAAATTAGAGCTGAAAAATCCGTTCGCTTATGAAAGTACTTTTGATGGAATTAAAAAGTGGTAAAGTTTTTTTTTATTTTACAAATTTGTTTAAAAGTCTTAAACTATCTACATATTTGTAAGTTTATAATTGAATTAAATTTTATATTAAATTGTTACTGATGAACAATACGAAATCGAATCATTTCTTTCCTTGAACTGCTTTTAAAAGTTATTATTGTTGACTTAGTAAACAATCTTATAGAAATATGCTACTGCTTCTCAACATTCGTTGAGCTCTTTAGATATTACAAATTTGTCATATTTTTCATTTAATATTCTTCAAAACTTAATATTTCACTTTAAGAGTAAAAACTTAAATGGCAGACGCTCAAAATGAATTAAATGATTCTAAATTTTGAAAAGTTACGAGGAAATTGAAAAGAGGGCGCATAGAAGGATCCAGAAGTAATTTTAAAAATGAGAGACTACAGTTACTGCTAGTGGTCAACATTCAAACTCTTTCACTCTTATTATTACATGAATTACTGCAATTTGTAACCAAATTACCAAAAAGTAAAAATTCTCAGAGAATTTACTACAAAAAGTCGTAGCCTATTTTTTACACACAATTCAATAAATTAGAAAGACATGAAATTTTGCCTTTTTCTCTATAAAAAAAGTCTGTCGAAACAACTTGAATTGCCTTCTTCAAAATGTTTAAACCACTTTAGGGTTTTTTGCCATTAAATACCAATTAAATATCCTCGCAGAACCACTTTTTTAAAAAAATTTCTATAACTTGAGGAATTTTTTCAACCAGGTGTTTTTAAGGTTTCTAAACTGACTTTTTCTCTAACTAACTTATCTTCTTAGCTGTTCGGAGATTAGTAACCTTGAAATAAAACTGATAATTGGCAAACAGTGACTGTCAAAAAAATTTTATGTAGACATGATACCCACTGCCATCTAAGTGTCGTAATGGAAATTTATTTAATTGCAAAAGCATAATTTATATTTATTTTAATTCACTTACTGGAAACAAAAATACAATTTAATTACAACGATAGGTCATTCTTATTTTTTGTACAATCTTTTGATACGAAATGGAATTCTATTTTAGGTTTATTATACATTTCGTAAATATCAATCAAATATAAACCGCCTCAATTTTGTAGACTTTCGGAGAGTTTGAAAACTTTAATTCTCCATGAAAGTGGAAACTTGGGGGTTAACTTTGTCATTTGTGAATCCGATGTTGACAGTTCAATGTTTACCATAAAATAAAACAGTGCCGGTGTATATAAAGTGTGTGTAAGAAAGTTTAAGGGACCGAATTTTTCTGTCTATTTTCCATTGTGTTATAATAAATAAACTTTATTCTTCGGTAAGCTTATTATTTAAATAAATTTGTTTTGATTGCTCTATTAGACCATATTATAATGCATTTACTACATAATATTGTTTTCTTTTTTTTAGAATATTAGTTATTAATTTTTTAAGTACATTAAATTTTTCATATTGTAATTTAGTTTCAAAGCATTTCCTTTAATGTTGTATACGATTAACATCTTATTGTGCACATAATTGCTTTCATATAATCAAATTACTTACAATTCATATTTTTATATACTATTCCCCACTTTAAAAATTCTGTTTTAATAAATAATATACAGTGGAATAAATAAAATGAAAAAACATAATAAATAAATATATATTGAAGAATAGAATACTGTGTTTTATTGCATATTTACAAAACTAATTTCATTTTTTAGTTTATTTCAAATAAAATGAAAAAACATAATACGTGTATGTGTAAATGATATCACAAATTAAAATGGTTTTAAACGAACCGCTTCAATCGCATACTGAACTTTTAAATTGGCCCCCAATGATTTACGCCGTTTCTGTTGTATTGCATGTGTGTGCGTTCTATGAATGTATTGCCAACAAAATTTGGACAGAATTTTTGTGTAGAGGCCTATCCAGTACTTCTTTAATCTAAGGGCAAACATTGACAAATCACTAGGCCAGCAGAAATATCAGAAAGCTAAAATTCTCCAAGTTTTAGGAATGAAATGTTCATTCATAAAACTCTCACCGTACTCATTTACAATAAATCCGAATGAGGTAAGCAAAGATTTTTTATTTCACAAAATTAGAAACTGTCGAAAACCATTGCAAAATTAACTGTTCATCGCGTTTCAGAGCGCACAGTACTTAAAGGCGCTCACTTACTCTACTAAAGTCCGTCCTTAAACTCCGCACCTTCTCACAAATTAATATTTTTTTTTGCGTTTAATTGTAATAACGTAATGATAGCACATTACCAGGTTAACAAAATCGTCAGGAGGTAAAATTGTTAGTAAGTTTCATTTGAGTTGTGTGCAGTCCACTGTTCCTCTCCAATGATAACATCAAGCGGGATAACAAATATTTTCCCTTTCGCGTCTAAAAATTAGAGACGTCTACTAATAATAATACGAACTTATCAAAGGTGTTTGATAAGTTCGTATTAAATAAATATAAACTTTATACATCCTGTGCCACGAGTTATTTCTCTTAAAAAATCAATTTGTTTTCGATCGATATACCGTAAAATGTCAACTCACGTGGAATTCACTCGTAACTACATATAAGTTCGAAAGAGATAGACTAAAAGAGATGGTGATTTTCTCTAATGTTTCCAATGCATTATATTTCTCTGAGCGTGCGAAAGTCACAATAAAGGGTTGGCATTATCTTCTCAGATCTAACAGCTGATTAGCAACTCCTACTAATTCACTCTCCCTTTTTAGGCGGTGAGTGTGCCGCTCACTCTCTTTTGACCAAAAATGGACGCATTTTTTTATCCAAAAATGGACGCATTTTTTATGTTAAAATTTTTTATGATATGTAGTGGCGATCTACTAGGAACCCATAATCGGTAGGAAGCACAAGTTACGTTTCAGAGAGGACCATCTCATACTATAAGGTGTAGTAAAAAGTAATCCATTATTTTGCCAATAGATGGCTTTAGGAGTCTGTATCTCCCGTTTTAAAAGTGCGATCGGGTTGCACTAGATGGCGTTAGAAAGATAAGATTTCGTACTAAAAAAGCTTTTTCTACAGTTTTGTGATTACTTGACTCAGCATTTTTTTAGCACGCGTCAAAGATGGACACCAACAAAGAGAAAATACGCCATATTTTACAGTTTTTCTTCGATAAAGGCGAAAACGCAAGCCAGGCAACTGAAAATGTGAATAGTGTTTATGGTCCTGATACTGTAACAGTCAATCACGCACAATTTTGGTTTTGTCGATTCCGTTCCGGTAATTTTGATGTCAAAGATGCAACCACTTAAATAAGGCTGGATACAAAAAGAAGCTCGGTGTATGGGTGCCACACGAGTTATCGCAAAAAAACCTCATGGACCGAATTTCCATCTGCGAATCGCTGCTGAATCGCAACAATATCGATCCATTTCTGAAGCGGATGGTTACTGGTGATGAAAAATGGGTCACTTACGACAACGTCAAGCGACAACGGTCGTGGTCAAATCGCGGTCACCCGGCGCAAACGGTGGTCAAGCCAGAATTGACAGCCAGGAAGGTTTTGCTGTGTATTTGGTGGGACTGGCAGGGAATCATCTACTATGAGCTGCTCCCCTACGGCCGAACTCTTAATTCGGACCTATACTGTCAACAATTGGACCGTCTGAAAGAAGCAATCGCCCAGAAGCGGCCAGCTTTGGCCAATAGGAGAGGAATTGTGGTCCATCAGGACAACGCCAGGCCGCAGACATCGATAGTGACTCGCCAGAAGTTCCGGGACCTTGGTTGGGATGTTCTTATACATCCACCTTATAGTCCGGACCTGGCACCAAGTGATTACCACCTCTTCCTGTCTATGACGAATGATTTTGCAGGTCAAAAACTCGCCTTAAGAGAAGATTGTGAAAATCGACTGTCCCAGTTTTTTGCCAATAGGGACAAGGGTTTCTATGAAAGAGGCATTATGAAATTACCTCCAAAATGGCAACAAGTTATCGAACAAAATGGTGCATATGTGGCCTAAATCGTATCATTCTATCTATGCTAAATAAAACCTTCAATTTAATGCAAAAATAATGGATTTCTTTTTACTACACCTAATATATGTTCTGTTAATTCATTGCTAAATGCAGATAGAAATCGTAACAGATACGTAACTCTGATTGGTCAATTATTTTGAGTATTTACATTCGGTGCATATGTGTAGGCAATTAATTTATTAACGCAGAGAGTAGTGACATAGTTATTATTCCACAACTGTTACGCCAAATCAAACTTAAAGGATGGTCATTAAGGCATTTAATAGGAAAAAATCAATAATTTGAATCGATCAGTCAACTTTTCACAAATGTTTCTGATACTACAAATAATCGAAGTCGCTGAGATATCTGGGATTCATCCGAGTATACCATAACTCCGACTCTCCAGGATTACTACTAATGACTATGTACCCTTTTATAGAGGTTCTGTGCATTGTCCAGTTAACTTTCAAAAAAAGCTTCTTGTTAAAGGGACATTTAAGTCAAAAGCCAGTAGTGATACAAAAAGGCATCCCATGAAAGTCATATTCGATATTTATTTCTCATTTGCGATGTATTTTGATACATCGACACGCATGTTAATTAAAAGCCAGAGCTATCGTCTCTGCTCTACTCTTACAAACTTTATCAAACAATTGAAAAGAATTGTCATGTTATTTTGTAATAATAAATATTACATAATAACTTAAAAATAAATTAGCTTTTATAAGCAACTTCAATAAATTTCGGTAAACTTTAACAACTAAACTTTTTCCGAGTTCATACCATACAACCTTACGTTCAGTATTCGTATTTTAGCTGTGCAACTTGCATGCAATCTTGTGCAGATCGATAATAAAACTTTCTTCATTTTAAATGCAAAGTGATAGTAATTATTGTTAATAATTGTTAAAACTTATTCAAAATGCCATTTAACAACAACTGAAAAGTACTCACAGTAATATTGTGCAAATAATTCTTGTCTGCAATATTTGTAGAACTTGATAAAATTTTATCCATTCCCCTTTTCTAGGTTATTCAATTAATGGAATATGGTCATAAGATTTCCAGGTAAATATTGTAAATACAATATTTTCATAAATAAATCGAAATAATATATTTTTAGTATGTTTTTCTTCTTTTAATAATTAATATTATTTTTTACTATTCCATTTGTTGTTAGCGGCAGTTTCTTGAAAAGTTTTATGTTTTGTAATTGTTGAAATGTTTTAAAAACTTCTATAATAGTAAATGACAACCTATTCCCATTAAAATTCTGGGTTAACCATACATTTATTTATGATTATTTTATTAGAAACTTTACTAAAGAGAAATTGGTAATTTTTTTTAATTGTAAATAGGTAAAATATCTAGAAAATACTATTTTCAATATTTATTAAAAATAGGATAAAGATATTGTCTAGTAGCCGAGACAACTGGGTATCCAGTCTACGCTTACTGAATCAAATAACTCCAGACTTTGATCTGTAGCGGTCTTTCGTTTTCCAGGATCAAAAATGGAGCCTCTGTTGACTTTCCGGGTATGATCTTTGCCCATATCTATACGGTTTAAGTGTCCTGCCCACCTTAGTATTGAGCTTAATTTTATCCAAAGCTGGAAAATCACGTTATTCTCCATGATTTCATCGTTAAATATGCTCCGAAATCGTTCATTCTCATATAGGAACGGTCCTCCTCTCAAACGCGGACAAAAGTTCGAAATGGTTTTTACTGAGAACCAAAGTTTCCGAAGAATACATGAGGACTGATAAGGTTAATGTTTTTTACAGTAGAACCTTCAATTTTATGATCCGATTTTTCCAGTAAATTAATGGTAAAACCGGATGCTCGGAAAAAAATTTGGCTGCACGCTTTTCTTATTGCAATTTCCAAAACCTGTTGATTCAAACTATAAATACGTTTTTTTTATGAAAAAATCAGCAAAAAAAAAGGATAAAGCCTGACGAATAACATTATTGTTAACAAAAAAGAAAGCATGGACAATTTTATTATATAAGTAATTTGGATTGAAAGGGTTAGATTTGACTGGAGTTGGAAAGCTTAGTAAAGTCCCAGGGTTCTGGTCTGTAAGTCCATATTGTTTTTAGAACGGTATTGCATGAAAGTACTTTTCTGTCTTTAGTAACTTTAAAACATTTATTTAGTTTGAGTGTTTTTAATTCTTATATGTGGATTCTATATCAAACGTTTGTCTAGATAAAGTCCTAGGTATCCGAAGTTCTAAGCAATGTACGATTCATGGGAGCGAATAAAAGTTACGTGGACACATTAATTCTCCACTTGGTAAACCGATCCTGGACTGTATGGATTTGTTTTCGCAGAATTTTGGATGGATTCTAAGAATTTTTAATAGATGCAAACCAGGCCGTGAGATCTGCACATGAATAATGAAATTGGCCTCTCGGAGCACCACCATATTTGTAAGATTCATTTACTTGAAAATACCGGTTTGTAAGTAATAATTTAAGTATTAGGTAATGTGTACAAAGAAGGATTTTCTTGAGTTTCCAGATCGAACCCGGATACCATACTCGATCAAATGCTTTAATGACTTTTAAAACTAAATCGGAACAATACTCTTTTCTTTCTAAAGTGGATCCATTGAAGCTGACTACTCGATGGCACATATGAGTAATAGTTATACTATAGTATAATCGGTAATTGTTAAAATTATTATTAATCTCTAAGCTTTTTGAGAAGAGCACTACATACAAATTCTGAAGTCATCACGCAAAGGGTCATAATATTTTAAAAAGTGTATATTTATTTATATGAAAAACGGAGATCAATCAATGATATTTTGCTCCATAATCGTTTGCCATATTTTAGCGTGCTTCATAATTCCTTGTTTATCGGCAATGAACTGAACAAGATGATGATTTACAGCCCCATGTGAATATTGTAGAATGTCACAACATGGAAGGTGTTTTTAACAGATCGTAACAGGTGGAAAACTTACGGCGTAAAGTCAAGCGAGTATGGTGTGTGCCGCAATACAACCCAATATTTTTTGACGAGTGAAACTTGCGTTGTCGTGATGGAGTATAACTCTTTTGCAAATTACGAGCTCCGAACGTATCTGGATGATGGATTCATTCAAACTGTGCAATTGCAGACAGTACACCTCTAAAAATACGCTTCAGGGTTGACTCAATTAATGCCTTTATTTTGTCTTCATCAACCTCAGTTTTCCTTCAGGACCGAGGGGCATTGTTGAGATTAAATTCACTAGCACACAATTTCATGAACCATCGTTGGAACTAACGCTCTTGTAGAGTATTGTTACCGTACTCTTCACGCAACTTCCCACTAGCTTGGCATGCGTTCTTCCCTTTACGGAATTAGAACTATTAAATATGGCGAGAATGAAATGTTTGGTCTTCCATCTTCAACTTGATGTAGAAAATTAGCGAAATGTATATTTTTTTTTCAAAAAAGAAACATTTAAATGACATTACAATAACATAGGTACGAATAATTCTAGTACTTCCAAAAATGCCCGAACGCCATCTGTTACGAAAATGCGCCATGACCTTTCCGACAACAAATCAATTCTTCAAAAATTTCTTAAATTTCACGTATTTTTCTAAGATTTTTTTTCCAAATTTTGTTTTTTTGCTTAAGCATTTTACTCAAATTTTTGATACATTTAATATGATACAAAATAGCAGATAATTGAACAGTTATAGCTGATACAGAATCTTATTGACCTGAAAAAGTCAATTTTAAAACGAATTTTATGCTCAATTAATTAAAAACCAATATTTTTAAAGTATTTTGATAAACAGCAGTTTAAAATGGAACGTAATATTCGGGCATTTTTTTTCTTTCTTAAACCTAAATTGTTACATTAACACAAAATGAAACTCAACAAAAATTCAAAGAGTCGTTTTTTAACAACAATTTTCTTCATATTATATCACAACAGAATGTGTAATGATTTTTTCCAATTTAATTGAGTTTATTCAGTGCACATTTAATGGTTGATAAACCACCCTTTTTGCATACAAATGGAACTGATAATCATCATGGCAGTTTATGCCACCTACCAACACTCACTACATAGATGGCGCTACATGTATAATTATTTTGGTAATAATTTTCATTGGAAATTTATTCATACAACTCTTTAGATCAATAATTGCCTTGTTCAGACATATTTCCCTTATCAATAAATAATCATAAGAATCATGTAAGAGGAGGGGGACTCGCATTTCGAGCTTATGCAACGGTTCCCATACCACCCACATATATAACATACAAAAGCCTATATGCGCCCACCTAATTATTTTCCATTAGCGGGTGACGACGATGTAAATTATTTATTTTATCAAAGTTATATTACCTACTCTTGTATAATATAATAATTAAAAGTGAACAAGAAAAAAGGAAAATTAATAAGCATAAGTAAAGCAGCAAAAATAAAAGCTTAACTTGAGGCGTGATAAAAGTTCATTTTGAAGAAAATTTCAACAACAACCAAAAAAAAATGCCATCACTTGGCTTCTGTAATGTTGATGTGTTTGTGGAATTTATTTTTCTTGTGTTTTTATTAAAATTCCTTTTTTCCTTCTCGAATTCTGAAATAATTTATGCCGAACATTTTCATATTTGATTAGAATATGTTCTTTTTGTTACTATTTGAATACAACACTTTCGTCATCAAGAGTTTTATCGACGTTTAACACATGTGTATGGCCTCATCCTACACATTTCAAAATAATGAAGAAGAAAACATCACGTGGGAGCAGTACACTTGAGATAATTTTTCATTTAATTTATGCTTAAATACGAAATCAATCGATACCATTTGAAAGCGGTAATATGTAATTTTAAAAGCCTACAACTACCATTATTATGCACCCTATTCGCTTAGAGGTTCATTGGCTTTCTTATTCATTGCTACTTTTTGAAATTAATTTTACTTAAAAAAGTGGCAATTAATATAAAAGATATTCATTGCCACTTTTTAAAATAAAATTAATTTTGTTTGTTTGTAATTATTTAACAAGCCTTTAATTTCTTGAGATTTTTAATTAAAGTTTCTAATAACAATAAATGTTATTAATTAAAATAAAAACGTGCACACTTGTTTTCTTGTTGTTGAAGTATTACTAACGAAGACGTTTAAATTACAATTATAAATTTAATATTCTTGTATAGTTATTTTGTCAACGAACAGTTAACAATTATTTACAAGCCCTTATAACCCCTTATTTCTAACCCATAGTTGCACAATAAAAAAAATAACTAAAAATTGGGGCCTACTTGAATATATTTTTTAGAATATAAAACCTGAGTCACACCTGATCAAAAAAATTCCTAAATGTACCAAAAATTGTATTATATTGGTGAGGGGTAAGGGAGGGAGAAGCGATTCTTCTAAAATTAATTAAACTCAATTTACTATTGAATATTTAATTGAAAAGATAATTTCCAATATAACAATTTCCACTCTAAAAGAATAAATTTTAATACGTTTTCATTAATGAAAGGATTAAATCCATTTTTAAAATAATTGTGGTTACTCCAAGGAATTTTTAAATAATTTTCAGAATTGATTATTTTTCAAGGGCTAAAATTTCATTGTATATCCTAATTTTTACCCAAATGGGGGTAGGTAATTTATACAAAAAGAAAACTTTATCCAGGCAAATTTAGAACTTATTTTAGGTTGTAACGGATTTTTTTTTTCAAGAAAATACGTCTTCAAAAATAATTTTAAGATAGGGAATTTTTGTGAGAACGTCTACTCTATCCCAAATTATTAAACATTTATCAAAATGAGTTATTTAATTTAATAATGGGGCTCTTCAGTTTCGGAAACAAGAAAAAGTCATAGGGGTCCAGATTTGGGGAATACGGTGGCTGCAGCATTATTTGTTGTTTTTGGACAAAAATGGCAAAAGCTAATTTTTGTTTTTTCACAAATCCGGGTTTTTCTGGCGGATTGCTTCACGCAACTTCCTCATAACTTGCAGGTAATATTCCTTATTGACCGTTCTACCCTGTGGAAAGAACTCATGATGCACAACGCCCCTACAATCGAAGAAAACTGTAAGCAAAACCTTCACATTCGACCGTACTTCGCGCTTTTCGCTGGAGCAAATTTTGGTCGTCGCGGACAGAGTCCAACAGTTCCTTAGCAATGTTAATGCGATGCTGTTTTTGGACGAAATTGAGCAAAAATCGAAGACGAGCTTAAACACGTGCAATCAAAGTAGCTGTCAAAAATTAACTGAACATTCAAAATGGCCGAACTTGTCGCGATACTTTTTGAACAGACCTCGTATAATCTGCATTGATAAAAAATTATTACGTAAAAGAACTTAATTAATTATTTTTTAAAAAAAAGGTATTAAAAGTATATGAAATAAGCCCCAATTTCTGTTTTATTTATAATTTCCCATTAAAGATGGTATAACGTATCAAATAATATCCTAGTTCTACTATTAAATTTCTTGTACCAGTAATAATAACCATTTGGTCGTATTAAAAGAAATCTAGTCGACACAATAGAAGAATTCTTTTATTGTGTTTTTTTATTATATCTATAAAGGTAATAAGATTATAGTAAAATAAAAATAAAAAATTATAAATACAAAGGCTAGAAATAGTGGTAAGTTGTTAAAAATTTGACAAAGATATAATTTGAAGTTATTTTAATAGAATTTTCGTGGAATTTTTGGGGGCCTTTTCTACTATACCAACAAAAAAAATTGTTTATATAGGATAACCATATTGGTAGAACCTTGCATAGTAAAGGAACTGAGAATACGTAATTTTTAAGAACATGAAAAAAACGAATGGTGATGAGGAAAATTTTCTTCAACTTAAATAAACGGACTCGAAATTTATTATAAACCTACTATCTATATATACCTCAGCACCGAATAGCTTCTTGGATTATTGCAATGGTGTATAACACTTTAAAAATCGACCTAATTTTACATTTGATTCTATTTTCCTCATTTTCAGCAGAATAAACTATATTTTCTCTCTAATAAGAAATGAAAATAGGCAACGGACAAAATTGAATGAAAAAATTGAAGCCTACATGAAAAGCTGTACACCTAGGCGGCCGGCCGTTTATCCTTACGGGCAACAAAAAAAAATACACACTCATACATACGAAAACTTAATCATACCTAGGTAAATTTACCACTTCAGGAAGAAAACAAATTTCCATGACAACAATTCCCACAAGTATACTAGATATTTAATTTGTTTGTTATTTTCACTAGAGTTCATCTTGTCTCTTTTATTGTGAACTGTTCTGGATCCTTTTTATGTGGTGTTTTTTTTTGGCCTATATTTTTTTCATTTTGTATACATTTTTATTATATTCACCTGTAAACCTGTCTTCTAAAATGAGTACCATTGAGAATAGATTCAAATAGAAAGAAATATTTTTTCCCAATCCATCTGTTGATGTGATGTGTGTATCCTTAGCTGGTGTCCTCCATTAATTTTTTTTTGACTATTTTTATACAAAATACGAGAGATCGTTTATTATTTGAAGAATTTTATAAATACTGCCAAATAAGTTTGCTCCTTTTCTTTTGAGTTTTTTTTTTTTTTGGATTTTACACACGATTCTATGCATGTTCTATAGCATTAGTGTTTCCATACTCAATTTTTTAATTTAATATGTGTCACAGAAACACCCTCAACATCCTCCTCCTTTTCACTTCCATCTCTCTCTCTCTCTATCTCTGTCTCTCTCTCTACCTATCTTTTCTTTTCGCCTAAATGAGAAATTGTTTCCTTTTGATGTTTATTTATTATTTGACGAATACCCACCGATTGTGATATGACCCCGTGTTCGTTTAAGGACATACAAAAGTGGTGCCACTTCAACAGTTTTTTGATATTTAAAATTGGAATTTTTTTTGAAAATTAATATAAAAAGAAAACCATAAAAAAATGTTTATGTATTTGAAAAATTATTTGGTTATTTGTTTGTATTTAAGTTTCCTAGGACATAAGAAAGGGATCATGATACAGCGCAACGATCATGAGATTATATGACGATCTGTAAGTCGTCATATTAGTTTTTTTATTAAGGAATTAAAAACAGGACTTGGAAAGGGTATTGAGGTATTTAAAAGCTTCATAATAAAGGAAATATCATAACAAAAGAAATGTTGCGTAAGCTGATATTCTGTTAGAAGATGAGTAATAGTGAATTGAATATCACAGAATAGAAAGATGGGAAGAGGGTGATTGTGCAAGGGTTGGTCAATGTTACGAAAAAAACCTATCGCTAGTTTTTTAGTCCGTGTATCTAAGAAATGGATGAAGTTGTCATTAGAGCCATTTGGTTAGTAGTCAATGCAAATTTAGAACTGCTGTGCACACTGGGGGAACAAAGAGCCTAATGCAATTTTTATATCCTTTCAGTTAAGCAAATTTTTTTAAAGAATATTGTTGAGAATAGGTTCTTTCGATAGGCCATGAATGGCTACCAACACTACGTGACTGTAGCTGAATATTATGATATAATGATTATTAAGAATCCGAACTATAATCATTGAATCTGTCCTAAAAGAAAATTTTCTACATAAATGTGTGCGCCACTTAACTTTATGACTACATAAGATGCAATGTTATGGTTGACTCGGAGTCTTAAATTTTTTTTTTCAATTTATTCTTTTTATATGGATTTTTTAAGTTATTTATAGTCCCATAAATTTAGTATTATAAAAAGGATTTAGACCTTAGAAAAATAAAACAAAAATTTTGTCCCAAATTTTTTTATTATTTTTCTGAGGTCTCAAATTTTTTTTCTTTAAATTGTTTGTGACCCTAATATTTATTTCTTCAGCTACAAAATATAATCCTATGCAGTGATTAAATATTGAAATCGTTAAAAAAAATTAACATATTTTTTAAGACCCTTAAACTCTCTCAAAGTGAACGTGTTCATACCCTGAAACTCTCTCGAAATTAACTTTGACGTTTTTTTAATTTAAGTTCATTATGAGATTTTCCAGAATTTTAAAGGGTTTCACCTTTTATGAGTATTTCAAGGATTCTCAGTTTGTTTCGATTTAATATTTTTTTTTATGATAGTAGAAATTATCTATTATCTAATACAATAGAGAGAAATCTTCCAAAAAATACCAAAATATGATTTTTTTTAAGATTATAGACTTCGCCAAATCTTAAAAAAAAACACATATTTTGTTTTAAAATTTTATTTTTTTTTCAAAATTAAAGCAATTTAGTGTCTTTTTGATTTGATAAAAAAAATTGTGCTTTCTATTAAGTTTCTCATTAATTTAAGGAACATCTTGTTTAGAATAATTTTTTTTTTAGAACTACTTCTTCTACTCTGAATATAGTAATAAAAAAAATCGATACAAAAATTACTCATTAGGGATGGGTAATATTAAAATTAATATTTTCCATTAATGATAATAGAATAGAGAAAATTTGAAGTTTTTACATTATTTCCATAGATCGATTATGAGTTTTCTAATAAAATAAAAGTTTGCAGACAGATAAGACTAAGAAAATCTAGACGAATATAATCAATAAAGGGAACGTGTTATCAGCAATAAAAATTTATTTATAATAAAAAAAAAAGTTGCTATTTAATTTAATGAAGGAGATTTTTTTTTCATTTATATTAGAAAATATTAAACAAAGTTTTATTATGAAATTCCATTTATTACGAAAGTTATTGGGATGTGACGGTAAATCGTATGGGAGGAGGGAGGACAGTTTAATGCGTTTTCTTATCAAATAATGAATAAAAAATTCTGAAAATTATCAAACTGGTGGTTAATTTATTACTTTCTCTAGACTCTAGACTCAAGTTATAATAGGACAAAACGATTTATTTCTGTTCTGAATAAAACTCGCCCTACTAAAAATTCTCTTTAGTGCTTTTTCATTTTTAATTTAACAAAAAAAAAAAAAAGATTAGCTATCATATTTTCAAAGCGGAAATTTGATTATATAAAAAGAAAAAGAAAAGGAAAAGCTAAAAATTCATTTGACATCAAATTGACTGCATTCGAAATGTCTTTGCAGTTAAATCTTTTCTTATTGGATTCTGATGACCCAGAAACTTGCTTGTTTTTATTTTATTTTTCAAATCATTTAAAATCAGACACAAGATTTATTAATATTTTTTTTTATGGGAACTGATTAGAATTAAGTAAACACAGGAAATATAAAGCGAAGAAATTTTAAAATTTCGGAAAAATTTTTAAAAGGTTATTAGTGGGGTGCTAACCGCCATTTTGTTATTTTCCCCAGAAATAAAATGACTGTCCAATTCCACCTTAACTTTTTATAATAATTTTTCTTGTTTTTCATATGAAAATAAATTCTTGCATCTGGAAAATTCTCAGCAAATAAGCGCTTTTCAGCATTTTCCTGTACATAGTCTAGAAGGAGTGAAAGACTCTCCTCCCTTAGTCATTACAGTCTGTTGGCCTCAAACAGAACATATTCTTTTCAAACTTTTGTAATAAAAAAGTCCATCAATTAATGTGAATTTTGGTTTAATGGTTCGTTTTAAGATCAATAAAATCGATATGAAGTTCATTTTGGGTATATATGACTCGTCGCCATTCCAGCCAGTCGAAAATGAGCTCTACGTAAGCTACAGGCATCATAAACACTCGTAAAGCATCGGCGGTGTTTGTCCGTACAATGTTTTCATCTAACATATTTTCGATGTTAATTAATTTGTTGCTAAATTTATCTTTTAAACAAACCTCTACTGCTGTAGCCATGTGGCTTTTAGATATTTTCTATTTAAAAATTCCGAATACATTCCATATTCTCTTAGGAAAATACAGAAGAAAAATTAACTGAGGAAGTAGAAGAAAAATGCGAAGAGAAGGAGGAAAAGGAGAAAAGGAAATCAAACTATTTAATCGAATAATGTTTATGGTATGTAAACACTTAAAAAATTGATTTTCTTTCTATTCGATTTGGTAAAATGGGGAAATTAAATCGAATTGAATCTTTTTAGATGGAATTAAGAAATGACTTGAATCAAAAAGAACCGGCGCAATGAATAGAAGTTTCTTTAAAAGATTCATCGTTTCAATAGAAACGAAATTGCATAATTTATCAAGTTTCTCTTCCAATTTTCGATGCCGATACATTTCAAATTGATTATGATTTCTTGTTTAATTATTCATCATATTTGATTAGAAATAGACATCTTGATCATTTCCGGTTATGAATTATGAACAGAATTACTTGTTTAATTAAGACTATTTATAAATGTTTGAAAAATCAGCAGAGACTATGGAAGAGAAAAAATCCCTTCAAATCTCTATGGTCCTAAGTCTTAACTGAGTTTAAGAATAAAATTCAGATTTTATGGGAATATTGGAATAAGTTTTTGTCCTTTTTAAAATGATGTCACCAGTTGTAGTTGTGTTTTGAGTGTATATACCAGGGGTCGATAAGGGCTGCACTCCCATTTTTCATATATTATAAACAGGCACACTCTAGTTATTTTAACCCAAGAGCTACCATCGATGTAAAGACAAATATCCTTTTTGGTGATTCTTGGATCTGAGCATACAGTGAAAGGAAAGCAGGAGGCTTTTTAATAAAGTCAAATGCACTGAGAGGCCTGAAGACTGGGCTCCTATAGACGAAGTCTTAAAGACTATAAGATTGAGATAATAAAGACTTAACGTGGTGGATTTCCTCGACATTAAGGGTCATTTAATAATATTACAACTAAGCCCATTACAGAAGCACTACACAACCTTCAGATAAACGAATGCCTATGTAACTGGATCAACCAAATCCTAGATAACTGGTTGATGAATATGAAGTTTGGCGATAGTAAAACCAAAAAAGAAATGCAGAAGGCGTCTTCTCAAGGAGGTATTCTCTCCCCGTTACTATGGCGTCTTGAAATAAATGCCTTCCTCACCTATCTGAAAAAAGACGGGCTAAAGGGGATTGCTTACGCTGATGATATGGCTATCATAAAAGACTTTTTAAAAACGACCTTGCTCAGTCTCGTAAAGTGAACGAACAGACGCATGTTGGTAGTCAAACCCTCCAACATGGAGCTTCTGCAAGACGTCTTCCATTAGTCCTCCGAAACTCACAGGGACACCTCTGTGTTTGACTACTCAAGTAAGGTGTACTTAGGAGTGATTCTTAACTCTGCCCTTAGACATTTATATTAAAGAACTGGTGATTAAGCAGGGCTCTACGTCTGAGGGAATTAAGGCAGTGAACAGAACATCGTTTCACGAACGCAAAGATTATTAAGGACCTAAAATATATTAAATAATCCGTTAAAATAACGAAATTTGAGATAGCATCTTTGGACTTTGATATTATCCAAAATTCCCAGTAGAACTGAGTGGGAACACGGGACGGCGCTATAGGAAATGGCTGTAGAAATATAAACACATGAGTTAAGGAAGGGGAACATTACTGGAGCAGGGGTCCCGCCTGAATCTTTGATTATAAACATGTCCCTACGACTCCTAGACCAGTGTAGTGTATTCCAAGCAGAAATTCTGGCTATTCATGAGGCCGCAGCTTGGCTATCAATGAATGCAATATCTGACATGCAGTATCGTACTTTTCACCGATAGTCAGGCAATGATCAAGTCGATGGAATCACCCATTGTAAGATCGAGGACTGATAAGCACTGCCACAGATCTCTGAATAATATTGTCAACCAGTGAAATGATTATCTAAGCTGGGTTCCCGGATATGATGACATTCCAAGAAACTGTAAAGCAGATGAGTTACTCAAAAATGGTACGAGCCTAGACTCCCCTTCTGTTACTGAGGAGGCATACATGCCTATGAAGATGGCTACACACCTCATTTTGCTGAGTTCAATAAATCTGCTGAATGAGAGATGGAGCAATCTTGAGTCGTGTCACAATTCTAGACAGATAGGGCTCACATAAGCATGCTAGCCGAGATCATTACATGTGATTGCATATTAGATAAACTCGCTAGAAGACTAGGTATCCCCGCAAATGACTTCTGTCGTAGCTGTAAAAACAAGGAGGAAAAGTTGACAATTTTTCACCTTTTCTGTTCATGCTTAGCCTTTACATCCCCCAGAAGGAGAACTCTGGCAGATATTTTCTTCGATGATTTGAGTGCTATCGCGTCTTGCAAAAATCAAATTCTTTGCACTTGTTTCCAATTGGTTCCCAGGGTCACATTGGCTTTGATGATCACGGAGTCTCACAATGGACCTAACATTGGTTTAAGTATAACCGATAAAACAGCTAACCTAACCTAACTTAACCTTTAGGATTTATCAACTACATTTGCATGCAATGAGAATGGTCCAAAATGTAGGAAAGTGGATCCCATGAAGGAGAGAGAAATCGAGAGACTTTTTGTTACGTGCGAGATACTAATCGGACGATATAGCAGGTAGGGTCTTTTGCATCTCATTGTTACGATCGATAAGAAATGGATTTACTACAAAAACCCTAAGCGATCTTAAGCATTGACAAAGCTAAGAGAACTAGGTACATCAACGCCAAAACGCAGCTGTGTATCTGGTGGAATCACAGAACTCACTAGTGATTGTTATCGACTGTATTTAATAAGCTTGAATTGAGCTTTGAAATAAAAATGGCGGAAATATGACAATAGCCATAGCAAGCTCATTCTGCTATACGACAATGCTAGGCCCCACTTTGCAAAATCGGTACATAAATACTTAAAAGCATCGCAATGGGAAATCTTGCCCCACTCGCCATATTTTCCAGGTATACCATCTTCAGATTTCCATTTGTTCCAGTCGGCCCTTTCTGTAGATCGGTTTTTTGGTGAATGGATCGAATCAAAAGAACAAGAATTTGTTCTCCATGGTCTCCATTTATTACGAGAAAGATGGTAGAAAGTTTTTACTTCCCATGAGAGTTACTTTGAATTAAAACATTTTATATAAAATTTTATAAATAAACGATACACTTTGTTCAAAAAGGGGAAGACCTTAGATATTTTTTACATAAACGGTAATAAAAGCTCACTTTTTTTTGCCATTCAGTGGTCTTAAAACTGCCAAAGTTTGCTTGGGTCTAGGATTTTTTAACTGATTTATATTTTAAGGGTCTTCAAAATTACGTGCAAATCAAGTTACATATAGCAAACTAAGTTGGAGAAATACTTTTCTCATCAAAATTTAATTAAGACCCTAAATCAAAGATCCTATTGTGTCTTTCTATGAATTTTCATAAAAAAATAATAAATATTCAATGGGCTTTTTCTTTTAATACAGAAAAAAAGAGAAAATTTTCTTTTAAGTTACAATATAAAATTAGATTTTGTTACTATTCTCATAAATATTCTATTTAAGATTGAATGTCTAACAGAAAAGCCAATTTGGGGAAAATTCGTATCATGTTCAATGTTGGTATTTTTTGGTGTTAAAAGAAAATATTGCCTATCATATCTCAAAGGAAATAAATAGTAACATATTCATTTTAATCTATAATAAAGTATCCTTAGTATTATTCGAATATTTTCTCATTATTTGTATTCCCTTATGAAAAGGATCTCGGGTCTGTTACTAATAATTTGTGTACTTTACATTTTCTATTTTGTCTGTTAGTCTCATACAGACCAGATGGATGTTCATGACTATAAAATAAAATATTTAAACTCTCACCGCTCCTTCTTCAGTCCAAAAAAAAAAAACTTTCCATTATAAATTGTGATTTAGAATTCATTTAGACAATTAATTTGATATGAAACTGATCGATCACATTGTCCGAAAAAGGTTACAGTCAATTTGGTTAGTCCTAATAAGGACGGTTCATTGGGTCGCATCTGGGAGTTAGATTCTTGGACCACAGAGTATGTGTATTTATACATTAATTATTTGAATTTAGTTTCAACAAAAGGACATTTAACAACAGAAGATAAAGCAGTATTGAAGTCCTAGGTTCTGTTGCGTTGGGATTATCGTAGGTTTATATCTTCAGGTGCGTGTAATAGAGGATTTTTTTTAAAAAGTAATTTAAAATTTAAATTTGCGTGTATACTAGTTGAAATGGACTATCTCCAATAAAAGAATGACCAAGAAATACAGTCAGATGACAACGGATATTAGGAGAGGAATAAATTTATAAAAATAAAAATATAAGAAAAAAATAAATTTAACGCATGTTTTTATTTATTTCTAGTAAAGCAATTCCCAAATTGTTGGCTTGAAAAAGGTAAATAATGTCATCTAACTTTACTATAAACAAGCATCATTCACAATAAATTTTGTGTTAAAACAAACTAGTCCATAGAGAGCAATTTTCATAATCATAATAATTTCCAACTAACTTTATCCTTTTTTTTTTCTTTTGAGTATATTTGTATGAGGGTGGATAGTTTAATATTTGGACTGGTAATGAAGAGAAAATTGAACAAAACCATGTGGATTTGGTAGAGTTTTTATTTTGTTCCTTTTGTATCCTTATTCACCACCACGACGGTCTGCATCCGTTCCATACTTTTGTCTTGATTTTTTCCACATATAAGACAGAACCTCGAAAAATCTACATTACACACGTATATAAATTCATATATTCTTAATGCAATATAAAAGAGAAAATGGGAGAAATGTCATAAGATAGAATGGGATGTATCCTGCCATCCCCAAAACATATGATCTTAAACACGAAAAGAAATCCACCAGCAATAATCCAAATCGAAACATTTATTCTTTAGCTTCCCTTTACCATTTACTTACTGCTAATAATAGTCTCCTTACTAACAAATATCCTTTTCCCTTTAGAGATAATACACAAAAGCACTCAATTGGCTTTTGTAACATAGTTACTTCCTGGTAAAAGTACGAGTATATTCTTACCAAAAATCAAATAGTCATAATAATAGTCACAGTTTGGAAAGTAGTAGTGAAAGTAGAACTAGCACAAAGAGTAGTAATATCATTTGTGATAGTAACAGGAGTAATAGTAACAGGAGCAGAAGTATTAGTAGTTGTGAGACTATCCGCACCATCGACTATATTTTTCTATAAGACAAATAACAACATCCTTTTATATTTTCTTGCCACTTCTTTTATTTAACCAAGCGAAACACTTGATCATGCCTTTGCTGTGGACTATTATTAATACGAAAAGCTAAACTGAGAGTTTATAAGTGGTTTTTTTCTTCTTCTCCAAAACATTATGAACATGCCGAGTAGCATGTGTAGTTATTATATATTTTCCACCCCACCCGCCCCTACGACCCCTTTAACTTATTAATGTATTATGTGCAGACGTGTAGAGAAGGTTTGTAAGGAAAAGAGACTGAACAGAATGTTTGTAGCTTACACATAGAAGTGAGGGCAAGAAAAAGGATTCAGTACTGAACTGGAAAATAAGTTAAAGTTGTCCCGCTCTTATTATTATGACAAAGCCTATTGTTGTTGTCGCCTATTTGTATTCGCTATGATTTCTGATTAAATCGTCGTTCCTGACTCGTTATCAAACAGACTCTATTAGGGCACTGTACCAGAGATTGGAAGCTAAGTAAAGTATACATAGTATAACCGGCTAATGGAAATAAAACATGAAAAAAAATGAGAAGAAAAATAAATAACAGTAGCAGAGAAATAATCAACAAAAATAATATGCCGAGCAGAAACGAAAGTCATGCACAGAAATATTTTTTTTTACATACAAACCCACGTTATTGAAGAAAGCTCTCTAAAATAGTACAAATCCAAATAGTCAACATTGCTGCCAACAAACTAAAATTTATCCAGACTCGCTTCTCCATCGTTGATGCAAGGTGGATTAGTTAATGTACTGAATTTAACCTGACCATTTTTCCCCCATTTTTTTTTTGGATCATTCTCCACATTTCATCTGTAGTCATCACACAGCCCCAAATGGATATTAGTAGGTATGGTACATACGTGAACCATGAAAATGAATATAAACTTTAAAACCAGCCAAGTCATTGTGTTTTTAGTTGTGTTTTTTTTTCCATCATACAAAGTCAAGCGAACAGAAATGGCCAAACACCTGAGAGTCAACATGACGTATATCACAGTCTGTGATATATAAGCCTTATAAATCTGTATGCAGATATGAGTAAATAATTCCTTATGTTTATATCCCCGCGTACACTAGATATATAGTCATTTTAAAATATTTTCATCTTTTTGAAAGCTTTTTAAACGGATATATTTAGGTTATTTGAGACAAAAGAACCCTACGTTATTTTTCATCAATTTTCTTCTTTTTTTTTGCTGGTAAAATATTATTAAAAAAAAGTGATTGGTTAGAAAAAGGACCAGAAAATGTTATTACCTTAAATTTTTACCTTAAAAACATACCAGGGGTAAAAGTTTAAATCCGCTGTTTGGTCATAGATGGCGTGAGTGAGCGTATAAACCTACCATGGACACGCCATACTTTTTTTTATGAGTTTGACATCTGTCAACATTAATCAGTGCACAATGTCTGCAATTTCGTACAACAACATACATTTTTCCTTTGCCAGAAAAAGAGCATATGCGGGAAGCTCTGCTTTTCTGCTTCAATTTGAAGAAATCGGTTGCCGAATCGCATCGAATGCTTATGGAGACCTATGGTGACAGTGGTTTATCGGAAACAATGTGCCGAGATTGGTTTCTTCGGTTCAAAGACGGCAATTTTGACTTGTGGGACAAGAAGCGTAAAAATCGGTCGAGGAAGGTTGAGGACCATCAATTGCAGGCTCTTTTGGACGAAGACAATACCCAATCTTTATTTCCATGCGTCTGCGTGCCATGGGGAAGATTGAAAAGATCGGAAAATGGGTGCCTACATCGGATTGTGATAGGCGATGAAAAGTGGATATAGATCCCGGCCAACCATCAACATCTTCCCCAAGACCAAATCGCTTCGGACGGATGACGATGGTGTGCGTTTGGTGGGATCAACAGGGTATCGTCTATTATGAGATATTGAAACCTGGCGAAACTGTCAATGCCCACCGCTACCACCAACAACTGATCAAATTGCACCGTGCTCTGCGTGAAAAAAAGACGGATTATCAACAAAGATATGACAAGCTGATTTTTCCACGACAACGCACCATCGCACACGTCAAAAATGGTCCGAAACTACTTTGAGACACTCAACTGGGAGGTGCTGCCCCACCCCGCTTATTCAACAGACCTGGGCTCTTCCGACTACCACCTGTTTTTGTCGATGGGGCACGCGCTCGCTGAGCAGCACTTCCATTCTTACGAAGACGTCCAAAAATGGCTGGATGAGTAGTTTGCCTCGAAAAAGAAAGAATTTTTTTGGCGTGGTGTCCAAAAATTGCCCGAGAGATGGAAAAAATGTGTAGCTAGCGAGGGCAAGTAGTTTGAATAAATTTGTTTTTGTTTTCTACGAAAAAAAAAATGTTTTTTTGATTAAAAATCAGCGGATTTAAGCTTATACACCGTTATATGTTAGCAAGTAGTTTGGAAATTGTATTTGGGTTATTATTTAAAGCCAAAGTATTTTTTAAAAAAATATTAAAAAATTTTGGTTAAATTCATTTGAAATTAAAAAAAAAAATTTTGGTAAAATTCATTCACAAATATTCTCTCGATACGCTCACAGATTTTCTCTGGTTAAATTTGAGAAGAAGAAAAAACACTTAAACTTGAGAATACGTAAATTATCCCAAAAAAATTTTGGAAAACTTAAAACTAAAAAATTTGGAATAAAATACGAAGCTCCCGAAAATCAATCCCCCTTCATCCTTCAGACCTCTTTTTAAGGATTGTTTGAGAAGTCAAAATGCAACTTAACTTAATTTTTTAAATTTTTTTTTATCATGTTTGTTGAAATGAGTTAAATATTGATCAGTGATACTATAAAAAAAAATAATTTAAAAAAGTAGTTGTACTAAAAAACTAGTTCGAAAACTTTGGAGAAAAATCTAACAAAAAAAAAGGATGAGAAAATCCAAAAACTTTGCTAAAGGCGATATAGTTTTAGAAATTTAACTTGCAACAATATCTTCCGAATCGCAATTCTTGTTGAAATTTTTTTTTAAGCTTCCAATTAGTCATTAGTCATACTACTCGGAGCTTGAATAAGCCTTTCGGAATCTTTCTTTTTAGATTTTTTGCAAACCGTTTAAAACAGAAATTAGTGAGTTTTAGTTCATCCCTATTGGATAAGCTTATATACTTGTACAATTTGCGTACATTTTCCGCCAAATTCCCTACACAGAAAGGATTTATTTAGGTCGCTAGGAGATTTCTGAAAGCCCATTTTATTATGTACATGTACGCCCATCGAGCAATACATCCCTGAGCCAACCCGTTTTCTATTCCGACTAACTTGCCTAAGCAACCCCCCTCCTTAAGTTGATAAGTTCTCCAAACAGCTTTTAACTTTAGAAGTTAAACTAATATTTGAGTTTTTAAGTTTTATGATATTTTTTTTTTAAATTTAATTTTCTTTTATTTTTGTTGTTGTTGGTATAGAACGCATATTTTATTTATGCAAAAATTATGCCAATATCAATGCGGATTTGTAGGAGTGTGCTAATAGCGTTCTTGCCTAAGTGTAAAACCAGTCACAATTCGCAATGTGGTTACACCAACTAAGTTAAAGAAGTTACGACTAGAAGTTTATTTGTACAGTTTGTTCACTTCAATTTGTTACTTGACTTTCTACCCCTGTATTCATCGTCATCTTCGTCCCCGTCTTAATCTTCTTCTTTTTTGTTATTACTTTGCAAAAAGCCTGTAAGTGTATAAGAACTACTTGGCAATATAAAGTCTGATATACTCTAGGAGGAAGGTAACAGATGAGGGTGGGTTTTTTTTCTACATTTTCCTGATACTTTCTCTGATACTCTGAGTCATTCGTTTGCCTGTGTTAATGAGTGCAAAGAAAAAGTGGTGGAAAAGTTAGTTGTTCATTCTGTTTGGTAGGCAATAGGGTTTAAGTGGTATCGTCAACACTTTTCTTTTTGGCATACCAGTTTTGTTGGCAGTGCTACTTTCTTAGAATGTTTACGACCGTCGAGAAAGTTAGCTAGTCAACTATCTAGCCATTCTCATTGGCAATATTTTCTTAACGGACTGTGGTTATTCTAATAGTTTTACACCCCACTTCGTACCACATCACGAAAAACAATGTTGCCAACACAAAGTATTCCTAATTTCTTCTTCAACTGGCACAATGTCTACAAGCTGCAGGATTCGCAGTTAAGCTAACAAGTCTAGGCTATTCGGCATTTGGTCATTGTTATAAATTTCATCATTGGGAGACCATTTATTAGTTAATTTGTGCACACAAGCTACAAGCTTTTACATAATTCACTTAAGACATACTGTAAGTAATTGCGGTGCTATTTATAACGTGAACAGTTATACGGAGTTGCACTTGTAAAAATTTCCCTTGACAAAGCCACACTCAAACACCAATTCGGACTGTAATTTTAGCCTAAAGTGCACTAACTCGTTAATAAGAGCAGCATGAAAGTTTCACTTTTCATAAATTTCTTTTCTTAAAGATTTTTTCCTACAATGTAGTTGTTCATTTTTTTTTTCATCCCATGTAATTCTTTTCAGACCATGCTGCAGATTTTTTTGCTCCTTGCAGAAAGTTCTTGTTTTTTTCTATAATAAATTTAAAAGTTCTTGTATTTTCTATAAAAAAATATATATTTTTCTTACAATAAAACGAAAAGATACTATTTGAGATGGTTGGTGAAAAAAAAAACTAAAAACTATACTATTTAAAACTTATATAAAAGTTTGTCTGTCTGTCTATCTTTTAAGAAAAAAGAAAGGATTATTCAAGAGTGTTTTCATATTAATTTAAAAATTGTGTTCATGAATATTTTACTTTGTAATTTATGGTCCTTTTTTTTGTGAACAGTGAGCATTTTACAATATGTTGCTCCTGCTTTTTGTTTTTTTTTTAATGTCCGATGTTGGATAAATGTCCTTGTAAATTTTTTTTCTTCATATTTTATTCTAGTTTTTGTGTTAAGATATAAGGAAGAAAAAAGTTTGTGTATGTACATTTCTTTGCAGAAAAAAAATTAGAAAATTATTGTACAAGATTTCAATAAATGCCCACTATTTGTGTTTTTAGTTCTTTTATAAACTTTTGTAAATTCATAAATGTGACATTTTTTTAACCGAAACATTTTGCTCTAGATATAAGAGTAAATAGTAAGCTCTATAAAGAATAGTTGAAAATATACCTAAAAAAGAATTGAGTTGCCCTTGGGTTTAGCTTAAGCTGATAATTTTTCTCAATAAGAGGTCTGTTCAAAAAGTATCGCGAATATTGTGTTTTTTTCAATAATTATTTATTTATACATGAATATCTATTTTGAATATCCCTTCAAAGTAATCCCCACCAGATATTATACACTTGTGCCAACGTTTTTTCCAATTCTCGATGCACTTCAAAAAATCATTTTTTGTGATCTTGTTCAGCTCCTCCTTCGATGATGTCTTTATCTCCTCAATCGTAGCGTAGCGTCGTCCTTTCATGGGGCTTTTCAGTTTTGAGAACACGAAAAAGTCACAGGGTGCCAGACCTGAGGATCTTTTTTAATACGGTGTCTGCGGCATTATTAGTGTGTTGTTTTTGGCGAAAAATGGCAAAAGCCAATTTTTGTTCTTCCACAAATCCGGGCGTTCCTGGTGGATTGCTTCGCGCAACTTGCACATAACTCGCAGGTAATATTCCTTATTGACCGTTCTACCCTGTGGCAAGAACTTATGATGCACCACGCCCCTGCAATCGAAGAAAACTGTAAGCAAAACCTTCACATTCCACGGAACTTGGCGCGCTTTTTTCGGTCTTGGCTCGTGCGGTAGCTTTGAATGTTCAGTTAATTTTTGACAGCATAAACCCATGGTGATGCTGCTTTTGGTCGAAATTGAGCAAAAATCGAAGACGAGCCAAAACACGTGCAAGCAAAGCAGCTGTCAAAAATTAACTGAACATTCAAAATGGCCGAACTTGTCGGCATAAGTGAGAGACATGAGTACCAACATAACGCCATAAAAAATTGAAAATCGAATATACGTAACCCGCGGAAATTCAAAATTCACGATACTTTTTGAACAGACCTCGTACGTGATCCAAAGCAGCTATATGCGCTGAGGGACTGGTTAATGGGGCGGGAGTCATAGAAAAATTAAGAATTATAGGCCAAATAGTTTTACAAAATGTGCTCAACTTCTATCGCCTGACGGAAATTTTATCTTAATCGTGTTATCAATTTATGAGAGAATTTTACTTATAAAGGTAGAGGAAAACTGAATAGAAGAGATTTTATTGTGTTGAATAATATCATTCGTATGAAAAACTTTTTAGATTCTTGACACTCCTGTTATCATAACAAGTCCATGTGTAATTTTTTTTGAACTCGGACACTGATCTAGAAGAAACGTTTGAAGACGAGGCTGAGTAGAATCTCAGAAACTCTTTTGAAGAGTAGGATGAAGAGAATCTTAAGACCCCTTTTTTAAAGAGCAGGTATTATCCATTTCTAGGAAATGGGGACAATGTCCTCTGTGAATCTTTTTAGAAAATAATTTACACGCATCTACTAGATTTGCAGTATTTTTTAGGCATTATTGCTTATTTTTTACGTGAGTTCATTATTTTTGAATGCTATTTTTTTCAATTACAATATATAGCGGAGCTTTTTTTGTTTCCTATTCGGGATTCCTGTTTTAATAAAAATCGCATCGGACTAGTCCTTATAAACTTATGTTCATGAAACTTCAAGATAGCATTAGGCATCATAGCTCTTACACCATAAACTGGCCGCTAGTATATTCTTGGAAAGTAAGGAAAAAATTAAGGATCATTACCCACAAGCTATGATTTTTTTTAACGAATAAATTTCAGTTTAGTTTATTCAGCAATTTTTTTTTACGTTTTAATTAATAAAAAAATCGTTTTTATTATTATTATTATTATAAATTTTTTTTGTTCGTAAATTAAATCAACAAATTTATTAGTTTATAAAGTAAAAGTTTATAATTCTCGTATTTTATATGCACTCCGGAAATTTTCTTAATGGAAAATCAACACATTTTCTAAACCGAAATTAATTTCATTGCAGCGATGTAGCTTTTCTATTTCCTATTCAAATGCATTTCAATTTACTAAATAGAATATTCGGAAAATTTCATTCATTATAGGTGATTATATCAATAAGCAGGTGCACTATAGTAGCAATAAATTTATGTTAAAGCTCAGTTGTGTGGTGATTGCTGCGATAATAATGCTGACACTTCATTTGTACAAATGCACTTTCATCTTTCATTTTCTCCATTTAGATAGAGACTCTGCCTGAATTCCATAGCAAATATTTCAACAAATACGCGACTATATCCCAGATAGTAGAGATACTGAAATTCGCTATTTGAGAAGATCCATTCTTTAAACTATGCTCGTAGACTACAAGCTTATATTTTAATCGGATCGCAAAATATTAGCATACCATATTCATGGAGTAGCACATAATTATGCCGTTCTTCATCCTTACTACATGATGACTAATTAAAATTTTTATTTAAATTCACTTAATTTAGAGCAATTTAGTCGTGTTAGTGGAAGTCTTTTATCCAGCAAAGCGAATCGCGAATTCCATTTCATTTTTTCTCCCTGCTAATTATTTTAGTAAGCTTAATCCTTTTTGATAAAATATGAAAATTAAATTCATTTTACTTCTTACTGTAAAACATTTTCTCTTATTTTATTTTTAGATATAATCTTAAAAAAATATTTTTTGTTACAATAGTTTATGGGGAAATATTTTTTTTGTATTGTAGATTTTCTTCTAGATTTAATAAAAACTAATTGACTGAATAGAAAAAAGCTTTTTTAAGAGAATTGAGGCAACCAACACTTTCGACTATGGTTTTAAAAAATTTTATGAAATTTTCTTTTTAGTATTTTTTTTTGCTAATAAGGACAAATTTTTATACCCAAAAACTTTTATGAAGAACTGCATGAGTTTCTCGTTACCGAAGTATGAGAACTAAGCAAAATTACTCCAACTTTGGTATTGGATTTTCATCACTTTTCTAGGATCTCTGAGATTTTGGAAATTAATTGCTTCGAAAACTCAGTTGTAAAAAAAAAATAGTTTTAACTAACTGTCAGTGAAAATAGAGATGTTTTTGCATTGTTTTAAAAATAGGATTTAAAAAAATTGAAACAATTTTTAGTTTTATTAATATAATATATTTCTAAAATTATTTCTATTTGATTAGATTTGCATGGAAAAAAGGGCAAAAAAATTTATATTGTATCCTAAAGCTTAGAGTGAACCTATAATTGACTATTTATTGACTATAAAATTCGATAGCTTGACTAGTCTAGACAGAAGCTTAGAACTCTGATATATATTGTCATTTTTTTCTGTGAAAATAAAACTCGTTGAAATATAAAAGTTTAGTTTAGATCAGTACAGACAGCTTAAATGAGTTGTTATTTTTTACAATCCTGTCATTATAATAAATATGATTGTTAAAATGGGACAAATCAGAATTACTCAAAGGCAAATATCTCAATACGAATTTTTCAAGATAAAATTATTAGTATTACCTTTCACTATTTAAGATAACAAACGGTCTATTACTCTTTTGTTTTATTTACTCAAATTCCTTTTATAAGTCCTTCGTTGACGCAAAATGATAATGTAGCCATTTGAGAAAATTTGAAGATAGATTTTCTGTTAAATTTATACATGAAATTTGATATTTATTCTTTGAATTATTTGTGGTTCTTAAGGAATTCTTTCTTGTCGTTTTGTTTTGTAATTTTGCAGCTAATTTTTTGAACAATCAACTTTTTTATTGGTAGTTTTTGCTTAGCCAGTCGCAAAGAGTTATTTCTCTTGAAAATATTCTACATAACAAATAAAATCCCCCATGCCACTGTAGTTTTTACCACCAGCATCAAAATAAGAAACTAAAAGCCAGATGATACAGCCGTCAAAGTGAAGGCTTGGAGCGAGAAAAATAGAGCAGTCATCTCTACGACAAGAGATTCTGACGCAAATGTTGAGGAAATAAAAACAATCTCATTTCTTTCTGTCTTGATTTCCTTACCAATTGCGTCAGAATGCCAAAAGTAGGGTTAAATCGTGTCAAAGCAGCTGTTATTGTTGCATCGGACTAGCCAGTGGGGCACATCGAACGTCCCCAGAGGACTCAATCCTAATAGGAACTGATCGAAAAACCATCACCATCACAAATTCCGAATACGATTAATTTACAATAATTTGTCCTTTGCTAAATATTTCCTCTACAATTTAGTTAAAACTGTTATCACTAATAAGCTCTTTTTATCACTAATAAGCTCAACATTATAGAAAGATCCTTTTAGTTTATCTAAACCCTTCCAAACCCTTTCCTTCCATATCCAAAATGGAAGCTGTGATTGGGGAACAGTTGAAGTGGCTCAAAAAATATTTATTTCTACTCATAGATGCAGCGACCGATCTTAATACCAGGACTTTTGCAGTTAACGAGGTTAATGGCACCCAAATCCGTGATCTATATTGTGGACTCCTTTCATACAGGGCTGCTTCGTGAATGCTATTGGTTTTCATAGCTACTGTAAAGTGGACCAAGTTCAAAGGACCATACATACATACAAACAAACAAACAAACTAAAATAAAATCTGGATAAAAACATGAATTAAAGGATTGTAAAATTGATTTTTTGCTAGCTCTTTATAAAAGCAGGTACCACAAGAAAAACCTCAACATTTACTACCCACCTAATCATTGTAATAACTTCTTTCCTTAAAAATACAAACACACAAACAGACAAAAAAATACAAAATAGTATCTACTAAATAAATAATATATAAAGAAGCAAAAAACAAACACCGAAATCAAACAAAATATTACAAAATAATTCCAGCAGACGAGCTACCCTATTTTTTAAAAAAAAGGATGTTTTGCTGCGGTGAGGGAGATAGGTTGTCGAGGCAAATGAGAACAAAATTCAGATAAAAAATTACATCAATTTTTGTGTGCATTCGCATAAATAAATTTGTTCAACTATGCTTCTAACGCCGACCATATTTCCAACACGTCCTAAGCCACCACACAAAAGAAGGGTAAACAAAATATTAAAAACATTAAATTAAAATTTAAAACAACAACATTTAAAGAATGTGAAAGGATGAAATTATACCATAGCAAAAATAAAAACAACACAAAATATAGTTGAAATTGTATGGAAAAAAAAGGATGACAAATTTTTTTTTTTGGAGAAAAAAACCTCCAAAACCCTCTCAAATAATAAAACAAGGACGAAAAACTAAACGAAATGAAAAAAAAAAGGAATGGAGAAAAACTGGAATGAAAAATTCGAAAAGAGGTGAAAAATGATTTTGTGTGGTCGAAGTTCATAAAAAAAACTTGGTCCTGTATCCAAGGACTCCAATATGGGTGAGATCCTTTCATTTAAGTATACTATTTGTTAAAATTATTTTGCTTTTCCCGTTCCCTCTTTCTCCTATTCCTTATATTATTTTCTGCTCAGTTTCTTTATTAATAAACGTGATTAATTTTAAGGTTATTGTAACTGATGTTTGGATGGTTCTTCCTGATACTAATTACATGGTCTGCTTTTATAGGCGTTATTATTATCATTAACATTAATATTATTATTATGAGTATTGTTATTATTATTCATATTGTTGTGTTTTCCTTTTCATAAAGTTTAATTTTGCCAATAAATGATTGTGTTTTTGTTTTTGTTTTGTTAAAAAAAAAAAAACAAATAGAAAATTGTCGATACAATACGACCACATAATCTAAATTGTGAAAAAAAGGACACTACATACAGTGTGTTTCTTTATATGTTTTTTGTTTTATTTTTAAGGGAACTGGAGGGGGGGAGGTTATTTGACGCAAAGGAGTTGTTGGGGAAATTATAGTTTGAAATATTTAACTGACAGTTAATCAATAATATCCTAAAGTATAAAAGGATATTCGAATGATAAAAGTTCAGTAGTAGATACTATGTTTGACCAACAGTTCAGATAGTGATTATGAAAAAAATTATAAGGGCCATGAAATTGGATGGATTATGAAAGTGTGGATGAGCAAAGGTGTCCTGCTGAAAAAGGAGGAGAAACTATGTTGTACATTCTTTTGCATTTATTGTAGCCAAAATGATAATTTAGTCCAAGATGAGACGTATATCTTTATTTTATCCTCCATCGGTTACGTATAGCTAAAAAATTTATCCTCCATCGGTTTCACCATCCCCACTTTTTTTGGATTAATTTCTTTAGCTTTGGTCATTTTTTATTGTATCTTCCAAATGTTCATTTTTTGCTCCACTGCATCGAGTGAAATATTCTCATTCATTCAGTCATACAAAAATATTCGTTGCTTTGCTATAGCTAAAAATTCAAGCCAATGTGCAGTCCAAGTAAGTTTTGATGGCGAAATTATCCACTTCTCAAATAATGATGGTGATAAAATAAATCTATTAGAAAATTATATAATAAGCTATATTGACCTCATTAAGGATGACTACACCAAAGTCGGTATGACGAGATTTCCGATTCTGAGGGTGGGAAATTTCCAGTTGACGGAAAATCCACAATGATGACGTCAATGCCATGATGGTAGCTAATGTAAGCAGTATTCTGGATGAGGACGATAGCGTTGGATCGGATATTTATTGCATCATGATATTGTTTCATTTACGTTTATTGATTTATTTATACTGGCCCTAATTTTTATTTTCATTTTCTTTGCCGTGTTCAACCCATGAACTTATGAGGGAGTATAAAAAGGTTTCATGCAAGCGTACACAGTCACTGTACATTGAGTTACGGATTCATGAAGACCGTCTATCCTATACGTGTAGTCAGGATGAAATGGCGAAAATTTTTTTCCATAAATTACTATCCAATGAAAGTGTATCGTTTTGAATGTTTGCGGGAGCGAGCCCAACAAAAAAAGAAAAAAGTAATACCAAAAATGGAAGCTCCAAAAAAATATATTGTATAAAAATCCTTTATCACTTTTGGCTACTCTAATGATCTGTGGTAGCTTATTTTCGGTGGGCAAAAAAAAAACTTTTTTTTCGGAATGATTAACCGACTATCCTTTCCGTTTGTAGAAGTTTCATTATTACTTTTATGTCTGTATATCCTTTTAGTTCAGTTTTTATTTTTTTGGTCCTCTTTGTCCCACCATACAGGTTTACTGCAGTTTCCGATTATCTGTATGGATTGTTAAATAAAAATAATTCGGAAAAATTGTATACAACTTTGAGTGAATTTTTAGTTAGTTTTTTTATATCCTATTTTTTAAATGTTGGTTTCTGTTTTATTTGGTTTCTTACAGAAGATGTCCAAATGTAAATTATCTGTTAAATAATATTTTAAATAATGAGCTTTTTAATTGGTACACTTAATTTTCGACAGACTATTATTTTGACGTTTAAAATGACAGCGCTATAATTCTCATATGTTTGCGTTTTCCTATCACCATCATTTGATCATGGAGAACTATGCGATATCACAATCGACGCGGTGAAAATTTATTATAAATCTTTGTGCTCTTTTTGCCAGAAGTTCTGTAAGCTGAGTTGAATTTATGGTCGAAATGGGCGTCCTACCAAAAATTACAATTCAAAATCTGATCAGAAAATTCGAGAAAATCAGTTCAGTTTCCAGTCGGCCTGAACGTCAACGAATAAAAATATTACGGCTATTGCTGAAAGTGTGAGTGTAGGCCATAACGTCATTCACAAGAATTGAGCCTTTCTATGAACTTAGGTGTACATCCATATAAAATTCATTTGAATCAAGAACTAAAGCCACAAGACCATGCGAAGCGTCTGCCTTTTCCTACCTGAGTACTTGATCAGTTGTAAATGGATACCAGATGAAAAAATCATATTCGGGGACAAATCGTATGTTCAGCTAAATGGCTACGTAGATAAGCAAAATTATCGAATCTGGGATAAAAAGCAACCAAAACAGTTACAGGA
Source organism: Atherix ibis (assembly GCA_958298945.1). NCBI lineage: Eukaryota > Metazoa > Arthropoda > Insecta > Diptera > Athericidae > Atherix > Atherix ibis. Next base: position 51,663,314 of record OY282609.1, read on the forward strand.
GCTTTCTTTGCATTGAGAAAAACTCAATTTGTAAATTTTCGTAGGGGCTGTAATTTTTGCCTTAAATTTTAGTAGTTGAAACAAGGGACTTATTGCAGACGAAGTTTGCACGTTGCGTTATTTAGAAATATGGTAATGTGAGCAGGTCGCCAAAATCGTGCGATTCGAACCCTTAAATTGTTTTCTATGGGACTATGTTTAATCAATAGACTATGCCAGTAAACCGACATTATTTTCCGAGCTGAAGAACAACATAATTCAGCCCGATTTATGCGTAAGATTCATCTAAAACTCAACCTGTTAGGATCACCTCTTGCAAACGAAGCCATGGAAGCCATTTGAGATCAAAATGGCTTTCAGTAATCAGGACAACATCATTGAAAAAATACCTTCATTTTCGGTTTGTTTATGAAAAAAAATAGTCGCTTTATTCCATAACGTATTATCCTTTACACATACAAGGAAACAGTTAAAGTTGCGATTAAAAAATCAACAACAAAAAATAATAATAACAATAACGAAAGAAAAGTTTAACAAAAAAGGATTAAAACAATTTTATTAAAATTGGAGGAGTCTGTTTTGCTTTTTATAAATTAAACCGCGTCAATTGCAAATAAATTATTATAAAATTTTTCGTGTATTGATTAAAAACTGCCATTTTCTTCGTTCAGCAGTAGTAACTGATTGTGTTGCTAAAGGTCAAACAACTTTAATTACTTCTTTTACGGGGAATGTAGTAATTTTACATATACAATTTTCGCAACAAATTAACATTTAAAAATAAATAATTTTTTCAACCAAATTTACTTACCTATAATTTTGATTGAAATTATCCTTTTCGATAGCGACATTTTCATATTTTTCAGGATTTGTTGTCCATCGTGCCCAATAGTATGAGAAGCCTTTTGTTGACATTTGTTCACTGAAACGGCATTTTAATGTGACATCTTCACCTTCCCTTGTATCGAGTGATTCGTCAGCGTATATGTTTGTTGAAATGATCGTTATAACTGTAAGAAAATTTAAAAATAATTATACAATATTATATGTGAATAGGAAATTTATGCAAAGTAAGTTATTAGTATCTATAAAAATATGATACTTTAAGAAGAAATTTTAATTAACCAAATGACAGGTAAACTGATATGGCTTCTACTTCTATCGAAGCTTTTCCTTTTGAATATTCATGAGGGCAAGCCAAATTTATACGATTTGGACTAATGATATTCTTATAATTATAGAATTTGATTTAGCTAAAAATTGTTTTTTCTTCGTTAATTTGAAAAAAAAATAATCATAATTTTCAGCCACTTTGGGATCATTGATTGCTTAATAGGAAAATTAATGATTTTTTTGCAATTAATAAGTCTTTTTTTATAAAAATTCGTTTAAAAAGTCGAAATTTTTTTCATACCAAATCTAGTCTTTTTTCATCGGCAATTATAATAACCGATTTGTGTGGATTTAATCACTTTTTCAGTTGAACCAAAATTTTATACCAAAATTTATACCACTCTTAACCACAAATTCAACATGATTTTTCTAACCCAATTATAGTAAATGATTATTCTGAAATATAAATTTTTAGTGCAGCGACAATTCATGTCATTTAGCAACAACTAAAGGGCACTCTGACTAATTCACCTGATTAGGTTATCCTCAGAATAGGACTTATCCTCAGTTTAATTTGCATCAAAAACTTTATTCCAAAATTTATACCAGTTTAAGTAATAATTTTAAAATTAATATCAAACGAATACGATTTTTTTAGTAGCCAGATTTGAACTGAAGCCCGCTGTGTACTAGACACAGACGCAGACCTACCGAGTGTCACTAAAATTGAAATGTTGATTTTTCAAAAATTATAAATTAATGTTATGAATTAAAAAATTAAAGTTGTTTTCGAAAAACTAATTTGAACTAAAGTTTAATTTACTCCAAAAATTTTATACCATAATTTATACCAGTTTTAATAATAAATTCTAAATATATATCAAGCGAATAGCACTTTTTTTTACTAGCTAGATTCGAACTCAAGCCAACTGCGTACTAGTACTAGACGCAGACGTTCCGAGTGTCACTAAATTGAAATGGGATTTTTTGGAAAATTATGAATTAAAAAAATTCAAATTGTTTTCGAAAAATTAATTTTAACTAAAATTTAATTTACTTCAAAAATTTTATACCAAAATTTATACCAGTTTTAATAATAAATTCTAAATTAATATCAAGCGAATGGGACTCTTTTTACTAGCCAGATTCGAACTCAAGCCAACTGCGTACTAGTACTAGACGCAGACGTTACGAGTGTTACTAAATTGAAATTGTGATTTTTCGAAAATTATGAATCAAAAAATTAAAGTTGTTTTCGAAAAACTAATTTTAACTAAAGTTTAATTTGCGCCAAAAATTTTATACCAAAATGTATACCAGTTTTAATAATAAATTCTAAATTAATATCAAGCGAATAGGACTCTTTTTACTAGCTAGATTCGAACTCAAGCCAACTGCGTACTAGTACTAGACGCAGACGTTCCGAGTGTCACTAAATTGATATGGGATTTTTGGAAAATTATGAATTAAAAAAATTTAAGTTGTTTTCGAAAAACTAATTTTAACTAAATTTTAATTTACTTTAAACATTTTATACCAAAATTTATACCAGTTTTAATCATAAATTCTAAATTAATATCAAGCGAATAGGACTCTTTTTACTAGCTAGATTCGAACTCAAGCCAACTGCGTACTAGTACTAGACGCAGACGTTACGAGCGTTACTAAATTGAAATGGTGATTTTTCGAAAATTATGAATCAAAAAATTAAAGTTGTTTTCGAAAAACTAATTTCAACTAAAGTTTAATTTACATCAAAAACTTTATACCAAAATGTATACCAGTTTTAATCGTAAATTTAAAGCTTTAAAAGTTTTTATTTAAAAGCCTTTTTAAATTATTATTTTTTCATTATATACATACATAATAAAACTATACATTTTTAATGAACACCTTAAAGTTTGGCTATATAATTAAAAAGGAACCTATTTTGGACTCATTAAGAGAATAGAATAGAAATTCAAAGCCTCAAATTGGTTAAGAAAATTTTCTCAAAACAGAAACAAAAAAAAAAAACAACTTCCACATGCATACACGTAGATGTGTGTAAGTTGGAAACAAATATCGTTTATGAAAAGAAGAAAGGGAAATAAGTGGTAACAAAAAAAAGTATTCGTTTAACATTTACTTTTTGTAAGATTGAAACTTTTCTCACGAATTTATTTATAATTCTCTCGAGCAATCAAACAATTGATGGTCATAGAAAGTGGAAGTTGGTAATTTTTTCTATATCTTCTAATTAAGCGCTTTTATCTTGAAAGAATTATAACCTACGTTTAGATTTTTGTTGATTTAGTCAAATTGTAATAGAAGAAAATTTCTCAATTCAAGTTTGTTGAAGTTTAGGTGACAAAAAACAATACAGAAACAAAAATAAAGCTGCAAAAAAATTTTTGTCTAGACGTGCTAAATTTTTTTTTCAAAACAAGTTTTCATAGAAAATGTAATAAAAATTAAAATTTGGTTTGTACACGTACAGCATGATTGGAAAAAATAGTTTTGTATGGGAACACTAAGTCCAAAATAAAAATGTTCAGTGTCCAAAAAATTAGGTAGATTATATTATTTGAGACCTCATCTAGACTTTTTCAAATACCTGTTGGTTAATGTACATTTTTCGTGAACAATAGAACTTGGTATTTCTGAGTATATTTTTGTGTCTTTTAAAATAAAAACATATTGCTATTTGATTGTGTAGATGGCAGGTCAATCACAAGAGTCTACAATTGGTCTTAAACGCACAGGACTTCATTTTTTTTTAATTAAAATATGTTTTTGCGGGAATATTTCGATTGTCATAATCTTAAATCTATTTTATAGATAAAATGAAACCTGCTATCATATTTTAATTAGAAATAATTTTATGTTTTTACAAATTAAATCATTTTATAAAAGATCTCAAAATCATCAAATAGAATAGCATAAAAAAATGTATATTTTCATGAGAGAAATCCTAGTATGCACTTTCAAAGAAAAATACTCAAAGGCTGTCATTAGTCGTTTGGTAATTTAAGACTGTTTACAAACTAATAACAAAGTTTATTAGATAAAAAAAAACAAAGCAAATGATTAGGACATAATTCTAGTTGATAACAAAAGATAGCGTCAATGAGTTTCTTTATTTTCTAACTTGTTTTCTACTTCAAAAGAGTAAAAAATACTCTTTCTAGTAATTACTGTTCATAGTTTGGACCCAAAAAAAAATTCTTGACCATACGATCATATAATATTTAGTGACAATCTAAAATAACTTATTAGATATATATAAATTGATAAACTTATAGAAAATCTTATAGAAGGGAAAGAGGAGAAAAATGTCCTGAGTAAAAAAATCAGTAGAAAAAACGTGAATGGGAAAACTTTCAAGATTTCTAATGTTTTCTAGAGTTGAATAGATTTAAAGGGAAATATCGAAACTTCTTTTCTGACTTATGCGTACGATATCTGCTTTCCTTTTCTCTATTTTTTTTTTGTTTTGCTTCAAAATGAATTTTTGGATAAAGTGAAACTAAACCAAACGTTTTGAGCAATCACGTACATGTCCTTCTTTATAAATGAGAGAAAGTTTCTGTTAGTTTAGGTTTCTGTCGTTGCCATTCCGGAAAAGTCCCTGAAAATAATAACCCTTCAGATGAGCCTGATGAGAGCCTATAGATTGGCCTCGAGGGTATAAAATTGCAGGACCTCTTGAAAGCGACAACAAACAGAACATCATGCCGAATATACATTGCAGCATTCACATCCCCATACACACAGTTGGTAATCCACTATAAACCATATGTTATTCTCAACTAACAATCTTCTAATGAAATGAGAAAAGTTATCAAACATAGCTATAAGGACACTTGAAAATAGAAAAGAAAAAAATTTTCCTATTTCCCACACGCAAGGAAAAAACTTTTTCTCCTCCTCACCCAAATTCAGAGTTAAATTTTCTCTAATATTTCTTAAGAAATTGCTTAAATGTGACTTTATGGATGAGTGGGTGTGTGTAGATTTTCGTAAACGTGCATTCAATAAATTATCGTGTTAAAATTTTGATTTCGAAAAAGGATAAGGCAAAATGGACTTTGACAAATAGCCACAGTAGGCAGGACACAATACAATCTAATACGTATGCCAGAAAGCCTAAAAGGTTAAAAGGCTGATCTACACGAGTACAAATAAAATGTTCGCATTTGTTATGCTTCTAGTGACAGACAACTAAAAGAAAATATTTATATATATATATATACGTGTACATTGCCGAAAGGAAAAAAAAACAACACTTTTTATTAAACATAACCTAAAAAGCATGTTCTCTTTAAAAGGAAATTTAAAATAAGATTTTGGAAAAGGTTTTTTTCTTTTCATTCGTAAATGAAATGGTTAAAAAGAAAGAAAAGATTTTCTCCTTATTTATGTTGATTTTTATTTTGCGTTTTTCTGTATTATAAAAATGGAGAACTTGAAAAACCTTTGAAACAAAAAACAAAAAAAAACATGGAAAACACCTTTGAAATATCCAAGTGGAATCATGAAGGACTTGAAGAAATCCAACGAAAACTATATCCTGGAATGGGTTTGGTTTTATTAAAAAAAAAAAGCGGCTAGTTTACACGTATACTGCCATAAATCCAATATTATCGGATTTATCGTAAATAGAATTGGGATGATAAGTGCTGATTCAGTTCTAGACTAGAAAGCATAATCGTAACGGAGAGAAAAGTACTGAAAAAAAATTAAAATGGGGATTGGGATTCGGTTACTTGTTCAATTGCATTTATACGAGCGTAATTCGAGTTGTTGATATGAATTAAAGTTTTCGTAACAAATAACGATGAAATTATGTTCAAATAGTCCGGTGTTATGGATAGAATAAGGACTAAGGACGAATGACTATCATAGCTGGAGCGAATGGCATCATTTTGGTGATAAATACTATCGAAGCTATATAACTGCTATCGCTGAACATAAAACATTAGTCCAAATCAACCCGTAAAAATGAAGAACAACTTAAACGATCGATAATTATGTGTACGTGAAGTTCGTGTCCTTGTTCTTGTGTACGTGTTCGAAGGACACATAAAATTTTCGCAAGTTTTTCTCTAAAGAAAATACCTCCTTCCGCTGATGTTGCTGCTGTTAATATTGACCAAGACGAAAATAAAATTCAGACAAGAACAATAACAGAAACGAAAAATAAAATAATTGTTCTGCCAACGACAAAAGGATTAGTCAAGATGGCGGCGATAGGGGTAACGCAAGGAGCCAACAGAGAAATAGTAAAACCAGAGATAGAGAACGTAAATTTTCGAAGCAAACTAACATACAAATAGAAGAAGGCGTAAAGCTTTTCAAGAAAAGAAAATCAACTAACTTTTAGCAGTATGGGGTAACAGTCACACCAGATAAGAAGTGATTTTGTGTCCTTTCAGCGAATGTGACATAATAAAAAGTTGCTTACGATCTTTAGTAGCCTTTCGTAATGACTTATCTTCGTGTAATTATTATCAGTTCGTGCTTGCATACAGACAACCTTGTCAGACCACCATGTCTGGTCTGATTCTTCCTCCATCGAGTTCTTTTCGGTAGCAGCTACTATTTTGGATACCTTCCGAACAGTTATTCTTTACTATTGAACGTAGATGGTTCTTGTACATGAGCGGAATAAGATTCTGAGATGCCATATCGGTTGCCGTATATGTTTTTCCCAACCAGAAAGTTCAAAACTTTCCCGATGATGTATTTTTCTCTATTTATGGTATTTGAATTATTATAATTTATTCTATTTTGTAATTTTCTGCAGAACAATAATGGGTTGTATTGGGGATGCAACTAACCCAAAATGCTGAGAAGAGAAGGTGTAGTATTCAAAGGTGTACATGCATCCAAAAAGTGTCCATATTTTTGGATAAAGTAAGTAGACTTTCATGTATGGAAAGCATATTATGGGTCTTTTGTTTTGTTAACGTCGATTAAGAACAATAGTAAGGATGCCATTATGAAAATGTAATTATGAATTATAATCACTTCCATCAGTCCAAGGACGAATCCTTTTTCTTGGTTATGGCTAAATATGTGTACGTGCCCATATAAGCGTGCACAATTTTTTTAAATTTCTTTTCACTTTTTTGTTGATGTTTTTAATATTGTTTTCATTATTATTTTATTACAATATTATTTTTATTATTATGATTGTTGATGATATCATTTTTCCTTAATAATAAATCTTCAGTTTTATATTAATTTTTTTTGGGAACAATTTAACTCGTTTAAGCAAACTTTTTCTTTCTTTTTTAGTTGTATTGCCTTTTTAAAAATAATTTCTTTTTATTCTTTTAAGAAAGATGTGATTAGGATGAAAAGCTTAGAGATGAGAATATTTAATAAATTTTGTTTTCTTTTTGTTGTTGCAGTAAATTTTTTTAAAAAACAAATAAAGTCTATTAAAGGAGCAGAGTAGAGTCTTAACGATTTTTGCATAAAATTAAATATTAATTTTTAAGGATATCGTTTTAGTAAACTAAAAAGTATAATAATATTATTTTATTTATGTTCTTTAAGGAGAGAAAAAAAAATCTATTCACCATTTATACCACTTTTTTCTAATAGTAATATTTTCTAATTTGTGTACTTTTGCTGTTAAGTTAGATTTTTATAGGTAAAGATAATAAATTCTATACGTACTAATATTTAGTAGAAAATATTATAAAAAATAATCGTTAAAAAAAAAATTCAATTGTTTATTTTGATAAGACAAAATTTTTTTTAATAACATTTTTTGAAATATTTAGCAAAAATATTCCATATAAATCTTTTTGAAATTTTTACACAATTTCTTTTTTATACTTTACAATAAATTTTGAAATTTTCCAAAAAAAAATTTCACGTCAGTTGGTTCAACGAATTTCAAACAGTTTTTTTTTGGAATTTGAATTAAAATTTTTCTATTAAAAAAAATAATTAAATTATTGGATTTTTATTTAAAATTTTATTAAATTTTAAGATGAAAATTCGGCAAATAATTTGGATATTTGGGAAAATTCTAAACCAAAATTTTAAGTATTCTTAATAAAATTAGTGCTATTGATGAGTCCAGATCCAATGTCACTTGTTTATTTTTAAAAGCGTTTTAAAACGATGGCGAATGTTGAGAAAGAATGCGATATTTTCCAATGCCTTAACCTTAGGCTACGACAAAATATTCTGAATTCTTTGGGTCTGGCACACCTAAAGCACTGTTAGACTTTTCGGGCTAAACACCACGCCCTTTATAGACGGTCATCACGCATTTAAATTGCATTTGGATTCACATAGAGTATACACTATACTGTTACCTCCTTTTAGCAGAGGAAGGACTTTATAAATTTGAACATGGAATTTTATTAAATTTTCTAAGAAAGAAAGCCTTCCTAAATATAAAATTTTATTGAATAAGATAACTAACTTCTTTTTTTTTTAATGCCAAAAGTTTTGTGAAAATTTTTAGAATAAAAATTATTCATTTTAAGTTCTGTTTATTTATTTAAATATTTAATTTTTAAATAATATCAAGAGAATTGTTTTTGACTAGAAAATTTTTTGTGCATATGCGTTCAACTTGTCCAGAAGTAGTATTAAAAAAAAGAAAACTTTTTTTAAAATTGAAAACGATTTTTTAAGACCTTGTCTTATCAATATATGTACACGACACAGAATGTCTATATGGAATTGTTCATCAAATATTAAAAATAGAAAATTATGGCGTATTCTCATTAATTTAAAATTACAAATTGTAAAAATACCCTTGAACTGAAGAGATCCAGATTAATTTCATATGCAAGTAAAGCAAAATTAGTACACCAATTTATGGGAAAAAAATAGAAAACTATTTGATGCCAGCAAAAACCACATGGTCGCATTTTTTAGCTATATATATTATCTTATAATCAACAACAATATTGCATCACTAATTTTATAATAACAACACCAAAAAAAAAAAAAAACAGAAATAAAGTAGAATATTATGAAATAATATTAACGAAAAAAAAACACCGTTAAAAACGAAGTCTAAAATATTTTCTGATAATTAGGTGAGGTCTATAAAAACAGTAAATGGACAAAAATATTGAAATTTCTTGAAATAAAATTCCGTTGTTGACAAAAGAAAATTACTTTTTTAAGACCTCTACTATCTCTCCGCTCTTCTTTAACCCCAAAAAAAAAAATTAACTTTTAAATTTGTTGATTATTTACAAAAAACAATCAAAATTTTCCACTTATTTCAATTTGAAAAGGAACAAATTATTTTTTAAGAAAAAAATCGTGTACCGTAATTATTTACCTGTGAGTAAAGCCGAAAAGCAGGCTCCTTTGCAATATTAATGACAAAAAAACCCCAAAAGTTTATGAAAACCGAAACATCGACCATATTTTCCTATTAAAAGGGTGAAAATAACTCATCGAAATTGTGTAAATTTTTCATATTAATTGTAAACAAGCGCACATTTTAAAAAAGGCACGTATACCAACCAACTATTTTACCAGGTTTTTATTTAAAAAAAAAAAACGAAAAAAAAAACAAAACCAAATAAATAAAAATGGCAGAGTCTTCAGGAATTTTTTTCCATGTCTTCTTCTTCTTCTTTAGTTTTTTTTTGTTTGCCTAATGAGACACAAAAGAGGTATTAGAGATGGATGGGCAACTCCAGATCAAATTGTTACCTATTTACTTCCAACCTTTTTAGGGAAGGTGGTTCCCATTTTTTTTTTGGGTTATGTTCAATTAATTTTTTCTAGGTTAGGTTATTCTATTAATAATTTGGACGCAGACTATAGTGCGGAGGGAAGCGGGGCAGAAGGGAGGGTTGCTGTTCTGGCATAAGTAAGTTTAGTTTCTTATTATATTTTGTTAGTAATTTTCTTCTATTATTTATTACTGAAAGTAAGGAGGCAAAATATATAGAAGAGATATGATAGGGCCATGTGGGTGAGCCTAGTCCCCTATTATGAGTGTTAAATTTATCTTAAATTATTGTACATTAGAATAAAAGTTATAGTGATAAAAATACAACGTTTAATTCACATTTAAGACCAAAATAAATAACTCAACATAACCTAAAATTATTCAATGTTATTAATAATATTTACAGCCTTACAAAGTAATAAAAAATTAATTTTTTTTTTAGATTATAATGATGGCTAGAATTTTTTTAAATATGAGCGACGTTGTTTTTGGTCCATCTTACGAGTATCAAATTATTGCTAGTTTCTTGATCTAGTAGCATCAGCATTTTAAGTTGCTTTCGAATTTTATTTTTATTTCGTTAAAAAAAAAAAAAACTTTAAGGGGCAATCATCATCTTATATACTATGAGACCGTTAAATCATCGTGACGAATATTAAATAAGACGAGTCGTCTTCATTGTGGCTAAAAATTCCAGCTAGTGAGGAATAAGGAAAAGAATGCTAGTTTCCGCCTCTTATAAAATCAAAAGAGATAAATTTGTGGTCATTAAGTTAATGTCAAAAGAAAGGTGAATAATCAAAATTGCTTTTTTTTGTAGTTAAGTTGGATAGTGTTTTTTTTTTTTAGAAATACTAGACTCTGTTTTAAACGGTAATTTCGTTATATACAAGTGGGATAGGTGAATACCATGGAAAAAGGTGAAAAATTATCTAAAAGTTTTGTTAAGAGATTATGGAAGATTGTTTCTCTTGCTTGGCATTTTTCTTCACTAGATATTGTTGTTTGTTGTTTTTTTTTTATTATTATTTTGGATTTTTTCTTTCTTGCCTAGTACATCCCAATCATTTATAACTACAACTGCGAATACTAATACTTGCAACTAAACCAGTTGTGGCAACAGATATTAATACTTTATCATCTTTTGCGTATCTTCTATTTAATAGCATTATTATGTTTCTAAGATTTTCTTGTTTAATCTCTAATGGATACTTGTAGATATGAAGTAAACAAGGTGGATAGGTTGGATACTAAAATTCTCTTATAACCGACTAGTTAATAATGGAAGAACCAGTCTGAAGGTTTAGTATAAAAACTTCGAATTTTGTCGTTTTCTTTTTCGTTCTTTTAATTCTTTTTTTTATAGTTTTTCTTTCAAATTATCTTCATCATTCTTCTTCCTATTATTATTATAAGCTTTTATTCTAAAGAACTTCTAACTTTGAATGCGTCTGGAACGGAAAATTCGTTACAATCATTAATAGAAGAAGATAGGAACGTGAAGAATAAAAAATTGGTTTAAGAAAAACAAAATGGCCACTATACCAAAACCGGAATCAAAACCAAAGCTAAAGCCAAACTAAAACCCAAACCTAAGCTGTACATTCTAAATGGACTTTCTAATAAGTTTCGGTTTTTTTTAATGTTAATTTATTCAACAAATATTTTGTTTGAATTTGTTCAGGAAAAAAAACTTGGCACTAAAGTAATATAATAAAATGTTTATGGAATATTGGAAACGTAAGAATATGTTGGGTAAATATTAATGCACTATCACCATCCCCTCTGTCCGGTCCAATTTTGTTTTTTTTTTCTAAAATCAATCGCGAATTTTCTGAACTCAACTTTAATTGTTTATTTTTCGATATTTTCAATCAAGTCCATTGATCCTATTTTGCTATATTTCAACTGTCAAATGTGACTTTACCAAAGATGGCTGACACAAAAACTAGTCGTAATTAAAATGATGTAAGTTAGATAAAAAACACATCTGAGACCATAAATAGGTGATACAACTGGGAGTGATCATCAACGGCTCGACAACCGGGAGTCTGGTCCAAGCCTATGGAATCAAAGGCCTACTGGCTTCGCGCTATGATCTTCCTTTAGCATACTCCCAGTATGTTTTTGTAGTCCTGGCTCACGCTATCGCTATACCGAACGGAGGACCTATCTATTTTTCATATAACGCGGATTTTTTCCTCCATGATATTGTCGGCTGCGACCCTTGAACGCAAATAGCAAAATGAATTAACTCTTTCGAGTTATAATAACAGAAATGAAAAATAAAGTAATTCTTCTACCAACGACAAAAGGATTATTAAAGAACTCTTTTGAAGTTATAATCTTTTGCACAAATATATTTCATAATTTTAATTGTTTGTTTGTATGTTAGATCCCTTAAACACGAGTCAGAGCCCACTTTACAACACCACGACTATGAGGCGTTTTGGATGTTACTAGTTTCCTAAGCGAAAGGATAAGGGAGAATAGGTTTTTGGTATTTGGCCAATAAGATGCTAAAAAGGACGCACTATTTGTCCAGTATGTATTTCTACGTATGACCAAGGATGTTGTTTACCATCGACAAATTAGGGATAGGTTTGAGCCAGAGAGTTTGTGCTGGCTCGCAACGCAACTCGACATTCCTATTGTTGAGTAAATTATCTAAAATCTCGTTCAGTACGAGAAGATGGTAATGTTGCGTCAATTGAAAAAGGCCATTATTTGCTTGCTATTGACCTCAATAACTGCAACGGAAGTTGTACTAATTAAGCTCTTTATAATAGACAAATTTTTAAGACCTTAAATCTTAATAGCCAATATTTTTCTAAATTTTATTCCATTGATACCGAATTGAAACCTTGAGTATTTTATTGTAACCGAAGCCATATGAGATATCGCCACGATTTTGAGACCATTTGGCGAGTAAACATAAGTTGTGATTTGATTTCGTTGAGCAAAATAGTTCGTTTGAAAATAATAAAGATGTATTATTTCTGGAAAAGTAACACCAGCTCGTGAAACTTCTTAATACGACAGTATTGTCATTAAGGAAAAAGACGGTTATCAAAAAGAAAAATTTTGAGGATATTAATTGCATTTTTTTTAGCATATGAGGTATATTCGGAATAACCAAATGCACGGAATGGCAATATTTTTCGCTCGTGAGCTTTACAATCTACAATTTATGTGCTCCAACTCAACTTTCCAAAAATTTGCCCTTTTAAAAATAAATACCAGATGCTATTAAAATCCGGGTCAACAGTATCTCCAAGATCAATAGTGAATTTGGAGTTTTTCGATATATTAGCTTCTAACTTAATATTCGTTGTCATAATTACTTTTTCCCACCAAAAATTATCCTCCAACGTTAAAATTTTTTAAATAGTCAAAAACCCCAGAAAATGGGTTTAAATTATTAATAAATCTACAAATAAGATGAAATTTACTCAACCGTAATCTTTCCCATATAATTCGTTTCTATAGTTTAATTAGATATATTATATTAAATTATTGCTCAACCGTGAGCATTTTACTTTTCTTGCTCAGTCGTGAGCATAATTTTATAATTTCGAATTAAAGTACTTAACTTTTTTTTTGTCAAAAGTATATAAAGAAAACCTACCTTTTCAATTGTACCGACTACGATTTTTTTATTTATCAAATGGACAATTTTCTATTTAAAATATTGTGTAGCATTTACAGTCTTTTAAAAAGAAGCTTATATTCTCTTGATTTCATTGAAAACAGTTTTTTTTTAATCATATATTTAATACAAAACGAATGTATGTCGATAGTACTAGGATATGCTTTCTCTGTTAAGAGTGCACACTATAAAAATGGACTATAAAATTCTATAGTTTGTTGGAAGAACGCGAGAAGTAGATGCTATTTTATTTTGCAATTCATTCAATTCACTTTTAGTCTATTTATGGTATTTTTGAATATCTTTTTTTGCTTGTTATCCTTCCAAGTATCAGTAAAGAAGCTGTGTTGTTATATTGAAATAATCTACTCCCAGTATATGATATCAAGGCAAGGACTATTTTTACCAAGTTGAGTTCTGCCTTTTCTGTTCGTAAGCAAAGATTTTACAGAAGAATATCGTTCAGGACGTGTTCGGTATTCCGAATCAAATACTAGTGAAAACAGTCGAAGATTCACAGTTAGTTAGTACAATTTGTAGCTTTGAATAAGATCATTGTGCTCATTGCAGCGAATTTTCGGTATAGTCAACCATCAATGCAAGTTATCCTTTCACGGAGGAGAGGAAGTGGATAGGAATGGAAAAGGGCAGACAAACGGTTTTTTTTTGTAATTTCGTCCTTTTTCTGTTTTGATTTCTTATTGTATAATTTTGATTCTCTATTACGAATCAATTGTAGTTGTATTACTGAGATACCAAATGTTATCAAAGAAGATGGTAAATTCGTTGAGGGCAGAAGGCAACTCTTCCGGTTCTTAACCAGAAGAGGGTATTTTTCAGTACAAATGGTTCGTGTACATTTAAGACTTCTTTGAGCAGATCGGAAAATTAATATTCCAAAGAAATTCTCATCGACACAACCGTCCCGGAAGAGTTTTCGACGAATGTTGTTCAGATCATTCCGGACCTTGTTTCTCAGTTTCAGGGTCTATTTGGGCACGAAATGTGTTGTGCACGATAAATGCGAACGAATGAGTACAGTACAAGTCATGAATTCATTATTGCGTCTGGTTAGAAGAAAATTGTACAAATGCCATCAAAAGAACGCGAATTTTCATTATGTTCCTTCTAACAGGTTTGGAATTTTAAAACTATTCTCTTCTTCTTTGCTTACTGCCCTCTTTCGTTGTCTTTAGGGTAGAGTCTATATTGGTACAGTTTACCTTTAAACCGTCGTTTTTAACTTGTACTACCAGAATAGAAAGTTATTTCCTAAGCTAATTGTTTGGTTTCTCCTCTAAGAATTTTTCTATTACGTGTACTTTTTCTCTTCTGAAACTTTTTTTTCTTTGTACAAATATTTGAACTAAACTCAAAATTACTAGTTTTAAATATATTAAATTGAAAGAAATGCAATTAAATTAAGTTCAAGAATCGTGTTTATTGTAGAATTTATAAAGTAAGCATTTTAAAAGGTGTAAAATTTTGAAAGTTAAAAAGAACTTTATTTAAAAGGTCTTTTCAAGTAAGCATTTTAAAAGGTCCAAAAATTCTGACTGCCAAATTGTTTTTCAAAATTCGCCTTATTTTTAGTAAGTTCACCTAACTTTTTATCGCCTAATTTATTTTCGTCTATTTTTTTTCATACACGTACATGTAACCACTCGCCTTCCTTTTTATCATCGATCTTTTGATCGCCTTAATTTTTATTATCTGACTTTTAATTGTCTTGAGCTTAATTTGCTTGAGCTTCCATAGCTTAACTTTTAACTGCACAAATTATTAATTGCCCAATTTTTTTTTGCCTAAATTTTTTTCGCCTTGTTTTTGTTTACATAACTTTTTAACGCCTTCGCTTAATATTTTTTATTGCCTATTTTTTGGTCTTTTTTTTTATTGCCTACTTTTTTTAATCATTTTCATTCGCCTTAATTTTTGTAGTTTTATCTATTTTCACCGATTTTTTTTATCGTCTAACCTAAGCTTCAATACCATAGCCTCTTTTCGCCTAATATTTCACTGCCTAGCTTCTCAAGATTTTTTTTTATCACCTAAACATTTACTACTTAACTTTTATAGCTGAACCATTTAACGCCTAACTTCAAATCGACCAAGCTTTCGATTGTCTAAATTTTTTTCTCTAATTTTTTCGCCTAGTTTTTATTTGTGTTACTCTTTAATATTTCGCCCTCGCTTAATATTTTTTCTCGCTTATTTTTCTCCTCTTTTTTTTTATTGCCTACATTTTTTAATCACTTACGGTCGCCTTAATTTTTGTAGTTTTATCTATTATCACCGATTTTTTTTATCATCTAACCCCTAAGTTTTAATCGCAGAGCCTCTTTTCGCCTCATATTTTATTGCCTATCTTCTCAAAATTATTTTCTTTTATCCCATAAGCATGACACTACTTAACTTTTATAGCTGAACCTTTTAACGCCTAACTTTAAGTCGCCCAAGCTTTTGATTGTTTAAATTTTTTTCGCCTCCAAATTTTTTAATGCCTCAACTTTTTATATTAAATTTCATTGCTAAATTTTTTATTTCCTCACTTCTTATCGCCTTATTCTTAATTTGCCTAAATTTTAATTGCCTAATAATACATTGTCTAAATTATTATCGCCTAAAATTAGGCGATAATAATTTAGACCTAGCTTTTAATCGCCTGACTCTTAATTTGTCTCATTTAAAATTGATTTTCTCTTTTTGGGTTAAGAAAATATTATAAAAAATGATTCTAGAGTAAAGTTCTTTAGTAATGTATGTAATTTTAAATCTACTAAAAATATCCATAATATAAAAGAAATTCATAAAGTTAAGAAAAGGCAGGTAACAATATTTTCCAGCAATATTTTTAATAGAAATAAATAAGAGAATATTGTGTGAATTTCTTGTCTATTTATTAATGCTAATAAGACAATTGCAATTGTTAAGTTTAGTCTCAATTCTCAGGGTAATATTTTGTGGGAATCCCCACTTTGCTGATTATTTTTTTTTTATATTTCCACATTTTAGTTTACATTTTTTTTCCGATTTTCATTTTCTTTTTTTAATTTTGAAGTAATCATAATTCTCAGGGAATGTTAAATAAAAATGGGTATCCACACTCTTATAGCTAAATAGGATATTATTTGTTGGTTGTACACAGTCGTTATATTTAGAGCTTGTGATACAGCTTTTCACTGATAGTATTTCCAAAGTTGTCGGTTACCAGCTACAAAAATTTATAGCATGTCAGTGGTTTCGTGATATAATTGCTATTGTTTATACAGATTGCAGGTGTTATACCAGAAATGTGAATCGATTTCTCAAGATTACTATTCCCAGCTTGAAAGTGTGAACGATGAAGTTGAGGGTGGTCGTTGAATATAATATTATGCATTGTTTTGTGAAGGAATAGCTATCACAGACAGGCAGAGACTATTGTCAATGTGCACATGTACTCCTTGCACATACACAAAAGTTTATTGTTGGAATTATTTAAATTTAGGAAAAGTTCCCTTTCCGGGTTTTCTTTTATTTTCTCTCTAAAGTTTCTTGCTATTTTCTGTAAATGATTCACTATTGTACCCGTCCCCACTAAAAAAGATCTACACTTCACGTAGTTGGTTTTGATAACAATTGTTCAAAATAATTGTTGGAAATACATAGTTTGGACGCAAACAACCGCTGAGACCTTATTTTAGAACTGGTACATAGCTACTGGGGCGTCGGAAATGCATTTATTTCTGCTCTTGTATACTCCTACATAAGATATTTTCGTTTTCTTTCATTTTTCTTCGGTAGAATGAAGTCCATTCAGCAAAACCTCAGTTGGTTAACTTATCCAATGATGGGAATACCTTCAAAGAATCATTTTAATCCACCATCGTTTCAATTATTTTTCAACAATCGTAGCATTCTTTTCTTTCTTTTTTATTATGTTTGGTCAAAGTTTTCACGTAGAGAATAAGACCACCTGTACAGAAAACTTAATGTAAAATTTCTAACAGAGTAGAATAATAACAAATATGGAAAAGGAAGGCATGCAAGGATAACCTACGGAAAATATAGACTACCAGCAACGTCATTGTTTTACTGTTTCTTCTTAATATTAACACTTTCTATAGTCGAGACACTTTTTATATTAAGAGTTCTTGTCATAACTAATCCTTAACCCACTCTACACCCTCTACAAGGTAATTGCAGAAAAATCGGTAAGTTTTTTATTTTAAGTATCCTATTAACCTTGCTGAATATTTTTTTTCTCCAAAAATCTCAATGTCTTTTGCTGAATAAATGCCTACTCAGATTGGTTTTTCTTTAATAAATGAGCAAATACAGTTTATATTTTTTTTTGTACAAATTGACCATACCATTATCCATGTTCAAATGGATTGCTTTCGGGATTATATACCATATATCCTTCTAGCAAAAAAAATGGAAACAAAATATAAAAATAGAAAATAAACAAAATAAATTTATTTATATTCAGTGAGTGTAAGCATAATCAGGCAAGAAATGATAATAATAACAATAATGATAATAATAGTAGTAGTATAGAAAAATAAATAATAAATAAATATAATAAAACAAGGAAGAATCGAATCGGAAAAGGAAAAAGGAAAACGTTTCTACGAAAATATCATCAAATCATAAACAATTCGTTTCGAATAAGAAAATCACTACTAAATCCTGCTATGGTCACGATGTGTGTATATATTGTATATATTTATTGTATAAGCCAGTTTAGTGTGTTTAGAGATACTATTTAAATAGGAAAAGATGCTTTGTGATTTTCTATATGATTCCATTATCCTTCAAGAATTTCGTAGAGAATAGCAAAAATCAAATTCAATTTGTACAAATATATTTAGTTTTATTATTTCTCGATACTATTAACCCCCCTTACCGCCCCTCCCCCACCAAAAAAACCATAATTCGTTCTCCATCGTCTTTTAGGATTCTATAATCCCTCTATTTTCAGAATAACTGTTATTAATCTAAAAAAAAAATCTAAAACCACATCCATGATTATCGTAAATTTGATTTTAAGGATATTTTCGTATTTATTATTTCGGAGATTTTTTGTGAGTATTTTAATCTCAAATCAAATTCTATCTTGTATATAAGAGCATTTGCGAAAAAAAAATCCTCAAATGTTTGATCTTTTCTTCTTTTTGAACAAATTAAAAATAATGTCCATTAGTCCAAATTGGTTTCAGATGCTATAGTTTAAGCAGTTTTTTGCAAATACAGTTTTATACGGAATAATAAACTGTTTTTATACACTTTTTAAGGAGAAGGTCTAAAAGGACAATGAGGATAGTATATTAAAAGATATCTATAAGGAAAATATATTGTAAAAAGTCTTAAAGGACAGTCAGGATAATCGCAAGGTATTTCGTAATGAAGTTATGGAGGATGGTTTGTCAAAAGATGTCTCGGAAAAAGTACCATTTATTAAAAGAGGTCTTAAAGGACGATAAATTAAAAGGTGTCTAAAAAGAACGATGTATTAGAAATAGACTAAGTAAATGTCGATATAGAAGAGATCTAGAAGGACAATATATTAAAAGCTTTTATATTACGATATATTAAAATAAGTCTTAAAGGACAATATAGTCAAAGAGGTCTATGAGGACAGTACATAAAAATACATCTAAAAGGATAATATATTGAAAGGTGTATCTAGGATGGTAATATATTGAAAGAGGTCTAAAGGGACATTATAGACTCAATGAGAATAATCACAAGCTATTTAGATGGATAATGTATTGAAATGGGTCTGAGAGGACGCTAGATCGTCACCAGGGATAATTTATAATGAGTTCAGTACCGATAATACTTTTCAAAGAGATCAAAATGTTCAATCACTTCAAAAAATCATTTTTTGTGATCTTGTTTAACTCCTCCTTCGATGCCGCCTTTATCTCCTCAATCGTAGCGTAGCGTCGTCCTTTCGTAGCGTCGTCCTTTCGTGAAAAAAAAAGTCACAGGGGGCCAGATCTGGGGAATACGGTGGCTGCGACATTATTAGTGTGTTGTTTTTGGCCAAAAATTCGCGCACAAGCAACGGTGCGTGAGCAGTGGCTTTATTATGGTGCAAAAGCCAATTTTTGTTCTTCCACAAATCCGGACAATTCTGGCGGATTTCTTCGCGCAACTTGCGCATAACTTGCAGGTAATATTCCTTATTGACCGTTCTACCCTGTGGCAAGAACTCATGATGCACCACGCCCCTGCAATCGAAGAAAACTGTAAGCGAAACTTTCACATTCGACTGAAGTTGGCGAGCTTTTCTCGGTCTTGGCTCATGCGGCAGCTTTCATTGGGATGATTGAGCTTTGATTTCCGCGCCATAACCATAAACCCATGATTCGTCACCAGTTATGACCCTCTGCTGTTAATATATAGCAATATTAATGCGATGCTATTTTTGGTCGAAATTGAGCAATGTTGGTACAAATTTCGCGGTGACCCGTCTTACGCTCAAATCATTGGTAAAAATCGAATGGCACGAGTCAATCTATATGTTTAAGTCCTCAACAACTTCTCTAACGGTGATTCGACGATTGCCCAATACTATTTTCTTCACTTCATCAATGTTTTCGTCTGTTGTTGACGTGCTCGGGCGTCTGGCATGCTTTTCGTCGCTCACATCTTCTCGGCCATCTCAGAACATTTTGTACCACCGATAAACGTTGCTTTGGTCCAATGTAGCTTCACCATTTGCCATAGTCAACATTCGGAATGCATCCGCGCAATTAATTTTGCTTTTCACACAAAATCTGATACAGATTCTTTGATACATTTTTTGGAATGGACAAAAATCGAAGACGAGCCAAAACACGTGGAAGCAAAGCAGCTGTTAAAAAATAACTGAACATTTAAAATGGCCAAACTTGTCGGTATAAGTGAGAGACATAAGTACCAACATAACGCCACGAAAATCGAATATACGTAACCCCCGGAAATTCGAAATTCGCGATACTTTTTGACCACACCTTTTTTCAGAGGTAATTTTTTCTTAGGATCTCCATAAAGTAATTAAGATAAGGTTACTTAAAGAACACATAATTATTGAAAAATATTCAGCCATTAATTAATATATTCTCAAAATAGAACTTTAAAGGGCTTAACAAAATTCTCAATTTGTTTTAAAGCTTCGTTACCTAAATAATACTACTTATAAAATTTGTTTTGTTAAAAAAGAAGAAATTATAAAGGAATTGTTAATTTTTACCAACTTTTCTGTTTTTATTTTTTTTTGTGTATGCAACATGCAAATTTACACCTGAAGCGCACACACGTTCTTATTTACTTCATTACGTTTTGTGAAAATCTACTTTTGTTGAGTAGTTATAAAATTCTTGCTATTATTTTGATAGCTTCAAAGGATACTTGTTTTGGATTTGTTGGAAGAATGAATATATAAGACAATAGGTTGATCAAAGACGGCATCATTTGCAGTTCGACAAATCTAACGAACATGAGTACTAGTGCTTTGAGCATAAGTAATACTTTTGTTCGGAGTAAACATTTTTGTCAGCTCTTGTGGTAAACACTTCGTTGAACATTGGTATGTACCTGCTTCCCTGACACCGTTCGGGTGAAAGTAGCTTTTGTTCAGACCCAGTTCAGGTGTTAGCAATATCTTCAGTTGCATATTCCTACCTTTTCTTTATCATTTCAAATGACTATTATGTGAACAAAACTTAGTTAAATGTGTCGTCTTTGAAATGCGGTTTATTATGTAATTTTCACCTAAGAAGATGTGATGGATGTAGTGCCACAGTTTATTGCTCACCTACTATATTCTACAATTTTTGTTCGATGTGCATCTGTCGTACAATGTCCTCAATGAATTTAGTTTAATTAAATAAATCAGTTGTACCTGACTTTCATTCATATACGAATGTAAATGGAATTTTAGCGATTACGTTCGCACTGATAACATTTGAAACGATGCTTTTATCTATCTGAAATATCATCTACGAGTCATATCTCTGACGAATTCGCTGTGGTAATAATATTTTCTTCTTTATGGTGCAAATAAGTTTATTTAATAAATAACCATCACTACATGAGCATGTACTGTAAATAAATATGTAAATATAATTTTTTGTTAATCCCGTCCCAAGTAAAAGATTCCATTCTTCATTTGCCATTCATGAGAAAAAATTACAGGATAATATCTTTTGGAACTATTTACCATGAATTTTTTTAATCTACTTAATTTTTATAAAGCACTGCTATTTTGCTACTATAGTTAATATGATTAATTTTTAAAATTTTTTTGAAATTTTCACTCTCTCGTTTTACACATTTTTTTTTCTATAATATTTAAAGTTTCATTTATGATGTCATTTTTAATGAAGTGATGAATAAGAAAATCCCGTAAAGGACGCTATCAAGCCCGGCTGTAAAAGGATGAGGATAACTGTATAGAAGGCAAGTTTCTATGGGGTAGTAGCTGACTGTTTTGCTGTTAAGTGTGTTTTGTTAGTAGACATAGACCAGCGGAGTAGACCAGCGTTGCAACTATAATTGCTCACTAAGTGTTCCTAAAAGCCTAAAGCATTTCATCAGTTGAAATTTCGAGAATGCTGTCCTTTATGCAGGTTGAGCTTGGAGAAACTGGCCCATCGAAGAAAACTGCATATTTTTTATTGGAATGTGCGAAGCCTGTATATTCGGAGCTGCTCAGCAATTAGCTGATACCCTGTCCAAGTACTAGACTGGCATAACAGCATTACAAGATATACGGTGGACAGGTACCGATATTTTGGAGAAGAGCAACTACAATATATATTGCAGTTGCCATCCCAAACACCACGTGCTCGGAATAGGCTTCTTAGTCAGCAAGAAAATGAAGCCTGTTATTATCGGATTTGAAAGGATACGTGAGAGGATATGCACACTACGTGTGGAAGGTAAATACAATAAGAAGAGCCATCTAAATGTACACAGCCTTAAGGAGAAGGATACTTTTTACGGAGACGTAGAAGAAAGTCTCGACGCTGTTCCAAGTGTGATACAAAAATATATTTGGGAGTTTAACAGAAAGGTAGGGAATGAGGCCCTACTCTGGCGATACGATCAGCGATAACAGATTGCAAACCATCCAGTTAGGAGCGCCAAAGGAAGAGATTGATGTAAGAAGCCGGTTTGCGAGGAAAGGTGTCCATAAAACCGATTGGGTACCTCCAGACGGGACTACTTCCAACAGAATTGACTAAGTATTGATTTAATACCCACATCTCTCGAGCCTAAAACATATTAGAACATTTAGGGACGCCAACGTTGAGTCGGATCACTACATTTTTTAGCGCTGTTCTTATACCATTTTCGCCTATGAATATGGGTGAGCCAAAAGTAGACTCAACAGAGTGTCCTGCTAGAGACAAGTATTTATACGAAGTACAAAATTGACCTGACTGCAGCAATCAAAACCATAAAAAATACTGAAATTGCCTAGAAAAACTTAAAGGGCACTATCAATGGTACAGTCGAAAAAAGACGAGGTCCCAGTCACAAAGAGACTCGATACCGCTGGTTTGGAGATGATTGCAAGAGAGCAACAGAACAAAATAACGTTGCATATTTAATCTTGCTACATTTTTAAAGAACTTGGACACTTGTAGATAATTATCTTCAGTTGCGAAAAGCCTCGGGAATGAACAAGTACGAAGGCGACACATTGCATCAAACGATTCATCAAATAATGGTCCAAGTATGGGACAGTGAATAAATGTCTGATGACAGGCACCTTGGCATTATCTGTGCCATAATTTTGCAATTTTTTTTGCTATTTATATGCCATTTTTACAAAGCATTTTCAAGTGTGTACCCAAATTTACAATAAAGAAAATTTGTCCCAGTAGAAATTTCGTCCCAAAAGAAAATGTGGATTGTTTTTCTCAATTATCAGTAAATATTTCAAATTTCTTAGAATATGTTTGCAATTGTTTGCACAAATTAAGCTTGAAGAAAATTTGTCCCACCAAATATTTTGTCCCAAAATCTTGGCATTATCTGTCCCATAATTTTGCAATTTCTTTTGCTATTTATATGCCATTTTTACAAAGCATTTTCAAGTGTGTACCCAAATTTACAATAAAGAAAATTTTTCCCAGTAGAAATTTCGTCCCAAAAGAAAATGTGGATTGTTTTTCTCAATTATAAGTAAATATTTCAAATTTCTTAGAATATGTTTGCAATTGTTTGCAAAAATTAAGCTTGAAGAAAATTTGTCCCAACAAATATTTTGTCCCAAAACCTTGGCATTATCTGCCCCATAATTTTGCAATTTCTTTTGCTATTTATATGCCATTTTTACAAAGCATTTTCAAGTGTGTACCCAAATTTACAATAAAGAAAATTTTTCCCAGTAGAAATTTCGTCCCAAAAGAAAATGTGGATTGTTTTTCTCAATTATCAGTAAATATTTCGAATATTTTAGAATATGTTTTCAATTGTTTGCACAAATTAAGCTTGAAGAAAATTTGTGCCAACAAATATTTTGTCCCAAAACCTTGGCATTATCTGTCCCATAATTTTGCAATTTCTTTTGCTATTTATATGCCATTTTTACAAAGCATTTTCAAGTGTGTACCCAAATTTACAATAAAGAAAATTTGTCACAGTAGAAATTTCGTCCCAAAAGAAAATGTGGATTGTTTTTCTCAATTATCAGTAAATATTTCAAATTTTTTAGAATAAGTTTGCAATTGTTTGCACAAATTAAGCTTGAAGAAAATTTGTCCCAATCAAAATTTTATCCCAAAAAGAAAATGGGACAAATTTTCTTTTTAATCAATTTGGAACCAAAAAAAACCACAGTGTTGTGACTTATTACACTCTAATCAGCGGATTTTAATATTTTGTTTATCCTAACTAGTATTTTTGTGACAATTTCTTTTTTAATAAATTTGTGTAAGGACTTTTTAAAATTATACTGCAAATATTATTCCTTGTTTTCTGTTCTTTAAAAAAACGAATTTTACTAGCAAAGATGATAATTAATTGGGAACCTTTTCAAGTAAATTTTATTCGTAAACTACTTCCTTTTAAAGCTTTTTATACTTGACCAATTGAGTGAAAAATTGTTGTTCTTAGAAAATTATATTTTTCCCTTTACTTTGGTGGAAAAAAGTTTTACTTTTCAAAAGAAAATAGTATCGACAGAAAACGTGCACATTTTGGAAGAGATTTTTTTCAGCAGCCCAACGTGATCAAATGCTTGAAAAAAATTTTTAGAATGAAATTAGAATTTTTTTACAAAAAACGGTAACAATCTGTTCAAAATTCGAGTCCAATTCCTCTCATAAATTTTTTTTTTTTATGAAAATTTATACAAAAAATAAAACGTTGACTCAGAATGAAATTTTTATTGTAGCACTTAAAAATGAAACTTCAAATTACATAATTATGATAACGAAATATTTTTGTGTATATTTTATAAATAAAGTTTAAATTTAAATTTAAGAAATTATCATTAATAAAGTACATACAATTTACTGATTTTTCCAATAATAATATTAGGCCCTTTTGCTTAATATTATTATTGGAAAAATCAGTAAATTGTGTGTACTTTATTATTCGAAGGGAAAAACTATTCCATTAGATATTCCACGGCGATATGATTTCGTAATACATTTCATGTCTGGTAAACGTTTCATCACGTTCCAAATACTAATAAGCAGTTTTTATAATTACCTGTAGCTACATACTTCGATAACCTGCAATATTGTAGTTACCTTAGAAAGTCATCTGGAAATTTTTACCTCAGACTGAATCAACCAATAACCAAGTTAATGTTCCGCTATGATTTTTATACGAAGTGCAATCAACTAAGCATAGTAGGGTGGGTAGCTGTCAATCAATGTCGAAGAAAATGCCATCAAAAGTACGAGTTTTAGGTGTCTTTAACATTTAGCACCTTATAAAATAAACCGAAACATTCTCAGTAATATTTTCCGCCAGTAATTTCCACCCTCCGTCCCATGTTACTAGTTATCTTAATCGTAAATATTTCGCACATTTTTATTATGACGAAATATTCAATTTCTGGTCTCATAAAAGTGTCATTCGATATAAAAATAACTTTTTTTTTATTTCCAGTGGTGACCTGTTTACTTAAGCCAACCAACCATTATGGTGGTTATACTCGGATATTTCGTCTTCAGCTTATTTATTTCAATATTCAGTGTTTGTGTCCAGTGGTTGATGTGGAATTTTGCAAACACACAATAACGCAGGCAAAACGCATATAAATAGCAGCAGTGTCTGGAGCAGCAGTAGTCTCTCTTTACGACAATGAATACTGATGTCCATAAGTAAATTGACACTAAAATGTGAATGATGGCATGTTTCTGGTATCTCTTTAGGTCGAATAAATATGAAGACTTGCAAAGGACGTTGTCCATCATGCTGTGCCGGAAACATTTAAAAGACCTCCCACCATACTGTACTGTTATGCAGGTATAAGTGGGATAGGCGATCATAAACGAAATGCTGAGAAAAAAAGTATATCTTTTCGACACTTTCGATTACGTCCATATATAAATTGATGATCCATTCGGGAGTCTACTTTTAGTACCTACAAAGTCGCAGGAAGGAAAACTTTCTGCTGGAGTGGCCTGCATTTATGAATAAACGGACTTTTTCGTTTATGTATAGTAGAATTTACGATAATATCATCCCTTCGATTCGCAAAATCGAATCGATTTCAATAATAAAAAGACAGTAACGCAAGTAAATCGATTCTAATCAAAAGTGTACTAGAGTACATCGTAGATAAATTTATGTAAAGAGCTTCCGTCAAAAAACTGTAAACGACTACCAACAAATTGATTAACAAATTTTTACGATCAATTCAAATGCGAAGTGAATATAAAAATATTTTTTTTTTTTATGAATTTTGAGGTGGAGATGATGAGTTTTTTTTCTATCCGAACTTTGATGAGTTAAATTTCCTTTTTTCCTAATGGACATAAAGTTAAAAAAAAGAAGAGAAGAGCACTCAATTTTTTGGTGAAGAGAAAAGGTCATCCACGTAATTGATTAAGTTATTGTAATAAAATAAATGATTGTTGAAAATATGGTTTCCATAAGATTTATTTTAAGATATATTCAATTTTCTTTTAAGGAAATTTACTTTATAGCCTTTGATATGCAGCTTTTGAAATACAGAATATCTAGAAATTCTGTCCTGTTTGTCATAAAAAGCGATGGGCAGGAAGCGTAGGAGTATCCAGGGTTAGACAATATACGGTTCGTTGTTAATAAATCATCTAATTTAATGGATGGTTTGGAATTCTCCCTTTCTTTTGCAGTCTCAAAAAACGAATTTGTTTGCACAGAATTTCTAGAGTTATAATCTTCGTAGGGTTGGTAATGATAATAGCCCTAGAAATAGGGCCTGTTCATATAAAGCCCAATAACACCATAAGGTCACGATATAGAGAATAATAAGATATGCTCACGCGCATGATACATGTTATCTCTTTCTCACATTTGACGTTACTCAGAGACTATTGATGCCGGTTTATGTAACCAATGTGTAAATAAGTGCTCGCGAGTGGATATATAAGATGTAGCAAAAAGTAATCCATTATTTTGCCAATAGATTGCTTTAGGAGTCTGTATCTTCCGTTTTAAAAGTGCAATCGGGTTGCACTAGATGGCGTTAGAAAGATAAGATTTCGTACTAGAAGCTACTCATACAGTTTTGTGATTACTTGACTGAGTATTTTTTGAGCACGCGTCAAAGATGGACACCAACAAAGAGAAAATACGCCATATTTTACAGTTTTTCTTCAATAAAGGCGAAAACGCAAACCAGGCAGCTGAAAATGTGAATAGTGTTTATGGTCCTGATACTGTAACAGTCAATCACGCGCAATTTTAGTTTCGTCGATTCCGTTCCGGTAATTTTGATGTCAAAGATGCACCACGCTCTGGAAGGCCAATTGTCGAAAATGTCGATAAAATAATGGAAAACAGTAAGCACTGTTTCGATTGCCCAGTAGCTAAACATTGCACAAAAAACCGTTTGGAACCACTTAAATAAGGCTGGATACAACAAGAAGCTCGATGTATGGGTGCCACACGAGTTATCACAAAAAAACCTCATGGACCGAATTTCCATCTGCGAATCACTGCTGAATCGCAACAATATCGATCCATTTCTGAAGCGGATGGTTACTGGTGATGAAAAGTGGGTCACTTACGACAACTTCAAGCGACAACGGTCGTGGTCAAATCGCGGTCACCCAGCGCAAACGGTGGTCAAGCCAGGATTGACAGCCAGGAAGGTTTTGCTGTGTATTTAGTGGGACTGGCAGGGAATCATCTACTTTTAGCTGCTCCCCTACGGCCGAATTCTTAATTCGGACCTATACTGTCAACAATTGGACCGTCTGAAAGAAGCAATCGCCCAGAAGCGGCCAGCTTTGGCCAATAGGAGAGGAATTGTGTTCCATCAGGACAACGCCAGGCCGCATACATCGATAGTGACTCGCCAGAAGTTCCGGAACCTTGGTTGGGATGTTCTTATGCATCTACCTTATTGTCCGAACCTGGCAGCAACTGATTACCACCTCTTCCTGTCTATGACGAATGATTTTACAGGTGAAAAATTCGCCTCAAGAGAAGATTGTGAAAATCGACTGTCCCAGTTTTTTACCAATAGGAACGAGGATTTCTATGAGAGAGGCATTATGAAATTACCTCCAAAATGGCAACAAGTTATCGAACAAAACGGTGCATATTTGACCTAAATCTATGTTAAATAAAACCTTCAATTTAATGCAAAAATAATGGATTTCTTTTTACTACAACTAATATTTAACGTGAATACTGCAAGAATTTGTAATAAACATTTTAATGCCGATAATTTTGAAAGAAATCTAAAATATGAATTGCTAAAAATAGATTATAATAGAAAAAAACTAAAATTCGGAGCAATTCCGAACCTAAATATAGTCCAGCAACCTGAGAAAGATATTTCCATCAACAATCGACTACAAAAAAGAATACTTACCCGAAAAAATAAATTGATAGCTAAAAACATATTGTAAATATTTTTATAATATATTTAGTTATGATTATTTTCTTTACCTATGTATATTGTTTTTAGAAAATCTAACGAGGCTGAAAACATAATAGTAGAGGAAGATAATTCGTCGCAGTTTGACAACATTTATATGTAAGTTGTAATAAAATCTAAACTAAAGTTCAGCAACCGAAATTGGTTTCAATTCAAAATTAAGAGCTATAACATAGATTCAAGAGAAGATATGAAGGCACTACCAATATGAAAGTCGGAAATTTCAAATGCAATCTCCCGGTTCAAAAAGGAATCATTATCAGCTCAAATGCATTGCCATTACTTTTCGAAGAGCTAGCAAAAAAATATAAAATTAAATATTTAATCACCAATAGATTAAACCAGGATGCATTAGAAGGATTTTTCGGTATAATAAGAGCAATTGGCGGAATGCATGACCATCCCACATCACTTGAATTTAAATATCGAATTCGGAATTATTTACTTGGACGAAATGAGACAATTTTATCACAGTCAATGAATGTGATGACAGACGATACCGAGAACAATTCTAATGTTTTCAAGGATATGCCAATTAATTTTGAAGATTTGTCTAGTAATTTGAATATCGAAGAACCAATCATTACTAGCACAATGTTAAAAAATATAACAGAGCCCACAACAAATCTTGATGCAAGCCAAAATGAAAAATCTGGGAAAGCTTGAACGACATTGCTGGATACGTTCAAACTGCGTGAAACTGAAAATCTAGGATGTCCAACCAGTCATATGGACATTAATTATTCCTGGACAAGTCATCTGTCCGAAGGTGGGTTATATAAACCCAGTGACGATTTTTTAAATCAAATTTTGCAATTAGAACAAGTATTCTCGCAATTTAATGGGGTTGGATTAAAATGTGGATAAAATTATATTCATAGTTTGGTTAAGAATGCAGATAATGTAAATTATAGTGTTGATGTTAAAAAATTGTTTTTCAGATGTAAAATGTATTTTAGAATAAGAGTTTAATAAACCACCAAATTCAAGATCAAATCAATACTAAAAAACGAAAATTGGTTAAAACTATAACTTAAATTAAAAAAAGATTTCATTTTTCAAAAAAAAACTAATTTTATATAAAAAATTTTAATAATAAAAACATCACAGAAAATACGTTCTCCTCATATTCTCTTTACTTATAGTCTCTCAGTGACGCCATGAGCAGAACGTCACCAGTTTCGTACGTCAATTGAGCATACCTTATTATTTCTATATCGTGCCATAAGGTGACCATATAGGGCCCGTTATACGTAAATTGCCTAAACGACGGTGAATTTTTACCCTATTAATTTGACATGCTGCGCTAAAAGAGTATCCGAAATTGACACAGATCCTTTGATATCAGCTTTTGAAAAACAGAATATTTACAGTTACAATCAATGTAGTACAAGACATCCTGTTATGCATTTTATAAGTACAGGAATACTGCAAAGTGATCAATTTTTGGGACATAGGGTCTGAAAAACCATATAAAACGTTTTTTAGAGAAGCAACCTATATAACAGTTCTACCGTAGATCCTGCCGTAATTATCGTAAAAAGCGACAAGTAAAAAGTGCAGGAGCATCATAAGATAATAATTTAGACTCTTTTATCTATACATTTTTTAGCTGATGTCAATGTTTCTGTATTGGTGGTCTAAAGGAGAGTCCTAATATAACGAAGGTGCCCTGAAATTGAACTTTTATGTTATGGGGTTTCTAAAAAAATTTATACAATTTTTCGCTGAATTTTTAGGTTAAATCTTTTGAGAACAATCTATTTGAAATAAAGGATTCCCACAGGTTACTGTGTAACATTTTTAAATTTGTCTAAAATCAGTTGATGTCGAAATTAATTTTGAACTATTGAGAACTAAGCCGGTTAGAGGAATTTTTGGACATCAGAGTTAGATCAAATTTAATGTCCTTAAAATAATTTAATACTTTATTTCCTCGAAAAAATACAATTTTATTGCAAAGTATTAACTGAATTCGAGAACAATTTGGAACCAACTTCTGTTTCCAATTTAGAATTATCAAAATTCTTAATAAACAATAATTTTCTCAAAACTTTGAACTTTTTTTTTTTTAATTAATAAAAAATATACATTAAACTCTAAAAAATCCAACTTAAAAAAGTGTACTAAAATCTTCAAATTTCATCTAAAGTATCATTAAAATTAAAATCAACTTTCGTAAATCTTTCGACTTTTGGTTATAAAACATTTTACCAGCATTTACCTTATCACCGGTATGATCCACCTATAAGGAAATGAAAGAAAACTCTCATAAATTCAACATTTAACTTTTTGATATTCGTCGTTTTAATTTAGAAACCAAACTGCAGAACTTTTTTCATCTGCCATACACATCTGTTCGATTCTCATACGTGGATCTGAACCACCCCCTCCCCCAACCCTCCGGCTATTGCAGTTGAACCAGAAATGCTAATTTTTTCACAAGAAACTCTACGTAACACTATAAAATTTTTATGCTTTTCAAGTAGGAAATACTCCGAAGGAAATACTGTAAAATTGTTAGTACTAGTAATAATCATAGCATTAGTCTTACTCTACTTGGAATTTATTCTGCTTACTATCCTCAGTAAATCTTATGGCGAGAACAGTCGATTTCTAGTAAATCTTATGGCGAGAATAGTCGATGTGCAGCCTTAATTTCACTTCTTTCGATGAGTGCTGACTGCTCCGTCAGTAGTGGCTCATCTATGAAGTTGGTAAACTTCTATATGCACACGAAAAATGGCTTGATTATCCATCAATGTACGAAAAAAAGGTAGAGTAGTATTTATCGGTGCGAATCGCATGAAATCGTAGTTGTGATTTTGGCAATGGTAATCAGGGTGAATAAACTAAAATCCAACCAATATCAAACAGTCTACACGATGAGAGAAAATCAATGTTCACGACTATGTAGATAGTTTTGGTTGCTCTGCTCGCATAAATATACAAATTCCGTAGAAAAGTACGTACATTTATTTTGGACCATCCCAAACCATTCTTCATGAAAAGCTTACACTGCAATAACATAAAGTGAAATTCGAAATGTTTAAACTAGAGTTTGTTGCCAGCAGGATAGCACAGACAGATGATAGGGATAGATTTAGCAAAATTGAAAGGTCTAGTTCCACTTTAAATAGGCGAATATAAAACCATCCCCTATGCACTGTCCAGATCCTGTTGCGATCCTTAAATCGAGCAGAATATGAAATTTCAGTTTTGTAAATGCATTCATCAATCTGAGCCAAACCTCAGTGCCATTTCGAAACGAGCAATGCCAGGAGCCGCCCACCAAATCCTTACTATAGCTGGTTGTTCTACTACCCATATATATATACACACACACATATATATATATATACATAAATTCACAGCGGGAATACACCAAAAATGGGATTGTGCTGCCTTCGCTATAGACTTGAATAAACTCTTGGTGTTACTTGGTGTCTATCTGATTATGCTGCCTGCCTGCCAGTTGCAATTCGAAACTAAAATCCTAGAATGAAGGATGTTTTCTCACTGATTGCCTTGCAACCAGGACGATTTCTCATTTAGCAAAAGATTAATCGAGTGAACAATCCGAAAAGCGAAAACATAAAGTCGTGTCCGTGTAACAACCGCCTCCATCTAGCGCAGGACACCCTCCATCTACCTCAATACATTCTCATCAATATTTATATAGTGAAACCATCATCCACTTATTACAAAACCGCTTACTCAATTCAGGATCATCCTTTTGGTTTTCTTTACGCTCTTCAAACTTCTTTCACTATTTTACTATTTGCTCCTGTCTCCTTTTACTTCCATAGCCAATCATTGATTTACTGTCTCTAATATTTTTCAATACCAAAATGTTCATCTTTAATTTTTTTAATGCATATCCTTTTGTAAGTGAGGTTTCTGCGTCCTCTCCCTACACCGCACCTCGCATCTTTCATCCAATTTCAACGTAAGTCTTATGAAATTTAAAGTATAAGTAACTAAAACCGGAAATACCGGGAAATACACCAGATGTGAATTAGGTTAGTTTTTATTTAATAGGACCAACAACCAAAAAATAACCAAACAGGACAATTTACAGATTTTGAGCAAAAGAACCAAAGTGAATTAAATGCGAACACGCCATAATCGAAACACTGACAAGTGGCGTATATTTCGTACATTTAATAATAATTTTTAGCGGAAAGTTTTTTAACGCTCTCCATTTTGTTTTTGTTTTTTTTTTTCATTTTTAAAAGACAGAATTGTGCTGTGGTAAATAGAAAAAACCCAATATGGATACCACTCACTATCACTAAAATAACGCACGAGAAGGATATAATAGCAATGGCACCACCATTACTCACTATCACCAAAATACTGCTGCTATTAGTAGTGCTGAAGAATATAATCAATGATGCCTGGTTAAGGGAATTTTTATTGCTGAAAATCAACAGGAAATCCAATTATAACATCTGCTCTGATAAATTAAATCGATTCAAATGAAAATCAATCATTTTCAAAAAGGTTTCCTCGCAATCCTTTCAATTTAATTTACTACCACAATTTTTTTCTTCTCATTTGCAACATTTTTGATTTATTCTATTCGATATTTTGTTAATATTTGCAATTATTTACTTGGATAGCTATACTGAAAAATAACGAAAGTTGAATTAAAGTCAATTTTATAATGTTTGTTTTCTTCATTATTTTGCTTGCTTGTATTTTTTTCGCATTAGCAGATAATTTGCTGTGTACATTTTAAAATAATCCCCTCAATTGAACTCTTTTAATTGAAAATAAATTTTTATTAAATTAAGAGTAAATCGAACTTTACTTAACGGACTATTATTTACTGTTTAATATAAACCTCGATTCATAAAAATGGCGACCATTATAATCAAAAATGGCGTTAATTATTTGTCGCCATTTTGAATTATCTAAACGTGCTCCTATTGGCCATTCTATCATTTTCGAACTAGTTTTGATTGTTTGGCGTTTTAATCCAAATTATTTTTTCACGTTGTAAAAAAAAAATAATTTGGATTAAAACGCCAAACGTTGTAGTTATTAAATATTATTAAAATTTATTGTCAGAAGATAAAAATTTTAAAAATAGTACACCATAATTTCTGAGCTTGTTGGTATCCCCAAAAATTTTCTTTTAAACCTTTTAAAAAGACACTTTTTGTATTTTTTTTAAATAATTTTTTTTTTTTAATAAAATAGAAAACGGTAAAAAAAATTTGTATTAACAGATAATTTGCTGTGTACATTTTAAAATACTCTCAATTAGACTCTATTAATTGAAAATAAATTTGTATTAAATTAAGAGTAAATCAAATTATAAAAGCAAAGCAGTTTTGTACTTTCTTTACTTAACGGGCTATTATTTACTGTTTAATATAAACCACGATTCATAAAAATGGCGAACGTTATAATCAAAAATGGCGTTGATTATTTGTCGCCATTTTGAATCATCTAAACGAGCTCCTATTGGCCATTCTATCATTTTCGAACTAGTTTTGATTGTTTGACGTTTTAATCCAAATTATTTTTTCACGTTATAGTTATTAAAAATTATTAAAATTTATTGTCAGAAGATAAAAATTTCAAAAATAGTACACCATCATTTCTGAGCTTGTTAGTATCCCGAAAAATTTTCTTTTAAACCTTTTAAAAAGACACTTTTTGTATTTTTTTAAATAATTTTTTTTTTTAATAAAATAGAAAACGGTAAAAAAAAATTTGTATTAACAGATAATTTGCTGTGTACATTTTAAAATACTCTCAATTAGACTCTATTAATTGAAAATAAATTTTTATTAAATTAAGAGTAAATCAAATTATATAAGCAAAGCAGTTTTGTACTTTCTTTACTTAACGGACTATTATTTACTGTTTAATATAAACCACGATTCATAAAAATGGCGAACGTTATAATCAAAAATGGCGTTGATTATTTGTCGCCATTTTGAATCTTCTAAACGAGCTCCTATTGGCCATTCTATCATTTTCGAACTAGTTTTGATTGTTTGGCGTTTTAATCCAAATTATTTTTTCACGTTATAGTTATTAAAAATTATTAAAATTTATTGTCAGAAGATAAAAATTTCAAAAATAGTACACCATCATTTCTGAGCTTGTTGGTATCCCCAAAAATTTTCTTTTAAACCTTTTAAAAAGACACTTTTGGTATTTTTTTTAAATAATTTTTTTTTAATAAAATAGAAAATGGTAAAAAAAAAATTTGTATTAACAGATAATTTGCTGTGTACATTTTAAAATACTCTCAATTAGACTCTATTAATTGA
Source organism: Atherix ibis (assembly GCA_958298945.1). NCBI lineage: Eukaryota > Metazoa > Arthropoda > Insecta > Diptera > Athericidae > Atherix > Atherix ibis. Next base: position 51,698,170 of record OY282609.1, read on the forward strand.
AAATAAATTTTTATTAAATTAAGAGTATATCAAATTATATAAGCAAAGCAGTTTTGCACTTTCTTTACTTAACGGGCTATTATTTACTGTTTAATATAAACCACGATTCATAAAAATGGCGAACGTTATAATCAAAAATGGCGTTGATTATTTGTCGCCATTTTGAATCATCTAAACGAGCTCCTATTGGCCATTCTATCATTTTCCAACTAGTTTTGATTGTTTGGCGTTTTAATCCAAATTATTTTTTCACGTTATAATTATTAAAAATTATTAAAATTTATTGTCAGAAGATAAAAATTCAAAAATAGTACACAATTATTTCTGAGCTTGTTGGTATCCATCGAAATTTTTTTTCCAAAAATTTTCTTTTAAACCTTTTAAAAAAAAACTTTTTGTATTTTTTTTAATAAGTTTTTTTAAGGCAATTTGTTTTTTACAATTGAAAATTCTTAAATCTTTTTAAACATAGTTTCAAAAATTATTCAATTTATTTTAGGATTTTGTAAATATTAAATGTATTTTGACAGACTATCAAAAAATTAAAAAATTGGAATTATTTGTTTTGGTTTCGATCAAGATCAAAAGCATAGGATAACTTTTTTGGCGATAAAGATTATCGAAAATGATATTTTGTTTAAAAGAAATTATTAAAATACCATAGATATTGCAAGCTTAAGAATATAAATAAAAATAAAAAAAAACAAGTTCGATAAGAAAACCGTAGAAGCATGGGGTAATGTCAAGAAGGGAACATTTTTAAAAAGGAGAAAAGCAAATTTTGATGATTCTTTTGACCTTTTCTTTTCTGAGAAAAGGCTGTGGAGTTTGTGGAGTAAGAGTTTGTTGAAGGTGTTAGATGTAAATTTTTTCCACATCGATTGCTGAAGGACTTTCGAATACGAAACGAAAACAAATTACAATTTATGCAAGAGCCTTTAATCGTGATTTTATCAGAAATGATAGCGTAACCGATAGGTGCTGTTTAGGTGTTTAAGTGTATACGCCATTTTTCTTCTCATTTTTCTTCCTTTAGAAGAAAAAAAATGAATAACAAATCCTCTTATACTTGTTATCCTTTTTTTTTATATTTATTTCCTCTTTTTTTTTTCTGGTAGTATACAGATTTTATATTATTGACCCTAAAAGTGGACGTATTCTTTTTTTTGTTTATGGTTTCTTCCTCTTCGTAAATCTTTTACTTGACTTTATTTTTTTTTCTGAGTCATTTTGAAAATTTCAATCCTTGGTTCAGTTTACATTATACTGTCATTGTCCTGCTTGTGTCATTATTCATTTTGAGTGTAAATAATTTTTTTGTTCACTTGGCTTTTCCTTCTTTTAAATAATCATAGCTGAAACTGATAGGAAGAAGAGATTAAAGTTAAGAATAAAATCGAAAGATAAAAGCTGCTATTAGAAAATGAATAGGAAAATTTTAGCTTAAAGAGATGCTCTCTTTTGTTAAGTAAAAATTTTTCTGAAATAATAGAAAACGAAAAGAAAAAAGCTATGGAAAAGAATATAAATTACAGCTAATCGTTAAAGGAATAAATTAAAGTCGATCGATAACATTATTTTCGGTTTCTTTAAGAGATAAAAATAACAAACCGAAGAAAAAGTTTCTTTATCAAATCTAATCTAGCTGCTTAGATGTTGACTTAGCAAAAATTGTGCTTATCGTATTTGTATGGAGAGAAAATGAAATCAGAAATATTTAAGAGATAGAGTGAGAAAGCAATAGCCACTCAAGTATATATCGTTTTATGTGAGAGACATCTATTGGTGCTCTATCAGATTTGGAATAGGTTAACTCCAATTCCAAAAATTTGACATTTACTCGGTAATTTAGTGTTTTTCCACTCACTAATAGGGAAAGCCAAAAAGGAGGTTGAAAATTACATGTCACCCCCTTATTAATTGGGCAGTATTAATTATTTAAAAACTACATTTAATATTCTTTTTGTCGTGATAGGATATTCGAGAAATGGTATTAGAAAAAATGGGATTTGAAAATTTAGTCTACTTATGATACTGCCCCAAAAAATTATAGTGCAAATCGTATATAATGTTTAAGTGATACTTTTGGAGATCTATTTTTTATTAGTGTTAATAGGAAAATTTTACTTTTTATCCTCATTAATGCGATGTGTATCAGCGAAATTACGTAAATTATTCTTCACTTTTAAGATAGATGTTTATTAATGTCCTTCAACTACCCACCCCTATCACCTCATGCTCGTTCCTTTTAACTTTTCTTTTTGATTTTCTTTTTTCTTTTTGTTTTTTTGTTGCTACATTTTTCTTTCTTTTGTATAGTCTTTTTACCCTTAAAACATTTTGTTTGTGGTTATCTCATTTTCAGAAAAGTATCGTTAACAGTTTACGCTAGAGTCATTAACGATCATTGGGGATGGAATACTAGGCGTTCTTTTTGGTCATAAAACTTTCTCTTGAAATGGCGATAAATCTAGTTTGCAAGAGTTTCTATTGGCTAAGAGGGCAGGGTAAGGTAAAAGAAATAAAATTTTCCCAATTCACATTAAAGTTTTTTTCTCTCTCTGACATACAATTTCATCTCATCTCCCTCTCTCCTCTATCATTCTCTATCATGTTTGCAATTTTCCTTCTTTTTTTTTGTTAATACATTTTTTTATTTTGCCTTTTAAGGGTTTATGATAATCCATTAATTTCGTTTCGTTATCAATTTTAAAGACTTTGTAAAAAAAAATCCAACTTTTGAATAAAATATTCATTTTTAAGTGTTTTTCCATTTTGAAAATGAAAACGATAAGAATTGGTGGAGAGTAAAAAAAAAAGGAAGAAAAAACGCTGGTTTTACGGCTGAACGCCATTTTGGGTTTTTTGCGAATATATTTCCTTCGACTTTGCGCATTTTTCTCACGATTTCCGGCCCAGATTCAAACAAAAAAAATTTCCATCCAAAAAAGGATAAAATAAACACTTTGTAAATAATTTAGTTTCAATTCGTCTTTGATTAGAAGAAATTTATAACTTTTGTTTTTATTTGGCTATATTATAATTTAGCGGTTTTTTTGTTGTTGCTAAAATTATTAAAATATAACCAAACCTTTTAGAGTTTATTTAGTAAAAGGAAATTAATTGCATCGTAGTCTATTGGAACAATTTTAATTTAATTTACTAAAAATTATAAGTGCATAAAAATACAGAAAATGGTAAATTTAGCTTATACATACTATAGTATCATACTAATTGATTAAATAGTTTATTGATGCTGCACGCTTAAATGCAAAAAATTCAGTTATGGGCTTGAAATTAAATATAGCCTACATACCGAACTCCCACACAAAATGTGCCCAGATACATGCGTATGCGATAACGTGAACTAAATCCTTCTATCCTGTTTGCTTTCATTATCGAATATATAAACTACAGGACTAATTAGCGCCAGTTTTTGTCCACAGGGAAATTAATTTAATGTTTAGTTATTAATACAAATCAGACAGAAAAGCCAAAAGCAAGCTTATGTTATTTTTTTTGTGCTTACAAAAAAAAATACTGTTTCCGGTTTTATGCCATTTTTTTCCCGTATGTACTCTTAATTTAATTAAATTCAATTTAATTTTGTATTTGCATTATGAAGTTTATTCAACCAATTTTGCAATAAAAATTATTTGATTATATATAAAATTGAATACAAAATTATTTCGAAAAAGGACAAAATAAATAATTAAATGTGAAGCTAAGCAATTTTTTTTCCAAAATCGAAATTTTGAAAAATATTTAATTTTTTGGCATTTTTAAGTTTTTTTTTTATAAAAAAATATTCTTTTAAAAGACACTTTAGGGCGTGGCTAACGCAGTTGGGTGACATTTTATGTTGTGATCATATTTCTTATAATTTTAATTCTTTGGGAGTTTTTTTGCTCTTTTTTCTATTTTTATTACGAATTTTACCGAAAATTATCACTCTAAATTTTTTTTTTTTTTTGGTAGGTACCTCATGAACATAGGCCAAAATTCAACCTAAAGACTGTATGGCATTGCAGGAACAGTTTGGGAGCATCTGTGGAAATGGCTTTGGGGTTCATAAGAACAGTTTGGGAGCATCTTGCCAGAGAAAAAATCAAAGGTAAAGCGGCAGTGCCTGAGGGTGGGGGGATTGAAAGTTTTCGAACCAGAAGCTTGTGGGTAAGCGCAATATGACCAATTTGAATAAAAAAAATTGTGATGCTCAAAACTGAGGATTGGTTTCCGCATATAGAGGGCGAAAAAAGTGTTCCAGGGTTTCGAGAGGAAGATATCGTTAAAGAGGCAGATTTTTAGTTTCGTTCGACCCCCCCCCCCTTCCCCCCATTCACTTAGTTTTCCATTTGGAGGGTATGACCGTAAAAGTTTGTAGTTGGAGTGTAGATTTTTCCAGCAAGTCTCTTCTCGTCTTCCTAAAATACCCACAGGACCTGAAACCCAATAAAGTTCTATATATTTATTATTAAATAACAGATAGCGAATGCGTATTTCTGCATATACGGGGCGAAAAGATTAGTTCCAGGGTTTTGAGAGAAAAGTGTTCCTGGAAAGCCAGATTTTAAGTCCCATTTCCCCTTATCCCTGAGTTTACCATTTGGAGGGTATGACCGTTAAAGTTATTTGTGAAGTGCAGGTTTTTCCAGCAAGTCCTCTCGCTTCTTCCTAAAATACCCACAGGACCTGGAACCCAATAAAGTTCTATATATTTGTTATTAAATAACTGATAGGGAATGTGCTTCAGGATGGAATTATTCATTATACCCATAACGGCTTTGATTGCAGAGAGCGGTAGCCATTAAAAGTGACTGCTGTATAAATGGCAAAGGCTGCTCATCATTGCACAAAATCTTATTCAGCTCTTCCAAGGAAAGTTGCCTGTATAGGGGTTCGGTCGATATATTCGGCACTGATCTTACCCACGGTTTCCTATTGATATATTGTGTGTTAGTGGAAAAATGTGTTTTTTAATGATGGAATGATCGTCCCTATATGAGGACACAATATAGGAAAGGGTAGAGGAAGTTTTTTGCCGACATGAAGGTAAGATGTATTTGATAGTAGAAATATTAATAAATTTTTGTGTTATTTCTTTTTATAAAAACCACACTGCTGCTTTGGACTTGCATTCATTGGCACCGTACGCGTCTGATTATTGTTAAATTATTTACTAAATTACTACCGCGAATTTTTTTATTAAATTTTTAATTGTTTTATTAAAAAAAAATATGCTTTTACAAGCGACGATGAAACTGATAGGAATAAGAGATTAAAGTTAAGAATAAAATCGAAAGATAAAAGCTGCTATTAGAAAATGAATAGGAAAATTCATTTTTAATTGTTTTATTAAAAAAAAATATGCTTTTACAAGCGACGATGAAAAACAGATAAATTTCTATGAAAACAAGAGTTCTGATTTGATTTTAACGTATGTGATTATAAAAATGCTTCTGAGTAAATGTCATTCAAAAAATTTCAAGACTAATTTTATATGACAAATGTATTATAAGAAAAAATATTGTTTTAAAATAAGATCTTAGAAAATAAATGAAAAAATTTCGGTGCATTTCGTGTACCGTAACCACTGACTCTAACTTGTGTGATTTTGGACGCATCTAACTATTATTAAAGAAGCTTTTAAATTAATTACAATTTTTAATTACTTCTTAATTGTTTTTTTTTTTTGGAGAAAATTATATTTTCCATAGCAAGAACGAAAAAAACTCAAATTTCTGATATAAACCTGGTTCCAAAAAGATGTTGTTAACGTGCGTGGTTTTGCACGCATTTAACTATTTGTAATTTTAATATTTATTTCGAAGAAAAATTTATTCTAATTTATTTTTATATACTATTTTACCAATAGTTCAAAAATTAATGGAATTTTTATCAATTAATTATACAATTTGTAAAGTTTTTAAATTTAAAAAAAATTGTTTTTTTGATATTTTGTTAGGTCTAAGTTAAAACTTTATCCCATCAATAGCACTCGAAAATTATTGAAACTTTTTCTACTTACAGAATGTCCGAAATAATTTGAAAAAATTTCATAACAAATAATCGAAAACTCACCTGAAAATATAAAAAAGAAATAAAAAATATTAGTTAATGTACGATTTTTCTGTTATCAATGCTTATAAATTAATTTTATTAATTCAAACCTCTTCATAGAAATACTTAAAGACGAATGGGTCTAACTAAAGTAAGCTTTGGTGTGTGTCTTTAAAAATGTTTGCCAAAAAAAAAAATTTTTTATGAGCCAAGAAAAGTTTTTTTTACAAAAAAAGAAACAATAAAAAAAACAGAAATTAAACTCATTTTAATGTAAATATTTTTTTTTATTTTTGACTCATAAAAATTGTTTCTTGGTAAAAATTTCACAAAAAAAAATTAAAAAAATAAAATTTTACGAAACTTTGTAAGGAAATAATTTTAAGATGCTGTTAGAAACTGGCACTAAACGAAATTTATTATCAAATGCTAGTGCAGAAGTTATACGCCCAACTTGACTCTACAAAAGATTAAGGAATCATGAAGATTGATACGAGAGCACAAGAATTCCAAAAAGAATTTTTGCGTATGTGAGACGCACGAGTATATGTCCTTGTAAGACACTTTTAGAATCCTTTTATTATCAAATGTGCTGCGATTTCATGCATGAGAAAAGTAGAGCACTGAACAAGTTACATAACATTTGAAAAAGAGGCACAAACTTTAATGTTTAAATTGTGAACAGTTCCTTATGTGCAACTGGGAGCCCTCACCGCGCTTCGAAATTCCTGGATACTTTGCCATATTTTCTAATAGTAGACATAATACACGTAATACATTGAGGGCTGAGATGTTTCTAGGAAGTGAAGAAGCAACGAACCAAACAAGACTTCCGGCTGTTGTTTCTTATTTTCATTTTAATTTGTAGCTATTTTTACATTGTTTTCTTTTATTTGAATCCGTAAGGTTTCTTCCTTTGGCATACACCTTTTCCAAATAGGACAACGTAACATATTCGTGCACATTCTGTGTAAAAATGATAGGATATTCGTAATGGAAACATGTAAGGTTTATCCATAGTCAGTCGTATGTTGTTGATTTTGGTGATACTTCGAAATATGCCAACCAAAGACGCGACGCCTGTAAATATTCCCTTAAGTTGACATTATTTCTCTGACATACGAACGCATAAGGATTACAAGAGCATACAACCGAGCATCATGGCATTGCTAGTGTTACCGTTTCATTATTTCTTCAATCTTCGTGATTCGGAAGATTTCAGACATTCCAAGGATAGCTTGAAGTAACAACTGACATAGCAAAGTTTGATAGTTACTCCTAACTGCAGCACATATCTTGAATCAGATTACCAAGAAATCCCAACAAATAAAGACGGCATATCCTCATCGTTTGGATTTCTTTTTTTTTACAACATAATGTCAGTGTCTACCATAGAAAATGTTCCTTTATGGCACTATTTTCTAGTTACCAATATGCTACTTATCCTATGCAGCTTCGGCTTCTATCTTTTCCATTTTAAATCCCTATTCTTTCTTCTGTTTTAATTTATATTTGAGGTGAAGAATTTATGCAGATTCCATTTTCGTCGTTACGCTACTCGCAGCCTTGATAGATGTTCATTTTTCCCATACAGAAATTGAAACGCTAAAATTATCTGCATATACGGGAGAATCCTTTAGCGCCAATATATATCAAATATTTTACAATATTTGATGTAAACTTGTGTCTACGTGAAAATGCAAAAGTGTCTAGAGAACAGAAAATTTCATATACAAAATAAAATGTATGCATCAGCCGAGAAGCGTCTCTTTGAGTGTTACATATTTGCTGATGTTGCACAAAAAATTATTCAAGTTTGCACATTGCATTAGCGCAACCCGAAATAGGATTCCAGGAATTGGTTTGAGATTTTAGGTGGTCTTACCACTGTTGAGGTCACGTGTAGATATGGAACGGAAGTCCGGACGTGTTCATGTTAGAATAATAGTATCAGCTTCCAGTGACTGAATTTTCCGATGGTTCGAAGAAGATTTTCGAAATTTAGCTTTTGAATGAAAATAAATATTAAAGTCTTCAGAATCGAAAAAGAAGAAATAGAATAGAAGGTTTTCTATAGGCTGTTGAGATTTTCGACATTCAAACAATACTTTTCCCTGTTGTATAAATTTTCAGCAGTAACGAACGGCAAAGTGAGTTGTTACCAAAATTGAAAACTTTTCATTTTGAATTTCACACAAAGGCGAACACAAATTTTACATGATTTCACATCATAGGAACTTTGATGTTTCATAAATCAGCCGTGCTACCGCCATCTTATTAGGTTACCACCATAGAGGAGAATTTCCAATATTCTGTGAATAGTTTACAAAGTTTCGCATATCGTACAAATGGCATCTTCGTAGTCGTCTGGCTTATGCTTGAGTTGAAAACTAGGAAAGTTACCGATGTTTTCTTTGAAGACAGGACTATAGCAAAACTCCTTACAAATCCTTAACGCGACTGAGTCAGCTGAATTTGATGCAAACGACTGTTCCTATTTCCAGAATATCTTCTTCCTACTTTCTCTCCGGTGGTGGTATTTATGGTATTATTACCGCTGAAGAGAATTTCCTTTCAGTTCTTTTTCGTAATCGGCCGTTCTGATGATGATAAGATTTCCTTAATGGCAAATGTATTGTGAACGCATCACAACCAAAATCACATATCCATAGAAAACTTCCCCGGCGAACTAGCCCAAAACGCTTACAACTCCATACTTAAAAGTCAACAAGAAGCTTTTAAGAACTCATGTTTTTATTCATACGGCTTTACACGGCTCCTAATGCGATTTTTTTCTATTGAATCTTTTAACAGAGGAAAAATTTGCGAAATGCTACTAGAAAAGAAAACTACTTTTACAAGAGGATGGATGCATTTTGATATTATTTTTCTTGCTACCCAGTCTCTTTTAGCCAACATCTTGACTTTTTCAAAAATGTTTGCGTAATAAATTTACTAACTCTTCGGGGTATATTTGATTATGTTCTCTTATGTTAAATATTTGGAAGCATCTACATGCAGTTTTATTTGAGGGTATTATTAGGATTTATTTACCCAAACGAGTAAGAGAAGATATTTTGCTGAACTACAATTTTTTTTAAATTTTTTTTTTCAAAATTTTCAAGCGGAAAAATACAACAAATTGAGTGCAATGTTTTTTCGATAAAATCATTGGTATGCATTCAATTAAGCACTTCTAAATCTGAACTATAAATTTAGTTTTAAGATAAAGAAAATAGAATAAAAAATTTTATTCTTTTATAGTTTTCTGAAAGGAAATTTCCGACAACTTCTCGTGGAGTATCTTTTCTATAGATAATACGAGGTCTGTTCAAAAAGTATCGCGAATTTTGAATTTCCGGGGGTTACGTATATTCGATTTTCGATTTTTTGTGGTGTTATGTTGGTACTCATGTCTTTCACTTATGCCGATAAGTTCGGCCATTTTGAATGTTCAGTTAATTTTTGACAGCTGCTTTGCTTCCACGTGTTTTGGCTCGTCTTTGATTTTTGCCCATTCCAAAAAATGGATCAAAGAATCTGTATCAAATTTTGTGTGAAACATAAAATTAATTGCGCGGACGCATTTCGAATGTTGACCTTGGACCGAAGTAACGTTTATCGGTGGTACAAAATGTTCTCAGAGGGCCGAGAAGATATGAACGACGAAAAGCGAATGTGAAGGTTTTGCTTACAGTTTGCTTCGATTACAGGGGCGTGGTGCATCATGAGTTCTTGCTACAGGGTAGAACGATCAATAAGAAATATTACCTGCAAGTTATGCGCAAGTTGCGCGAAGCAATCCACCAGAAACGCACGGATTTTTGGAAGAATAAAAATTGGCATTTCCACCATGATAACGCCACTGCTCACGCATCGTTGCTTGTGCACGAATTTTTGGTCAAAAACAACACACTAATAATGCCGCAGCCACCGTATTTCCCAGATCTGGCCCCCTGTGACTTTTTCTTGTTCCCGAAACTGAAGAGCACCATGAAAGGACGGCACTACGCTACGATTGAGGAGATAAAGACGGCATCGAAGGAGGAGCTGAACAAGATCACAAAAAATGTACCTCGAGGATTGAAAAAAACGTTGGCATAAGTGTATAATATCTGGTGGGGATTACTTTGAAGGGGACAAAATAGATATTCATGAATAAATAATTTTTGAAAAAACACAAAATTCGCGATACTTTTTTTTTAGTGTGCTACAGTCTTCGAAATCATCCACTCCAAAGCATTGTCCTTTTTAAATCAAAGTAACCCTACCTATTATTTGCTCTATTTAGCTTAAGGACACTTTCACAATACCAAAAAAAAACTCACGATTTGACAGACGAAATAGAGTTAAAATTTTGAAAAGCATATTATTTTCAAAAATATTTTTGTTTGACAATTTCGCTTCTTTCCTTTTTTTTTGTTTTTGTTGATAATTATCAAAATAATTCACCAACGATTTTTTGGTTTTGGTATGCTTTTATTTACTCATTTTTTTCAAAAATTTGTATTCAACAATACACTTGAAAAAAAAAACGATTAACCTTAATGCCTTCCCAACTTCATAGAGAAAAATCAACTTATGCTCGCAGGTATTATTTTTCAAAATGGAAATTTTTCACTTCTAATGACTTTATCGTTACCGAAAGTCTCCATTTTGTTTTTTGCATTTTCCATTCAATTTTTGCATAAAAGTAAATTGGTGATGTCGAGAACATTTACAATGAAAAAAAAAGAAAATTTTATCTTGGCAGTGACCAAAAAGGGGATAGTCCATTTGAGGCAGAAAATAAACAAAATGGCGGAAGAGGCGTAGAAACGTATTTCATTTTTTTCCATTTTGTTTTATGAATATTACGTCATGCTGAATACCATTTACCTTTTTCTATTTCAGTTCTAATAATAGTTAATGTTTGATGTAAAAGAAAATACTAATAACTGAAAAAAAAATTTCTACCTTATATATTTAGAAGGATACGTAGCAGATATGTAGATTGATGTGGGTGGAAAGATTGATATGCCGATAATTATAAGGGTAAATGGCTACAGGTATCCATCTACCTACATACCTAGTCAATAGCATATAATCAAATATATCAGAAAAGAAAAACATAGCACAAAAGAGGATCTTTTTTATTTTAATAGACCTTCCAGCTAAAACAAAACCGAAAGTATTATAATAATATTAATAGTAGTGGCAGCAGCATCAAGTAAAAAAGAATAGGTACGCAAATAGAAGACCAAAATACCAAATGAACCATATCTCTTACAGCCTCAGTTTGGGCGCTGTCTTGGCTGCTTGTTGTCTGACGCTTTAACGATGCTAATCAGTTAAAATAAAATTAATTAGTTTTACTTTGTCCTTTCCACCATTTTTGCTATTTTATATTCTTGTATACAGCGTCATTAGCTGTGCTAACATACCTTGACTGTATATTGTTATGGCTACCTTCATAGCAAATCGACCGTTGATCGTTATGTTAAAAAGTTTCCCAAAGAAAGTCCTAACAACTGAAGAATATTTTGTACGAAAGAATTTACAAAATTTACACTTTTAGTCAGTTTGTGATTTGTCCAAGTTTTCAAGGTGGGTGATGAAAACTTGTTCCGTCAAATTTGATTTCACAAAGTGAATTAAGTGTACTGTGGCGCAGGAGTATATAGACAGGCTGGTTGAATTAATAAAATTTTCTTAAAAGAAATTTTCGCGGTACCGACTTTTAGTATTGCAAACATAAATAGAGTATTTGCTTTTAGAGCAGAGTCTTGCCAGTTTGTCTGTCTATTTGTCGTTTAGTGTCTAGATTTTATTAGAATCCTTACCCTTGGTACTGTTACTATCATCATTTAGCATCCACTTTTCTAAAGACATCCCGAAAAGCTGCTCGATATTTTGCTTTGTTTTTCACCTTCGTTAGCACATTTTAAGGGAAAACTTTTTCCCTTATTACTACTAACCATCATCAGCCCTTCTAGTCGTAATACATTTTTGCTGGCCTTTTCATCCCTTCTTCAATCATTTTTTTAGAATTCTACTCGATGGGCTTACATCGAAATTATTTTACGACTCTAGTTTGTAAAATAGTTCTTTTATCACTTGTTTTTTGTAATCATCGTAAAATAATTTGCAAATTGTTACTTCCGTGATGGTACATAAATTTGATTGAAGAAAAAGATGAAAGAGATTAAATACCTCCATATTTTAAGAATGAATATACTTTATAATTAATTCTCACTCTGAGAGTTGCTTGTTCGCCTGGACGGGCAAGACAAGATATTAGGTTGAAAAGGGGAAAAATGCTGAGAAATACAATGAATATGAAAAAAGGATATCACAGTCACAATTTCCATTGTCCTTTTTGCAACAGAATTTCTCAAATTCAATTTTCTTCTTCCTTTTTCTTTGGGCTTAAAAAAAACTTTAGCAAATTCCTTCGTGCTTTCAATGATTCTCTTTTTGTGAATAAAAATATTTTTTATTAAGTTTTTCTTTTTATTGATATTATTTTGAAAAAAAAATAGCACGTTTATCATAGAAGCATAAATTGAAAATGCCCGACACAAATTTGGGGTTGTCCTTTGACTTTTTTTTTATAAAAAAGGAAATATTTTAATAAACATAAAAATTAACAAAGAAACAAAAATTCAAATAGAACAAAATAAAATTTAAGTACGCTAATTTTTAAATAGTCTATCTTCTGACTTCAAGCTTTATTTTTTGCATTCAAAGTAAAAGTCATACTAAAAAATTACATTTTTCATTTTTAATAATTCATTTCAATTCTCTGAAGATCTGACCATGTAATTATGAAGGATTCATCAATATGCCTCGTTGGCAATTCATCTTAAATTTAAAAAAAATGGATCCGAAATGTTCTTACAACTAACTTCTACTCTTTTCCTATCGCTCCAGTCTTATTTCGGAATATTACTCGTATGATTCATATAAACTAAATATTTTTTTTTAAAAATCAACATATTTGTAAAACTTTAAATATTCTTTAATGCATTAAAAGATATTTAAACTCACAAAAAATTTAATAAAATTTTAGCTAAAAAGAAAAATAATTTTACATGATTATGCGCGTTTAGCATGTGGAGGGAAGAACTTTTCGTTTAGAATTTGTAGCAGGTTTTTCCCATTTTTTCCATTTTAATTACATGGATTATTATTCGACCTAATCAAAATTTAATAAGATTTCTTATTTGAGTAAAATGTTCACAAACATTGAGAAAATTTTCATGGTTATTTTTTTAATAAAAATGGTTTTTTTTAAAACCAAAAATTTCTAAAAAAAATGTCGACGGTTTTTTTTTGTTTTTATTATCGCAAATTACAATTTTATTTATTAATCAAAAAATTAAGCAAATTTGCTTTTTTTGGAATATCTTTGGTCGAAATTCCGAAATTTATCATCGAAGATTATTTGTATCAATTTATTAAATGATTATCAACTTTCGAGAGTAATTTTCCAACATTTCTTAGTGCTGCGTTAAAATTTTTATAATTCCTCTTCAATATAAAACTTGGAATTAGTAAACAAATACCACTCCACCGTTCATATTGAAGTGAACATAGTTTTTTTAAATTTATAATAATAATAAAAAAGATATTTTTACTAATAAGTAAAAAAAACTATTTAAAAGCAATCAATAAGATTTGTTTTAAAAAAATTCCACTGACAAAAATAACGATGACATATAAACCCAGTCATTCTAACTTCCCTCCAAAGATTCGTATGAACTAATTATACCCAACCAATGTGTAACGGAATAATCGGTTTCAGAATGTGTTTAGGGTTACCCATTATAGAAAAAATATGACTTTTCTAAAATTTGCGCAAATTTCCTATCACAATGAAAAGAATATTCGCAGTGTTTGCAACACCAATAGTGCAATTTTGGTGCTCGCTATTACGGGATTTTCGATCAACGAGAGCAACAAGTTGTTTAGCAGGTGTCTCTTCTCACTTTGTGTAATTAAACGAAATTGCCGTCATTTCCTGTGCTGTGTGCATTACAATTATAAAAAAAACTCCTAATTAATATATTTCTAATATTATAATAATAATTGTTAATAAGTCAATCAAAAAGATGATTATTAATAGTATTTTCTTTATAAATAGTTTCTATTATTTAGGCGGAGTGTTTCCCCCCATAAATTGACGTGTTATAAATTTAGTGTTTTTTTTTCTATAACCAACAACGTGTAGTGCCGCATCTAACACATGAGTAGAAACTGATGGTGCTGCGGAACATCTGCACATTCTTAGGAAGATTATCCCGTGGCTAAAAAGTCCAATTCAGCTTGCAGTAGAATAGCTGAAAAAATTGGCCATTTCCCATATTATTGGTAATAATGGAGCAATAAAATTTTATTTGAAATCAAGGACAATCAATCATCATTGATTAATTTATTAATTAATTATTGTTTTGATAAGGATATTCACATGGGATATATGCGTATGATATATGGGAAGGTATGTCGGCTTGACCGTAAAGGATCCTGGATTCGTAATGAAAAAACAATAAATTCTTAATTATATTTTTGGATTTTGTATGCTAAAGAATATGTTCTGGTATAGAAAAAACTCAAGAATTATCTCGAGATTTATTGTTATATTTGCAATCCATGAAAAAACCTTAACGAGAAATAGTCACCACCGATTGTAGTGAATTTCGTAAGCAGTTTATGTGCTTAATATATCCTTCTCCATTCAACAATATATAAGTTTAAAACATTACCGCAAGGTCCTAGCATAAGTAAGCTAGGACTTTACTGGTGTGATGGTAGTTTGATATGTGATTTTGTGAAAACGTGTGAAGTGAATATTTTTTTTTCTAAGATGGATAAAGATCTAAGATGGACGGTGCTGTGTACTGGCAGTACGATGACTCATTGTTAGTAAGGACTTCTTATCAAAGGAAATAAGCAAATACTTTCTAACTAGCGGAATAAACGATTGAGTTAAGATTTGGCAAGGTATCAACGAAGGAATTGATATTTGAAGGTCTCAAGTATGGAAGCTCGGATTTCTACTAACATCTAACCTGCAGATTCACACAAATATATTTGGAATATTTTCAAGATATCTTGGGTGATTTTACAGAACTTGAAGATATTTTATTAGCTTTTAAAATTATTTTATAATGTAATGTTGCATAAATAAAATAAAGAAAATCAGAAAAAAAAATGCTTAAATTTTCTTTTGGTCTATTTGAATTCTTGTTTCTTTGATAATTTTTATGCTTATTAAAATATTTCCTTTTTTATAAAAAAAAAGTCAAAGGACAACCCCTAATTTGTGTAGGCCATTTTGAATTTATGCTTCTATGACAAATGTGCCATTTTTTTTTTCAAAATAATAATAAGGAAACACAATTTTCCTTTGCATCTGTTGTGATTGCACTTTTTAAAACTATAATATTTTCTCTATAAAAAGAGAGATTTAATAAAAAATATTTTTATTCACAAAAAAAAAATCATTGAAAACACGATGGAATTTAGGGAAGTTTTTTTTTAAACACAGAGAAAAAGGAAGTAGAAAATTGATTCTGTTGCAAAAAGGACAATGGAAATTGTGACTGTGATATCCTTTTTTTCATATTCATTGCATTTATCAGCATTTTTTCCCTTTTCAACTGAATTTATTGTCTTACCCGTCCAGGCGAACAAGCAACTCTTACTCTGAGTATTAATTATAAAGTTTCACATAACAAAAAAAAAATTATTTTTTTCATTTATTTTTTAAGTTTGAATTATGAAGAGCACAGTAGTCATATGCAAATAGCAGAAAGAACAGTCAAAATTAATTTTTCAGCGATGATTTATATTCAAGGATCGACATAGTTGAGTGGAGAATGTAGTCACTTTTTTGGTATAATTTTCCGACATGAATTTTTGACAGTGGAAGTTCTATTCTGAGCAATTCAAATAAAAGTGATATTTTGTTTTTACTTAAGAGAACCTGTAAAAATGGCAAAACTAGAAGTATACAATTTGGCGAACTTTATAGTTTTTAGGAAAGCGTTAAGGCGCAAGGATTTACAATATCCGAAATTGCCTTTTTTTGTAATTGTTTTTTTTTTAAATCCTACAAATTAAATTAAATTTTCGACCTTAAAAAGCTTTCCTTAACAAACCAAAAATAGGATTTTTCCCTAAAAATACTTTAGTTCAAACAATTTTCAAGAAAAAATCCTTAATTATTACAATAAAAATCCTAATAATTTAGGATTTTTCTTGAAACTTAAAGATTGGAAATTCAAAAATAACTAAAAGTATCCGTTTTAGGAAATTTCTGTTTTATTGTAAGCAATTATTATGTGATTTGTTGGTCTCTAAAATATTATTTTTTATATCTGAAACCAAGAATATAACTAAACCAGCAGATTTGTTGGGGAATTTTTCCAATAATAAAAGGCTTTTCGATAATTTTCTTCGGAGAACAAAGGAACGTTCTGCCTTTGTACTGAAATTTTGTTTGTTTGTATGGAAGGTCCTTTTGAAGTGAGCCAGAATCTATTTTAATGGACATCGACTATCTAGGCGTTTGCGACTATCTAGTTGTATGCGGGTAGACATTATCAGTTTCCTTGGACTAGATTTGCTAGAATTTAAAAAAGAGGACTTTTAAATGAAATTTTTGGGTATAGGAGTGTTCTACAATTGAAGGAACATTAGAATTTTTGTTTTTTTTTCAAATTTTTAGTCCCAACAAATCCTGCGTGCGTCTAAATGTTCGGTATCAAACTCCATATATTTTTTAACATTTATCATATTATAGAGGTACATAAAAGACGGCAAATTAAAAATTTTCGACAATTTCCGTAGACTCTGAATTATTGTAATTGAAGTACTATTTCGTATCCTTTTAAGGTTGTTTTTCCCTTTCCGTTTTCATTATAGATTTTTTTGTTCCTTCACTGAATTGTTAAATCCCCTCTAGGCTCTTTAGTTTTCCGAACACTTATTTTGTCAATTTATCAATGACTGAGCCTCCTTTATTTTCTATTTTTTGAGAGCACCTCTGGGACCTCGGATTCCTGAAGTTTTTAAGCACAACTTGTAGATTTGAAATATACATTTTTCTTTTCTTTATTTGATCTTATAGATTTTGAATTTTGCTCAGACTTAAAAATTTTGCAAAATATATTTTTCTCTCCCAGTTGAAATAATAAAGCTTGCTCGAAATTTCTTCTCCCGTGGCTTCTTTATATAAAACCCATGCATTTAACCCGGCCAAGGTTAGGATATGGGAAAATACCTGTAAAGCCTATCTCTGAGATTTCGATTTTACCATGTATTTTCTTAGCCCAATTTGGTATAGTCTAATTGTCTCCGGTATACAGGCATCATTTTCTTCGACTTTTACTAAGAATCGGATACCTTTTTGTTGGGTTTAGCTTTATAAATTGTCAAAGTTCAGTTACTTGAACGATATAATTTTGTTGAGAAACGTGTCATATTGTCGCTTTTCTGTTTCGCAAATTTTCATAACTTGCTTCTATTTACGCGAATTGTTCCATCAACTGTAGTTTTCTTAAATAATGAAATTTGAGGTGATAAACTCCTTAAACTGAACCGAAGGTTTTCTCCTCTAATCTTTTCCCAAATATGGAAAGTCGTTTACATCGGATACTAACCAGAAATTAGTACGAAATATGTCCGGTTTATTGGGCATGTATTCGGTGAATCTACACCTTGCTTTTATTGGAAACAACTGTTAATCGATAGTAGTATATGGTCTTGGTTTATAACAGTTTTGACTGTTCTCAACGACTTTTCACTAAACTTCGGAAATCAAAGCGAAGTTATCGGTGTGTAAGCGTTGATTTCTGTTACCTCATAATTTCCGTAATTTCTAGTCAGTGTTTGCAAAATATGCCGGTCTCCATTTTTTGCTCTATAGAACTGAGGTCTATATTTTTTTTGCCTTATATACTCTTCGTACATACAGAAGTTCAGAAAATTCATATAACTTTGCAGCAGATAAATCCCATTTATACGTTCAATTATATTGGGTTGTCCGGAAATTATTTTGAATCATTGAATTTGTCCAACTGATGACAGTACACTTCAGAATTGATCGTTGTGTTGGTCGGTAGAAGCTCAAAATAAACGATTCCTTTGAAATCCCACCAAACAGATAACCTTTTTTTTGATGAATATTGGCTTTCGAAGTGCTTTGAGCCGGTTCATCTTTTCTACTCCAGGATCTTTTGCACTTTACATTGTTGTAGACAACCCATTTCTCGTCCCTAATGATGATACGCTTCAAAAATGGATAATTTTCTTGGCGTTTGAGAAGCAAATCACAAACGTCAATGCGACGGCACAAATTTTTTCCCGTAAGAAGATGAGGAACCCATATGTCGAGCTTTGAGATTAAACCTAGCCGTTTAAATAATTTTAATCTCTCCGCGATCTCACGAATTGTTATTCGCTGGTTTGCATCAATTAATTGTGTCTTCATCAGTTTCAATTGGCCTTCCAGAACGTGGTGCATCTTCGAGATCAAAATTGCCGGATCGAAATTTTGCAAACCAGTTTTGGCACTGGCGTTCACTTAACACATCTTCTCCATACACATCAGATAATTTTTTCTTGCTTGAACTGCATTTTAATCTTTTATAAAGTAAAAAAGTAAAATAGGCGGTTTTTCGCTTTCCATATTTAAAAGGGTATCAACCAAAAACTATGCAGAATCAACCGAATTTTTTCACAAGCAAGACTCGCTATGTCAGCTGTCAAACTACATATGATTATACGGCTTAAGTGTGAAGTTGGATGTGAAAATATACAATTAAGTCCTCTGTTGGGAAACAACCAAATTACTTTCCTCTACATAGTGTACGTTCAAAATATTCTCTTGGTTCCAGTCAGTGTCAAATAGATCATAATCATTTTCCGCATTGTCATTTTCAATATCAGAAAATTATCATCTTCCGAACACTTCCTCTAATAATGTATTGATAGACTTGTGAATGGCTTGACATTTTGTGGATAAATATTCAAAGAATACTTCCATAAAATACTATTATATAAAAAGATATAAATCGTTTAACCGCTTAAATGACCGGTTGTGGTAGATAAAACAGACCTAATTGAAGAAAAACTAAATTTTGAATGATAAAAAAAATAAGTGAATATTTAAAAAAATTATTGTACGTATATTATTAAAAAAATTGATAAATTTAAAGATAAATTTAATAAAAACAATTTTTTTTTTTTAAAAATCGAAATTTTCAAAACGATAGTTTTAATGTTAATGCTTACGTCTACGAGCGACTACTGAATTATACGACCTCTGTTTCCTGTTCCGTTTCTTCGGTCATTTAAAATTTAGTTTTTCTTGAAATTTGTCCACTCGTTAACGTTGTATGTGAAGGTATCTAAGATTTTTTCTTCTTTTTTGGTTAGGGACGACAATCATTCTCCTTTTTTTTACTCTGTACAATTCCCTCTCACGTAAAATATTCTTTTTTTTTATGCTTCCATAAAGCCTATTTCATTATATTAAGTACTCGAAATCGAAATGAAAATCTTCAAAGAAATTTCCCCAATTCATATTAAACATTAAGAAAAAAAACGCGACTTTATTTCGTTCAACTTCTTAATTTCGTCTTTATTTCGTTCAACTTCTTGCACGTTTACAAAGAAAAAAAAATTATATTTGAGGAAGTCTCGACATAAATTTTCAAAATATATCGTAGAGGGGTGGGTGGATTTTATTCACAAATTAAATTTTTTCTGTACTTAGAATTTACGTTGTTCAATTTTAATTGTACTTGTTGTATTTGTGAAATTTTATATGTTCGGGTTGCCTCACTTGATCTTCTTTCTATGAAAATCGTTCAGGAATTTTTCGGTTATATCAAGGAGACAAATAAAAAAGAGTGCGAAAAAAATTAAATTCAAGGACAATAAATTTCCATGACAGGAAGGAATTATTCCCTAACAACTAAATTTGTTGAAATCAGTTCTTTTTCGTGAGTGCGTGTACGAGCGAAAATATAACAACACAGAATCTGCTATTCTTTTTGAAATGTTTTTATTTTTTATTCGGTGCTTTTTCGTTTGGTTTTTAAATTTACAAGCTCCATTCATAAAGTCGTCTTCCTCTACGAGTTTAATCAAGAAATTTTTATTAGGAATTTAATCCAAAATGTTGTGTCCTTGGTAGCTGTAGTAACCCGATGTAAATATTGTTTATAGGCTTAAAAGAAGGACGTGCAATTTGAAGAGATACTACTACTTGAATACGTACTAAAATGGAATTTATCGTTTAAGTGTAGGTCAGGTGAAGTATGTGTTTTTTAGTAGTGCGATACCTTGTGATAAGTGATAGTAAAAGTTATACGAGCTGAGCATATCGTACTTAATTATGAGTAGTGAGAGAATCTGTTAGAAGCTTGAACTAGCTTAACGATGGCTCAAGAATTATGCGATAAATTTAATGACGAGTTACAATAAATTATTTTAAGAGTAAGTTTTTGTAGGCTTTATGTATCGTCTGTATATAATTTAATGTTTAGTATCATCGGATGAAAAGGATTTTTTTTTATAATGTTAGAAATTTTAAGACGTGCCAATGAAAATAAGAATAATTTTATCATGTGCTCTAGGGAATTTTGTGCATTTTTTTTTCCAAGTTTGTCATTTTTAATATTCAGGTTTGGTTCTTGTCAAAAAATAATTTCAAAAATTTTTTAAAAAAAGATTTTATTCTGAAAACTCCAAAAAAAGTAGTAGTTTTAAAAGGCATTATTTGAAAAATTCCTCAACATTTGTTTTAATTAAGCGATTTTTTGCTGTAAAATTAATGGGAAATTTCGCATTAATTTGTCATCTAACCTCATCTAAGGTGACAATTGTTTTGTTTAAGGTTTGTTATTTTACATTATGGATCATTTAGCTTTGGATGATGATTTTTCGAACAAAATATATGGTTTCGTGGGTATGACAAAAAGCAAAAATGACGTATATGGGGTCCGAAAAGCCACTGTAATTGTCGGGTATATTTTGGTCTAAAGGCGTCTTAGAAAATAAAGAAGAAGAGAATGTTACTATTAATTGTGATTCGTTTTCGAAATGAAAATCATTCCTTCGCATCATTACAATAGTTGTCTGATGAGGTTTTGCTTCATTTTTAGCAAAAATGCCATATATGGAGCTCCGAAAATCCACAAGTGACTAGAAAAGCCACTGTAACTGCCTAGGGTACATTTTGGTTTAAAGGCGTATTATGTGGTCATAGCGGTCACAATTGATGGTAACGTTCTCTTCTTCTTAATTTTCAATTTTTAAAGGGTTTTAAATTGAAAATGAAGAAGAAGGGAACGTTACCATCAATTGTGAGCGCTATGACCACATAATAACCGACTTTTTGTGGTTTGAACTTGGACATTTTAATCAATATGGTTTTGACAAAAAACGACCCCACAAGCCACACAACATTACAAATTTTGACATTATTGCTCGAACATTTCTGCGGATGCGTAATTTTGATATTTGGTGATGTTAAACTTTAGAGCATTTTAGAACCAATTTTCTTTAGAGATGAGGCTCATTTCTTAGTTCTTGGATACGTTATAAAGCAAAATTGCCGTATATAATGAGGCTCTGAAACCCCGCAAGTGACTGCGGAAAAGCTATTATATATACAAAAAGTAACTGGTGTGTATTTTAGTTAAAAGGTTAAGTAATGGTCGAATTACAGCCCGAAATATGCGAAAAAACTCATTAAATATTACTTTAAAAGCATCGAGTTCTGGAAAAATGCCTCCTTCGTGGTCTCATAAACGATGTTATAATCGAAGCCGATATTAGATAATCTTTCAAATATTTTTTCCGGGAAAATTTTTCTGGATACTGATACCTCGCATTTATTGAACAAAACCTTTGAGAGAATTTATTTTTTGTAACTTCTTTCGAAACATCTTTTATAAAAAAAAATTTTTACAATCATTTTTTCGAAATAATAGTAAAATTTTAAGGATTTTTTCGTCTAAAAATCTTTAAAACCCCTTCTTTCTTGTCTTTAAAAAGCATTTTTTAAGCAGACTTTAATTTTTTTTTACATATTTAATTTTATAATTTTTATAATAATAAAAATATGCCAGCTTTCGCTTGAATTACAATCTTTAGCAAATTAATTCTTTAAAAATAAATAGGATTTTCTTCAAAGAGGGGTGATTTAAGGTCAACGGGAATTTGTTGTGGGGGAAAAGATTTTTATTTGGTTAAAAAAATTTAGTTTTCTGTTACTCTTAATTATTTATTATAATTTAATATTAAAACTTGTAAATAAAAAAGAAATTTTTAGCCTTATAAGAGTTATAGGGACACTTTTTCCGATTAAAAACAATCGCGAAATAAAAAACTGAAATCTTCTCACAATTGAAAAAAAGTTGGCATCAAAAAAATTTTTGTACAATAAATCCAAAAATGTTAAAAATTTACTTTAAAATACACGTAAGTTATTTCAGGATCACTAACGCCATTAGTTTATGTGCAAATTCTGAAAGCTTGTGAAATTCACATTCTTCATTTTATAATTTCATCTTTGTAGATTTATAGCTATACTAAAAAACAAGAGCTCATAAAATTCGACCTGGAACGTTTAAATTGAACTTGTTTTTGTCGATCCACATTCTTTTTTCTATATAAAAACTCTTTTTAAATATGCAAATCAATATCAATCACATAAAAAGAAGCTTGTCGAAAATGACACAAAAACATTTTGTCTGCTAATTTTAATCTTATTACAATAAAAATTATCGATTGTAAACAGTTTCATGAAAACTTGAGCAACAAATGATACTAAAAAAAGCCCGAAGCAAAAAAAGCTAATAAAAAAAACGGTCCTTAAATAGGATTCATTGTATTTAATTATAAGCCGCGTTGTAATTAGGAATAAGAAGTACGAGAGAATTTCTTATCAAATCGGGCAAGACTAATTGTATTAAGTTAAATGAAAATGATTGCCTCTCATCAGTCACTTATTGCAATTGGTGGAACGAGAGCAAAAAAGAAAGGGGCAGAAGGTTGGATGGGTTGGGCTCGATTAGGTTAAATAAGGTTAGTTTATAGGTTAAATTAAAGCAAGAGTAGGTGTAGAAGTACATAAAATTGTTGTCTCTGATAGTATGAAAGCATAGAAGAGGGGACGATGGAGATGGTGAAAATCATTCCCATCATCACAAATGGTCCTCTGATGAGCTTTTGCTACATTTTTATCTTAACTGAAGCATATTTAAATAAATTTTAGAATGGTTTGCTGTCAGCTCAGACCAGCTCGTCTTAACTTAATTTTACTATAAATTTTGAAAAGAGAAAAATAAAATAAAAAAGCTAAAATCGTAAGAGGATCATTTCGTATACACTTAAAATAGGCTTGGCTGGGCTGAGCTGGTTAAGGGCAGTCGAAGAATACTTGGTGGAATTGTCTAACAAGTATAAAGAGGATATTCTTTATAGGACAGACAGGCAATCGTGATAAATAAAGTACGATTTGTGTAAATAGGAAAAGATTGTCGTAAATAAATACGAATAGAAAATACAAATGGCACTGCTAAATAATAAGCAAATAAATTATGACAATTCTGATTGAATCAAGCAATCAAGAGCAAAATGAAATCTTAAATAAAAGCCAAATGATAATATCATCCCCTTTTTAGAGGATCTGGTAGATGGAAGGGAAATTTTTCTTATAATTTAATTTATGTAGCTTTTTCTGTTGTTGGCATTTCTCCTTTCGAATAAATTTTTTATTTTGTTTTTATTTACAATATTTCCATTTAATTCTCGTCAGGTTAGCATTGAAGAAATTACCAAGAAACAACTGACGTCAATAAGACAGAATAGCATAGCGTTTTCCAATAAGGGTGATATGATTTCTAAGTGACGTTTCGGCCATTTGTAATATGTCATGATCTGTCTTTTTTTTCATTGTATTCAGTAATGTTTACAATTTCATCATGGAGAGATATACGCAAGAACAACGTTTAGAAATTATTCAATTTTATTATCAAAATAATCATTCTCCAATTGCAACTTTTCGTGCGCTCACTTTCATCTGAGTGGTGCGGTAAATAAACAAAACTGTCGATTCTGGTGCGAAGAAAATCCACAAATTATTCATGAACACCCATTACATTCACTTAAATTGACAGTTTAGTGTGGTTTTTGATCTGGTGGAATCATCGGTCCGTACTTCTTTCGAAATGAAGATGGTAGCACCGTTACTGTCAATGGAGAGCGGTATAGATCGATGATAACCAACTTTTTATGACCGAAATTAGAAGAAGTTGCTCTTGACAACATCTGGTTCCAACAAGACGGGGCTACGTGCCACACAGCACATGCAACAACCGAATTATTACGAGAAAAGTTTGGAGATTCAATTATTTCAAGAAATTGTGACATTGAATGGCCTCCAAGAAGTTGTGATTTAACACCATTAGACTATTTCTTTTGGGGTTATTTCAAGTCATTGGTCCTTCGCATTAAAGCAGACTTTCTTCAAGCTTTAGAAGTCAATATTGAACGTGCTATTCATGAGATACGACTTGATTTAGTGGAAAAAGTGCGCGGAAATTGAGTTCATCGAATTCGTTCCTGCAAAAGAAGTCGTGGAGGCCATTTGAATGACGTTTTATTCAGAACTTATCACTCCTTTTGGAAAACCCTATATTATTACTATTACGAAAATATACCCCCCCCCCTTTGCCAATGGTTTGAGTTTTTTTCTTTCTACCATTTTTAGGGATACGACTTGTCATGGGGATGTCTTTGGCGGCAATTACTTGTTGCGTGCTCCAAAATTATCTCAGCAGTTATTTTTTCTAAACTTATGACTTTTGGCATTTCGTGTCCACGATCTGTGATTTTTTGTAAGCAATTTTTAATATATACTCTATTTTGTAAAAACTTAATTCTGAATTCTTTTATTTTCGCTTTTTTTAAATATATTTTTATATTTTATTCCTTCTATCATACTTAAAAAAACTGATCAGGCCACATAAGTACTATTCGCAAAACATATTAAAAAGAAAAAAATCTATTAAATGGCATCATTAAAATGGAATATTTTCTGGATTAAAAACGGTCTCATTTGGTCATTAAGGAGAAGGGCTATTAATTTAATGATGTACACTGAAGACAAACGCATAGAAAAGGTCCTATGCGATAGGAAAAAGGCCATAGTTGGAAATGTTCCTAATTTGCAATTTACCTGAATCTACTTGAACTACAATTTAACGATAGGCAAAGTAGCAACGTTGACTATCATTAGTGACTGTCAACATCGTCTAGAATCTGGAACGCCTTTTTTTTTCTTTCGTGCAAATTGCATTCATCCTAATGGGGTAAACGTTTAACCGATATCATAGTGGAAAAAGATATTCTCTATTAGAAAACTCGCAAGCCCTCCTTAATTATTACGAAAGGTAATAAGGGAAATACTCTTAATATAAGTACTCTGTAATAAATAGTCTGTAAAAGGAGATAGTTTTTTGGTGACTATCAGAGAGAATTTATAGAAAAGTGACTAGCTTCTTATATATTTTTGGTATTTTTATTGTTGGTGGTTACTGATAAACCTCCTTACCGCATTAATACGAGAAATAAATATTTTCTGACAATCCGGGCATCCCAAAAAATATACGTAAAATATTATATTTTATTAGCTTTTTCTAGAAAAATAACTCAGATTACCTATAAAATAGGTCAATTTCTTATTCGTTTCTTCAGAACAAGAAAATATATATATTAAATAAATTTCTTGCTATTTTACCAAATATTTACATAAAATTGAAAGATTGAAAGATTCTGATCGGAATTTTTTATGATAACAAATCGAAAGTGTTTAGTTTACTTTTTTTTATATATTATTCATCATAAAATAGGTGATGGCATCGTGGACTTGTTACGTAATAGAAAGGATTGCAAATTATCAATTTAATACTTCTATTTTGAGCAGATTGTGGGGCTTTTTAAAATTCTTTGTTTTTTTATTACTTTAAAGTCCATCAAAACTTAAATGATGAGTACACATTAGTAACTAAATAAGGAAGCGGATCATTTTTATTTACTTTTAAAAAAAGTATTTAATATATTTTTTTTTTGATTATTTTTATAAACAATTCGGAAAATTAATAGGTTATCTTGTTTTCTAAAACTGGGAGTATAACAAGATTATATCTTTTTTAGAGAATTTTTATATATTAAAAATAATATGGCTACCTAGAGCTACAAACAAAAATTATGATTTCAAGTATTTTTTTGGAGCACTTTGAATTGATTTTTATAATTTTTTTTCCTAATAATAAGTCCATCTGGAACTCAATTTTATTTGTTGGTAAAATTTTTAAAAAAAAATACGTAGGAACACGTATTATTCAAACCGTTGGGAAAGAATAAAGTTCCCCCCAAAAGAAAATCATAGTAGAATTGGTAAAATTACAAAATTACTATAATTCAATGGGAAAATGCTATAAAAATATCGAAGTAAGGAGGAAATAATTATTCTGACTGTAATAAGGAAATAATATTCTGACTAAAAATCTTAGAGATTTCTTACCGAAGAAAAACAATTCAGGGCAATTTAATTTAATTATTGCAGGACAATTATTTTTTTTAAATATCGTATTTGAAGAGGATATTTTTTGAATTATCAATTTCAGAATAAATAATTCAAGAATATTTAACGATAATTTTTGTTAATTGAATAATTTTGAAAATTCTTGATTATTGGAAGGAAATTTCTCAAATATCATCTTTGAACAGATATTTTTTCTATAAATATCTTAATTTGAGGACGAAAATATTTTCATTTTGCTTACAGAACAAAAAATTAGTAAAAATTTCGAATTGCATTTTTTTGATAAAATAAATAATTCTTCCTGTAATTGCAGACAAACAATTTTCTAAATTACAGGAACAAGATTGACAATAAAAATATGAAAAGAAAAATTTCCAAAGTTTTAATAATAATTGAAAAATTTCCTTTTAAATAAGAGCAAATAACAATTAGAAAGGCTTTTTGAAGAGGAAATTCTCTCTAAACTTCTTAAACAACAAAAAAAGTGCATATTTGTATGTATTGAAAAGATTAAAAATTGCAATTAATTTTTGAAAAGGAATTTCTTTCAAAATTTCTTAATTTAACGAGAAAATAAAAAAAAAATCGGTCAGAAAAGGAATTGCTTAATTTCCCTTTTCTCGAAGGGGAACAATCGAAATTGCCTGATTGAAAGAAATACAAATAATTAAAAAAAATGTTCTCCAAATAAGAGCAACTAATAAGATTTTTTTTAAGAATAGTTTCTTTTAAAAAATTACCTAATTTAAGGAGAAAAAAATCAAAAAAATTGGAATGAAGCAAAATTACCCATAGTTAGAAAAGCACAATCAAAATTTCCTAATGAAAATATTTTGACGAAGGATTCAAGAGATCAAAAAAACATAAAATTTCTCCTATTTAAGAGGGTGTAATCTAAATATCCCTAAAGAAAAAAATTATTGGAAAATTTCCCTTCAAAAAGTGCAAATAACAAACAGAATTTTCCTGTGAAGAATAAATTCTCTCCAAATTTCCTAATTTAAAGGGTATGATTATTAGAAGGGGGGGTAGGGGGGTGTTAGTAGTGTTAGAGAATAAACTATTTGGAGAGTAATAAAATTGCATATTTTCTGTCATAAATAGAAAAAATGGTTTTAATTTAAAAGTTTTTAAAAATTTTTTTAATTTAAGGAAAACTCAAGAGAATATATTTTTTTTTATTAAAAAGAAAAATTTCGAAAATATCTAAAGTGAATAGGAAAATTCCAGAACTATTGCAGTAAATGAGAAAAATTACAACTTGCATTTTAATTGAAATAGCCCTGATGGACAAAAAAAATGTCCAAAAATGTCCTGATTCTATATTATCCTACCATTAAATTCCAAATAAAAGTCACATGACACTGTTTTTTGTTTTTTTTTAAATAAACCAACAAAATTTTTTGTTAATTAAAATTTATTATTTTCTGATAAGGGAAGACTTAAGCCTCTACAAATACCACTAAAACACAAATTTAAAAAAAAAAAACGAAAAGGACGATGATGCATCCTAAAAATATGCCATTAGAACTAAGTGTACCCGAACTTGTTTAATGTAAAAACATTCGAACAGGACTTGTTCTGCGTTCGAAACAGGTGTGGGGGAAAAAAGGAAATCTCGAACGAAAAAACTGCAGAAAATTATGCGAAAATGTACAGTGTTCGATGAGAAAAGGGAAAACATCTTAAAAAAACGTTAAATGGCATCATTTTTTCTCTAAACGCAAAATCAGATAAGATCAAAAGGCAATACCAGAAAATTATTATAATTGAAGAAGGAAACGTTGGAGAAATTGAAGAAATCTGGAGCGTAACAAGAGGTTGTAAGGCATCACTGATTATCGCTGTTTTTTTTTGTCCTGAATGCCTACTGTTCGTGTCCTAGTCCTTGTATCGTGAAAGTTATGCTGGCATGAAGTGGTTGGCTACTCGTACTAAGTAGCAGGTGTGGATGGGTATTGGTGGAAAGAAGATAAAATGGCAGACTAACTGTTAAGCCCGTATCTGTTAAGTGGTTGCTGCAAAAAGCACGGATATGGGGAAAGAGTCAAGAGGGCTGCGATAGCAATCGAAAAGGAGGTTGGGACTTATAATGAACCACTGCTGCTCATTTAGAGCTATTCAAATTCAATTCAATTGCAAAAGGCTATCCATTAAAGATAAAATAGAAAAATTACACAAGAAATAATAGTTGAGAGCCATCGGTGATAAAAACGTTTTCAAGTCTTCCTCCGATTCCCCGCTTCCCGCTTTTACCCGTCATTAGTCACTCACCAAATATAAGTTCATTCCAAAAGCTGCTAACGCTTACGCTTGATGCTTTTCTGAGAGCTATTTTAAGATTCAAATCGGCATCTATAAGAAAGGAAAGGATGACTTGAAAACGTAAGCTACCTAAGACTAATGTTGGGATTATCACGAAGGTGGTGTGTGGGAGGCGAACGCTTTGTCGGAAAATGGGGATTCATTTTAGTTTTTTCTTTTTCCCATTTCTCATTTTATTGTTGGTTGTTTTTTTTTACTCTTTTTTTTCAAAAATAAAATGACTCTTAAACTTTGTTAGAATGCTTCTTGAACTTGACAGCGATTATTTTCTTTACTACTGTTTATATCTAGTTTTTATTGTTGTTAAGGATACGCTTTGTTTTTTTGTTGTTGTTGTTGTTGTTTTGCTTTATGAAATTTTCATCCTATTAAGATAATAATTATACATAATAAAAATTAATTGACTATTGAATATATCCTTTGTCGAAATCACAATTCTGATCGTAGTAATGATGCGCCTATTAATTATCATTATTAGTATTTCTTTTTATAAATTTAGAAATTTATAAAAAAAGGGATTTTTGTTGAAATATATTTTTTCCTCTTCTATGGAAAATTGTAGATGTCCTTTTTAATAGATTTTTTATGCTAGAAAATTTACAATTTCGGTTTTCAAATTTTTATTTTATTTACAACTAGACTTAAGTATTTGCGTTCGACACTAGTCTCCTCACCACATGTTAAAAAATTAAGTTTTTATAACCAATTTTTCGAAATGTATTACCGGTCTAGGTGTCTAAGGAAAGTCTAGGTGTCTAAGGAACCGTTTTCCTGAACTGGGCATTCTTTTCGTCTTTTAAGAGTTTAATTTAAATCGTTAAATTCTTTTTCTAAAAAAAAATCCTCTACTTAGAAATTAAACAATAGAAAAGTCGAGTTGTATGGGAATTGCGGTAATGTTGGTGTCCTGAGTGATGAATGGTCTGGTAGTTTAATGGGTGGGGAGGAGGGGTGTGTGTTGACTCAAAATCGTTCTGTGTTCACTGAAATCCCGAATATGCCCAGTCTGCTGATAAAATGACACTTTATATCATTAGCCATCCGAAGACAAACAGATTGGATCAATAGTGAAAGAAAACCAGTGTACTGAACAACGATTCCGAAATTCTGGGCAAGGAAACTTTTCAGAATTCGGATTGGGTATACCGCATATACCCATGATTTCCTCTTCGGTAACCAATCCCATCTGTGATGTTCAGTATACTATTTCTCATATCCTTTGCAAATGTCATCTAATTAAGAATTTATTTTTTTACTACAATTGCGTCCATTTGTAGTGGAAAAAAAAATTAAACAATTTACCAATCTCTGACTTTTTCCTCCAATTAACTATCGGCTAGTTTTTTTTATTTAAGGAAGCTTCATATCATAAAAATTCGGTAAATATTCGCGCAGGTAAACTTAATAAATTGTAGTATTTTTGAAATTTAACTGAACTTGGTAGGCTACAGGACATTGGTTTTTTTCTCTCAAATTCATCAGAGTCACGCCCGTGTCATCACAAATCCTACGGAATTTTCTACCTGTAATAAAGGCGGACTAATAGGATAATTTTAAGGATATATTTTGACCCGTTCAGATTGTCAATATCATCTCAGGTATGAAAATTTACGATATTTGAAAGAATTTTAGAAAATCCTGTAATCATATTAATACGAATATAAATTAAGGAAGATATATTCTTATATGAGGTAATTGTTTGTATCCTTTCGTTAAGGACCTTTACTTTTAAGTGATGGAGCAAAAGATGGACAAGATACAAAACAGATATAAAAGAAACTCTATTGATCCTTTCTTCCAGTATTTTTCTTTTAATTTTAAATCCTTCTTCAGTTTATAATCATATTAAGGATGGCCATGTGCAAATTTCATCTTTAAGATGATTTCTGGTTTTACTATGAATTTTCTTAATTAAATTCTATTTGTTCGTATTCTGTTATGTAATTAAATGGGCAAAATGGAATATGTCAAAGATGTAGAGACAATATCCTTTTCTATTTACTTTTCGGAAAAGGTTTTGAATATACATTGTGGGTGGTGGGGGATTGTTCAGAAAATAAGAAATTAAATAGATTCTCACAGTCGTCACACAAAGGAACTGAAAACGGTAAGCACGAAATATTTCTACGATGAATATTTGGAAATGTGTGTTTGGATATGTTCGTATTTATTGTGTGGGTGTGTTGTCAGAAAGGAATGGGGGGTGGGTTATGATAAATGCAAAGGCATGTGCAAAGTGGAATATTTGTTTTTCAAGAATCTATTTTCTTAATCTCTGTCCAAAGAGATATTTTCATGTATTTTAACCTAATTAAGGATTCAGAATTCAAGCGTCATGTCCATTATCATCATTATTATTGTTATTCTCAATTGAATTACTGAAAATATTTTCGAACAAAATTAAAAGAGCTTCTCTGCCCTTATCAGCTGTTATATTATACGATAATATGATGAGTAGAAATGTTGTGAGAGGTTAGTATATTTTGGCAAAGTTAACGTTTTTAATATTTTTATGCAAGCAAATTTTGGATAAATTTTATTCAAGGATATCCGATAATCTAACTAGCAATTCTTGGATTTTATGTTGGACCAAAATAAGGAAATTTTTAATTACGGTCGAAAAGAATTTTTTTTGGTGGGAAAATCATTTACCAAAAAATTACTTACAAATTCTTGTTGAAATTTTTGGTTTTTCTTTTAGTTCTTTTTTTCTTCAAGTGCTATTTATTAGGATATTTTTGGGCAACCAATTTCGAAAGATAAAATATATTTCAATTTCAAATGTCAGATGATAAGTACACCGTTTGCTAGAATATGGTAAAACCAAAAGCATTCGATAATATTCACACTCATTCCAGAACGTTGTTATCTTATCCTGTCTCGTTAGTGTTAAGCATTGATATTTGGTGTTGGAATTTAATTATGAAAATTAAAACATTGTGTCCACTTCGCTCGTACTCGTCGTAGGTATTTACAATGTTTCTTTATCAGTTCATAGTAATGCAATTCAATTCAGATTCATTAGAGTTCGAATTTAAATTGAGTTTACTTGTATTATCGTATAATCATATTCGTTTGGAGAATTTTTATCAACCAAAATTCCCTCCTCAACTGTCTCACTTAGTAACTGATTGTGGTGTACGCGTATAAATCTCATTTGTTACATTTAAATTAGTTTTTCTCTTTCATTGTACGAGTAAAAATTGTTTATTGTGCTTGGAATGGTTTCCGTTGCTATAAGAAATGTAACTTAAAAAATAGAATAATTCTTGTCACGTTAAGAAGAAATTTTGCTGAGGTATAAGATCTGAAGGCGCGTACAGGTTAGTTTAAAATCGTTGTTAACAACTGAAGCCTTTTTCTCCATAAATTATGCTGGTAAACAAAACTTGCCAATTATAATTTTTTTTTCATAAAATATAAATTTTTTATCCTTCAGAAAAGTATAAAAATATGTTTGCCGTATAAAAAGTAGAAAAAAATAAACGCTTTTCTCGGTGTGTATAGTAAATTTTATTTCAAGAAAAATCGATTATTCTAAGTGAAGATGATGCTAAAGAGTGGTATGGTCTAACAGAGATCCTTTTATTTTCGCTTATAATTTGGGATCCTTTAATTTTCGCGTGTGGTTGTCAAATGAAAAAAAGAGGAGTAATTCGCAATATTTACTTTAGAAACTACACAGTTTTTTTAGATAACGCCTCTAAAAGCGATTGTTTTACTATAGGGAGGTAGGAATTACCCTAGGATCCTTTCCATTCTCCAAATCTACTAGGCCTAACCTCAAAAAATTTGAAAATTTTTATGATTTTTAATGCAATAGAGACTTTGAAGAATTGGATCTTTGTTCCAGGATGTAATCGATCCGTAAGAAAGTGTCTCTAAGATTGAATTTTGTTGGTAAATTCTTACTGCAATTGAACTTATTTTCAGTAAATAGCCGTCCTACTAAACAATATTTTGAAGACCCAAAATTATATTCTGTAAACTTAAATATTTTTTCAAAACTATGCCAAACAAAAAAAAGTCTTTTAAAAGTTTTTTTTTGCGTTAAAAGAATAATTAAATTCTTAACAAAATTACTTTTACTTACTTATTATCCAAACAATCATATTTGCATAAGAAGAAATCGGTTTTTTTACAAAAGGCAAAGAAGGTAACTCACCTGAAAAAGAAAATAATTTTTTTTTGTTAGAATATTTTTTATTTGAAATTCGAAAACATAAGAAAATGATCTGGAATTTTATATGATTAAAAATATTCTTGCTCATGAATAAGGTTGGGCACAAGAGAGTGTATAAAAATTCAGCTGGGGTGCAGTGTTTTAAATCTATTTGACTTTAAAATAATATCTTTCGGTAATTTTCTAAGCGTAGGTGTTGTAGAGAGATTTTTTTTTTACCTGAGTGTAAAGGAAATATTGTAACAGAGTTTATTCGAAGAGTGGAAAAATATTTACAAATAAAATAAAATCGAATCGAAAAGAAAAATCGCACGTAAAAGACTTTTAATAAGTGTATTAGGTGTGTTCTTAAACACCATGTATCTGCCTGCCTCATGCCCCTAAAACAATAGCAGTTACAACCATCAAGGACGCTACATAACTAAGCTGTAGAGCTGCAGGCCTCAAATTACCGATCAATCATTCCTTTTACACAAATACGAATGTGTATAAAGTATTCACAGCCCCGTATAGCCTAACGTATAGATGATTTGTTTCTTTGGAATTAATTCTCGAGAAGTACCATAGACAGTGATCGGCCCTCTAGACCAAAAGAAGGTAATTTCATCTCTTAGGTTTTATGCTCCGTACCTCTTAGTTTAGTCGAGGTTACCTCAAGTGTGTGCTATTAATTTTTTAATGATCAAATGTTGCCCGCCATAATTCCACCTTTAATAGAAAAAGTGGAAAAAAACATTCCACTCCCACCTACTTCTCCTCTTAACACCTTCTCTGCCTCCTTACCAGCTTACCATAATGCTGATTTAAATCTGATTAAAGCTGTTTTAGTGGTGATTTCAGCTACTATTATTTAAGGTGAACTTATGAATTTACTAGAAATTATCAATCATTCCGCGTGCAGTAAATTATCGATCAAAATAATCGTAAAAATTCCATTATAATTGGAGCGCCATTTTTTTTAAAAATACAATACGCTGTTCTCATTTACTTTATAAAGTCTGTTTATCTATCTGTTCTGTCTTCCTGTCAGAACAGATAGATAAACAGACGCAAACACAAAGAAGGGAGGAGTAGGACCGGGAATGGTTTCGATATGCCATGCCCCTTTTCAATACATTTTGAATTTGGGGTCTACTGTCTATCAGGCGAACGTTAGCTTTTTTTTTTGCTCTAAAAAAAATCACCACCGATCATCAAAAATATTGAAATTGTTTCCCAATTTGATAAATGACCACAAAAAATTGTTCGTTTTTATTCTACTGCACCTTCCCCGCACCCCTCCTTTTGAAAGTTTACACACAAAAAAAGAGGGGGAAAATTAAAACTTTTTTCAATAATTTTTCATAATTACTACGTGCGTTTGTATTTCGGTTTTTTTTTTTTTTAAAAATACTTTTACGCTAAAAAGAAAAAAATATTACTAAAAAAAGCCCCTGGTTAATATTTGCTCCAAAATTAAAAGGAATGAAGAAAAAAAACTAGAACAAAATTAATAGATCCAAAAATAAGGTAATAAAAATTTTTAAAATATAGCAAACTTCTGGCTTTTAGGTACGATGATCCAATAAATTTTTTGTTAAGACGGGGAAAAAGAAATGTGACTGCAAATAGCTACAATTATCTTGGCACGTGGATGCACAAAGTACGCCATTTTATCTTTTTATTTTTTATTTAAGGGATTGTTGTAATTTATCTTTTGATTTTTTCTATCCTTTTTTGCATTATTATCTATAGTGAATTTTAGATCAAATATTCATCTAAGTTAACCCCCCCCCCCCCCCCCCCCTGAAACTTCTCTTCAATTAATTCGGATCCATTCGGTTCAACATTCTAAATGTTATGCAATTTCCATTTGAAAATTTGAAAATTTATCAATGCGTGTGTCAGTTTACCATCATCAAAATTGTCTGTCTGTCAGTCGAAAGCTGATACTTTTCAAACAACAATTCACAGTCGAAATGTATGGAAAAGCCGTGTGAGGGAGTTTACAGATTGGGATTGGAGAGGGAATAAGTATTCCTTTTGACGGTATCAGAATATGCAATGCAAAATAGTCACATTTAGCAAAAATAGAGGATCGTTAGTTCCTAAAGCGTATCGCAAAAATGATGGTGACCATCCGACAAGCCTTAAGGCTCCTCCATTTGATACACAATAGCACCTTTGCTATTTTGTAGAAGTTAACCAAGGTGTACTGCATTGTCATCCTATTCCAAATGCGAATTGAATTTCCTATTGTTGCTTGGTGCATTTTCCAATTTCCGGGAACTATGAAATATCATGCGAGGATTTTCTATTCTGAATTCGTTCGAAATGTTTACGGTTTTGGTTAAATTGCTATCCATTTTCGTACAATGGACAATAAGGTTGCATGGTTTTTATTCATTTAAATCCTGTCCACAAATGTTTTCCAATTTTCCTTTTAAACCAAATTTTTGTCTTTCCATCGAGATTGGTTTTCTTAATATTTTTAAATACAGTTTTTTCTATTTGTGGTTTAATTCTTATCATGTAGTCTCTTCTTAAATTATTAAATTAACTAATATGAGATCAATAAACGTATATTTTGTTAAGTAAGTTTTTAATCTAAAAATAAGGGATGGGAAAGAGGTTAGAAAATTACTTAAGAAAAATTATTTATGTTTTTGGTTGTTGAACTTGTTTTTTTTATTCTATTTAAAATAGAAATTTTTCTAGGGTCTTCATTAACTTTTCTAGGGTCTCAAAAATTGTTAAAAGTAAATTTAAAGAAGAATAGTGACTTTTCTACGATTGGATAACGTATTGTATATAAAAGGTTCGAGGAACTCAGTTGTCTCCTTTTATATTGTTTATATTACACATTTAAGGAGAATAAGAATAATAAATGTTATTTTTCAAAAGCCTGTGCAAGATAGTTTGAGTGGCGCCCAAATTTGTCCTTTGATCCTATTTAAAAAAAAAAATTTCCAGGTGAGTAGTGATTTCAAATTTTGGAAATTCTATACAAGGTACTAAGATTCTTCAATCTGTCCTCTGCTATTGTCAAAAGCAACTTTCGACAAGAAAAAATTAAAAGTGACTTTATCTTTGGATAAATTACATTAAAGTCTTAAGGGGCTCTTTTAAGGTAATTTCGGTAGAGAATAGTAATTTTATCTTAAGTTTAATTGTACAAAACAATATAATTTTTGGACTTTTATACAAGGTACTAAATTTCTCAATTATATCCTTTGATACTGTTAAAAGTCAAATAAAACTTATACAAAAAGCTCAAGGTGCTCAAATCTGCCCGCTGATTCTGTTTAAGCTAATATCCGAAGAGAACCGTGTCTTTATCATTGGATAAATTATATAATAGGCCTGAGGGTCTTTAAAGTTTTTGAATAACTTTAACAAAAAGCTTTAGGGGCTAAAATGTTTCCTATAATCCTTTTTGAGGTACACTTTTAAGGTGAATTATGCCATAATTTTCGTACATTTGATACAAAATATTTGAAGGGTCTCAATTATGTCCTTTACTGCTTTTTGAAGTAATTTCCAAGTAGAATATAGACTTTTTTAATTTTGAATAACTTTAACAAGAAGCTTAAGGGGCTAAAATAAGTTCCCATAATCGTTTTTGAAGTACACTTTTAAGGTGAATAGTAATATAATTTTTGAACATTTTATTCAAAATATTTGAAGGGTCTCAATTATGTCCTTTGCTGCTGTTTGAAGTAATTTCCGAGGAGAACTTTAACTTTGCTATTTTTGCCTAACTAATATAAAAAACTGAAAAGGCTCAAATGATCCTTTTTGAAGTACATCTTCGAGAAGAATAGAAATTTTCCATTTTTACAGGGCTCATGGCTCAAGAAGCTCAAAAGTGCTTACTCATCCTTTGTAGAGCACATTAGTAAAAAAGAATAGTGCACATTTGTTTAAATTATGTATTCTAAATCGTCCTTTCGTTTTCATTTATTAACACTAACCACCCACCCCTCCCCCCCTCCTTACTTTTCTTTCTTCGTCCACAGCCGAAAAATATTCTTGTACAAAATTACCCATTTTTAAAGAGGGTCCTTTTGCTTAAAATGATTCTGACAAACCATTGGAGTAACAAAAATCTCAAAAAAAAAAATAGTAACGTCTAAATAGTAATAAGGATCTTTCAGCATATAATAAAGACACATTTTTGAAGAAATTATATAAACTAAGCCATTTTGCTTTATGTAATATTTTGTTGGCGCCTATTTTTAGAAATTAAAACCCTCGTCTGTTTCTATGTATTATCTTATTGAGTCGTCATATTTATTCTTTGGTGTTGTAAATAGAAGACATGAAAATATAAATAATTGGACAGAAATTGGAGAAATCAAAATATAATAAGGACTCGTTCTTCCGTAACGTGGCTATCGATTATGAATTTGGTATTCCCCAATTAAGAGAAGCCGTCAGGTGTGTGTTTGCCTCCTCCAATTTCTTATTCTTTAAGTTTATGTTCTTAAGTTTGTCGTTATGAGTTTAGAATTTCCTCATAAAAAAAGTCCTTATTGTCCTTATTAAATTTTTTTCCAAATATCCTTAATAATTTTTTTTTCTTTGTACACTTACAACTACTGTTCAACCTTTAGTTTTGCGCATTTTTTTACGTGGTACCTGTACTAACTAACTATTTTTATAGTTAACAAAATTTAAGAGGAGTAGAACAGGAAAGGGATTGAACGGCAATTTTTTGAAAATATTTTGACAATAACAAAGTTTGATTTCTATTGAAGCGAAAA
Source organism: Atherix ibis (assembly GCA_958298945.1). NCBI lineage: Eukaryota > Metazoa > Arthropoda > Insecta > Diptera > Athericidae > Atherix > Atherix ibis. The sequence goes on from OY282609.1 coordinate 51,736,088, forward strand.
TACATCAGCCATTTTTGTGTTCGAAAAGCGCCAAGTATTTTTTGAAAATAAATTTTCCAATTTGTATCTTTAGAAAAAAAAAGTTCGATTTTCTAGATGCACAGATTAGAGATGCAATTGTGTACAATTTAGGTTTCGACACAAATCAAAGTGCATCTGAAATCCACTCAAATAAATTTATTCTGAATGGAACCAACAAGTTAATTTCTAAATAATCCGATTGTCAAATGAAAATGGACCGAAAATAGTGAATAATTAATCAACCAAAATTCAGACGCCGCAGCAATTGGTAGACTATAATCAATCGTCAGTCAATTTTGGTTATTTCAAAGACATTCCGTATTTCGGTGATCATAGTTTCGTACTTTAGGAGAGTCACAGTTTCGTCCCGTTCTCTTCGTCCAAAAGAATTATCGTCGTACCTTCCTACAATAATAGGCTATGGTATGGGCAACTCCGAAATTCGTGTTCACACTAATCGGACTTGTTTTCGAAAAAATTCAATAGAATTAAAACGCCATTTTTTTCTGAGTGGGCGTGTTGAAATCGAGTATCTTAAGTAGAGGAGAGGTTCGTTTCTTCGTTTTATTAGAGAAGTTGGAATTCTGAATATCAACTTGAAAAAATAGACAATTTCATAAATAGACGTGAGCCCATTACGATCGCATCAGCGTAGATACTGTCTTAACCTTGAATTTTGATTGACATCGACATGGCAACACTAAGCGCCTACGAAAATTCAGAAATTTTTCAACATCATCAATTGTAGGGGGAGAAGCAGAAAGATTTTCCACTTTAATTTTTGTATCTACTCATAATGTGGACTACGATAGGCACTCGCATTTATGAGGTTTTGTTTTTTTGGACAAAGTTGGTGTGTATAGAAATAAGGAAAAAGTAGGCAAAATATTATTTATTGAGTATATAATAAGGAAGTTGTTTTGTGGTACCTTTTTTTCCATCTTTTGCCTAATTAAAATTTCGTTAATTCATTTTGTTCAATGGATTAATTAATTTTTCGTTAATTCATTGTGTTCAATGGATTTTTTCTTTTATAAATTTTCGATTAAATAATTTTGATTAAGTAAACGCATATCTACACCCCCTTTTACCTTGTATGACCAGTTTCTGGTTTAATGGCTGATCTACTATCTAATTCAGAATATTAACTTCTATAGATAGATTATTTTATGGTTTTATTAGAAGAAAAAAACCTATTTTAATTGCTCAAATTTTTAATTGCAATTTTTTTTTTATAGTGTAAGGAATACCGAGTAAATAGTTTTTAATGGTTTTTAATTATGTAGACAAGTATGAGTTTCATTGTGTATTCGTCTTTTAGGACTTCCGTTTCGATAAAGTCCTTGAACTTACTCTTATTTCAAAAGCCCATTAACCGTAATTACCTATTGTTACTAGCACTTTAATTAGTCTATTACACGTACGCGTTTCTAACATTTTAGATTTTAGATTTGTTCTTATTGAATTTTTTTACTTTTAGTTTATTTATTTTTGTAATAAGGAAAATTTAAGTTTCCTATTTGCATAATGACTATATTGTTTCTTAGACGCACACGTGGAGTTTTATTTACTAGAAGGAAACAAAAATTCCATTGATGACAAAATGTTATTATTGCTGCTAGTTTTTAGTATGACAACAAAATCTCATGGGAATATTTTCAAATTAATGTAAATTGGGTAGATTTTGTTCACTAAATTGGAAAGTCTTGTTAGTTGTTCTTATTTAGCGTTGAGAAAAAAAAACTCATTTGGATTGTTAATTATATGAAAAAATTAAAAACTCTTCAAGATTGTAGAGAGAGAAAAATTATCATTTAAATTTGGATTTATGAAGGGATAGTCGTTAAAGATTTTTATTCAAAATTGTAACCATTTTTAAATAGAAAGTTTGGTGAAAATATGTTTATCAGTGTGAACAAATAATTCCTATAATTACAAATAGATAATTAATGTTCCGATTAAGTTCGTTATTTTTTATTACAATTTCAATGAAGTTCAACAAATTTTCAATGGTTGCTCTTAGAACTTTCTGAATACATAAAATTTTCTAGATGATAATTTGGAGAATTATTAAAATTAGATAAAAAATAAGTGAGGGGCATAGTAAGACTCTGAAAAATTCGGACCCATAATGATTTATATAAAATTCGTGCTGGCACACTAATAAGATTTTAAGTGCAGGTGTAACTGTTAATTAAGAATCTTTACTTAGACTGAGATAGATGTGAACCTCCTCGTATTATTGTGGAAAAATTGGATAAGAACTACACAACAAGCCTCAGTAAAAATTAATGTTTGGGCTTAAGAAAATATTACTTTAAGAGCTTTGTAGACCTCCAATAGGAACACGAATATTGGAACTTATAAAAGTGACATTTGACCCTAAACATTGGGTTTGGAACACTAAACGTTGCGTTTGGGACCCTAAACATTGCCTTTGTGACCCTAAACATTGCGTTTGGGAACCTAAACATTGCGCCTGTGACCCTAAACATTGCGTTAGGGACCTTAAACATGGCGTTTGGGACCCTAATCGTTGCGTTTGGGATCCTAATCGTTGCGTTTGGAGACCTAAACGTTGCGTTTGGGACCCTAAACATTTCATTTGGAACCTTAAACATTGCTTTTGGGACCCTAAACATTGCTTTTGGGACCCTAAACGTTGCTTTTGGGACCCTAAACCTTCGAAGTATTTTGAGAAAATCATTATAGAATTCTAATTGTTCCTTTTAAAAGTGATGATAGACCCATAGTAATATTACAACAATGTTGTAATAATAACATTACAAAAAAATGGCAATATCCGTCTTCTCCGGCTCTTAAACTTCCGAAATTTCATTTAGGGGCTATATTATTGTATGAAAGGAGTCCTTTTAAAAAAAATGTTTATCTGCACAGGTGTGAGTGTGCACTTTAAAATGATACCGATATACGAAATTGTTTAAAATAAGAGCTGTTTTGTTTATGTCCAATTATTATTATTATTCGCTTGTATAGTTTTTGTTCCATATATTTGGTTTTACACCTTTTTTTGTGCATATTTTAACATTTTCAATTTGGTAAAATTATAATTATTAAAAAGTAAATTATTTATTCGCTTTCTTACCAGAAAAACATTTTTTTCCTATGACATCATTTTCAATTTTCTATGAATTTAACTACAGTTTTGTTCCGGGAAAATTTGAATTTTCATCTTATTTTTTTTCCATATTTACTCATATTTTGTGAGTAATAATTTTCATAGTAAATTTTATCATACCTTAAAGAAATAATTAACTGAGTATGTCAAAGCATACCCATAAGCTTTGACATATGCGCATTTACAATAAAAAAGAGAAAATGTATCTGTGTCCTACCTTTGGCTAAATTCATGCATACGGAAATTTGCATGTGTTTGTATCTTCGTTAAATAATATATCTATCTCAATAAGTGATTGAATGTAAGAAAGAGACGCACAAATTCCAATAGAAGAGAATAACAAGTCATTTCGTTTACGTTTTATTATCTACAGAAACTGGTTTCTGCAAGATTGTTTTTAATGTTTTTCTTTTTTGAAATCCCATGGCAAGTAATACAAACGTTAGAGAGGAAAGAGAGGAAAAAATCTTGCTTGAGATGCTGTGTGATTACTACTACACCTTCGCATCACGCGTATGAAAGAGAAGGAAAAATTAAAGAAAAAGAAAAGAAGGTGATATGAAGTGGAGAGAGAGAACGTTGAAAAATTTCAAAAATGAAAACAGAAACATTCGCCGCCATTTTGTTTTCTTCTTTTTCTTTTGGACTGAGTTTCTTTATATTGGGAACTCCAGTTCAACACTTGAGAAAACCGGTTTTAGTACTTTAGAGAAAATGCCTTCTTAAATAAGCTGAACCGTAGCAGGGAATGGTTAAAAATGTCGGTTTCCGCATGTGTTTGCATGTGTTTGTACATTTCTTTACACGTAATCTGATCGTTGCGACTGCACAAGCTCAAATCCACCAATAAAAAAACAAGTCACGATCAAATACGGTTAAAAATGATATTTTTTTTTACTTCTCTTTCTATAAAAATTATTAATAAGGAATTTTTCTGAGAAAAAGAGACATGTTTTAATATAAGCTTATGCCTGTTTCACTTACACTCTTATCTAAACAATGATTTTAAGTAATTTTTTGATATATTTTTGTTTTGTTTTGTTATATTTTAAATATATAAAAGCTTAATGGTATTTGCAAACTGGATTATTGATTTTTGGATTGGAAAAATATTGCAATTTCTGCTCTACCTGAAGTGGCCTTTTTTACTTATTATACATAATTGGGTTGGCTACTGTCAGTACCATTTCTATGGAGGTACATAAGGGGTTCTTTCGATAAACTATCCCATTGCCTTTCAAAATAGCCACCTATCGTACATAAATAATATTTACTGAATTAGGTTAGGAAAAATATCTTATTTCACATATGCACGGAATTGTGTGCCATTAAATTATAATAGATAAAAAAAATTTATTTTAAATTTTTGACCTACTAAAATTTTCATGTTTTTAAAATGTTCGAATTTTATAATTATTCACTAATTTCTTGCTAAATATTGTAATTGTTTTTTTTCTTCTTTCCTCAAATATTCCATTTTCCATTAACATATATAATGGAACATATTTTTCTTTTTTATCTTTTAAAATAATGGCCTATTTTTTTGGTTTCATTTCGATGTGCACCAGACACAAGAAAAACATTATGGAAATAATCAAAATGGCCGCGATTTGAATAGGAATATGTTCTTGTTGAATGAGAAAATGGCCGCCAAAAAGAGAATACACTCTCGTATATCAAAAAATTTGCTAACGATTATTTTATAAAAATTTTATATTATAATAAAGCGTCGTAAAGGATATTTTTTGAATTTTTTATGGGAGGAGAGTGATGTTGATTTTATATATAAAAAAATATTTTCCTCTTTAGCGTTTTTTTTCACTCGGTATTTCTTCAGATTTGGAGAAATTAATATTCATTTAAGTAAATTTGTTAATTTTGAAAAGTTAAATTTTAAATAAAAATGGTGATGGAATTTTTATTTTATTTGTAATGGATTGGGGAGAGGGGGGGGGGGGGTATTGTGGTACGAAGTATAAAAATTTGAATGACTAAAGTTTTTAAAAATTGGTATTTATTTAAAAGATTATGTTCAAGATCTTGTGATATGAAAATAAGAAGAATTAAGTTCGTTTTTACGATGAATTTATAATAAAATATATTTTTTTAAAGTTCATCAATGCTGTAGACAGTGATATCGATACAGTTAGAGGGAGTAAGTGAGTGATAGTGTTTGAGCTGAGTTATTAGGTTGGAGAGTTATGTGAACATTAATATTTTTTACATTGGAATTTTTTCAACTTGAATATAGTTTCTCTAATACAAATTAAAGTGTAATAGTGCATTAGCTCCTCTTTAGATACTGCCAAAATAATCGCTTAAATTCAACTTGCTTAATAGTATCTCCTCCTCTGCCATTGATTATACATTTCGTATCTACCTTGACTTAATTAAATTCGAAGAAAATAATTCTGTTTAAGCTTCCGCTATTATTGCTATTAGTAACCTTCCATTAAAGGTGTTCTATTAACATAAATTGTTAGCTTACAATTATATACATGCATGTGAGGATTATGTGTGAGTTTGATGTGCTTAGATTATTTTGGTCACTTTATAAAGATCTATGATCATACACTGAGATTGATCTTTTTGCTATTAAATGATTTTAATGATGACCATTATTACTAATGTGGAATATCATGATTTTCTGGTGAAGTATTTCTAAATACGAATATGATCGCGTATAAGTCTCGTATATAGATAGGGTTTTCTACTTGACATATACTCATTGTGATTGTGTATCAATATGCAGAAGTAATCAAAAAAATGTCAAGGCAATTACTTTAATAGCTTGTCTTGTATCCTTTACTGCATAGATTTTTTTTAGTAAACCTATACAGGTGATTTGGGAGGGAGGGGTGTGTGTAGATTAATAGTATTTTTCGAAAAATTATGACCTAAAAAGGATATTAAAATGAGATAATAAAGTAAGAAAACACTAAAAAACTCGTAACTATGATTGATGCTATGGCACATTCCTGCGGAACCTTACACCATAAACACCTAAATTTTTACGTAAGGAATGTATCTAAAAACCTGGCAGTTTTGATTTTCCGATACGTTTCTACGGTTAAATTTGAGATATACAAACAAGAATTCAAATTGATTTTCTCAATATTTTTTATTTTATTTAAAAGAAACCACGCATGGTAAATGGAGAAGTGATTCTGTTTGCTTTTGAATTGAAATTTTCCTCTTCAAAATTTATTTTCAAAGGTAAAAAGTTAAATAATTTCTGCTGGTTTTGTTTAAATATGGAAAATATTATTCAACAGCCTTTGGGTTTTTATTTGAACATATTTTGCTTTAGATTATAACAATTTTATACGTAGTCATAATGGTTTTTTTTTTGAATCAAAGAAATTTATTCTAATCTTGATCCTTTCATATTTGTTTAGTATTTGTTCACGCATCGAATGAATTTCGAAAGCGTACAGAATTCAGAATTTCTAAGTTAGGTGCATTCAGTCAGTTTATGGCTTAGTTAAGGGAGAATATAATAAGCCAACCGTAGAGTCATTTCTATTGTCGATGGTTGAATGGTTGGATTTTTTTTGTAAATGCGTTCCTTTTAGAAAATAGCATAAACAACAGTAATTTACGTAATTCTATGCTGTGGAGTATTGTGCACGCATATTGAGAGGTATATAAATGAAAAATCTCCTTTCCAAGTGCATTGTGAATAGAATTGCTTTAAGGCGAATCGTATTCACCTTCGGCCAGATAGGCAGCAAGTCAGATGCATTTTTTATCTTACTTGGTTAGGAGAGAAGAGACAAAACCGTTCTCTTTTCACAGTAAAGTCAACCTTTACCATTGATTGAGGGTTAAAATTGTTTGCTTTAGTTTTGTCTACCGTAGATATGTAAGGGAAAAAATGTTTAGCATTACTAATGGACGTGTTGAGGGGGGAGAGAAGTTATTTTGTATTAAGTTTCTCTTCTATGTTAAAATCCACCGGAGTGGACGCACTTATCAATTCTAAGGAATAAGGAATATATTGAAAATTCTAAACCTCAGTTTTTATAGCCGCTCTAATCATCATCATGGTAATACGATCCTTACATCCTTGTTCAAGCCCGTCTAGTTAAGGGTCGAGCCGTTGTATTTAAATAATCTGAGCCAGGACAGATGATTATGTTTAGTTAAACATCCTGCCTAGGGTTTTGTTTAGAAATCTAACATTCAAGCAATCGGAATTTATTTCTTTTTCTTTCAAGTGTGTTACTGTCTATGGTGAAAACTATGTTGTTTTTTTTTTTATATATATTATGTAAAAGAGTATGAAATATGGTAATAGATAACTACCAATAATATGCCTAGAAGAGGTTATATAATAATTTTCTAAAAGTACTTGAATTTTTGAAAATTCTTTCTATGCAAAATTAGCTCTTTGGAATTAGACGATTTTTTTAAAACAATTTTAAACTTATTCTTACTATACAAAATGGGTGGATTAATTTTAAATTTAGTAGTATTTTAAATGAGATAAATTTTTTTTTTGTTTCTTTTTCGGTATATGAATTAATTTGTTATAAATAATGTTTCTAAATTTTGTTCAGTTTATATAAACTTTATTGTCAGAGTCTTAAGGAAAATTCTAATCTAAATGATTAGGTCTCTTAAAGTTGTAAGATTATTTCTTATAACATTTATTTGGAAAACAATTTTTTTCTAGCCTGTTACTAATTTATTTGAAAGGTGCAGGACGATTTATCCAGTTTGAACTAGAAAGGAAATATCTTGAATTAGAAGGGAAATAAATTTCTGCTCCTTTTATACGGTTCCGCATACTGACATACCTAGACGAACATTCTGCTGGTATATCTTTTTTCACAATCGCTCTCGTTTCCTTTAATATTTCCGCTTCGGTAGTAGATGAATGGCACCCAAAAGAATATACGAAACAGAATTTTAATACGCATTCCCTATGCCATATGTGAATAACTTCATTTGATGCATAAAATATTATAAACTACAATAAATTAGGAGATCGTCTAGAAATAAATAAGTGCACCTCCCAAGTACACTTCCCGTTCACCAGAGAGCCCCAGCAGTTACTTACAAATCTTTACAACACACTATATACGGTCCCAAATGGTATTTCGTTATTTTTCCCAAACATTTTTTTCTTTTCCTACCAACTAATGTGTATATTTGGTAGTGCCTACTTTTCGCTGAACATTTTCATTCGATACGAAATTGAATTCGCTGGAATAAAGTATTCGCAGGAAAAGGCTGAAATTTATTAGTCAATATAATAAAGTAGGTCATCCACATAACTACTCGTAAGGTTAACTCTTCGTAGATGTACCATATATACATACTAACACATAAGTAAATTGGAGTCAGTTGTATTGTATCCCCAAAAGTTTCTTATTTCTTCTCTGCTTCTTGATTATAAATAAATACGAATAAGTTACGTACAAAATACTATGGGATGAAAATTGTGTATGTCGAACCTTATTTTATTTTCATTTTTAGTTTGTATAATTATTTACTGAGAAACTATTGATGCATGACTGAATTGAAAGGTTGAGTGTTGTTAAGGTGAAACCATCAAATTGAATTGTTTAGAAAGAAAAAGTATTTTTTTCTTAAAAAAAAAAGACTTTTTCAAGTCGAAAGAAAATACTTTAAAAAGGATTTAATATCAACATTAACACAGCATAAGATGATTATCTAAGCATAATTTTCAATATTTATAAAAACCAAAAAATAAATTTATCAGGACTTTATAAAAAAAATTTTAAAAAAAATATATCAAAAAAGTGTCCTCCGTTATTGTCCAATTTAGTCCAAAAGCCAATTTTATTCTTTTATAACGAGAGGCCTTCTTTAATGTCGTTTAATTTTTTTTTGTTTTTTTCTTTCTGAAAAACAGAATGAAATTGTCAAATGAAAACAAATTTCTTTAAGGATAAAATAGATATGATCCAGAAATTTTTGTAAAAAGTTTTCGGTCTTTTTATCTAATATTATCCAAAAGCCAATTGTGTCCTTTTTTTGCCAACTATCTCTCGGACGCTATGCCAACAAAACTTTTTTTATTTTATCTGCAACAACAATTATATTGTAACAAGCAGATGTACATAACATTTTAATTTACAATCTTGTGCATCATGAAGTGAGACTGAGAACACCCATCGGCGTTTCTCCAACTAACTGAGGTTAGATTCCTCTAAGTTTTCCTTGACAAAGAGTGAAAGTAATGTGAGCACTCTTCTGCTCATTTACCCTCACTCTTCCCATTTCTTAAATCAGGATTGAAGGTTGTGGATATGGGACGAAATTGTTCGAAGCTATGTCCGTATTTGTATGGGTACATAGGCCGTATCATCTGCATAATAAGTAATGATAGTATTAGGATCAGATGGGATGTCATGAGTAAAAATGACATATAAAATGGGACCGAGGATACTGCCTTGTGGGACTCCGGCTAGAATAGGATATATTTCCGAGGATTCTGAGTTAATTGCAACTTGGAAATGACGTTGGGAGTGATATGAATTCATGATAAGGTAATATGTTGAAGAAAGAAGCTCTTGAGTTTCCAGAGGAGTCCAGGATACAACACACGATCAAAAGCTTGGGAGATCTAAAAATACTCCTGCGCAGTACTCTTTCCTCTCAAGAGAGGATGCATAAATGATCAACAATGCCATGGCATTGCTGGATAGTGGAGTGTTCAGGTAGAAAGAGAAATTGGTGATCAGGAATAATTTTTTCATTAACTAGGAATGGGTAGAGTCGTTTTCATTGGAGTTGAAAATTGGTCTAATTTGTTTCTCTATTTATGAGCCTAGGATGAAGAGTCTTTAAGATTGACTTAGAATTAAGGGTAAATAGACCAGGACTGCGATCATAGTTTAAATCGGAAAGAGTTTCAATATAAGAATTCATAGTAATTGAAGGAGTGCTCATGAAGTAATCGAGGATATCAGATCGTTTTGAACTAGAAGTTGGCCAGTATGTTGGATTTGAAGAGGAAGTCTAGGGTTAGTAACGCGGCAACCCCATTGAGGCTATTTAGTATTGTGATCACCACCCGCGAGGAACGAGGCTCCAAGTAAGTGTAGGAGGGATAAAAAGTCGGAATCAGTTATGGTTTTGTTTGGAGGTTCTTTTATCTTAGAAATACATCTTTTGCGCAATATGGTATATTCTTTTCATATTTTAAAAACTTAAACAGGATCTTTGACAAGTAATAAATAAATATATCAGAACTTTATGCGAAGAAAAACAAATATTTTCATATACATCTTCCTAAAAAGTGTCCGTTTTTTTTGTCTACTTTGGATGGCCACTTTTAATATTTTCCTTAAGAAATACTTCTTTTATGTCGTATAGTATATTTTTTGGTTTTATTTTTTAGTACCGATGACAATTAAAAATAAAAGAAGGCACATTTGGCCAGAATAAATATGCTCTAAAATAATTTCCACAAAAAGTGTCCGTTCTTCTTTTACAATTTAGCCCAAATGTTAATTCTTTTCTTTTTTAAAAAGTATTGATTTTAAGTGCTTTTATACTATTAAAAAAAAATTCTTCTATAAAAATTCGATTAATATTTGCTTTTATAAACGTATGATTTTTAATAGTATTTTTTCTTTTGATGAATAAATGTTTGTAGGTCTTTCATTTAAGGATAAATAAAGGCTTCTTACACCTCAAAGAGAGAAGTATAATTTGAGACCTCATGCTACTTTTTACAAATCGAATTTTCTCAAATAAAATTATGAAAGTAAATTAAAATTCTTTTACAAAAAAAGGATATGCTCCTTTAGTACGTATGTGGTATGTGGAGACTGCGCATTTCATTTGAACATTTGTATTTGAACAGTTTTTTTTTCGCCCTATTTGTTACTATTTTCCATTTATTTCTTATCTTATCAAAAAGCAATGTTTACAGAAATTTCAAAATCACAGACAAAATGAATTAGTTGTAAGATGATATTCAGTAGAAATTTAAATGCGATTTTTCTTTTTCCTTATTGACTGAATGTAAATATTAAACCAGAAGATTCCTCTTCGATATCTTCTCACTCAGAATTTTATTGACTTTTGAAAGTAATTTTAAGGAAATACACACTGTAAATAGACATAAAATCATGAGATTGATTTATTGAAATACTTTTAAGGGGAAATTCTTATATATTTTGCTGAAAGTAATCTTTGGCAAAATTTGGTCTTGCCTATATTATTTATGAGTATTTATAGAAGCGGTATATCGTTAATGTTATGAATTCTATTTGATATTTTAATTTGGTTGAGTCCGTTGTGATGGAGGAGGAATGGCGGGAGGAGAAAGCAGGTAGACAATTTTCCTGAAATAAAAGTTTTCTTATACAATTTTATTTATTTTCTTTTAGTAATTACTATCCGGTTGATAGAATCGAATATCTTGAAGAAATTGATTTTCATCAATTTAAATTTAAGTTTAGTATTGAACAAAAAAATTTAATAACAGAAATTGTCTTAGGGCACTTGTTAAGTCTGGAAAAAAGTTATTTAAGTTTTTTTTTAGGCCAGAAATTTTGATTAAGGATATTTAGTGTTTGAAATCATACGATAATTTAACTATATTTGATATGTTTTGATTAACTTGATGATAAATCAGATTCTTGTAGTTTGAAAATAGTTTAGGACCTCCTATAAATCGTGGATTTTGATCAATTCTAAGCTTTAGGGGGAATATAAAAAGATCGTTACTATCGGTTAGCCCAGATCTTAATCAGCTTTAGCCATTATTATTTTTTCCAACAAGTCTTATTGAGGTCTTATAATTGCCTTTGACATTTAGGCTTTTCAGTTCATAATCAAATTTTATTCAAATTTTTGGTGGTACTCATAGTTTTTGGCAATATAAAAATTCGAGTTGTTATGTGACCAATACATATAAATAGGGTCGTTACTAATTGAGATCTTAGTTAGTTGTGAATTTTGAAGTCTGAGCTACTGACGTTTAGATCATTTTCGGTAGTCTTTCACTTTTTTAGATCTTGACAGCCCTCTAATACTAACAAAGACCCCAGGGATCTTACTAAAATCGATACTCAGAAACCACTTCTTCAATATATTAGTATTAAAAATCAATAGAAAACTTCAGTCGCTTTGTTTTACACTAAGAGTTCTACAGACTAAAAACTCTACTTTTAAGAGAAAATGTTGAATAATTGAATTTAGGCGTTTTATTTTTTTTGTTTTATCTGCCTTAGAATTAAACCAAACTTATTGATTAAAATTATCAACTACGTACAGTCCCTGAGCCCATTGCAGGACGATATCAGAAATCGTTATACTCAGTCCTCATTTATGAATGAGATTATAGTATATTAATACGATTTCGTATATTATCATCTTTATTTTTCTAATTCCTTTTTCATAGTTTTTAAGAAAAACTTATTTTCACGCCAATTTCCCCATTAAAACTGAATAATTTCAATTCGACAAATTACAATTGTTTGGAAAAGTTTAATGAATTTTTAATTTGACTTGTTTTAAAGCTGTTCCCACTTTAATGCTTTGTGTAATTTCCCAACTATGAGTTATTGCCGAGGAAATTAATTGAAAACCTTTTAAAAAGAAAAGCCAAAAAGCTCTAAAATGCTTCTTTAAGAGTTAAATTTTTTCGTTTACAAAAATCAGAATACCCCATATTGTCTTGTCCTTGTACAACCAGTATAATTTGCCTTTGGTTTTTTTTTGTTGAGTTGTTTTTTCTTGCACTCCCTTTTTCTTAAAATTGAATTTAACTTTTTTGGGATTAATTAAATTTTTGATGATACCCGAAAGTATTGCGACAATCCGCAATTATTGCAATGATAACATTCCATAAATATTAATCTTGGATTAAAATTTATGGAATGTTCTCATTGCAATAATTGCGGATTAAAAAACCAAAATTTTGGTTATTTTAAGAAGAAAAAAGTTAATATTTAACCACCTACTTATTTATTCAAGGTAATAGGGAAAATTTTAAGATAATGTACTTTCACGTGGGATGGAAATTTCTTAGCAAAAGGAATGATTTTCTGTTAACTTTCTCCCATTTGTGTTTATCATAATTTTGTAAAAATTTATTTTTGAATTTTTTTTTGTCTTTTACAAATAATTACTTTAAGTCTACTTTCTTTTGATAAAGAGTAAAATTCATTTTTATACAAATCATCATTATTATTATTATTTTCATATTTAAAAAAAATTGCATACTAATTTAACGATGAAATAATAAAAAATTTAATGTGCTTCATTTTAATTACTGTTGTTGTTGTTCATTTATTATTAAAGAAAATTAATAAGAAAGTAAAAATTCTCTTATTTTTTTGTAAATCTTTTATCTCTAGTCAATTTTTAGTTATTATTAGGTAGTAAATTTATTTATTGTACGGTTGGTATAACTTTCTCATAAAAGTTTTCACTTAAAGTAAATTGTCTTTAAAAAAAATTAGGTTAACAACAATTAAAGAATTTTTTTTTTTTGAAATAGTAAAAATATTTATTACAACAGGAAAAGGCGAGAAAAAAATTAACAATTTAAAGGTAATTAATGTGAGGATGTAAATTGGATTTAAAACAGCCAGAAATATTCTCCCCATCTCTCTAGTTGGTTCTGTCTGGTTCCTGCTATGGGATCTAAAACCAATTTTTGGGGAAAGTAATCTACGAAAATCAAAATCGTAATTTTACTCAAAAACCAGACATTATCAAGGAAAACTTTTTCGTTGCAAATGATAGAATTTTTAATTAACAAATGTAAATGACGTTGTCAAAGTGTTAGAATGAATTGTTATTAGTAGAGATCTTTACTAAGGCGAAAACTTGGGATTATAAGAATTTGTCCATAAAATAAAATCAATGGTAAAGATTGTTCTGTAGCGGTTACTTATAAATTGAATTTCTTAGTCCGTCAGTTATTGAAAAATGGTTTAGCGAAACGTGATCTTTTGCTAGGCAATTTCTTTATTCTATAAATACAAATTTTCCTTTTTACAGAGCATGTACATTGAAATTTTCTTAAAATCAATTTAAACACGGCACGGTAAATTATTTAATAAAAACTTTTCTATAATTTTTTCAATTTCATAATAGTCTATGTGGTGCTAAAGACATTTTTTTTTTTAATTTTTAATAATGAAATGAATTTGTTTGACTTTTAAAAGGAGTAAGATATTTTCTAAAAGATAGTAAATTATTGCAGACTTGATTACATGACACCATTTTTTGTCTAGTTTTAAAAACTATATGTGCCCTCGGAGAACATTAATTTCCAAGTGCATAAGTTTTACGGTTGAAAGACGATCCTCGGGCAGGGAGCCTTTCAACATAGAGAATTGCTAAAAATATGGGATGATTGAATGCTCTTGTGAAAAGGGTTCTTTGCGTCCGATGGGATATTGCAGACTCTTGGATGCTCTAGAATGACGATGTCCCCTACCACACGGCTATCTCCATCAACGATAGTGGGCAGAAGAAGGGATTCCTGAGGTTACCCAAAAATAAAATAAAAACACGTAAAAAGGACGTCATCGTAATTTATAAGGATCCTTATCATTACTTGTGGAATAATAAAATTATTAGGACACTATAGAATATTGAAATTATTTTTGCGATCCCTATTCTTTAGTATTGAAAGCTCTTGAAGTTTTCATTATTATTAAAGACTTCAAATCTCCTTCTAAGACTAGAACTCTGAAAGTCGTTCAGAATAAAATTATTAATATAATTATTGATACTAAATTTATTAGGACCCTTATGCTATTATCAAAAAAAATATATATTTAATAACAGAAATTTTCTTGGCGCAGTTGTTATGTCTGGAAAAAAATTATTGTAATTTTTTTTTAGACCAGATTTTTTGATGAAGGATATTTAAGATTTGTTTGGTGTTTGAAAATTATACGAGAATTTGACTCTATTTGATATGTTTTGAAAAATTTGATTGAAAAACAGATTCTTGTAGTTTGAAAATAGTTTAGGATCTCCTATAAATGGTGGATTTCAATCAATTCTGACCCTTAAGGGAAATTTACTATTAAATCTAATTAAGACTTCAAATCTAGTTTTATGACTGGAACTCTCAAAGTCGTTCTCAATAAAATAATGAATATAATTATTGATTCAGAATTTATTCCAATCAAGATACTAAATTTATTAGGACCCTTATGCTATTATCAAAAAAAAACTTTAACAATTTTTATTATTAAGCATCTTTAACTTGATATTATGAATTACTATTGGAATCCCTGTATTACTTTGGCCATTCTTATTATCAAGAATTGATTTTATTAAGACCCTTAAAAAAGAATTTATTCATTAAGTTTAGTAACTTATTGAAAATCGAATATTAACTTAACAATTTGGTCATTTGGGTCTAAATATAACCGATTTTAATTTTGAAAAAAACTAGCCTTTTCAAAAAGTTTAACTTTTGTGTTTTTTTCAGATCGAAAAAGAATTTTTTGAAATAATTAATTTTATTATTTTTTTATTTAAAAAAGCTTTGTTATTCTAAAATTATTATTAGGACCCTAAATGAAGAAGTCACAAAAGTATATGTTAGTATAACCCTAAATTTATTGTTATTAACACACTCAATTTATGATTTCTTATCTTATATTTTATTTGCCTAGTGTTTTTTTTCGCATTTTAATTGTATTTGAATAAATTTTTTTTAAGAATATCGTTTTGTTAAATTAAATTTTTTTAAACGATAAATAAAAAGCTTAAATTCTTGTAGCACAATAATTATTTGAAAAGTTAAAGTAAGAATTCAAAGTAAAAATGCGCATATACATTTTTACTAGTCGCCATTAATAACGACACAACACTCGGGATATAAGTGGTGGATACACTAGAAAACTTTTAATGTTTTTACATTTAATTGTTTAGAAAATACAACAATCCTAAAAGTAGAAACTGAAAGTAAAAATCACTTTGTAAATATTCGACATGGATTATTATGCACGTACACTGAAAGTGGAGAGTTTTGTTGCATTTGAATTTGTAACGGGCGACTATAAACTTCAATAAATAAATGTAAAAAGGGGCTGAGTGTGTTTGCTTTTACGCACCAAGTGTAAAAAATTACCTTTTTGCTGGAATGTACAAAAATATCCTTTTTTTTTTTGCTAAGTCTATTTGATTGCATTTTTGTTTTTGTTTACTTTTTAGGCCAAGAGCTCTAAGAGAATTTGTCCATAACAGATTTTCAAATGGAAATTTACAACAAGGATGGAAAAAAGGATGAATGAGTATTCATTTTTACCGTCTTGTCAGTTTGAAATAGTAAAAATATGATAAAATCGACACTTGTTTTGATCTAAATTTTGAGTAAATCGCTAAATTTTACTAAAATAGGATATAACATAAATTCACCAACAAGCAACCTAAATAAATTCACAAGTATCTAAGCACCATCAACCAACAACCTCTCATATGTTCGTACTCGAATGAAAGTTTTTGCGTCAACAAACGTTGGGAGCCTGTCTATGAGGGTCTGAAATGACAGGCTAAAAGCTTACAGAGTATTTTTATGCTCATTTTATGGTCGTATATTTTTACGAGTATGATTTTGAATGAGAACAATATGAGTTTTTTTTTTGCGAATGGTTCTTTACAAGAGGTAGTGCATCATCGACAATGAGAATCACATGTCTTGTTATGGTCTATTGTTTCGTCTCTTCTTCGGAAGAATCCTTTTTTTCATACATTGAATTTTCTATGTATCCCAGCAGTAGAATAGAATTTTCAGATATGTTCAAGGACGTTGTAAAACCATTTAGTAAAACATGACAAAAAAAAATTGTACCGTCACCAAACAAATCTTTAATCGAATATAGAGTTTGGTTTGCTTTTAGTTAGATCTAGACCATCGAACCGTGGCAGGATAATGAAGAAGATTCCACAATTTTTAGACAGATTAATTCTACGAACATGATTATAAAATGAAGAATTGTTGAATACTTCTAGGGATGAATTGTAGGACTGCGAATAGGATTATTTATTAAAAAAATTGTTGAATAATAGAAGGCGAAAAGGTATGATCCTTTTTTGGTACAAACAAAACCATTTAAAAAAAAAGCAAAAAGTCTTCGGGGGGTGGGGGAGGAGGTGGATTTGTGGGAGTAGTGAAAATAATAAAAATCACTTCACATATAAACTTGGTACGTATACGGAATTGTGAGTGGTGTACTATATTTCTTATAAAAATCTACAGTTTCCTTTCACGTACGAAAAATTTAGAAAAAAAAACGAGTCCTGGGGATTTTATGGTAAGGAATTAACTTTTGTTATCATGGAATTGATCTAAACGAAATGACAGTCTTTTTTTTAAGGAGTTTTTCCAAAATGAAAACTAAAAATAAAAATAACAACAAAGAACGAGACAAAAAAGGATGTGCAAATTGGCATGTTTTGTCGTGTATTTGTTTATGCATTTATTAAAGGTCGTTTTTCATGGCAATTTCTATTTTTTTTTATTATTCTTAAATAAAACTGGAAATTTTCTTTTGAAAATGAATTGAAAGAAATATAATCAAATTGAATGAAAAAGGATATTTTTTTAAGGAATTTATAGCAGGTCAAAAATGCTGAACCATTGAGTAGAAATAACTGTGGAAGGCTGTGTGAGTAGGTGGAGGGTTTAAGCAGAAGATCCCTTTTGTTATAGGCAGATACAAACGTTATCCTTTTATGCTCTTTATATGAGTTTATATATTCGACTAAAAAATTTTTGTTGTTGTATTTCTGCTCCTTTCATGAATCGGCATCAATTTTGTATAAAAGAACAGAGAATAGGACACACTTATAAGTGCAATAGCACCTTCAAAGTACTTTACTTAGACAAGTCGGGTGAATCTTTTTTCCATATAGTAAAAAGGAATAATAATATTGTAATAATAGTTGTCCGATTGCTTTTGAAAATGTTATCATTTATGCCCGAACACTTTGTCTGTCCTTATGAATTGTCTGCAATTTGTGTTATTTTAAAGATACGTCCCATTTGTTAGACGATAAAATACATAAAATTTATTCTATATTATAGACAATGTACGTTTAGGTATTTTCCTTTGCATTTAAGGTACTCAATTTCAAGTAATTGATTTTCTTTTAAATACAATTTATATTATTAATGGGACATTTTTGGTAATTGAATTTATTTATTTATGAACGTTTGGTGGAGGTTTTTCCATTTATTTCTTCTTGATTGAATGTGCGTCTTCAGAATTTCCATTAATCACTAAATGATTCTGGGTTGTGCAATTTTTATACATTTCTACCTTTTCAATTACTTTTTAAGCGTTGACAATTTGATATTGAAGGTGTCGGAATTTTTCCAAGATTTTTGATATGTGAACTTATAATTTTCTAGTACGTATAGGTCAAAAAATATTAGTAGTCAACAAATTTACTTTTGACGTAATAATAAGTTGTTCAAAACTTTCACAAACCTAAATTGTTTTATTCGAATTTCTAAATAATTTTTTTAATTTTTTTAAAATAGCAATAAATTAAGTGTAAAAATGACTTTCCTATAGTCTAAATTTCCGATAAAAATATTAGTGCCTTATGTGGTCGTCGATGGCTACAGAGGTCTGAATATAATGAATCTGAATTTGTTTGTTTTTTGGGGTTATGTCAATCAACATTTGTACTAATGTTTAAGGGTATTAGCTTATTAACCACGCTAGTTTAGGGTCTACGATATTATCGAACTCAAGACCTCAATATCTACAACCACACTTCTAAGGACAAAAAAATGAAAAAAACAGGATAACATTTTAGGTATTCTAAAGAAAGGATCTAGAGATCCTCGGAAAGTGCTCTTAAATAATTTTTTGTTTTGTAAAAATTTAATTACTTTTTCTGTTTTTTTTTGTTGGTTCGAACACATTTTCTTAATTCTTTTTTTTTATGGAAAAAATTCTCAAGAAACAATAGTTTTTTTTTAAAAAAAATAACTACTGTTTTAAGTTTGACAAAAATTTTTTAATTTGATTTTCTCCATTAGTAAAATTTTATAACAAATTAAATTTTATTATCCTTAGGCGCTTATTTTTTTCTTTTAAAAAAAATAATACTTTGTTTGTAGTTGAAAGAAAATGTCTGTTACTGCAGGAATTACATAATTTTTATTTTTGTTATTTGTACAAAACAAGACATCAGCAAAAGAAGCATAAAAATAAATTTAAAAAGAAGTAAAAAATTATAGGATCCCTCTTTAAAAAAAAAATTTGAAGGAATATTTTAGCCCTATACTCCTTTAGTAAAGGATAAAATCGTGGTATACCCGAAAGGAAAAATGAAACTGAAGGATTTATAGAGAAATTGAGTTCATTTCATATTCAGTTTGCTTAACGATTTAATTCCGTAGTCCTTTTTTTTTTAGAGTAAATCCAAATCCTTTTTCTTGTGCATTCCATCCTCTCTTTTTGTAAACATGATAGGCTCTTCCATTTGGTTTGTTCTACTTTTTTTTTTGTTCGTCCTTTCCTTTCGGTTACGTTTCTTTTATTTGAATTTCAATTTTCATGAGAATTTTGTAAATTATTTTAGTTCCGTAGACAAAATGGTAATAGTATCGTGAGATGTCCGTAGTGGGAGACTGTGTGAAAAACTATAACAAAAATAACAATGGATTCTGTTCGGATGCAAGGAGAATGGAAACAATACGACTACGTACCTGTATGATTATGTTTATTTTTAAGTGGGTTGTTGGAGTATCGATATATGAGTGCATACTTGAGAATGTTTATTTCAAAAAATTTATCTCTCCGAGACTAGTGGGATGGTCCCAAGGACGAAACAATGATTGCCTGTGATTTACTATTCGATTGTGATTTATGTGAACCAGGCATTCATGAATTTTTCCTTTTAATTTCAGTGTAGTGTCGTCCTTTTGTTACCCGTGTTTGGGTTGTATTCGATATCAGAATTCTGAAAACTGTCCTCAACGTGAGCATAATTCCAATTCCATTTTTTTCCCTCATTTATTTGCCAGTTTTCAATAATGGAACAAATAGGCAACCATCAAGAACATGCGGGCGTGATGGAGGTGGTCACGGGTATAGTTTAAAATGATAAAGTCAGAGTTGAAAAGATTTTAAGCTCATCTGGAGTGGATAGAACAGGTTGAACAAAGTCCTTATGCGTGGACAAGCTAAGGGATAAAATTAAATAGGCTATCGGCAATCCTGATTTTTATTTTCAATTTATTTGTATACAATCGAATATTGAGTGCAGCATTCCATTTGTTTGTATTTATTTAGTAATGTTTATTCTAGTTGTTTTGGTAAATAATTTTGTTAGTAGACTGTAGTATCAGTTTTTGAGTGGCATTATTTTTGGATACATTTTCTGCTTCTAAAAAATATTTTTGGGGTGTTGATTTTCACTTAATTTTTATTTTCCAGATCATTTCTTTTTTTGGTTCTAGTCTAGAACATATAAATAAGAATATTGGCATGGACAGGATTTGTTCGGATTTAATTCGTTGTTGAATGTTAAATGGCGGTAATGGCGAATATGTTGTTTGATCATGACTACACATACATATATGATGAGTTTTTATTATTATTTGTTCGATTATTTATTAATATTTTTAAAGTTGAATATTGTTGGATGGGTTAATTTTTAATTGTGTATCTTTTCGCTAATATATACACAAGTTCAGAAATTTTTGTCAAATTTTTTTTAGTGGAATTTCAAGTTCAAAGTTTAAATATCCTAATTTTATGTACAATAAAGGAATTTCAAGTTCTAAGTAATGAAATTTTTAAATATGTTTTTTATTTTAGTGGAATTTCCAGTTCTAAGTAATGAAATTTTTAAATATGGTGTTTTCCAAGTAGACAATTTTAAA
Organism: Atherix ibis; assembly: GCA_958298945.1. Classification (NCBI taxonomy): domain Eukaryota; kingdom Metazoa; phylum Arthropoda; class Insecta; order Diptera; family Athericidae; genus Atherix; species Atherix ibis. Next base: position 51,757,111 of record OY282609.1, read on the forward strand.
TATGGATTTTAGACAGAAAGATCATCTTTATTTTAATGATGAATCTTTGCAAAACGAGAATATTCTTTTTTTTTGATATTTTTTTGTTGATTAAGTTAGAAAAGTTTAAACAGTTTAAAAAAATTAAATGTGAGTTAAATTAAAATTTTTTTTTATAACTGTTGTCACGTGGTAAATGATTTTGTATAAAATCTTGTTCAAAATTATGCTAAAATTTTATTGAAAATCTTGGAAATATTATATAATTAAGAAAATCATCTTAAAATTCGTGGCAAAAATTTAAAAAGAAAAACAGTAGAAAAATACATAAATCTCTTTTTATGGAATAGGATTAGATCCTGATTAATATAATTTTTAAATTCATATTAAACTGTTTTTTAATTCAAAACTGCGCTCAACAATAAAAGGACCAAATTCAATAAATTACCATAAATAAATGATCCTTAATTTAATTGATTTCAAATATTTTTCCAAAGAAAATAAGTAAATCTTCTTAAGAAATAATTCGAAATAGACGAAAAACTCCATTTTTCCCGTTTTGAGAGAAGGGGGAGCAAAAATTAAATTTAAAAAAAATATTCCTTAAGCCTTTTTCTGTAGTTGAACGAAGAAAAAGAACTTTCATTCCATTTTACACTTATTTGAACAATAATTCCTACCCTAGTAATTTTTTAATTAGAAAATTCGGTAATACTCTCACGTAAATTTTTTTTCCTCCATTGGCCTTACCCTTTTTGCTTGGAAAAATAAGGGAAGAAATGGAAAAGAAAATTCTGTTTTTCTTCTTCGATTTCAAATCATTTGAAATTGATTTCTATTTTTTTATGGGTTTTTCCTCCTATTTTAAGTTATTTATTTACTTTCGTTTCTGATACACAAAAACATTCTGAGAATAACTTTAAAAAAATTAGAAAAAAATAACTTCTGCCTTTCTAAAAAGGGTTTGATTTTCTACATAGAAGAAGGAAGGTCGGTTATTAATAACAAAATTGATATATATTTTTTTAAGGTAAACATAGTTTTTTCTTTTTTGCTAGAGTAGTTCCTGTTTCGTATTGAGTAAGAAGGGTAGTCGAATGTTGACATTTTATAAGTGAATAGCGTGTTTAATTAATGCAAATAAAAATGGTGAAAATAATATTGGAAAGTAAGACAGTTTTTATATATTATAGTTATGGAAAGAATTGTACCGAAGCGCTTATAATTGGAAGAATAGAAGACACAATCAAATTGGTAGAGAAAAAGGTGTTTGTAAAAGAAGAAGTTGGGGAAAAAAACATCTTAAATATATATATAAGGGTTGAAAAATTTTTTGTAACTAGTATTTTTTTATAATAAACTTAATTAAAAACAAATAACAAAAAAAACAATTTTAAAATACATGAAAATATAATAGACTAATTTTAAACGAAGGATTTCTCTTGCAATAAATTGCGAAATTCATATTTGTTTGAGGTCGCGACCCCAAAAATTTAATTTCAATTTAGTTTAGTCCTTACCAAACTAACCGAAGAAGCCTTTAACAAATGGAATCGGAAATACTAAAAAAAAAAAAAACCAAGGACTCTAAAGATAATGGATGGATGGGGATAAGAGAATGGTCAAGAAAGTAGCTAACGTTAAGCTGATATGTATTATGATTATAGGTGAATACCGTCCTTTTTTGGTTGAAAGTGTTCAAAAGCGGAGAAGGAGAAATAGCAAAACACGAAATTGTTGAAAATTAAACTTGGATATCCTTATTTGAATTACGGCTAGGATTTGTGTTAAATTTTCTTATTGTTATATTCTTGGTTATGGGTTTTATTGTCGATTATAATACAGTATTTCTATCCTAATCACTGACCACCTATGCTCGCTTTCGTTACTCCCCTATTTATCGTGTATTACACATCTTTCCTCTTTGGGATTTATACTATCCCACGGTAAATAAACAAGAGTATACACAAATATTAACACTCCTCATCCTTTTGCATTGAACACTGTCGAAAATTTAGAACCCGACAACCATTGCTTCCGTACCTTATCCGAAAATGGCTTGTGTTCGGAATTTGCCTGTTCATTTTATGATGTTCACTATATAGAGAATAAATAGGCATTAACGTAAGGATCTTGTAGTTTGTAGTAGCTTTAGTATCGTTTTCGAATAGTATCGAAATAAGAAGCACAGACGAATGTGACGCAGAATCTCTCTTATAAGGAAGCGTACAATAAAAAGAGACATCCAGAAAGGAAGAGATTAGAAGAAGGAAAAGGATGATAAAGAGATAAAAGGTGTATCCTCCATCATCGTCATTGGCATCTTATAACTAGTTTTTAGTAGTTCTGCCAAAGAAGACACTAAACAAAACTTATTCTATGTTCTTGATTCGATTCGGTTAGGTTGGATGAGGTTAGAGCACGTCCTACCTTTGCTAACTTAAAGTTGTTTAGTTTTGTAGTTTTCCCAATTGCTTATGATTTCTGGTTTGGGATATTGAACGGAAAGTTTTCGAAATTACCTTTACCAACGCTAATCGTAATAGACAAGTTCTTGTTGAAATTTCAATATTAACACCTCTAATGTTCATGGTGCGGTGAGATGAAAGATATCAGAATGATGCACGCTTAACGGGATCGAGGATTATTTCTGTCAATTTTTGTTATATGAAAATTCTATAAACCATTTTAATGTCTTACTCATTTTGTGGGGAAATTGTTGCGGTTAACCTAATCTAGAAGAAATAATGTTAAGAGAAGGAGCAGCATATTCAGAACGATCGAAATATTCTTTAAATCGTTATTAGGTATCTCTTGACATAATCAAAATTATTTTTGGAATTTTTCAAAAACTTCATCTTATAACTGAGTAAGCCTATACGAAATAAACGAGGTGACACGCTAATATCCCAATCTGAATGGCTTATTTTATTTGAAATCTTTTCGGGTTGTTTTCTTTAAAACACCATCGAGATGTTTCTAAATGGCTTGTGTATTGGATATTTTTGTGGTTGCAATCATTCTGTGCGGTCACATAGCCCAATTTGAATACGATTTGTTTATTATAGCATTTTATATTATGGCAAAAATAGGGTGGGATGGGGGAGGGGGGGTGTCCGTATAGAAGTAATACCAAAGATTCTCAGAGAAGTAGAGATAACATTAAAGAAAATGAAACGATACCACCGTAAAGGTGTCTCCTGTTGGCAATAGTACGCGATGAAAATGAGCCATTGTCAGAACGAGCTTACAAGCTAAATGACATTTTCGAAAGAAGTTAAAGATCGTTTTGGAAAATTCAAAATTGGAAAATGTGTCCCCATAGAAGGTAGTCGTCGGTCGTGTAAGACCGCAAATGAAATTTCCATTTTCCAACCATTGTTCGATAGGCTTCACCTTCGTTCGATTCGGTTCCATTCCATTCACGCAAAAAAAAAAAAAAAAAAAACCCCATTCAGTACGGATTGAAGTGATGATGATGCTCGTACATGCCACGCCACCACCAATTTTACAAAATTGCTTTACTTTTAAACATTTTCGATTATTTCATTTTTATTATTGTTGTTTTTTTTTTCTGTGGGAAGAGGATGTGTATCCGTTTTTTGGTTGTTGTGTCATTTTTGTTTTGCCAAATCCTACAGAAATCCTTTCAAATCGCATCGATCTCAAGGGAACCTTTTTTCCCGGTAACAGTAAAATTCAAATCAAATCGGTTTAAGTGGATTTTCTTATATTTTTGTTTCCACTTATAGTCACATAGTGAAAATAAAAAAGGGGTAATTAGAAAAATTTGCATTAACAATTCCCATTGGAAGGTAATGTTTGGCTGGATTATTAAGGAGGAGGAGTGCAGTTGAAATAAGAAGAATTTTTGTATTGTTGACTAAAATTTAAAAGCGGCCATTTGGGGATAATATTCATTATTGTTTTTGTGCTTTTTCTTTCTTCTTTTTGTTGTGCAAAGGAAACAGAATGGGCCAATAGAAATTTTGTACGATTTAACCCTTTCTACTTTAGATATTTGTGTATGCTCCCCGTCGTTATTGAATTCACATTAACGAGCGAATATATCCCCATTGAAATGAAATCCTTTGCCTTAAGTGGATTTAGTTATGGTTTCGATGCTGATTTCGCAACAAGAATTCATTCATTTGAATACCTTCTGATAGAATGCTACAACCACCCACTTATTGCCCATTCTCTGTTTGGGGATATTATAAAATTTTATTGTATATTCTCGTAGTTCGCTAACTATATTATTCCAATTAAAACCAGTACATCGCGGAAACACATTTTAAAGGTTTAGTATTAAACTAGAGATTATGGGTTTTATAGTTTTGGAGAATCTTGGAAACTTAACTTTAACACTATACTCAGATAACCTTGGGAATTATTCACTATAGCAGGCGGGCTTTCACTTTATATAGTTGGTTGGTTGGTTGGTTGGTTAGTTAGTTATTAGCCTTGCCAGTGGGCAAAATAAGTTAATTTAGAGGAAAATGGAAGAGGAGAAGGTGAACGATATGAATAGTAATAGGCATTTTCGATGAGGCTAGTAAGAGAATATAAATAAGAGGAATCATCTTTAGGGCATTTATTCATAAGTTTATGATGATGATGATGATGATGATGATGGTAGAAACGATGATAGAGTTTTGATGATGTTGATTACTATAACATAGCCGTCAGTTCATGTACAATTTTTTTTCTTTCGTCCTTTTTATTGTTTCTTTCCAAATTGGCTGGTTATAAAAAAAAGGGGTACCGAGAAGGAGAAGTTTCAGATTTGCAAATAAATTGGATGTGTTGTTTTTGATATTTGGAAGTTAAACTTTGAAAAGAATTTGCCTATTCAAAATAAAAGCATTTGCAGTAATTTTTGTTTGCCCTGTAGGTAGAAGCGTACCTTTTTATATATAAACAATTTTCTGCTCTTACGAGTTTTAATCTCTTCAAAAAAAAAGATTTTCTTTGGGGATGGCACTTCGGTTTCTATTTTATTGTGAATGCCGATGCATCTTCATTTAGTCTAGAAGGTTAAGGTTTAACGCTTAGTACATCAGGTTAAGGATATGCTAAAAGGACCTCTCTAAGGACAAGTATTTTTTTTTAAATTGTTTGTTGATGCTTAAAATTGGCTATAATTGAATTCGCTCATATGTGGATTCTGTAATTCTTATTTCGACGCAGATGATTTTTTTTTTGGTAATTTTATTATGAATTATTTCGATTAAAAACCCTCTTTGTATGAGAGGGTTTTGGGGGATCAGATGGTGGGGAATGGAACTTTTATAACGGTAATTATAATTTACTCACAAATTCTATGTTTTGCGGAATATTTTGGATTAGATGAATTGACTGTGACAATATTTGAAATACTTTTTCATACGGTAAGTCCAAATAGGTTTCTGTATTGTCCATTGATACTGTCTATTAAAATAGATTCCTTCGAATTGTACTACTATGGACGTGCACTTCGGATAAACAAGTCAGACTGCATGTAGATATATGGTTTGTCCTCTCAATGAGTCCACAATTTAAAAAAAATTCTCTGCAGTGTACTTTAGAGGACAAACCTTCAGAAATTGGGTAAATCATAGATAAATTGTTGAACTTTTTGAAATGTGTTTTTTTAATTTTTAATTTTATTAAAACAAATTTTTTTCTTGGGTACTGACAGTCTATAGATAAAAACAATAAAATAATGGTAAAGAAACCCGTCGAAAATGTAAGTCTCAATTTTACTTGCCTATTAACCAAATGGCAATTAACATTTTCAGGCACTCGGAGACTGGATATTGAGGAATACTTTTTTATCAACTAATCCAGTCTAGCAAACATCCTTAGAGAAATTTTGGTCGTCTTTGGAAGCCACCCTATTGCATTGAGTAAACAATCTCTCATATACTAAGCAAATAATAATAATTATTATTAATATTAATAATAATAATTTTATATAGAATGCAGCAAGAGCGGAAAAGTCTCAAATCACGTCGACCAATGAGGACATTGAGCACTCTTAGATCTGGGTTGTTGAGTTTGGAGACCTCTAACGCTCTGTTTTTGGAAAGGGCGATGCATTTTTTAAAGAGAGTCATGTCCGAAAATTTTGTTCTTAATGTTATCTTTTAACCTCGCGTACCCAGGACACCATAATAGACCCCAGATAGCTCATTGGAGTGCAAAAAATAGTTCTGGTCCAATGAATGTAGTATTCTCTCCCTTTTTGGCAAGTTTACCTGCTACTTTGTTAGCCTCAATACCCTGGCATCCCCATCCAAGTTACATCTAGCCATCTGATTTAGGACCATGAGTATATCCCCAAGTAGCTTGGATTCAATATCAGACGGTTAAAGAGCTTGGATGTAGATTTGCGTTACATAGGTTCCCTCTGATACCCTCTCTAGCACAAGGATTTATGGTAGGACCATGAGTATGCTACAAGAGCTTGGCTGTAGATACCCACTCTAGCACAAGTTCTATGGGATTTACCAAGGGACTTATATAGACTCCCGCCCCAACGCCCTCATCCGTTTTAGATCCATCTGTGTGGATCCCACGAGTGATGGCCCTACTTCGTTCCAAGTAAGGCGCTCCGCTCCGTAAGAACCACTTTGAAGGGGTTATTTAAATTAGGTTAACTTTGCACAGCCTAAAAAAAATCTCGATTTCCTAACCCACAACCTGAAGTTGTTTTAGGTCCGTTACGACATTAACATGTCTAACCAGATCTCCTGATCTAAAGATTTTTAATGTCCTAACTATGGTCGCTTTCTATTTAATATACAAATTCAATGGTAGCAGGTGCAAAAGAGAATCTAGAGCGGTCGTGGGACATGTTCTTAGGGCACCTAGAATACCAAAGCACGCCAGTCTTTGAACTTTAAGAAGTGTTGCTTTGACAGTACGTTGTTCAGCCTTTTAGGCAACCAAACGGGAGCCATGTAGGTGGGGATTTTGAGTCCAAAATGATCACTAGATGTTTGACCGCAGAAGAGAACTCAAGTTCAGCTCCATTCATCTTGACTTTTTTTTCTAAGTTTAAATTGAAAGTCAACTCTAGGCACAAACTGGGCACTAGGCTTAGGGCCCTCTGCATTAGCTCTAAAATGATTTCTTCTTCTTTCCCTTTAAGGTCATTAATGACAACTAATCCCTTATAATCAAAAAATACGCTTATGTGAAAAAATCTATAACGTTCAAGGTTAAAATTTGGGTGGATGTGATTTATTTAACTTTTTATTAAGAGGTAAATATGATTTTATCGACTAAGCGTGTGTGCTTGTTAGAGACTCAACGATTTAATGTTGTTTAAACTTAGACCTCAAAGTACCCCAATGCAAAAAATTACCTTATGACATTTTGAAAATTTGAAAAAACATCAGATAACTATTTTCAATTTTTTTGTTTTTTAAAACTTTTTAAATTTTTTTTTTTGTGTTTTTAAGAAAATTACGTTTTTATTCTTAACATTGTTATTTGTGAAAATTACCGCTTTGGCTAGATACACATACAAAGCAAATATTCGCGAATCGATCCTTAATGTATATTTTACCATTTATGTATGAGCAAGCAATATAATCATATAAATTTTCTTCTTACTGAGGATGTTGTTTTCTGCGGGAAACTGTTTCCGATCCTTTTTACGTAGGCGACGACATCACCATATTTGTGAACATTGAATAGAAATTTATAAAATTCTAGGCTTTTTTTTGTATTATCCCATCATCCACTTATCTCTGTATCATCCCATTTAATATGTATTTGCAGATTTATCTTTTAATACAAACATGTCTATTATCATATATACACATGAATACCGTTCCTTATTGCTGATATAGTATAGAAAATCCTCTTCGATTTTTCTATTTCTTTTATAAATTTCTACATCAAAATATCTGCTTTGGTAAGAGTAGTATAAGGATGACAACGTTCTCCGATAATATTAAAAATGACTTTCACCTTTCATGGAGCAGAAATCCTTATTTTGTCGAACGCAAATAGGAGATTGTAATAATTTTTCTGCGTAATGAGACATGATGTTAAAAATCGAATTGGAAGAAAACACTTTACTCTGCTTTTGAACGCTCTCGAAAATAAATAAAATTGCCTATTTTTACCATATTATAGTTCAAACGTCAATAAAATGTAAATCTGGCAGGGTTCGCGATTCGATGCTCGAATTAGTTTCCTTTCTCTCGATTTTTGACAAAGTTTCATTTTTTTTTTTTTAAATATATTTTTGGATATACACACTTAGATATGAGCTTTTTTACAAGCACTGACGACTACGTCGTCAGTATTATTGTAAGCATTATTCAATTCGTTTATTATTTATTATATTTTTTTCCCCCTAGATAATATATATCATCAAGCAAAAGTGGACGGAAAATTCAAAATTAGAATAAATACAATTTCTTCAATACAATTTACCATATAAAAAAGGAAATTTTCTTGATACAGGATATAACAATTTATTGTATGGAAATTGGAAAATATTTTTCACTCACAGAAATTGTGTACTTACGATAAATGAAATTAAATTTTTCTGAAGTATGGAAATTCCTCGAAACGATCAAAAAATTTATTACACTTACCTGAAAGGAAAGAAAAAATATTATCATTAAAAAAAAATAAATATCATTTTGAACATTAAATATTAAATTAGGAAAATATAAGAGGTAAAATTTGATTGTTTCCCAAAATTCTAAAAAAACGACTTTTTTTGTGATTTTCTAATTTAAACAAAAGTATTTCGAATTATTCAAAAGAATAATATTTTCTTAACTTCCTACCTACCTTAGAGCTCGCCCCATTACCAACCCTAAAAATTTCTTATTTTTACAACAATAAAAATTCCTATTTTATCTATCACCAATTTTTATCTATTTGAGTGTAAAAATAAATGTTTTTTTCACGGAAAAATTTTCCATTCTAATCTATATATTTATGAAAGTAAGGGAAGAACAAAATTTCCACTCATTTGAGTTTTAATGATGTGTAGTAATCTTAAAAATATATTACAATACGAACACATATCGAAGCGTAATGTTTGGGGATAATTTTGTTGGCGCCTTACTGGTGATTTAAAAAACTTTTAACAAAAAGAAATCCAAACGTAAATACATATTTTATCCTTTAAAATTCTTAGCCTTTAGTACGGCCAGGATTTTTCTTTAAAAATTATTGGAATCGTATTCTAAGCAACGCTTAACTTTCGGGGACTCTTTCTATCTTTTTTTTTTTAATTCTTGCAAGATCCACCATCTTTTCATCGACTTTATTGCCGCTTATTCTAATAGCCATGAAAAAAATTGTTTATACTGACTTGGCTGACCATGGCGAGTGTGACAGGAATTACTTTCAGAACCGTTTAACATCCACAATAAGGGGTACCATTCTTATTAAGTCTGTCCAGTTCTTACCAACGACATCGACACATATCTTGATTAGAAAGAGCTGTGCGAGCAGGGGTCTTTATCAAAATTAAGCTGGTGGTGAAAAATCTTGGGCTACACATAAAAAAAGGCAAAATAAAGTAATACATGGTGGCAGCGATAGCGTCAAAAACAAGATCAATTCGAATTAGTCGCAAACAGAGATTATAGCTTTGAAATAGTGAAGTTCGTTTTAGGGTTGAGGGTTACAGCCCGTAAAACAAGGAGGAATTAATCTGTGCACGAATCTATTTAAGTCAGTATAAATTATTTGACCATAACGTCAAAGCTACTGCTATACAAGACGCTCATCTTGACAGTTCTTATGTATTCTTCGGCAACAAAAACCATTGCGAACTGTGGAAGATATTGCCCGGAAAAATCAGAGTGGCTCCATTTATGGTCCCAGAAAACAATGTCTTCGGTAGAACCGCAGTGTTAGCCAGTATGCAAAAAACATCCTAGGAGTATCGAACTGGAAGACCGCGGCACTAAATCTGGACCCACAGAGTTTTTCGATTCAGCAGGCCTGGACCGAACTCCCGGTTGTTGCGCCGTTGATAGCGATTATAATTTTACCATGTGGGAAGAGTAAAGAATGGGCAGGGGCAAGGGGTGATAGTTGGATAATTGATATGAAAAAAATAAACTATCTATTTAGGTAGAAATAATAACTTTTCCATAAGTAAAATTCTTCTTACTAGATTAAAAATTATTCATTCCAAAAGGTATAATTTTTAGAAAAGTCTGCGTTTGTTTAAACTTGTTTTGATATAATTTTTTTTTAAAGTTATTTTGCTTGATAGGGTTTTGATAGTTTTTTTTTATTTTCCGAAAAATATCTAATTATTAATGGAGCAGCTCTAAGGTTTTCATTTAACTTTATGTATAAGCCTTGTTAATGTAAAGTTAAGTTCGAAAGAAATGTTTTTTTTCCGTAATTTTAATTTTTATTATATTTAAAAATAAATATGAAGTTGGCTGCATTTGCGTAAGGTTTTCATAATATTTATTCCTTTCGCTTAAGTAAAGATGTTGGAATTTTTTTTTTGTTTTGTTTAAAGCGGTCACGTTAAGCCACCCTCTTCAAATTGAATGAAAGCCTTCTTCCCTTCTAATAAACATACTAAAAAAACAACATATTTTTTCGTTTTTTTTTTTTTAAATGTTTTTCTTCTTTTCTTTGCTATTTTTATTTTTTCTTGATAAAAAATTTAACATTTACAAAATAGTCGATATTATTCCCTTTTATATTCTTGCATGGTTGCGCATAAATTTTTGCACAATTTGTCAGATAAATTTCGTATTTATTCTGGGCACGTTTAACTGTCATACACTGTATTTTATTATTGCATTTGTTGTTTGGTCTCAAGTGGGGTATTTGCCTAGAATATGGGGTATTTTTTTTAATGTTTTGCTTTGCTGCTATCTTCAATTACATTTCGTTTGTCATCGTGAAATAAAATTGCGAAAGGCAGCTTCCTTTATTTTTTTGTTGTCTTTTTTCGTTTCGAAGGAATTATGAAAAGTAAAGAATAAGCGTACGCAAAAAATAAGAGAATAATTTTTTGTAACAAATTTTACATGCACATTTTTTTGGAGGGGCTATCCTGTTCCTCTACCAAAGGTATGGGTTTGATTTGGAATTGATCTGTATGCAAAAGAAATTCATCCTTTTCTTCCTTTCCAATATATATATTAATAAACGGAATCGTATCAAAACCAAATAGAATCAAAGCGGAAGTAAAATTGTTTCAGTGAGCAGTGAATTCAAGAAAATTAACCTTAAATATTGAATGGCAAATGGTTTCCTTCTGTTTGTCAGCGCTTTCTTTGAAATGGAATACATCAAACACTCACGGAGAAAAATAACAAAAGAAAAAACTACACGTTTCTTATTTTTTCTGTAGATTTTTCCCATTTTTCCTAATTTTCTTCATCGACGGTGATTATTTTTTTCACGCGTTTCCTGAAATGCAAATTTTAACTGTGCGAAAGCGACGTCATTCTCGAAAGCTATCCGGGAGAAATAAAATAATTGCCTTTGGCTCTGGATTTCTACCAAATATTAGGGAATTTCTACTTTTGATGTTAGTATTGAAGGACTATTTAAAGAAATAGTGAGTTTTCACAAAAATTTTGTTCATATTTGCAAGTACTAAACGTGGAAAAAGCTTCTTTTGTTTTTTTCTTGTTTTTTTATTGTTCTTGTGATAAACTACCAAAGTACTAGAATGACACGTGTAAAAACTCTCATTTGATTATTTTCACTGAAATTCACGTAAAACCAGTATTGCATTTTGGAATCTACCTCCATCCTCGAAGGGTTTCTAAGCAATTATTTGTAAATTTTCGACATTTTCCATAGTTAGATGAACACGTTTACACTGACTGCGCTATGCTTTTAGTCAAAAAATGTGTTTTCTGATTGGAGAATTTTAGTCGCAAAAATTAATTATTTTTATTGGACATTTTTGCTCAGGCCAGGTATACAGTTACAAGTAACTTTGTGTACCTGGCCTGGCTTGATTGTGTTGCATTGGTAAGAGATCAATAGAAAATATTTGGGTGCAGGTTGGTTTTGGGTCAATTCTCCGTGGAAGCCAAAAACAAGAGCTTTTGGTATTGTTAAAACGCCAATCAAGTGGGTCTTGATTGGTAAAAGATTTTCTAAAAAAAAATATTTTTTCTAAACATTTCGGGAACAAAATTTTCGTTCCGTTATGAAATTTTCGCAGGGCTGATTACTCAGTACAACGTGCTTATGACTGAGCAAAATATTAAAACCTAGACAAACAGTTGCCTTTTGGTTGCTAATAATCTTATCTGATTTTTATTTACGCTTATGACTGAGCAAAATATTACTCCTTGTGCTTATGACTGAGAGAAATATTAAAACCTAGAAACAATTGCCTTTTGGTTTCTAATAATCTCATCTAATTTTTATTTATGCCTATGAATGAGCAAAATATTACTCCTTATTATTAGACAGTTGCCTTTTGGTTTCTAATAATTTCATCTAATTTTTATTTATGCTTATGTTTGAGCAAAATATTACTCCTTGTGCTTATGACTGAGCAAAATATTAAAAACTAGAAACAATTACCTTTCGGTTTCTATTAGATCTTATCTGAATTTTATTTATGCTTATGACTGAGCAAAATATTACTACTTGTGCTTATGACTGAGCAAAATATTAAAACCTAGGAAACAGTTGCCTTTTGGTTCCTAATAATCTCATCTGATTTTTATTTATGCTTCTGACAGCAAAATATTACTCCTTGTGCTTATGACTGAGCAAAATATTAAAACCTAGAGAAACTGTTGCCTTTTGGTTTCTAATAATCTTACCTGATTTTTATTCAAGCTTATGACTAAGCAAAATATTACTCCTTGTGCTTATAACTGAGCAAAATATGAAAACCTAGAGAAACTGTTGCTTTTTGGTTTCTATTAATCTCATCTGATTTTTATTTGTGCTTATGACTGAGCAAAATATTACTCCTTGTGCTTATGACTGAGCGAAATATTAAAACCTGGAAACAGTTGCCTTTTGATTTCGACTGTCTGTATTCAACAAATAATTAACAACACACTCAAAATTTCTTCATTTTTTTTAATGTAAATTAAATACAAGAAAAAAATGTTTTTCATATTTTTAAAAAAAACATTTGTTGCTTGTATTTAATTTTCGCTTTTAAAATATGAGTAGCAAAAGTATTGATTTTCTTGTTGTTCATTCTATAATTTAAGATTTATATTTAAGGCATTAAATATTTTATATAATTTTTTGATGTACATTTTTTATTGTGCAGTTGTTTTTTTTTTAAATTTTTATTCTTTTGCTCAATTGTAAGAAGAAATAATTTTTAAATTGATTAATTGGAAGGTTACACATGCAGCTATTGTTTCAGGTACATTTTTTAAGCATCTAATAAATTTTCCTCCTATGTTACCTGAACATTTTAGAAAGTTTTATTTTCTTTTTCTTTCGATAATTTGATCAGTAATCAGCAAAAATATTATCTTAATTTTTGGTTTTATTTCGTTCTTTAGGGTGTCTTTGTAAAGAGATTCTTGAAACGCATGTGCTTACCCTGTTAAACAATAAATTGTTGATCCTAGCTTAGGATAATCAGTAATCATATCAGACTGTCAATTTCTCTACCTTAGGGTAATCAATTATTTTTCGTTTTTTTTTGGCTTAGTTGTCAGCAAATTGTTTTTGTTGAATTTTTCGATTTATTTAAGAAATTTTAATATTTTAGGTATTTTTTTCTAAACTAATTTTTAATTTATAATTTTGGTCTATAATTTTTCGAACCGTTAAAATGTGGGCTCCTTTTTATTATATCACCTTTGCTGAAAAAACTATTCGACAGAAATTGTCGTTTAGAAAGAAATTTTACAGAAATGCTTGCATGTTTTTATAATATTTTTTCTGTTTTTTTTTTGGAAGATCTAAAAAATGTTTGTTATTATAAAAAACAGTGATTATATTCCTGCCAATCCTTCTTTATTTATTTAGTGGTGAAAACATACCAGTGTATATTATTCCAAACATGTCATCTGCTTTTATGATTTCACGTGTTCTGTTTATGTACTTTGCATTAATAACCAGTTAATCGACTGTTTTTATTTAACAATAAATCATGTTAATAGTTATGATAATGAAACCTTAAATCTTATTCCATCCTCTCTTAGTAAAAGTCCTTTATGAGACATATGTCTACCACAAAAAGTGAGTATTTTTTTCTTTTTTTGTTGTTTAAAAATGATTTACCAGAAAATATCGAAATTATTGCGAATGTCACCGAATTCTTATACTTCGGTGGAAGTTTTTTCTTCTCTAATTTTCTACGTTTTCCTTTCTATGCATAATAACAGTCGTCACTATATCATTCTCGATATCATTAGGACTCTTGAACTTTGTCATTTTAATGTTCTCTAGTTCAATTTACCCAATAAGGGTGTGTTTTTTTTTTGCTTCTTTTTCAATTCTACTTGATTTTCTTTGTTTACCTTATAAATTATTGCTCACGAAATCCAACAATTATGCTCAAAAGGAATCTAATAATTATTTTTCCATCTAGAAATATTTTCCTATCCGTCTATTGTTATATAACAGAGAAAAGTATATGGTTAATTAATTTGTTTATTCCGATTGGCGATATCCACAATTTTACATACGTTCACGTAGTCAGTTGCCTTTTCTAGTGGAATATGTTACCAGCTCTCATTTGCATATGAAGTAGACAATTTGAAGGGTTTTTATCTTCTTGCCTACTCAGCTTAACCATTCCCTTGTAATAACAGCAAGGAATATCGCTAAAAACGATATTGTATTGGGTCCTGAGATTGGTTTATGCGTGGTTTTGGTTTTCGTGCTCCATCATTGTTTATTTAAGTTTGGATATTCTTACTATTCGAGAAAAATTAATGAATGTCCTCGTAAATCGACTGCTAAGCTTCTACTGAGTACGTGCCTGGGCGGGTAGGCTTAATAGGTAAATAGCTAACGAACTAACAATGTTAATCCGCGTGATACGAAATTATAAATTTTGGAAATTTCTTGCATATGTTGGGGGAGGCCCTCATATGGGACGGTTGCTAATTCCTTAGAGTCGTAAGCATATACGCTATCACAAAGGCAACGTTATAATAAGCTTAAAATTGTCACGAGAATATGTCACATAATTTTCAATTTACATTCCAAAAATCATTCCCAACTACTAACGCTAATTACCTGTTGTTTCTCTGATTTCAATCCAAATTTCTATTCTTACCTAACTAATTGTGTTTCTCCTAAATTGCATTTATACCTTTTGGTACCTTGAAGTTGTCATTAAAATTTTCTGATCATATTAGTAGTGTGTGGGGGGAGGGGGGGTTGTTTTGTAATAGCTTGTGAATAAATAGTTGTTGGTCTCTTTAGTAACTATTAAGAAGCATGTACCTTCCAAGAAGCCTAAGTATTGTTAGAATAAAAAATCAATCCCATCCCCTATGTACATATTTAATCGTTAGTGTATATTTGAATTAATTTTATGTCATTTGCAAAGAAACAATTGCTAAAATGATGAATGTTGAATATTATTAAAATAATTACCTTTAATATTATATACAGGTTTGGTGAGACTGGTAGTAGAGGGGTGGGGGGCGGGAAGGGTTAGGCGGCTTAGGTTGAATATCAATCGTAGGCAATGAATAATTTCTTATTACCCTTATGAGGTTATTATACGAGTATATGCCAAAATTCGTACGGTTAGAATAGAAATTTTAACAATATTCATTTTGGCAAAAATTTATTTGCATTTTGATAAATTGGAAACCATAATTTTCTTTTTAAGGAGCAGTAAATATTCGACAAAGGCTGAAAAGGAGAGATTTACCATAGATGTCTGTTGCACTTCTTTAGCTCAATGGGAATAAGGGAAACGTTTCCGTTAGTGTTGTTAAAATTTGCCAAGTGCACAAGAACGAGATCATCCATGCAAATAAGTGTGTTCTAAGAAAAAGTGGGGAAAATTTTAAAATTACAGAAAAGTTTATCCTTTACGATTAAAAAAAAAAAAATTCAAACACTTCAAAAGCGAACCTTTTATCCAATCTCTAAAATGTCTGCATGGTAAAGAAACCGTTTTTTTTTTATAGACTCCCATTTCCATGGTCGATTAAAAATCAAATTTCGATAGATAGTTTCCGATGGTAGTAGAAGGTATTGGTAGCTTTGGGTTTGAGGATAATTGGATAGCGATACTCTGGGATCACGTTTTGCTGTCATGCACGTTTGACTTTTGAACTCTTTCATCCCTTTTGCATTACGATCGTATTATGGCACGTAAATTTGGGCCTTATCACCAGGTAAATAATAAGCGGAGCAGTACAAAAAAAGATGGTCTGATAATAAAATAAAAAGAAAAGCCTAAAGCGTGAAAGATAGCGAAGCGATAGGGTTGAGAAGAAAAATATAAAAAAGTTAAATTATTTATATAGTAATTTTTATGAAACTTGTTGTCATCATCATCATCATCTATTTGTCATAGTATTCTTCACTTTTCATATGATAAATTCCTACTCCTAGTATCAACTTAAAAATATTCTTACCCCTTTAGGCATAAAATTCCGGATAAAAAAAAATCCTCATAATTTTATGCATGAATTCATATCGTTAAGTTATATCCTAAAAGTTTTCTTTTCCCAGAAAACTCATTCTTTAATCGTTTTTTTTCCCGGCACTGTTTCGGACTCCCTTTCCCTTCTTTTTCCAACCCAGCCCCCCCCCCCCCCAAACCTATTTCAATTTTTTGTAATCAGTTTACCAAAATTTTCACAAATACCTTTTGATCGGGTTGGTTTTTTTTTATTATTTACCCCTAATGACTTGTTCTTGTTACACGTATTTTTTTCGTGTTTATTTTTTCTTAAAAGTTTTCCAACTTGCCTTTCTCTGGGTCTTTTTGCCTATTTACCTTGAAAATAATAAAAATGATACGATATAAGATCAAGTTTGTGATAAAGCTAATAAATAAAATTATAATTATGGTAAAAATGTGGAAGGAGTAGTTAGTTGAGAATGGGGTGGCATAAAAATAGGATTTAAATACGTTGAGATTGTTAATGTCCTAAAAATGTAAGGAAAGCTTTTGTTAGGAGAGGAGGTGAGTGTTGATGTGGTAAGTAGATGATTACAAAAATGAGCATAAATTTATAAAGGATAATGGACCTATTTGCTATGATAAGACAAAAGTTTGAACAAGGATACCTTTACAATTTTATGTGAGGTTGAATATAAAAACGAACAAAAATATATACGCAACCTGTCAGAAGTCTGGCGTCTAGTGGGTTGATAAGTAGAGTCTGGTGACTACAAATAACATTAGGAATAGGAAGAAATTTTCTAATACGATTTTATTGGTTAGTCCTGCAATACTGTAATAGAGATAAGTTTGGATACATCCCCTAGCGGGTGAAGTGGTGACAATATTTTATGCACAGAATATAAGAGAATAAAGTTCTTTTCGAAAATGGAATAGAAAATATGAAATAAAACAACAACAAAAAAGAAGAAAAAAGAAAACATGCAAAATTTTCACGTAAAATTAGGGGTGTTAAAAAAACGGTGGAAAAGTGCTGAAAAGTATAACAACAACAGGGGAAGGGGAATTGCTCAAAGCTAAAAATGTGACCTGAATATAAGAATAATATAATAAAAGTTTCTCGGTGAATTTTAATAAAAAATAAAAAAAATAACCAAAGATAAATTCACATTTTGAGAAGAACTCCATGAACTTTTGTCTTTATATGATTTTGGTTGACATTTTTTTCCAGTGATGACTTTTTTCCATTTCCATTTCCATTTCCATTTCCATTCCATTTTATTCCATTCTCTACTGTCTACTCGACGTTGTTCGTTTATTATTAAGTTTCAGTTTCTGATGAACTTCTGTTAAATTTTGGCAAAGTTTAGCGAAACTGGATATCTCCTTGGAAAATTGTAACTTTAGTACTTGAAGAAGTTAGTGGCCTGATAAAGGTAGTATATAGTATGAAAATGCACAAAATATAATAATATGGCCGTTGCATGAAGGTTTTCGAAATTATTTCGAACTCTCGTATTTTATTCTATTTTATTATATTTTAACTGATGAAAAAATCACAGAAGAATTTTTCTATGAATACAAAATTTGGAAAATTGTATATAGTATGTTGGCAGTGTATAAATTTCGAATTATGTTTACATGGTTTACTTTAGGATAACTTGAAATGGATGTGAGAAGATACCTTTTATCAGGATTATTATGTTAGGGGATGACAGCATTTTTTCAAGTTATTTTTATATGAATTTAAAAAAAATTTAAACCCTTAAAAGAAACGGTTTTTTTTAAAATAAAATTAATGACATTTTTGAAAAACTTAACCCCATCTTACGCAAAAAGTACCTTTTTTTATGTGCAACTACAATTTTATTGTAACAAGGAGATTTGCATAACATTTTAATTTACAATCTTATGCATCATGAAGTGGGAGTAAACACCCATTAGCGTTTCTCCAACTAAGGGAAGTTAGATTCCTCGGGAAAATCTCTAGGCCATTGTCTCTTACGTCTCTGATGAGTGTTTGAGGGCTGAGAGCAGTACAGAACAATTTTCTCACAAGTGGATTATGATGATAGGATAAACAGAATTGCAATTTTTGATAGCAGGACCTGTACCTGAACAAAGGGAACATTTTGATCATGATGTATTACGTTACCATATTACGAACATAAAAGGGGGGCAGCAAAAATTTTACGGAGGATCTTGAATTCTAAGGCCTGGACGCGATAGGAATTGTAATTTTTCGTTGAACCTCAAAGTTCAATTCCATAAGTCCAAATTGGTTTTATATTTGTGTTCTAGATTACAAGTTTTCTTTTGATTGTTTATTTCGTACGTTTGACCAGTAGTCTAAGAAGTTGCAGGTAACGTCTAGTGGCTTCAAGCTTTTTAAGTCTAGTATGAGGGTTCCATGTTAGTCTCTTCTTCATGTAAAGTCCCAAATAACGCACTTTATCATATTATGGAATCATGTTGCTATTAACGTATAAAGGGGTAGGTTTTCCTTGACAAAGGGTGTCACTCTCCATCTCTTAAACCAGGATTGAAGGTTCTGGATATGGGATTGTAAATTATTGGAAGCTATATCAGGATTTGTATGCATGGCAAGTATGTCCGCATAATCTGCATAAGTAGCAATGATAGTATTAGGATAAGTGGGATGTCCTGCGTATAAATATTATATAAAATGGGACTAAGGACTCTCTCTTGTGGAACTCCGGCTAGAATAGGATATATTTCCGGTGATTCTGAGTTAATTGCAACTTGGAAATAACATTGGGAGAGATATGAATTTATGATAAGGTATTATGTTGAAGGAAGAAAGCTCTTCCATTTCCAGAGGAGTCCAGGATGCCCCACATGATCAAAAGCTTGTGAGATATCAAAAAATACTCCTGGGTAATACTCTTTCCTCTCAAGAGAGGATGCAATATGATCAACAATGCGATGGCATTGCTGGATAGTGGAGTGTTCAGATCGGAAGCCAAATTGATGATCAGGCATAATTTTTGCATTAACTAGGACTGGGTAGAGTCATTTTAATAGGAAGTTCCTTTTCGAGAAAATATTCTTTTACGAATGGTGGTTGTCATCGCAACTTCTTTGAAGAGAGAAAAAAATTTACAAAAAAATAACTTTTGTTCAAAATACATGCTTTCAAGAGAAATGTGCGCATGATTTTCCGTAATGTGTCCTTTAAGTAAATGGTCCCTAAATGCAACCAGAGAAATAGTTATGTGTCCTTAAACTGAAAATGCAGATAATCTTCTGCTCTCAATAGACTCTATGGAGAATAGAAGAATTTCTGAATCTTTGCTTAAGGGACACACTTTATTACGGTTCTTTAAGAAAAATACTAAAAATTTTTTTGTTTTGGTGCTAAATATCAAATTGGCATTTATAAAAATTCTACTTGGAAAGTAACTTTTCTATTCTATTTTCATCAAAAGGATATTCTGAAAATTTCAGTTATTTTTTTATAAATATTTCCGAAGTAATTTCGATAAAGTAAGAAAATTTTTTTCACGTTAACTATTTGTATTAGTTTTTTTGTTTGGCAATACTTTTCTCGATGGTACCTTAACTCAAAGAAACAACAGATATTATTTCTTAGTTAATCTTTTTCCCTTTTTTTTCTCAATATAATCAACGATGTGGACAACGAAGGTATAGAAAGTATATTTCGAGAGTAGAATTTCTTGTACACTTTCCATTTTATCGATAGAATGAAAAGCACTTTTAGCTATTGAATGTTGGGAAACCAATTAATTTTTGGGGTATTTTGCTTGAACAATCAATCGAGAAAAGGTTTAGAATCGATATCCGTAACAGATCAAAAGTTCAAAAAGTCTTAAATCGTTGCTAGACAACGTCGACGACGGCAAGGACGATTTTTAAACGGGGCGGAGTATCCATTCTAGGTATTTTCACCGATCAATTCTCCTAACCCTCAGGTTTCTATTCATTTATTCAGCATTTTAACATTCATTGATGTTGCTTACACTTTTACATTATTGGGGAATTATTCCTATATGTGTAACAGGGTGGCTGTTGATGGCAGGAGGAAGTACAAAATCCTTTTCTGTTAAAAGTGAAATCCTTTCCTGTTAAAAGTGCAAAATCGAATGCTACTACATACGATGAGTACATCAATCTAAACAACACCAATACTACTTAAAGTAAATAGAAAAAGTTAAAAGCATTGACCAAGAGTGAAAATCATCTTTTCAAAGGACATTCGAAATTGGTATAACAAATTTTCTACCAGTAAAACTGTTAACAAAGCTTGGCCTTTTTGGTTGTGTTAACTTTTTCTAATTGTGATGCATGGAAATATTCTTCTTGTTTTGTATTTTGATTTGATGGGAATCGGTTTGAAAATTTTCCTGATCACTTAGAAAGGGGGAAAGGGAACTACCTCCAATCACTAAAAATTGATTATTTTATCAAAATTGATTTTGGAGTAGGGTGTCTATGAATGTGATGAAAATAAAGTAGAATATGTTTCGAAGTAGCTCCTACATAGCAAAGGTAGTTTAAAGAAGAGTATTTGCTTATAAAGTGTAAGCATAAATCCATAAAAGTGGGTCTTAGAGCGGATTAGAATGTAATTAGGGCAAATCAAAAACAATTTGATGAAACACCTCAAATTCTAAAGTAGTTCATATAAAGGTCATTTAAGAGAGCCAAAGTTCTAAAAAAACCCATAATTACAGATAAATGATTTTTTATATCGTTTAGTCAAGAAAGTTTAAGTTTTTAAAGAAATTTAGATATTTTGGTCAAATTACGTAGAACAGGACATCAAACGTGCAAATATATTTACCATACGAAATTAAAATTAAAATTTCGAGCTGTAGTTTGTTTAAGGATTTTTTTTCTCAATATTTGGTCTTTGGGATTTTCTAAAAGGAAAATGTGTGATTGCTTCTTTTTCACTTTGGCTCAAAACAATTAGTCAAAATTGGTCCTGAAAAAATTTTCCTTCCACAAACTCTTTAATGTATAGTAAAAAGGATTTTTTTTACAAAAATTGTACCTCTATAAACACCTCCCCACACCACTTCATAATCCTTTTTGTAAATTGTAGCTTTCTGGTGCTCGCTGGACATTTGGTGGTTAGAGACTAAAAAGCTTTTATTTTTTTTCGATGAAATTTAAACGCATTTAGATAGAAGAACAGTTGTTTGTTTGTTAATATTAATTGTTTGTGGTGGTAGTGGAATATTAATTGAAAAAATAAAAAAAATTATTGTCAACTATTTTTCATAATTAAATATCACATTTTTATCTGATAAGTATTTTTATACAATACAATCCGCCCTTATCCTTTTCTGAAAAAAATACTCTCTAAGAAGATAAGCTAGTTCGGAAATGGGCTATAACGTAATTAACTGTTAACAATATCAAATATACATCCTAGGTGATTGAATAGTTGACAGTTAATTGTCTTTTATTATGGTTTTATTATAAATCTTTAAAAAAAAACAAAAAAAAAGAAATAATGACACAAAATTTGTAATAAAAAAAATTACAAAAATCTAAGATGACCACCACTTATGGCTGAATGTAGACTATTCTTCTACAGAAACGTCGCACTATCATCTACCTGAACAAAGAAAGAAATCCTTCTTGGTACTTGCCTGCTCTTGAGTGTATATTTTCTTTTTCTGCATTGCAAATACACACTCCATACGATTGGCCTTTGGCTAGAAATGTCCTTTCAATGTAAGAGGATTTTTTTGGCCATGACATTTTCAATTTCAGTTAACAATTTTCATCAATCTTTGGATTAAATGTACTATAGCACATTAGGCTACTTTGCTTCTTAGTTTTTGTTAACCATTACGACGTGCCTTATGGAGTTGGTAGACCTGTAAAGGTCCGATCCGATCGTGGTGCGTAGGAGTAGGTTTTTGCTCCCAAACGAGAGACCAACAAGAACAGGAATAAGTACTCGTATATGAATAGGGAAAAAGGTAGTATTTTACTTACTTTTGTTTTTGGTTATAGGGGAGTGGGTGGTGGTAATGTTGAACACCCATTTTGCTTCGAGCGTAGGTGAATAAATGTTTGCTGAAAGGCAGGCAAGCCAAGACAAGGCAATTGCTTTATCCTTCGTCGAATTCCGTTATACAGTTTTGTTCCTGACACAATTCAGAGCTCTTGTATTTTTTCAGTTATATTAACTAAGGACATTCGTATTTTGGTTTTTACTGATTTTTCTTCCTTACGGAGAGTCAGCCACTGTTTTCATTCGCTCTCTTTTAGGAGGTGTGCGTTTTTTTCCTTTACTTTTTTCATGTGTAAATTTTATGATATCTTTTCTTCGTTTTTTGTCGTTTTTTTTTCTTTTCCTATATTTCTTTCTTTAAGCTGATTTCAAGTGAGCCCTGCTGTATGATACGAAATAAAAGTACCACTTAAGTAGTAGCATATGTTCTAATATTGGGTAAAATGGACTCTCATAGTGCATATTTTTTGGTAGGCATTAGCCTTTAACCTTGGTCCTTTTAAGGAAGA
This sequence comes from Atherix ibis, assembly GCA_958298945.1. Classification (NCBI taxonomy): domain Eukaryota; kingdom Metazoa; phylum Arthropoda; class Insecta; order Diptera; family Athericidae; genus Atherix; species Atherix ibis. The sequence continues at coordinate 51,780,149 of OY282609.1, forward strand.
GAGGGAATAGAAATCACCAATACCACCATTAGAAAAATATCAAACTGCAAAACAGATGAATTTTTTTTAATCCTGTTCTCGATTCCTTTAGTCCAAGTTTTTCAACGTGAATAGAAGTAAACTAGGACATTGGATAAAAGCTCTCAGGCATCACCGATAAATGACCGGTTCAAATGGTTTATACATTTTTGTTTTTCTTCTTTCTGAACATTGAATTAAGTCATTTTGACCAAAAAAAAAAGGAAAAAGGAAACTATTGTATATAAAATGGAAAATAGCAGTGCAAATAATCATCATCCACATTTCATATTGTAAACGATGATTTCCTTATGCTTTTAGGTTAAATAGTATTTCGGAAATAATTTTTTGGCTAAATTTATATGTGCGGCAGCGAAGAAATGTGTTGAATTTCTTTTTAGCACATCATCCCTTTTAAGTCGAAATGTTCGTAGATCTTAAAAGGAAAAAGTTTAATTTGATTTTGTATTTACTTTTTTTTCTGTTTTTTTTTTTAAATTTCATATCCTATAAAATGAAGTGTAAGAAAAAATGTGATTTCTAGGATCATTATTTTGAAGGACCAAAAGCATGCAATAATAATCGTAACCGTTATATTTCGGTTAATAGGGTAAATTTGATCTATTATTATTATTATTATTATTATTATATCGTTACTGATAAAATGGCGATAATATAGGCAAATATCTTTGAATGCTATAAAAAAAGAAAATAATTCGTTTAGAAATCAAACCGAAAAATGGTGTATGCACAATTTAACTTTGAATTTTGCATTTTATTTTCATGGATTGTGATTTTTAAATATATTCTTTTAACTTTGATTTTAAGTGCTCGAGAATATTTAATGTTTTTTTTTTCTATAAAAAATATGTTAGTCGAATTTGATTCTGTACACCTTGTATTTTAGATATATCAAAAAAAATTCAATAATATTTGAACATCGGAATACCATTAATTTTGTAGTAAAAACTATAAATTATTATTATTATTTTCAAATACAAAATATTTGACGAAAATAATAACCTTTTCATTTGTTGAATAAAATACAAAAAGAAAACTTTCATCAACGAGTACATACTTGCAAGTCCTTACAATTTACCATCAAAAACAGCAACGCTAACAATATTTGCAATTAAAATCATTTTGAAAATTCTGCTTTAAATAAAATATTTTAAAAAAAAATTATAAAAAAGAGAAGAATCCATCCGCCACCTGCCCAATACTTCCTTTATCATCATAAAAAATTCATCATTTTTTCATTATTGAATATGCCCATTAAAAGGTGTACTGTGCACTCTCATTAGTCATTTTCCTGTACATATTCATCAAGCATAAAATTATCAATGAAAAATTATTCAAATGTATTCTCTTTGTCATCGATTCTTCAAGGAATTCTAATCATGATCGATGATTTTTTAATGGAAACGTATACACCTATTTTAGGTACTATTGTATGCTGACATTCCAAATTTAATTAATGGTAAAATTTTCACCTCAAACGAGCGGGCGGTATAGCGACGGAATGAAAATTTTCTATTAAAAATATTCAAATTCACTTTTTATTTTCAATATTGACAAGATTTTTTTTGATACACAAGAAGGATACCTGATTCAGGAATAAAATATTGAGTAAATCAAATGTAAAACCTTTTCTTTCCTTACGGAAAATATTCAAAATAGCATTTTTTTTATCAACTCATGTTTTGAAAAAGTATTTATAAGAATTAAGGAGCAAGGAAATTTTAGAATACACATTCAGATTTTATATAATAGTCCGCACAATTTAAAAAAATTTTAATTCCCATTTTCCTTTTCTTTTTTTAAAAACATTCCGCCCTGCCCATCTGAGAAAAACGAAGAGGAAAATCGGTTCTTCAAATTAACAGAGCAAGTCTAAAATCAATACCAACAAAAATTTTTTTAGGATGCAAATTGCAATTATGGGAGTGAATTGTTGTTTCTGGAATAGACCAGTAGGTGGCAATATTTTTTAAATATTTTTATGTTGTTATGTTGGCAACTTCTGTTATCAAACTGATATTTACTCGTAATTTGAATATGGAAAAAATTGTAGTTAGAGCAGTTTTAAGGTTGTTTTTTTTTGTATAGGAAAACTTCCAAGGATATAAAATTAAAGTTAGATTGTGGACTGGGTTATTTATTATCAACATTTTCCACTATTCGACGCATTAGGACACGTACAACTGATAAACCATGTTCACGATTATTAAAACTAGCTACAAAACACTAATCCGGGATACAGTCCACCGGCAAATAAAGAAGCGTCAAATTGCAAAAGCTTCAGGCATGTCATATGAACAGATGCTTCATATCTAACACGTTGGGTTCGGTCTGAATTGATAGCGCATTCCGTCTAGTCTGGAAATTTAAAAAAAAAACCCACAATTTCGAAAGACATTTCATTGGTATGGGTGCAACATGGCTTCACCACTATACCCCATAAATGAAAAGACAGTCAAAACCGTGGGTTGAATTCAGTGGATTAGCTCCGAAGAGCTGGATCATCCGTTGAAAAGCTGATGCCATCAAAAGAAATTATCCTAATTGAATAGCTAAAAAAAGGAAAATAATTTCACTGACCGATATCGTAAATTTTTTTGTTGGATAGTTTAAATGCAGAAATTAAGGAAAAACTGTCAGGGATGGTCGAATCCATAATAAAATTTATAATATTAAAGTTCGCATTCGTTTAGATTTAGCTTCATTGGGCTTCCACCTGTGCCAGAAACTAAAAACATTTCTAACTGGAAGAGATTCTCATCGGAAGAAGAGGCTATAGACGCTTTGAACGCGGTTTTAAGAATCAAAAAGGAAACCACATCCGAGATGGATCGAAAAATTTGATAGATTTTGGACAAAGTCTTTTTTATCTGTAACGCCTTCCCCTAGTAGGTGAGATTACTATAAAAAATAAAAACTGTTATTAATGGAAATTTTTCAATCCATCCTTGTACTTTATTATTATTTGCATTAAAACCTTCAAAATAAAACCTTTTCAATAAGGAAAAGAAAACCTTTTTAATTCTGTTTCCAATTAGTCTGAAGTTTTCATTTTCAGATAATTTTTCTTAAGTAACCTAAACTACCCTAACGGATTTACTATCATTCAAAAAACTTCTGAGCACACATGTCCGTATTCATTTAAATTTTGTGTAACAAATATATTTTTGAGTAAAAGTTATCAATCTCAAACGTCTTGGAACTGTTCTTAGTCTATTTTTAATACGATAAGAAATAATATAAAAAAAAAACACTTACAGCATCATCGTATTCACAATGAACAGTTTTTTTTATATATATCCAACGTTAAACTATTCTATTTCTATTTTAGTTCGATTATTGTTTATTATTTATTTTTGGGGCTAACAAAAAACAACAATAACAACAACAAACTAGCCTATTCCCACATGTTAGGAATCCGTCTCCATTCCATTCCTGCCATTGCCATAACAGAAGTTAAAAACTTTGATATAATTTCGACATTTTGTTTTAATTAAAGAAATGAATTAGAAACAAACTAAAATACATGAGATAAGATAAGAAAAACTAGAATAAACCATAAAATAACAACTAATTTTGGAAAGACTATAAAAAATTATTTGAAGCAGAGACAACAACATCAACAGTAGGAATAAAAACAAATTAACTCTGACTGCATTCAAATTAATTTTTAACTTCAGATGTTTTTACTGAACATACGTGTGTATCCCCCCCTTCCCCCCTTTTCCGTGGCACCATTACACCACCAAAAATATTTTTAGTTTAAAAAAACGCTTTTTTGCCAACTTGATAGTTATTCGATAGGAATATTTTCTTCCTTTTTTATCATTATAATATTTTATTGCCAGTGGCAACTGAAAATACGGCCCTTTTGTGCATAAAAAATCTCCAATAATAATTAAGGTAAATTTTTCCGGAAAAGGACGGAAAAATAGTGCAAAAAGAAAAATTTTGGAAAATTTGTAAGAGTGTAAAATTGATGGAATTCCTATCTATTATTTCAGAAAATAGTTGAAGGAACTTTATTTCGTCGATCAGTTAGTCGCTTAAAAAAACCTAGCAACACAACCAACTCACACGAAACATGTTGTTACTAAATGGCCTCATGGTCGTGGCGTTATAATATGGCCTCTGAATCTTGTCTCAGTTATCTTACACATAAATAGAAATCTTTAATATATATTTAAATAAAAATGTGCCAGATTTCAATCATCAAAGGAATTGCACACTCTATTCAGAGGATTCATTTACTTCTGTTCCCCATAAATGTAAAGATTTATTATAATTGGAAAGGGTTGAATTTTTTTTATATTTCTAGGATATCAGTTAGATGAATGGAAAACAAGTCAAATTGTTCCTTTTTTGTAAGTACAGATGCTATTCGAGAAAAAAGCAACATAAAAAATATGAAAGGATTTTTTTTTATTTTGACGACAAAATATTTCCACCCCACCCACCCCCTCTCTTTTTCTTAACAAAGAAAAAAGAAAAAATATGGGAAAAATCTCAACTAAGGGAGAAAAAATGTCAGATAAGTGAATATACCACAAAACATTATCAATAAATTTACTAAAGTCAATGAAGCGATACTATTGTAATTGACATACTTTATCTGCTCTTCTAGATCTACAATATATATGGTACGTGAGAGCACATATTTTACTATATACTAACATAAGTGGTTAGATACGAGGAAAAGTACCATTTTGCTTTTGCCATTGTCAATAGAGAAATTTTTTAAAAAAATTCTACTTCAAAACATAACAAATAAATTGTAAAAGACAAAAAATATTCATTTCAATTCGAGCGGAATTTTTTTCAAGAAGAAAATAATAAAAAAAAAAAATATAAAAGAAAATTTCCCAAATTCCCCAGACCCTAAAAGCGAAAGTGAAGGGAAATTCCCGATTCTTGTTTCGGAAGATGGTAAAAGGAGGGAAGGTTTTAATATACAAAAGTCGTATTGGTTACTAGAAGAAATGACAGATGAAAATTTAGGAATGCGGAAAATTTCCAAAATATTTAAATTATTTACTAGTGGTAGCAACAGTAGTAGGAGTAGTTATAGAAGTTGTACTGATAAGTAAGCAGGGGTGGTTTTTCCAAGGCAAACTATATACTTTTATTGTCGCTTTATAGACAAGTAGAAACTACTTATGTAAGGACGTATATGTGCAATTTTTGTATAATAACCTACGCGGCAATATTTGTTATAGGGTAGGATAGTGTAGCTTTTAGAGGTGCTTCTCTTTTGTTGTATTGGAATATTACCAACCACTAAATGGTGGTAGTTTTTTTTAATTTTTTACTAAAAAAAATGTATTCTTGAAAATTTGGTTTTTTCAGATTTGTAAAATTTTCATCTTAATGTGAAAATTTTGTGTTTTAAGTACAAAGAAAATTTCAGATGATAATTGAAGAACATGTTACAAAATTATAAAATTAAAAATAAAAACTAAATAGACATTTTTTTAATCCTTAATTACAATAAGTTACTACCACTTTTGGTACTGCAATTCTATTATAAAAAGGCTCGCAAAGAACTTTAATCGAAACTATTTATTGAAAAGTGCATTTGAAAGATTTCTAAAAGTTTTTTTTCTTTACAAACGATTTTTTAATAAATAAATGTTGACAATTCAATTGCATAATAGTTACTTAATTTAGAATAGAGAATTTAACAAATTCACCAAATTCACCAAGCCGCGGATTAAGTTAATCACTTACAAGAAAAAATTACAAAATTTCATTCTCATAATTTACAAGTCTCATCGTCGTCTATGTTAAACAAGATTTTTTTTTATATAAGAAAAACAAATTCTTATTTTTTTCCGTCCTTCTTAAATTTTGATAACAAATCTACTATTAATACTTTATTTACAAATAAATAAATAAAACTTGACTTAAATAATCAAAAAATGCAGTTCGTTTACATTTGGTATATTTGCGTTGTCACAGCATTTTTTTTTCACCACTTGTTTTGAAAATTGTCGAAATTTTGTAATTTAAAAATTTTTTATGAAAAAATTCTAGTTTATTTTAAATTTTTAAAGTCGATACTAAAATAACAAAAAAACCATTTTTATTTTTAAACAGTTTTTTTGTGACTAATTTAAAAAGAACATAGTCCCATGGGAGGAATAATTTTTAAACAATTTGTTTTCTTTCAAAATTAACATCTCTTTCCCTTATCTCTGGAATTTGTCTTTTTTTTTCTTCTTTTAATTATTTTACAAGCTTTAAAAGTTATTTCTAATGACTAAAAGTCAACTGACATTTATCAGAGTGTAAGAAATAAAAATAATGTTAAAATTAAGAGAATTTGCTTATTTGCTAGGCAAACTATACCATTTAGCCACAGTCGATAAAACTTATTTGAAATAAATTTTTTATTTGCCATCAGATGTTATTTTTTCTTTCGTTTTTTTCCTAATTAAAAGTTTTGCAAAAAAAAAAAAAAATTCTGATAGTTTTAATAATTTTATTAAATTTATAATAAATTTTTCCTCATTTTGAGGTGAAGTTTACATTCTATTATGATAGTAATAAATTCAAAACGGTTATCTTTTTATTATAATTTTAAGTAGTAAATGAAAAAAAATTAACTATTCAATATTAAGAAAAGAAGAAGAAACTCTTAAAAATTCAAACTACCAAAAAAAAACCTTCCCAATACACGTAAATAATAAAGAATTGCATTAAAAACAAGCTTTTTATTTATTAATTTATGCGATTTTTTAATATTGGCAATATTTTAATTTTTACACTAAAATGGATATTTTTAATAGTTGTTTTTATTTTGAATATTTTATATATTAAATAATAAGCTCAAAGGAGGAGTGAGATTTTGTAGACATTATCTGATCAGATTTATTTTGGGGTCTTCAATTTAGTGTTAAGGTCAAAGTCGTTTTTTGTTTGATATTATTTAAACTTAACATTTATTAATGGGTTGGCTTAAAAGTTTGCTTTTTTATATGCTTTACAGTTTTTGTTATTAACTGATCGCTTTTTTTTATGAATAATTAATATTTTGTCAGATGCTATTTGAACAAAAAAAAGAAAAAAACTGTTTTTTCGGTTAGCTTGTAAAGGTTATCGACTGCAAGAAATCTTTTTCATCGTTAAATTAACAGGCATTTGGAATTTAAAATAGTTTTAATATTTAAGAAATGTTTTAGCTTCTAAGTTTGATTTAACAAAAAAAAAAGTTCATACGTGATCTGATTTTCTTTTTAATTTTTTTTGGTATTTTTTAGCTTTTCCTTCTAAAAGTCTAATGATTCAGCATATTTTAGAGTAATTTTCCTAAGCAAGAGTTTAATTTATCCTGAGGTCCTAAAAAATAACTGTAACTGAAATTTCATAGATTTTTCTATCGAACATATTAGCAATTATTTATATTTTCTAAAACTCATTTTGAAAAAGTTATTCCCAAAGATTTTCGTAGATCAAAGCAGAGAGGAATTTTGTAGATTTTTCGTTTGTAGAACTATAACAGACCTCTGTAAATATTTTATTTTTGAAAATTATATTATTTTTTCTTTAAAATATTTAAAATAAGACTTTTAATCTCATGGGTCAAAAAAGGATAGTCTTAGGATGACAGCGGTCTTAATTGGTAGTAATATAATTTGTATTTTTCTATGCAATTGGAATGAATGGAACCCCAATTTTATATACAAGAAGCCATTTATAGCAGTACGACCATGAGGTAATTAGGTGTATCCTAAATGAAGCTGATCTGTTTTTAGTAGGCTTAAATCAGTTACAATTTATTAAATGCTTAAGACTTTGAAATGGCATTGTTGGATTCTGAGGGGTCCACAATAGAAGGAATCCTACTCGAAAGGAAATTCCGAAGCTGTTGACATTCGCTCAATATATGTGGAATAGTTTGCAGTACGCCACAGGAATGTCAAATAGGACGTGTGTCGTTTCCAAAAAGTTTTCGCGTTCAGATATTTGACAAAGAAGTGGAGTACACTGGCTTGGTGGTCTGTATTTCTTCGTACGACTGACACTGTTTTTGCCACGGGGTAATTCCCGTTTGCCCCGGTACCCAACGCAATACGAAACTTTTTAATTGTAAATAATTGAAAAATTTTAAGGTAAAATTGTAAACGTTTTTGGGAGGATTTATTTTTAAAAATAAAACATAAAAATGAAGAACCTTTTGGAGGTTCTTCAAAAAAGCAAAATTAATAAATTTGGCAAAGTAAAGGAAAAATGGCGTGAAAATTCCAATTCTTTTTTTTTTAACAAAATACTTTTAAGATTTTATTATGGAAAAACAAATTTTTATTATTAATATTGTAGTAAAATTTTTATGGTAAAATTGTAAACGAATTTAGGATGATTTATTTTAAAAAAACAAAACAAAAAGGAAGAACCTTTTGGAAGAAAAAAAAACAAAATTAATAAATTTGGAAAAGGTAAGGAAAAATGGCGTGAAAATTCCAGTTCTTTTTTTTGAACAAAATACTTTTAAGATTTTCTTATGGAAAAAAATTTTTTTAGTATTAATATTGTAGCAAAATTCTGTGAAATCTTAAATGTTTTAAAGTTAAATAAGAGGGAATAAAAAATTTCTACAGGATATTAATTTTCTTTTCTCCGTAAAATTTTTTTCTTTTAGAGAATTTAAAATAACGAATGTTCAAATGGTCCACCGTAGAAAATTTCTCTTATGGTGAAAAACTAATTCAAATTATAGTTCCATTAATTTTGTACTCTTTACTGTTCTTACCAAAAATTTTATGGCCAATTGTAATACAACAGTTTGGTAATATTGCCCATTCGGTCAGTTGACCTCCATTAGTTCCTGCTAAGCGTGTGTAAAGTATTAAGTTGAATAGTGGCCACTAAACAGCCACCTGTTAAGTTTTTCTGTAATAATAACTGAAACCACACTAGGAGGATTTTGAAAATGAACCGCAGGAGGGTTGCTATGTGAAAATCATTAAATTTATTTTAAATGGAAAAGTGTATGCAACATGGTTAAAATCAACCAACTCAGAACTTTGAAGTTGTTGAAGTTCCTTTATGGTTTAGACAATTCTATTATCGTCGGCTTTATTCGCTTTTGAATATATTTCATGGTAAGCTGAATAATCTAGAATCCTGAACATTTAGAGAAATTACAACAATATTTTCATGGCACCTGCAACCAAACAATTAAATTATTTCTATTTCTGTTCTGCTCTTGAGAGATCTCTGAATAATCCATGGCAGACGGGGGTACTCGACATCCACAGCAAATTAGAATATTTCGTGCTACTTAACAAAAAGGACCATAAAATCTATTTTAAATATTGTAGCACAGATGCACTTGCACAAAACAATTATTGGTTAAGATGATATTGAATGCAATATGAGAGAAACGAATACATCAGACAGATTAGAATAAACTGTTTAGTCCTTTGTCCTAGCATAGATAGCCTTCTGTAATCAAAAATGCATAGAGAAATTTTCCAGGATAAATTTATCTAGTGTAAAGGATACGTAACACTAGGCTATCCACTAAATTTGATTTAAATAAGAATTTTATCATTATATTGAAATTTTCAATTTTGTTTAATGCTCATCTCCATTTTACATTAGTTCGAGTAAAATTTATTCCACATTTTTAAATTTACCGAGAGACAAAAAATTAACAAACTATTCAAATTCCCTTTTTAATTTTATGAACTTGTTAAAAATTTCATATAAAATCGTCAACATTTTAAGAGTGAACAATTTTTCATTGTGAAAATAGCATTTTCTAAAAGGTACTCTTTTTACTATTAGAACAAATTTTAGAATATATTTAAAAAAAAAAAATGTGGATATAAAATTACCAACTTTGTGAATGACCAGAGACAAGCATTAAACTGATTGTTAGGCGCTTCTACTAACGTGCAGAGAATAGTCATTAACTAGTCACAATTGTTCACAATCTACTTTTTTACATATAAGAAGCCAGATGGTGGTGTATTGTTTAATTTAGAACTTTTAAGTACAAAAGTACATTTTATGTCAAACGTAGAGACAATATTAAATTGAAAAGTTTTCCACTTTAAAATGAGTGTTCCTGATATATTGTGTAGATTGAATGGCTCCAGAGATAACCGATCTTTGTTGCAGTAGTGAAAAATAATTCAAGGATTTTTACTCTACATTTTTCTAAATGGTTTTGATGAAATTACCAAGAAGGAGGAAAATTGCTGGGCAGATTGCGGAAAAAATTACACTTTTATGGTATTGTTCGTTTAAAAGAAAAATTCTCTTTCATTGTTAAAGAAGATTAAATTCTGTTAGTTTTATTAGAACATTTTTATTTATATAAAGCTAAGTAGAGGGCTGTATTTTTAATATATTTTTTTACGAATAATTTGAAATTCTTTTGATAACATCAATTGTATTTCTGTAAGTCCAAATTGACCTCTAAATTGGCTGAAAGCCCCTATATTTTCTTGTTGACAAGTGCAAAATTATGTTGTTGTTTTTTGTTAGTAATAAAATTCTTATAAAGTAGTTTTATTGTTCTTTAAATTAATTTTACACAAGATGATTGAATTATGGGTTGCTGGAGTTAATAAATGTATCATGAACACTTTTTTGAAGTACAAAGTGACCATTTTTCGTAGTATATTCGTCAGTGAATGCTATTGTCTGTCGGATATTTTTCGGTTTTATTATATATATCAGTGAAATCATCTTTTGGCGCTTTAGTGGGGCCCTATTAAAATTTGACCTCTAACAGTTTGTTCATTTGTTTTTCAAATTTTATTTTGAATATACCCACATCAAAAACATGAACCCACACACATGCAAAATCCAAGTCCGAATTAGGTACTTATGAAGAAGGTGAGGGGTTCATCCCTGGCAGTTCCAACCTACCCTGGGCTGCTGAACAGAATAGCCACCGGCATGTTCTCTCAGCAACCAGCGACTACATGGACGGGTAGTTCGAGACCTGGCAGCATTAAAGTCGCACGTATAACCCAGGACGAACTCCTTCGGGCATGCGCAAAAATTCCTCCCAAAAAGGAATTGTAATGTAATTCCTATTATAAAAAATGTTGATAAAAAATAGATTTTTTTAAAATTTCCGCAACATTTGCACTGTTGTGTAAATCCTTAAGTTTGGTGGTAACTTGGGGACACCGGGGTATTTTACAAGCTAGATTCGAATGAGGGGACTGCATTAGAGTATTAGATATAAATTCTGCATAATTATTATTGTATGGGAGAAAGGGTTCTTTTTTTTAAAAAAAATAGTGTAATTCGTACAATTTTCTTTTTGTAATTTTTTTCTTTTAAATTTTTTACGTGCATTTAAGAAGCAATTTTAACGAAGAAGTTATTTTTTTCTTTTAAATTTTTTTACGTGTATTTAAGAAGCAATTTCCTCAAATTTAAAGAAAATAATTGTCCTTGTTTTTTGCTTTTATCATAAAAACAGTGTATTTTTTTCTTAAATTTGCTTTTGAAAAAGATTTGTCGTATTTTTTATAAAACCAAACTAGACATTTGAATCTTTACTTCTTCACATAGAAATGCGTCCTTTTTTTGTAAGAAACAAAAAAAAATTAAATATATTAAAACCAATTTTAACTTAAAAGTATTTGTGAAGTGCTAAACCATTTTGAACTAAGAGAATAACCAATAAATCAATCGAAAAATTTGAATTCATAAAAAATGAATAGGAAAGAATCAATTTTAGAGTAGAATGTATTTCTTTATTTTTTTTTATTTCCAAATAAGGAATTACCATAGCCGCCACCAATTTAAAGTCAATTCATTCTCAAAGAATAGCTGTTAGATTTTAGATTTTCTACAAATAATCTCAAAAGGGGGTTAATTTAAAATAAAAAAATAATTAATTTTCTAATTATTAAAGTATTGATAAATACTGAAAAGGCCTTTTCATTTTTACTGAGTATTAGTCCATTTAATTGACTTGCAAATACGGCAAAAAATAAACCTCTTCAATTTTAACCACCTTTTTGGAAAGAGTAAAAATAATTACAATAAATCCCCTTGAGACCAACGATGAATAAAAGGCAACTCAATAACATCTAAACTCATCAGCCCAAAATTCCTACCACCACCCCTTACCCCTTCCACAATTAAAAAAATAAGAGAAAAATAAATTAGCGAATAAAATAAGAATTTTATATTTTCTCTCTGCTCCTCTTCAAGAAAAAAGAGAAAAAATTGAATAAAATATATATTTTCAAAAAAAGGGGGGCAGACTATCATGTTAAGTATCAATTTTTTTTAAATGCAAATATCCAAAAGCTTAAGTAGTCAGATGATGCTGTTAGTTGTGCTTTGGCCGCTTCCGTTTCTGTCAATGTCAGGGTAGGAGGTTAGACGTACCGAAAGCTTTTCAGAATATTAAAATGTCTTCTTTTAAATATGGTAACCAATCTTTTCGAATTGAATAAATAAATTGTGGAGGGGGTGGGGGGGGGGGGGTGTGTGGATTCTTTATAAAATGATGTAGGAAAGAGTGATGTGGAGGAGTATGAGGGTATAAAACGTAGAGTGAATGAAATAACGTAAACCTGAATAGAGGCAATACGAACGAATTATTGAAGAATGAATAAGGATTCGGTAGGGTTTTTTTTTGGGGCTAAGGGGGGGGGGGTGGCATGAGTGCTTTTGTTGTGAGGTTAGTTCGCGCACATATGCCTCTGGAGTATATTTTGTAGCGTTGCTCTTCTGCTTGAGCGACAAGGTATATTTTCCTTCCGCAAGCCTGATCATCATTGAATTATTTATAAATGTCCTGAATAATTCATCGTATGAAATGTGCTTAAATGTGCTCCTCGTTTTGTACACAACATTCAGCCGTTCTTCTCAATGAAGGAAATTAAAATCTGAAATTTCAGTAAAAGTCAAACGCAAAAGGAATAGAGATACACACGGAAATGGCTGCATTATAATTTCTGTTTTGGTGGATTTTTGAGTGGATGGAGTTGGGGAAAAATGGTGAATTAGTACTACTTCAGTTCTTTTTTGTTGTATTCCTACAGAAAAATAATCTATGTTCAATATAATATGTATTTAGTTACGGTTCAACAGTACAAGAACAAAAATCTTAACTGGTTTCATTGATTTGGAGAACAAGAAAAAAGAAGGGCTTATAATATGCTCTATTTATATTAGGGGCACGCTTCAATTCATGTGGGATTGCTAATATTATAAACGATATTTGGAAAATTTATTCAAAGTATTTGAAAATAGTTTATGGCTTTTTTGGTCGGCCAGCCAGCCCGCTACACAATTTTTCTTAACAAGTGCTTCATTATTTAAATTTATAGTGAATTTTAAGAATTTAAATTAAAATAAACGGAATTCTTATGGAAATAGAAGATAAAATATACAGAAGAGCACTCGATTTTGGTTATTTATCTTTATTCTTCTTTTTTTTTAATGATTATTTATTCAAGAGTTTCGAAAATTATTGAAGAAATATTGATAGCCTTTTATTGAAGGATTTGCTCATTTAATATTTTCATAAAATATTAAGGAATATCTCAATCCGGTCAGGAAAGGAATGGTGATAGGGGGGTGGGGTCCGGTTGTTTATTTTTTAATGATCATTTAATTAACTAAAAGAAATTTACTGGAAAGAATATATTAATTTTTTTTTAAAGATATTATTTTAAATATTATTTATTAATATTCTAAGACGATTTTTTTTTAGAAAATCGTAGCAAATTCTCTGAAGTTTGTAGTCAATAAATCTTAGTTTGTAGAAGTGTTTTTTTGCTGTATGTAAGGTCTCTAAAACAAGCGTCAAAGTGTGTTATGTTTTGGAACACTTGATAAATTGGACGCAGCAATTAGATTAATGTATGTTACCACCCTTAACTGTGAGTGTCCGCACTATCATTGCCCTAAATTCTCACATATCCCGGCATTCACCACAATTCAACAGTAGTAATATATTATCATAGGGATTGAGTTACGCTCAATCAACGCATCATCATTACTGGCAGTTTACAGTCAGTAACCAGTTACAAGCTGATTACTCCAACTGTTAGTGGCGAGACCTATCTAAACCTCTACTATCATAAGCAGTGACAGCGCCCGGGATAATTTCTAGTATCTCCCACAAGCGATCCGTAGACCATACCCACGATATGGGTATTAACCACAGCCACCATGCTGCTGCCTAAGGCACCTCACCACTGTCGGGCATAGTGTGTTTTCTTACCATGGGGCACACCTATTCCTGTGGTACTGATTTTTATTTTAAGAGTGGTTGGATTTTTACTTCGCTCATTGAGCTATGGTAAGAAATCTTGTAAATCCCTAAGCACCGCTAAGCCAGCTCAGGTACGCGCGTTCGCCAAGACCCCGAAGTACAACCGGAATCGACCTTGGTCTTTCACCCGGATATACACAAACATTCACGCACCATTCTCGCTCTCCTCTCAAAAAGTGCCATGGCACGGTAATCTATTAGGGCATTCATACCGTTCTCTCATACCTAACACTTCAATCACATCCCCACTCTCATCAGTAGCCAAACCACGCCTGAACAGGAACCCCCGTAAGTAAATACCCAAGGTACAGATCAAATTCAAGTCCATACGAAGATGCAAAGCACACATCCGAAATGAACATGTGCATCCATCTACCATTCACACTATCATCCCATCGACGTTGCCAAATTTCATATATTCTATTCATAACTAGTAAATGCCGCTGGCGTGGACTAAGATCCTGAACCTCTTCATTCATAACCGGACAACCAGCAAGCGGGATGCTCCAGCGCAGACGGTAGTGAATGCTTCAACGCAGCATCTCTACGTCCCATGGAATTTTTCCACGAGAACCTGCATCGCATCGGTTGACACGGTTCTACATACATTCAAACACGCATAAAAAGCCAGACGCTGAACAGAATTTATGCCTAGCGTCGCATACTGGTAGCGCTTAATGTCAGCCCATACACACGACGTATGCATGGCACACGGAACAAATACACCCTTGTACATGATTTTCACCGCTCTGGATCGAAGTCCCCATTCTTTTCGAAGTACTCGCACCAGCATGCTAACCAAACCGGGCACGTGCCCCCTTAGATGTTGCAAGTGAGTCCGAAAGTTCAGCCTCTTCCCTACCTGTACTCCAAGGTTCAGCCTCTCGCCAACCTGTACTTCCCGCACGGGGTCGGTCCCCGATCGCCTCTAAACGAATATTGGGCGACCTACTGGCCGCCAAAAAACCCTTCAACAACATGCACACAGTCTTCCTTTCGGAAACATTGACTCTCATTCAGACACCACCTGCATATAGCGGCTTCCCGCTACCTCTACCGCATACCCACTTCCCCCCTCAATCAAAAGTAGAAGATCATCCGCATATGCGGTCGCATCGCAACCGGTCTTCTCAAACTGCACCAAGAGACCGTTCATAATCATATTCGAGATGGCGGGGCCGGCCTTAGATCCCTGGGGGCAGTCACGCACCATTTGGCGAACAACCTTGCCATTGTTCCCACGTACAGCCGCATACCTTTCATGGAAGTAACCTCGCCACCACAATTCAACAGTCCTATTATTATGTTGAATTGCGCTAAGTACTGGGTCACTCTATGGGTCACGAATGACTTTGAGGGATGCAAGGCTGCCGTTCCGCTGACTGCGGATATTGTAACCATTTCAATATGTGTTTTGTCAGCCAACAGGGTTTTTTTGGGCTTAGAAACTAAAGAATTTTTGGGGTTAGAAACTAAACAATATAAGATGTTTATTTTTATAATAATATTCTATTTTAAGTGAATATGAGATACTCGTATAGTGAGTTGAATGTCACAGGAATGGCCTTATCTATTGTATATTTTGAAAACATTTTTTTGGTTAGAATCTTTTTGCTCATTGTAGTTGTAAAAGCTTGAAACTACAGTGAGCATGGAACGATGGAGAGCCTTCCCAGCTAGTTGATCAGCCAAGGATATCAGCATAACCAGGAAGCGAACGCAACTGAACCATTGTCGACTGCAGTTCTAGATTGGATCAACTGTCATACCACGAATACCCTGCAAGGCTGCGAGATTATTGGTAAAATAGCGACGACTCATCTGTGGTCCTGTATAGGAAAATATCTATTCAGTTAGTGAAAGACAAATACTGTCCTTTTTGTTACTCAAAACAATAGTGAGTACACTAACACTTAAGAGAAAAAATATCCTGAATATCTGAAAATAATGCGAATACTAGGACCAGATATAAAAGGGTGGTTTCTTGGTTTAGGTTTGAGTGAATATTTACCAAAAACAGTATTTTAAGGATTGAAAAATATTTTTTAATTCACAATAAATATGGTCGAGATATTTTTTTTTTAATTAATTTTTTCTATTAAGATTTAAGCAAAATAATAAATTACAAATTTGACATTTATTAGACAATATATCAGAAGATTTATAAAACACAGATCTTATATGTTGTGTGACATGACAAAAGAGGAATGCATCCTTGAAAATTTGAATTATTTGATTTGACAGTCAATAATAGTCATTTTGTTTCTGGAATTTAAATCAATTTCATTATTTTGTTATATAAAAAGAATTGCCACTCAAGGTCTGTTGAAGGACAAGACCATCAATTTTTTGTGGACTTTTCTGAAATGTTTGTGAAATTATTTCTTTTATACCAACAAAAAAAAAAAAAAACAGGCTTGTCAAAGTTCAAGTAATCTCAGGTACTCTCGTATGACTTCCCGAATAATTTGAACAAAAAAAAAATAAATAAATTAAATTAGATTGAATAAAATAAAAATATAAATAAAAATTAAACTCTGATGGAAAAATATCTTTTCACTCCAGACCTCGATTGTCCTTGTAAATATTTCCTTTGAAAATGTTCATGAAATATTTTCTGTTTTCTGTCACACCACATTCCGATTGCCTGAGACTAGAAAGGCAAAAATGTTCTTTTACATTTTCTATAAGGCCTGAATAATAAAATTGTATTTTAATTGCAAATAAATTTTTAATAATCATTTGAATGCCATTTTATTTTTGCATATATTCTGCGTATTTTACTTTAGGTATGTAGGCATGTGTGTATGTTGGATCATTCGTTCGTACAATACAAAAGCGTTGAAGAGAGGCTATAAGACAGCTGCTGTCTATCAAAATAATATACCTATTTTTGCAGTTGACTTTACGATTATCGTATATTCAAGTGGCGTGGGTACTGTGGAACTGTCGGCCTTCGTTGAATGAAAGAAGAAAAATTTTCTACGCAAGCTTTTTCATTAAGCACCCACCCGATACCCCCCACATTGTATGGTACATTTCCATCCCATTGCTCCCCATCGCATCGATTAGGTTGGTTTCAACTTTGAAAAGTCAAATCACATTGCTTGCACAGTAAATTTCGAGAGCATTTTTAATTCAGTTTTTTTTCTTCTTCAAGATTTTTATTCAATGTTTGATTGACTTTTCGATAATCTTTTAAGTGCGTCTTTATCGTTACCATGTGTCTTTGGATAATGTTATAGAGGAAATAAATCTTTTTTTTTTTTTTATAAAAATAACATTTTATCGACTTGAACTACATGCAGTAAGAGTTAATATTGATAATGTTGGTTTTGGAATATCTCGATTACGAGACACTAATTAAGACTTTGAAGATTTGTACATTTAGGTTGACAGACATGGCTAAAATTTCTGTGGTACTTGATTTGTCTGGTTTGAAAAGGCTTGTGGCTTTGATTCCATCTAAAATTACATGTAATAAAAAAATTAAAATTTAGTTCCGATCTTCTATATTTACCACGGTTAAAAGGAAAAAAACGAATGAAATAAGAATATTGAAACTTGTTAATAAAATATTAAATAATATTCAAAAGGCTTTGCTAACGTAAGAGCAATAAACGTAATCAAATATTTAAAAGACTCTGAAAAAGTGATCGACTGCTATATTCAACAAGCCAGTGAAGTACACAGGACTTTCTGCGGGATTCTATTCTTATTAAAAGTGGTCAAAAACCTATTTTGCACTATTTTTTATAAATCCCGATTAGGTCTAACCTATGATAACCCATGGTTCCCGTATTATCCTCTTCATAATCTTTAAAAAAAAGTTATTTCAACCATCCACTCCAAAGCAAACCTTCATTTTCAAACCTCCTTGGCACACCTGAATTGAAACCCATGATTAGGAACGGGGTTGGAGGGTGTCTACGATACTACATAGATATAGAAAGGGAAACTGTGCTGTCATCCAGCTTGTTGGCGGTTAATATCACAAGATCAAGTATAGAGTCTAACCACATAAAGTTTCCCTTTCCATAGTGACGGCCACTTAAGGAATCCTTGGAATCCATTTGTTGTTCATCAGTTGATCCGGTGCTGGAGAAATAAAATGTTCATTTGTGTTGGGTTCTAGGTCATGCTGGTATCCTCGGCTGATCAACTGGCGGAGAACGCTCCCCAAAAATGCCACATCTACTAAAAAAATAGCATTTTACATCATGAGACGGTACCAACGATAGAAGATTTACTTCCATACATTAACCAAATATCAGCAAACGAGTCTACTCAATAAGCATTCCGAAATTCTGCGTAAGGAATCTTATACGTGATTCCATTTCTGTGCGGTTCGATTTACTATCTCTCATATCCTAAACGAATGCCACGTAATTTAGAACTTATTTCTGAATAGGACTCATTCCATTGTGGAGCATCTAGACCAAACTACTCCATTTGCAAAATCTAGCCTTAAATATTTTAATATGCCTCACAAAATTTAATAATTTCTAACGGTTCCCCCAATTAACTTTCGGCCACTTTCTTTAACGAAGCTGACAGTGCAAAACCACATGAGACATGGAGTCGCCAAATGGCGTAATGGTCGTGGCACTACAAAAGGGGATCAGAGACCTTGTAATAAAACAAACAAACTGTTTAAAAATCCCATAGTAAAAATTAAATGTTATGGAGGAGGGGGCAAGGGAATAGGGGGAAAGGGTTCTTTTTTCTCTACGAGAAATTTTGGAAATTTTTGTATGGTGTGCGTAATTGCAGAATTATGAAAAAAAATTGAATGGGTTTTAAATTTCCCAAAAATTATAATATAAGGTCAGGGTCCTTAGTCAGATTGGATCCTAATGGTTCCCCGCCCCGAATAGTGAACATTTTCCTATACTGACTTTGATAAAATTATAAGAAATTGTCTAAAAAATCTTTAAAGTTAATTTAAGACAATTTAAATTTGTATTTATAATAAGGTACTATTTGGATACAGTGGCTTTCTAATTGTAGCTAAGCTTCAGGAATAGTATGAATTCAATTATTTACCACTGAGCAAATGGTGTTTCTGTCTTTAAGGATTTGCCATTCTCATATTTTTCTGAAGATGTTCTTTTTTCATCGAATATTGCAAAATTATATACAATCAATTACAATCTATTGAATTAATACGACACAGGCGAGAAAGGAGGGATGAATAAAAATAGGTCAATCGTAAATAAAACGAAAATAGGGACAATATTCGTATCATGTATTTATATACGAACCAACCATTCCACTGACTATAATAACGCCTCAGATTTGGCCTTGTTTTGACTGATTTTTCCAAATTACTATACGTTGCGTGCGTATATGCTCTAAATTATGTTTTGAAATAAGATCGAGGCGAAATTATCGAACAAGAAGAGAAATGAATACCATTTCGAGATTGATCCTATTAGGTTTCGTTAAGCAGCAAAGCGAAGAAAAAAAAACGAAAGAAAATAGAACGCAAAAAGAATGCTCCAATATTGATTAGGACGGGGGAAAATCGAACCAGCAGTTTCGGATCTGCACACAATATACGATGTGATATGATATAAATTTGCGAATGTGCGTCTGATAAATAAAAAAATCGAAACGATAATTCCCGGATATTGATATCCTCATAGGAACGGAACATGGCCAAAAATCTTCATTCTTCCCTGCAGTATCGGCTCTTCCATCAATTTGCACGAGTCCCTGTCCCCTCATTAATAGGATGGAGTCTGGGGCTTGGTTCGATTTAGTAGGTTAGCAGTAGACACTCTCTGTGTACACATATGTGTATAGTAGACCTGATAATAAATCGCATTGGAAACAAGAGCAGAACACAAATTGGCAGTGTAAGCAAAAGAAGAGAAGCCAATTTGAGTAACCAATTGGGTGGCCCAAGTAGCATATAATCACTTATTCATTGGGCTGCAAAATTTTCGATCAATCACAATCGAAAATCATTGTCGGGTCACCATTGTCGATGGTAATATTGA
Organism: Atherix ibis; assembly: GCA_958298945.1. Taxonomy (NCBI): domain Eukaryota; kingdom Metazoa; phylum Arthropoda; class Insecta; order Diptera; family Athericidae; genus Atherix; species Atherix ibis. The sequence goes on from OY282609.1 coordinate 51,800,456, forward strand.
TGCCCGGCTCCTAATGCCAATACACTTGGTGCCAATTTGGTGGTGCGAAATCAGTGGGCAGGTGTCCAGTATGCTGAAGTTGGCGGCGAAACATCGTACGGATATATGTACTTCCGGGAAAATTTTCATATACTTTATCGTTTTCATGTTCCATTAAATTTTTGTTGATTCAGATACCTTGTACGCATAGAACGCACGTCCATATATCAAACGGTATTCTTATTCCTCGTATACAAAATATATGAGGACATGAATACACACTTGTGTGCAGTACTCAAAGGGATGAATGTGAATTATATCGAAACTAATCAAATCGGTGTAGAAGGCGAAGGAATCGTATCCGTTCGAGCTGAAATAAAATATGCCCAAATTGTTATATAAGGGATTTGAGGGGAGAATACGAAAGATAAATCCAATAAAGAAGGATGCTTTAGGTTAAACAAACCAAACTACCATAAACCTACAAGTCTACCTATATTTAAGTGAATTTAATTTTTTATTACCGAATAAGAACTGTCTGATTAACAAGGGAATTTCGGATAACGAGGTCAATAGTACAGCAGTCATCAGTACATTGTGTTTTGGGTGCGTTTTCAAAGGTTTACGGCTCTTCGATATTAGCAGTCACACTGTGCCCCCTCCCCCTACCCCTCCCCCCTTCATCATCATTTCTAGAATCTCTTTACGATTTCTAATCTCTTTAAGTTGTTGGCCTATCTCTTTAAGTTTGTTAGTTTATTACTCCTTAAAAAGTTTCTCTCCATGTGCTTTTATCATTTACAGTTGTATCCTTAAACGTGCAGAATATAATTCTCATCCCCTTTAAATCGTCTATCCTTTCTTTCTCATCAAGAAAAGAAACGAGCAGAGTGTACACATAAATATTTTCATATTCTGAATGCCAGCAATATTCAATGTCGGTTTCAGTTTATTTAAGGTTTTTGCTTTTCAGGATTCATCGAAATTCCTTGAATGCCTACCTCAACGTTAAACAAATCGCACATTTCCATAGAGAATGTGAACTAATATACTATGAATTGTATAATATTGGCCAAACCCTAATATTTTGGGTAGAAATATTTGCTGTCGTCAGCTTTTGTTCGTCTTCTGTTTTTCTTATACTAACTTACGACGGTTATACAATGTCTTTTCTCCGCTCCTCTTTGGACTGCTGTCACCTTCAATCACCATTATTAGTGTCGATCTACTCTGTGTTCTTCTATACCACACCTTATTGCTCCTTTCTCATTATAAAGAGGACAAACATTCTGTATTTTTCTTCTAGTAGCTAGAAGCAATGAGGGTTGATGGAATAAAAGTTTCGATATTTACTAACGAAAGTGTATCATTTCAAGTGATGCCGGATGCTTCGATAGAAGATTGTGCGGCTTATTGTAGTTTCGTAGCTTCAACCGAAATTGGAAAAGAAATTTTTTCACGTTTTTGTATTAACTTGTTTGTGCATTTATTAGAAATGAGAAAACGATTAGAATTATTCATGAGCCTAGTACACATCTCTTTTAAGTCGTAGTCGTCCTAGCTAACGACATAGTACATCGGTACACTGGATCGTCGGTAGTTGTCGCCAGTTTTGCGAATCTATTACCTGCCGCCATTATCATTATACACCGTTTCACCTTCCTTTTCATATGATAATCGTGTCGGAATTTCATGTTGAATTTACACCAAGTACCGACTATCATTTTCGATATTTCTTCTTTTCACAAACCCTTAAAGAATACTCAATTAGTTGACAATCGGTTAAGCTCTGGGAATTTTCTGTTTCCTTTTCATTAAAGAGAAGAAAGAACAAACAAGACAAAAATAATACAATAAATAAATAACAATGAAAATAAAATAGAAGAAACACTAAATTGACATCTATTCATTATGTAGTAGTTGCTGTTGCCTAATCAAATGTGATAAAAAGAATTAGTTAACAGGTACTTTTTGGTATCCAGGTGTAAATTAACATTCGCTTATTTGGTATATTTTTTCTTGTGTTTTTTTTTGCAGTTCCTTCCTTCACATGAAATTTATTTTAATTTTGGTTAGTTTTTTTTTTTGTATTAAAATTAAATGGTTTTTGTCTTTAAAACCGAATTTTAAATGCCGAGAGGCTTTGATCTTTTGTTATTACCTATTTTGTAATTATCGCATTTGATTTTTTGCTATATTAAAAAAATTTCTTTTTTTTTTATAGACGCTTTTTGAGCCAAACTATAAAAAAAAGTCAGAACATTTCAGTTAATAATTTAATTACAATAAATAGAAACACTAATGTTAAAAGGGTAGTTTTTTTTATTTGTTTGCATGTGTGGGTTAGATGAAACCGTTTTTTGGTTATTTGGATGGGTCAGTTAGATGGGGTTAGATTTTATAGAGCATGCTAGTTGATTATAAGAAAGTAAAAACAAGACTTCTAAAAGCTCCATGATGGAGGCAATCTCATTAAAAAATTTTTTTTTTGGTAAAGGTCAGATTTCATTAGAAGATGAAGGATAGTGGGTTGAGCGCGCCTTGGAAGGTCAAATGCGAAGCAGTTCTCGTGCTCAAAATTTTAGCATGTTCGTCGAGTAGATTAATTGGGTCGGTAATAATTCGGCAATGTTTCAAAATAAATATTCCGTTTCTTGTCCAGATTGTGTGTCTCCAGATGAATCTGTGCATCTATGAATTAGATTAGCAAGTGTGAACACCGAATGACAGAGAGCAGCTTGCTCATTTTTTACAAAAATAAACATTACCTGGAACCTAGCACAATTAAGCACTTATTCTGTTAAGCAAAAGGGTAATTTTGCAACAACAAAAAAAACGTTTGCGAAAAATTTCACTTGTCAACAGATCCCTTAAGTGAAATTTAAATTCGAAAATCCATCACACCATTTCGAATAGAGTAATTCTAGAAAGTTTACTCTCTTTTATCCAGCATCCAATGCCCGTTGGAATTTGAAAATATTATTGATATTTTTTATGTAATATTTATTTTTGTACATATTTGAACGTAAATCTTTTGAATGGGTGCCATCCAATCTCTAGTATTATTTATTTACCGTAAATTTAAGCATCATTTCATACTGTCGATCAGATATTATCATCGTCGCAGTCATCATCATCTTCGACATCTTCTCTTCGTTCGGTGCCATTGTCACTATTGTCACCCCATAGTCATTGTTGTCATTTCACAATACATAGAGCCAAAAAAAAAACCTTTTACTGCAAGTTTTGCAATTGATTTTCAAATATACCGCCTCATGCTGACGGGTAGAAGTTGAGGGTGTGGGTATTCTTCACAATGCGAGCGGTGTGTGTACTCCACATTCGAGTTCATTTTAGTATCCAATCGATCTGTTCACTTTCGTCTTCGATTACTTTTATTAATAATCTTTGACAGTTCCTCAACCACTACTAGCACGAAAGCTCAGACAAACCATACATTCTAGGGTGAAAATTATTATTATTACTGTTATTATTATTATTATTATTATTTTTGTTGTTGTTAATTTTTTTTTTCTGTCAGGAACATACGGAGCAACGAGGTACAAGAAGGAGACTCTGGCCAAAAGATAACAAAAAAAAATATCTTTCAAGAAAAGTTTACATTCAATCTTGTCGATTTATCATCGTTATTATTGACATTAAATCTCATCATTTTCAATAAATAGCGACCATCTTGAAGGGTTATGCTTTTGAGCCCTTCCTTAAAAACGGCCTACATTTCCTCTCAGCCATTTGCTATTATCCTTTCTTATCAAATAAATCCAGTCAGTTCAATGTCGATTGGCACTTGAAATTCAACGAGGACGTGTATGGGGTGTGGATAAGCTATATTCGAATAAGGCATCATGATTATGAGTTAAGTTTTGCTATTGTAAAAGGAGTTGTGAACCGAATAGAATGGGATATTGTGCCTTCTAAAATCCTTCATAGTTTCTTTGGCAAGAAAAAAAAAGAAGAGAATTTGATGCCAAAGAAAAATCTTTTCACTTGATGTGAAAAGATTTTTCTTTGGCATCAAATTCTCTTCTTTTTTTTTCTTGCAAATAATCTTTGCTTAAAAGAAGATAAAGTTTTCACCTTTTTTCCTCTTTCTTCTTTATCTATTGTTATAGTTGATGACATTTTACTATTATTCGTTTTTTTTTTTTTTAAATATATATATTTCAACGAAGCAATTTTAAGGGAAAAGTGACTTTTACGGTGTTTTTTTCTTATTATTTTAAAAAGCTTTTCTTACAAATCAATCTAAACAATTGAGAATTTTTTTCTGTACTCTTGATTTTTTAAGAGATTTTTTCTCTTCAATATTTAAGAGATTTTTTTCTAAAATCATCTTTAAAAAATAAATTCTGAGCCAATTTTTAACTTAGAAATCAGTTTTTTCCAAATATCATTTTTTTTTAATTTAATTTTTAAAAGTTATATTTTTAAGTTATTATTATCTGATATACATTTTAATTTTTTCTTTTCTATAATACAACGGCTTAGATACCCTCAAAAAATTTTGGCGGTCCTTTTTCTTCTCGTTTTGTGCTGAATGCGTTAATTACTAATGTTCATTGATGCCTATTTTATTAGGCCGTTAGCACACCCCCCCCACATGCTTCTTTATAACCTGCCTGGATTCTGTTGTATACAAAAAACCTAAAATATAATAAGAAAAATTTCACAATATCTTTAATTTTTTGGTAGTTTGTTGTTTGTTTACAGTGGCTGTTTCTTCCCGACACACTTAGACCAATTCTAGATCTGTTGTGATACACAACGAGACGATAAGACATTAGACAATGAAATTTAATGAAAGTAATGATAGGTATTTAGCGTAGAACCATGTCTGAGTGGAGATAACCAAGTTCATACGGATGTAAACTGGCTTACCCCGGTGGGTTAGACACATAATTAGACGAATTCGGCCAGCACAATAATCTTTACAATAATTTTAAAATTAACAATCAATAAAAATTAACAAAAATCTAAAATCTATTGGCTGGGCAAGAGGGGTTCATGATAAAAAATATTATATATACATGATAAAAAGGGGGTTTCAACAAAATTGTGCACCTTTCAACATAAAGGCTACAAAGTTAACCATTTTGTATAAATGGGATGTGGTTGGTTACTAACATTTAAATAAATAATAACAGATTTTTCGGAAATGAAAAATATTTTTAAAAAATACAAGTAGTGTAAATTGGATATGGTTTTTTAAGGGAGGAGAGTTGAGGGGTTGGGCTTGACGATATTTTTTTATTTGATATTCACAATGTCCGTGAGAAAAATATAATATTTTCATTTTTATTTATCCATTACGGTAGCGAATAAACAGTGGAACCAGAGTAGAACAAATACGAATTCAAATTCGTGCATGATTTTGAGTATCTCAAAACCTTCAAACCTCAAATTATATGTGTACAAACAGAATCTATAGCTTAAGGCCTATCCCACCCCCTTCCCCCGCGTGCACACACACGTACTCGTACACACATATAAACACACACTCACATAAAACTGAATGTGAATTATGGCTTAATGGCTGTTTGTCCATTTATTTTTTTCTCATCTATGACTACCTATTGAATGGATAAATCCAAATACCTATTAACCAAAGACCTGAAATCCAATTGGAGTTTCGGTGATACATTCACTAAATACATACCCAAAATTGTATTTGGTTGTTTAGTTGCATTACGAATGAATGAAAACGGAAAAAAATACACAAACTACTGAAAATGGGAGGAATAACACAACCATCGATGGGGCTAACTAACAATTCATTTGATTAAAAAAACAGAAATTCGAAATAAAATAAATACACATATTGCTGGATATATGACACGAATAAAAAGACTGTTCCCCACAGGTGAGGCGTTGCGCAGAGGGTATTGCGGTAAATATATCCAACAAAAAAATATAGCAAATATCTGGCAAGCATTAAAATAAGTTTGATATTTCGAATGCAAGTCACGTTTTCAATGTTTTGTTGGCCGCAACAATATCACCACACCGCCGCTCCCCAAATGTGATGCTATGCAGTTTGTCGATAGTGGAAATAAGAGACAATAATCGAGATGCTAATACGCGGACTAGTACGTGGGCTACTATATATATTTCTGGCCTAATAATGAAAATGCGAATATTTATCAACGAAAAAGGTTTTATTGTTTTTCAAAATATTCTCCATCAAGATTTATACACTTTTGCATGCGCTCAAACCAATTTTCGAAGCACTTTTTCCACTCCGATTGAGACACCTCCAAAACATGGTTTTTGAATGCTTCAACAGCATCTTCTGGCGACGAAAATCGTTGACCACGCATTTTTTTCTTGATGTGTGGGAATAAAAAGAAGTCATTGGGTGCCAAGTCAGGGCTGTACGGAGGATGACCCATCAATTCGACGTTTTGTCCGGTCAAAAAGGCGCTGGTTTGAGCCGATGTGTGAGAGCTCGCATTGTCATGGTGCACAATGATTCGACTTCTCTTGTTCGTTTTTCGAATTTCTCCGAAGACTTCAGGCAAACAAATGGTGGTGTACCACTCAGAATTGACCGTCCTACGTTGCACAAGCGGAACAGTCGCCACATGACCAGTTTTGCCAAAGAAACAAGCGACCATTTGCTTCGAAGTGCTTCTTCCACGAACAACTTTCGTTGGATTTGACTCGTCTTGGAAGACCCACACGGTCGATTGCTGTTTTGTTTCGGGCTCATACGCATAGATCCATGATTCGTCACCTGTGACGATCTTATAAACGTCTTTTGAAGCACCGCGATCGTATTTTTTCAGCATTTCTTTACACCAATCCACACGAGCCTTTTTTTGAGCGATTGTCAAATTGTGCGGGATCCAACGAGAACAAACCTTTTTTACGGCCAGGTGTTCATGCAATATCGAATGTATGCTGGTGGGAGAAATGCCTAGGCATGCCTCTATCTCACGGTATGTCACATGACGGTCTTGCATTATCAGTTCACGTACGGCATCGATGTTTTCTGGAACAACGGCTGTTTTTGGACGACCTTCACGGAATTCGTCTTTGAGCGAGCGTCGGCCACGATTGAATTCGTTGTACCAGTTTTTCACAGTGCTATAGGATGGTGCTTCATAGCCATACAAAGATTTAAGTTCATCGATGCACTCTTGTCGTGATAATCCACGTCGAAAGTTGTGAAAAATGATCGCACGAAAATGTTCACGAGTTAATTCCATTTTTTTGCCAAATTGATTTTTTCAAGTCACTGTAAACAACACAAATGATAGTCGTACGTCAAAACGTTCTGAGTACGTTTATGCTAAAAAATGTCAAACTTTCCAATGGAAATGTCAGATCGCACCTGGCAACACTTAGTGTTGCCTAGGCCAGAAATATATATAGTAGCCTACGTATGGAGAAAAAAACAGCACTTAATATCCATTTCTGTGGCTAGTTTATTTGAATTTTAAAATTCTAAAGAAGAAAAAAAATCTAACACTGAAAATAGCACGCAAAAGCGACAATACTTAAATCCCCCCAGCAGGTACTCCAACGAGTAGGTATGAGGTTGATTCCAACTGCGGCCTGAGTATTAGTCAGCTCGATTGCTATAGGCGACGGGGGACGAGTTTGCAGAGGACAGACTAACAAAACATTGCACTAATCCTACTCTAACCGGGCTGATGACCTACAATGCTCAGAGTATAGAATCCATTGAAGGCTTCAGGGTGCAGCCCGTTGGCAGCAATCGAAGAATGTGTGAAAAAAGCTTTGATTTAGGGAGCTCACAATCAGGATCAATAAGTTCCAATATATTTACTTATGGTCGATGGGTATGGTCATTTCGGGTGAAAGAGTAACAACACTTCTTTCGGTAAGGGAACGCAGATACGGAGAAGCAAGAGCACTTGTGGTGTGGTTAGATATTTTGTACTTAAATTCAAATAAAAAAGCAATAATTTCAATTCAACGTCTAGGATTATATAGAAATTTGTGATTGGTGGTTGAATTTATACAAAAGCATATCATCTTATCCCTGTTCGATTTTGCTTGAATGAATTAAAAAGAAAGGATTTTCTTATAGGCTATGTAAAATCGTTTCCGTTTCTTCGTTTTTGTCTTCTGCTTAAGATTCAAATAAATTATTTCATATGTATTACTCGTACTAGCAAAGAAAGTTTCTCGTATGGTAAATAGAATCACCAACAACTTACAGCAGAGTATTGAGAAATGTCATATGTTCAATCGGCACAACTGGGTTGTATGATGCGATATCCACCCAACCATCCATCCAACCATCCATCCAACCATCCATTCTTTATTGTGATCTAGAACACGATTTGAAGTGACAACAATACGATGAGTACCCGTACGATGTAATGCAATTTCAAATTTTACCCTACTTGTTACGAAGCTCGTGTAAAGAAAACTCCAGGGGGTGACAAGGGCAAAAAAAAAACGAATAAGATTACCGACGTTGAATAGTCCCGTCTTTTATAGAATATGCCACATTTATTCCGAACGAGATTCCGAGTAGTCTGATTTTTGCGCGTTATTGCCAAAGAAGCACTAAAAATATGTATTCGCAAAAGTACTCCCATGACATCAATAACATTTCGGTTGCATATTTCCGCGGGTTGGCTCTGTTCAAGGGATGAATACAAAATACAAGCAACTGTCGGTTTTTTTCACATTTTACTACTGTTAAAGGGGAGCTGTTGAAAATATTTGGTGTGAGAAATTCGGGCAAGGACAACACTGTTACCCAAATCCAGTTCTTTAGTTGCAGCAAATTCGAGAAGAGAAGAGCAGAAGAAAGTCTAAAAATTGTTACGATTACATCAATACGTTACCAATACCCATAATTAAATCGTTTGCTATTCTCTCCATCGTCTCCTTTTCGAACCCTACCGGAGGAATACTGAAAAGGCTACAAATATGCACTTATAAACCCATTTATTCGATTATAATTTGAAATTATCATAAATTCTAGGGATCATTTTTATTATGTGTAAGAATATGGAACTGAAATGATTGTGACTGGAAATAGATAGAGTGGTGAGGGGAGGGGGGTTGTCACTGGAAGAAGAGGAGTAGTTATTTCTTTCTAATGCAATTTAAATACAAATGGAAGCTGACAAAATTCATTTTAGAAAGCTTTGAATTTACTATTTTTTTGTCCAGTCCTTCAAGCCTATCCTTATTATTATAATTATATTTATTGTTTAAAAAAAGATTTAAAAAAAATTACCCCGAATTCTGTGGCGTTTGAAAAATATCTCAAATATGTTAACGTAAATTCAAGGCTGCACCAGAAAGCCGATTCGTTTTCGAATATGATAATAATGCGAATATATCTAAATTGTTGGACAAAATTCATATGGGGACAATTTGCTTGAACTAAAATAGTTCAAAATGTTCATGTTGATTATGTGCTTGTGTGAGTTATTGTCGTAGTCCGGTCAGAACAGATATTGGAAGCCAAAGTACAGAACTCGTGTTCAAAGTGCCCAAGTTGAGAGTTACCAGAAGTAGAATCATAACCAGGAAACAGAACCAACATCAAAACTTAAAGTAAAACTAAAACTGGAACTGGAACTGGAACTACAGAATCTATACTCGTTAAAATACTGAATAAGATAATATTCAAAAGGGGTTGTTATGGGGAAGACATTACTCCTCAAATCCTATTGTCATTATCGCAGTCTGGAGTCTAAATGACCGTCGGTAGAGGTGAACAGCTTCCACAAATATTTCGGTTATGTAATTGCCTTCACATGGATTTACTTATGGAAATTGTATTTTCATAGTACCAGAGCTTATGGTATGTCTGTCTATTCAGTGTGATGCGTCATGGGCTCGACAACGTTCAATAGGTCCATGGCCTCTGAAAACAAGACATCTCTATATGTCCGGCCCCTCCCAGCATGGTGCATTTCCTCTTCCCAATTCTTCCCTTTTCTCGAATAAGCAAATAGTCATAGATCCTCGCAACGATATGGTTTTGGCAATCTAATCTGAAATTTAGCGTTAGCAGCATGTTGAAAATGATTGGAATACACCACATTTCATGTCGTAATCCTAGCGAATTGAACGCGTGTATGAGCGTATGCTTTTGAATCAAAAGGATGGAAGGACAATTCCAACCAGTCCTGCATGTGTGTTTCTTTTCCTCCCCTCTCCATCCAACCACTTATTTTTGTGCGAATGGTGACTCTGTTTCTTGGTCTGTTTGGGTGTATCTGAAAACGTTATTTTCAAGGGTAGTCTTGTAAATTCTTACATTTACCAGAAACCAGTTAGCTCTCTGTTTACTGTTGTTAGTTATTTCATAAATGCACGTTAGCTGATTGTAATGCAGATTGGAAAATAATGACTCGATCCTGATTATAAGATATTGGTTTCGGTAAATTGAGATGATATTTTGAGTAGTTTCAGTCTAGCTTTCACCGTTTCCCTCTATTCTTATGATTGTAATCGTTGTCATCATCATTAAAATTATTATTGTTTCAATATTGTACATTTGCCGGTAATATATAATTATCTAATTTCGAAACGTAATTATAGTTTTATTTTCCCTTTAAAGGTAATTAAGATTCCAAGTGATATATTTTTTTTTATTATGACAATTTTATTAATTTGTTAACAAAAATATGTCCACTTTTTTGGAAAGCTGTGGCCTAGTGCAAATAAGGGATGAAAACTGTTTTTCCAGGCTTTATTTTGAATGATTTTTTCCTTGCCATGTCTCAAGGCAGAAAAGGATAGGAAAAGGTGGCTTTCTAATTCTTTATAACTTAAAATACTTTACAAAATTAACGGAAAAAAAAATTTGACTTTATTTCGACAGACCTTGTTTTTTGTCTTTATGACCCAAACTATCATTGCTACAGACGCAATTCTTAGGACTAAACACATAAAAAATTTTATATAGTTTCATCTGACCTAATTTTTTCCTTTGAAGGAGCGAAAACACACAAGTTGAAATAATTTTGAGTAACCTGCTTCATTGTTTTCCTTTTTTATGATCGAAACAACTAGTAAAAGTGACATATTTTTTATGGTAAAATTCTAAGAATATATTTTTATATTCCCCTATTTTAAGCAGAGTAACCTGCTTCCTTGCTTTTCCCTATTTTAAGTGAAATTTTATGAACTTAAACTAATAGAGAACCAACAACCCTACATTCTAATAAGATGAGATAATCTATTTCTTACTATTATTTAATAACTGTAGCTACTATTGACAGGTAATAATAACAAAAAAAAATTGTTATTTAAAAACAAATTTTCATATTATAAAGAAAACAGCACTAATTTCGAATAACTGTAAAATGTAACGTGATTTTTTACAAGATAATTTCAATACAGCAAAAAAAAAATTAGCTTGTTTTGAATTAAATGCCAGTTGTTTCTAAAGAAAAAAGTAAATTATGAAGAAAAAGTTGAAATTCTTAAAAGTTCTCCCACATGATGAGGTTCCAGTTGGAATTCTTTAGAAGAATTTCTTTTCACACATTCACGTACTTTTCAGTGGAGTAGCACACCTTCTTTCTGGCAGGTATTTATTCTTTTTCAATTAGTTATGCACAAAACAGCAAAAGAAATTTCACAGAAAATTAATTCGAAAAATTAAATAGTTTCTTTTACGGTAGGTAGCGAGCGAGGGGCTACATAATCTAGAAAAACAAGACAATCAATTTTATAAAAATTTCTATTAACACAAAAATTGGCTGCTTTTCTTCAATCCAAATTTATATAAAAATAAATTTTTATTTATTTAGATTTTTTTATGCAATATTTTAAAGCTTCGATAATTTCAAAAAAAAAAAAAAAACAAAAAAAAAACGTTTCAAAATCAGCTCATTGAATGTGGTACAAATAAATGCGTTTATAAAAACACATTCATTTTTTTTACATAATTTTATGATGTCTTCAGTTTGATTGAAAAATTTATTTTCATATTTGTTTAGAGCTTTTTCTATCTATGCTTTTTTTATTCTCTTTTATAAGCTCTTTGAGCGCACATCAGCCAAAAATCAATACGAAACTATCTTTACTATTATCGTTCGTAAATGAAATATACGAAATAATAGCGAAACTTTTTCTTTCTTTTCAAAAAAAAAATATATAAAATAATTTCAAGAATTCAATTATAAATTAGATATTTTTTTTTTATTAAAAAAAAATTTAATTTGTTTGTAATAAAAATGAAAACCGAATAGAGCTAGTTATTTAATCTATTACCTCCTTCTTACCGTTCCTATAAATAAACAACCATAAAAACAATGAAAATTCTTATAGAAAAATCATTTTTCAAAATTTTAATTACAAAAAACCTTTTACTGATTGTGATGCCATCTAGGATGTTCGTTTTTAACATAAAGAAAAAAAATCATATTTATTATGGGTACCCGCTTATCATTTGTATCTCAGCCTCCATCGAGATCAGCCTATTCTCTTTGAGTATGGATGTCTATAAGACCGTGTTCAAAAACAATCCATAAATTATAAAAATTTTGTGAATTTCATTTCAAATTTTTTTTATATGTGGAAAGAAAACATTTTATTTTTAAACCACTTCTTCACTAAAACTAGGTAGATATAAAAATTAAATTAATGAAAAAAAGAAACCAACTTCATCGGAAAATATAAAATCACCTAACCTAACCATGCCATGCCCATGAACATTTTGTTTACTGTACGTGTCTGGGGAGTGATTGAATTTAAATGAAGTCGATTGTATTTTATTTGTACAGAGGGACCTCCTACCAACAGGTACATAATATACCTGATGCCCCCCCCCCCCCTCTCACCCCTTAAAATGTGTACCGGTTTCTATATAGCTGAATTTATTTAATTCGTATTAATCGAATCAAATTCTCTCTAATTTTTGTCCTCCAACTCATCTGTTAGCCCTCTGACGGCAACCACCCCACCTCCGCAACCATTTATTTATTATGTTGATTTTAAAAAAGAAATGTTTAAAATCAAAATAAAAGCAAATAAACGAAGAACAGCGAAGAAGAAGAAAAAACAATGAAAATATTATACGTGATTGATTGGCTAATATAATTTTAAATTGTCTCAACGCGTTCATGCTATGTGTGACCGATCGGCTAATCATAAATTTAGGTAGCCAAAGAATTAATTCTTATCACGTATTATAAATAATGTGTTCTTCGACCGAATTACATTTTTCAAATAAATATAAAATTATATCAAAACAACAACAAAAATTATGAAGGAAAAAAATCATATCAAAATTTGAAGGAAACAATTCGAATAAAAATAAATAAATAAAAGTGTACAAAGAATTTCTAAAGCTTTCTTAAGGATTAGGTAATAGACGATTTATGGTTATATTCTCTGCGTTCATAATTTATGATCAATAAAAAAAAATTGTAATAATTTTTGGCTTTTAAAATAATACCCCTTTTAACCTTCCATTTTCCACCTGTCTCCTTTCATGTTCGCATTAAAAAAAATTTTGGCCATGCCTTTTCTTTCTCTCTTAATTTTCTTATCCATTATCGTAATCTAAAGATTAGAATTTATGCTTTAATAAAACAATTTCATTTTAGTATCCTTTTAGGACTTATTTCGTTATTAATTTTTTTTATACATTGAATCCTTTCTATTTGATTTTGTGTATGTTTTTATAGAATTAAGAGTGCAGGTGTGAGTAAATTGGCGCTAACCAAACGAACAGGTTAAATATTATATAAATATTTTCATACGGCAGAATGAATATCCTATTTCAGGTTTTAAAAATAGAACAGTTAAGAAATCCAATACGATTTCTTAACAACGTAAGGAATTATTTTAATATCTTTCGTTGTTTTTTTAAGGGGAATTAAAATTTAATGTCGATTAAAAGCAGATTATTATTGATGGCTCATAAATTTTCAGAATATTGAAAATAAGAAAAAAAATTTGAATTTTTAAGCTTTTGTCATGTTTTATATCGAAAAAATTTGAATTTTTAAGCTTTTGTTATGTTTTATATCTAAACAAACTACCAAAGATATTAAAAATTTAGAGCAAATTTTATGCTCATCTAAACTACAAATTTTAAATACTCAATAAAATGCTAAGTGTATTGAGAAATATCCTTCCTATCAATACTTTTATATAAAAAAGTCTAGGGCAGTAGACTTTTTTGTTATATAAAATTACTTTAGAAATCTTATTAATATCCTTTTAGAGCACGTATGAGAATCGAATTTGAGCTTTTCTATTAACAAAACTTCCTGCCAATATCTTATAGTTGTTTTCGTAACAAAAAATTCCAGCAGTGCATCTATGACCAATTTTCTGAAGTTGCTAAGAATTCGTAAGCACTTCTATAAAAGTTCTTTTAACGTATACTAAAATTGCCCGTAAAAATATTTTTTTTTATATATAAGTTGGCACACTTTTTCTATTCTATTGATTAAAAATAAGAAAACGTTTTGCCCTAGTTTCTATGTATTATTTTGACCCATTTGGACTTAGAAATCTGAGACTTATTTGAACTTAGAAATCTAAGACCCATTTGGACTTAGAAACAGATAAATTTGTTACGTGAAGTTTTTTAAATACCCGCAATTTTTTCATAAATACTTCATTTTTATAATAAATAAAAACTAACAAAATCTTTTTTGTACTTACAATCACAAGAAAAGTCTTCTTTAAAAAACAAAAACCAAGTAATTTTGAAGTTAACTCACCTAAAAATAAATAAAAAAAAATCATTTAAAAATTAGTTGATTTTCAGCTAAAATTAAGAAAAATTTAAATATTTATTGTGGAAAAAATTACAAAGGATCGCTAAAAAGGGTAAAAAAAACATTTTATAAAATTCTCTCAGTATTGAAGTTGTAAAGTTGTAAAGTTAAATGTCCTTTTTCTCAAATAAAATTTGTAAATTTTTTATCACCTTTTATTTTTTATTTTTTTTATTTTTATAATAAGAATCTTTTTTTTTTATTAACTGAGCATTTCCTAAATCTCAACTTTCAGTGAAAACGGAAGACAAACACAAAAAAGCGAAAAGCAACCAAAAAAAAGGAATCCTTTTTGATTTCGAAAATCTACACACGTTTTCTGACTATCATTATAATCGCCTTTGATTTAGATCCTCTTATATTGACGTACTCTTGCATACTCTAGCATCCTTTACTTTTTATTATGTTTCTTTCTCTTCAATTTTAAATAAATACACTACCGCGATTTTATAAAATGTCCTTTTTTCCATTGCCTGTATATATGCATACGAATGCGTATACATGTATGTATATGTTAAATAATAAAAAAATAAAAAAAGGACGAGAGAAAAAATCCCAAAAAGTCGGCTACTAAGCATTATAAAATAATATTCCATCATCACATCATTATCAGTAGCTATAAAAAAGAAAAGGATGACAAAACCATATTCAAAAAATAACAAAGGGATTTAAGTATCAAATGCAAAAATGTTTGTAAATTAAAATCCTTTACAAAAAGGGATGAAATACCAACAATTTTGATGGGGAGTTTTTGTTTTTTTTTTACAAAGTCACGGATTTTTTGTGTTTTTTTTTTCAAAATGAATAAGCCACCAAAATGTTGTGGTGATTTTACATCAATTAACGTTCTCAGATTCGCAAGGATTTTGATAGAGTTTGTTACGTTGTGACGGGAGATGGGAAGATAGACTTCTATTGATACGTTAAAAAATACAATCTCAAGAGTGTCACATCAAAAAAGATGATGCCCTTTTGATGACATATTTTTTTTTGTATATCAAATTTTTAATAATAATCTACGATAATATCGGATAAAAGTAGAAGGGGATAAAATTGTTATTTTTACTCAAAGACAATTTCAGTTCATGACCTGAAGATAGATGAATATCAAAATATATTAGGTAGATGGTGTTATGTTGGTTATCCCCTTTTTGTTAATACAAAGAAAAAGGGGGAAAACGAAGGTGGAAGATGAAAAAATAACAGCCAAAATGTGAGTGACAAAATTTGTGGTGGAATAAGTTCTGTTACTTCTAATGAATGCGAAAACTTCTTTTGAAGTTTTCAGAAAATGCCCCGTCCATCAATAGAAAATAAAAACAGGTTGTTATGATGTTTTCTATGAAGTTAGCTACACAAGTCGTCGACATACAAATCTACTTGAATATATTTAATCGACGTAAGTTGGCGTGATCTTGGTTATGCGGTTGCAATAGTAAATAAACAATGATATAATCGTAGCTAGTAATCGGGATTTCGAAACATTAGAAGGGTCTCTCACTCACCCCATTCTGCTGTCGAATTTGTTTCGTTTTGCAAATCCTTATCCAAACTACCAGCCACCCATTTTAATCATCGTCGAAAGCTTTCAATGTTTGAAATCGCATCTGTTTGCGAGATGCTATGGCGTCCTTAATGAATGTCACCGTCATCGCGTTGTCGCCGCTATATTATCATAGTCTTCGTAATCATCACATCCTTTTGGATTGTGAAAAACATCTGAGGACGCAATTTCTTTTTATCTTGCTCATATCTTCTCTCATTGGAAAATTTTCTACCATGTCATATCCTTTTGTAAATGACTCAAGCAAAACAACTTTAAGAATTACAGAATTTCTACACTTCCTATCTGGGATTATTCTTAAAATCGTGCAAAACCAATATCGTAAGTGGCGTCACTCCATTATCCTGTTTAACTCCGTTTTTTGTTTCTTTTTTTTTAAAATTTTATTTCATAATCGAACGTACATTATGCATAGTTTTCGATTTGGAAAAGGATTGAAAATTCATCGAAAACTGCAATTACTGTTAGTGTAGGCGTATTTACCTTGGGAATGTTAGAACTGCACTCTTCCTCTCTCACCGTCTTACACAATTTAACTTTTTTTTATAATGTTTTTCCCCCCCTTCAATTCTGCTAACAATGTTTTCAATTTCCAAACGAATCCATCTCAACAAAGACATGATAAAGTGTTACAGCTTCCGTTAAAAGTTTACACAACATTTACGGGTGCTCTTGTACTCTACCGGCAAGTGTGTGTTAGGAAGCATCGTGTTTATGGGACAGTAGAGCAGATAGTGGAGTATTTGCTTTTCGTAAAAACTCACGTAGAAAATACTGTACAGTCGATTGTATAAATTTTCTGTTTATGACGAGTTCAACTACTACTACGACTGTGAAGATGCCAATTTCCGAGACGTGTTAACACGGCTTCTTGTTAGTTAATTTGTGTTTTTAGGTTATGTCTTCGATACTCTTTCTTTCTCTTCCGCTTTTAATTGTATGAAAGTCTTCTCAGTTTTCATTCACAATTTAATTCACATCAAAAATATTTATTTTCATTTTTATCACAATAAGAAGCTTGTTTATTTTCTCCAAAGAAATGAAAAAAAAAAGCTAAACGAAAAACACCTGCGATAATAGATTGTATTTTTTTCTCAAATTTTATTTTTATTTTTGTCTTTTTAGAGTGAGCGCAATTGAGAACACGACGGAGAGTGGTCGGTACTGGAATATTAAAATTCCTTGCAAAAGTAAACAGACACTATTTTGGTTTTCTACGTTATTTTATTTAAAGTAAAATTAGTAATTTTTTGAATATTTATTTTCAGATATATTTGTGAACTTTTTTAAAAATCTTCCCCTAAAATATTTTTTTTTCTATGATTTTTTCTTGAGTTAAAAACTTTTCCCCAAAATTATTGTATCTATCATAAAATAAAATATTTCATTAGCAGGAATTTGTTCATCAGAAAAATTATCTCATTCCACACCTTTTCCTCTTCACTAAAAGTAAAAAGAAAACAATTTTCGTATGTAAAGTGTAAACAAAATTGCAAAAGTGAAAGAATTTTTCATTCTGTTTTTTAGTTTTCGTAATTTAAAAAAAAACTCTTTTTCTGTTTTTATTTGAGGAAATTTACGGTCAGAAAAAAAACCAAAAAAATTAAAATATATTAAACTCTCTAAAATAGGAGACAACTTCAAAATTCAAATTTTTCTAACAATGATCCTCGATATTGAATTAATTTAAAGGAACAAAAAAAATAAAAGTCATCGATACTTGCAAAATAATTTTATTGTTTTTTATTTTTAGTTTATGAGTATGAAAAAAAAAGTTGAGAAAACTTTTTTTGTCAAGTGGGTGTGATGGGATATAATTGGTTTTTGAGGACGTTAAGTCTAAAGGGGATGAGTCTGGGACAAAAACCCTTTAGACTTAAAAAAAAAAAAACTGGACTCATCCCTCAAAAAGCGTTGGTTTCTTTGCATGCTTATATCATCAATTGAAGGGGTGGTGGTGGGTTAAATTTTCTTTAAAAAAGCTACAATCGTGCCGGATTTTCTTAATTGGAGACTATATAACGTGTTAATTTCGCAAAGGGGAAGGAATGATGTCGTCAGGGAGTAAGAAGGTAAATAATTTGGGCAAAAGAGATGATAGAAAAATTGGTGGGTTGTTAAATTGGTGATAAAATTTGCAAGAACAGAACAATCCCCACTGATTATTACCATGAGTCAGTTGTTACGCAACCATGATCTATTAAGGGGGGGGGGGGGAGATTAGTTTTGCTGCAAATACAACTCTGGTCCATATATAATAAAAAATCCTTACAATTAACACGCATAATATGAAGTCACCAAATGGTCATGGTGTGCTACAAAATAGCAAGGCTTTTATATCAAATAAATTCTTACAATTTGAGAATATTAAAAGTTGAAATTATTTGAAAATTCCCAGTCTTGAGAAGACAGACTCCAAAATATTCCAAAAACAAATACTGAAAATGTTCCCATTTTTTTCAATTATTTCTTCAATATTTTATTTGATCAATCCAAATATATTGTTATGAAAGTCCTAAGTTGGTTGGCGTATTCTTTTTAAACTTCTTTTTATGGTTTAAAAGATTGGCGAATATTTTTTTTTCTGGTTCTTAAAGATCATCCATTTTGAGTTAATTTATAGCAATTTGTTTTTTAAAAAAATATGTAGAAAATTTGAATAAAAATTGAAGTCCTTCTGTTCATTACAAAATTCGTTAAATATTATGTTTAAAGATCTTTTTTGCTCTGATTCGTTATTTATACAAAAATCCAAAATTTATGTTTTATTTCGAGAACAGCAGAAAGAAAAGTGAAACACACTTACCCCACCCTAAAAAAAACTACAAATCTACAAAATTAAAGTACATTCATCAAAATTCCTCCCTTAGAATATATAATTAGAAAATCTCTACCAGAAAACGTCAATTTAATTTTTTGTATTTTTCCATCAATTATTTTTAACTATCGCGCTGCGGTTTCGAACGTGATAAGAATGCTGGCATTTTGTTATATCGGAGATTTTGCCTTTATTGTTCAGTCAAAAAAATTGTTGGTATCAAAAGAAAAATGTTCAGTCAGATAATTACTGCAACAACAAAATTAGCATATTTATTTACTTACTCGTCGCAAAAGCTTGCAACCATCAAAAAAATAGGATCACGTTCTTTTCAAACAATAAAATCTATAATAAAAAAATTTACTTCCTAGTCGATTTTCTGGAAAAACATTTCTTTCCTAGGAGAAAGAAAAAATTTCTTCACTAGGCTTTTTATTTCAAAAATTCGAAAGTAAAAAGTGTCATTTTTTGGGAGCATTTGCGAAAT
The DNA here is from genome assembly GCA_958298945.1 of Atherix ibis. NCBI lineage: Eukaryota > Metazoa > Arthropoda > Insecta > Diptera > Athericidae > Atherix > Atherix ibis. Next base: position 51,820,066 of record OY282609.1, read on the forward strand.
CAAATTAATGTTAAATGGTAAGAAAATTCGCGTTATGGTTAACTACCCTTCCAAATGGGGATGGTTATGATATGTGGTTCAGGTTTATTATGTGGTAACGTTATGACGTGTTCGAAGTGGTAAGGATACGTTCGGGTTGAATTAATGAGCTGCTCTTAATTGCTCTAATTTATATATAATATTACAGAAAATTTATGATCATTTTCCCATGCGTTTTATTATAATTAATTATTTTTCTCAAAGATATTGTAAAAAGTTAAGTTAGATCCCTTCTTGAATGGGTTTGTCAAAAAAGATTTCCTAGTAGTAGTATTCGATTATTTGTAACTGTGGATATTTTTGTTCAATTTCTCTTAATAATCTTTCAAAAGCCTATTCCTATCAGAAAGCTTTTGAAGTCTTTTTTAAATGTGAATATTTTCCTATTCCAATTAGGTCTAATTGAATTTAGATTAAAAAAAAAACAATTTTTTTTCCAATTGAATTCAGAACTTAACAATTTTCACAACTTTGTTTCGAATTCCACATTTTGTTCCATTCTCGGACAAAATTTGCTCTAGTTTGGTCTAAAGTCAACAATTTTTTCGACACTATCTAGTATACATTTTTTTCTCATTTTTGTCTAGGAAATCAAATCTTCTCTTTTGTTTAATTTCACCCAATTTTCCTTTTCACAAAAAAGTGAACATTCTTCTCTCCTTTAAATTTGGTATAAAATTGACCATATTCCAAGTTTTCTCAAAAATTACTCATTCTATCCAAAGATCCTGTTTTCAATTTGGTCTTAATACGGAACAGACCTCATTTTTTCCAATTTTGTTCAAAATTACCTATTTGGTATAAAATTAACTTTTTCATAGTTGGGTCTAAAATAAATTTTTCTCCCCAGTTCTGCCCGAATTTTCCAATTTGGTCGAAAGTATAAGTTCGGAATTTGGTTAAATATATGCAACCGACTCCATAATTTTTTCCAAAATTTCCAATTTGGTCTAAAAGGCACTTTTTTATAGTTTGGTCTAAAACAATTTTTTCTCCCCAGTTCTGCCAGAATTTTCCAATTTGGTCGAAAGTATAAATTTGGAATTTGGTTAAATATATGCAACTGACTCCACAATTTTTTCCAAAATTTGCAATTTGGTCTAAAATCCAGTTTTTCATAGTTTGGTCGAAAATAAAATTTTCTCCTGAGTTTTGCTAGAATTTTCCAATTTGGTCGAAAGTATAAATTTGAAATTTGGTTAAATATATGCAACTGACCAATTTTTTCCAAAATTTTCTATTTGGTATAAAATTTACTTTTTTATAGTTGGGTTTAAAATAAATTTTTCTCCCCAGTTCTGCCCGAATTTTCCAATTTGGTCGAAAGTATAAATTTGGAATTTGGTTAAATATATGCAACTGACTCCACAATTTTTTCCAAAATTTCCTATTTGGTCGAAAATTATTTTTATTTTTATAGTTTGGTCTACAGTCTACATTTTGTTTCATATTTTGGACCGAAATTTCCTGCTCGCCCAAATATCGTTTTTCTTTTTTATATGAAAATCACTCTTTTCTGGTCTGGTAGAAAAATTAAGATTTATCGACAGATTCGACTTATTTTTAGTTTGGTATAAATCATTTTTTTTAATAATTTATGATGGTCTAAATTTTTTCCCCAGATTTGCACAAAATTTTTCTTTACAATTTTATTTTCCAAAATCGGAAATGTTTTATTTTTCAAAACTGGTCGAATTCGAAATTCATTTTTTTTTCAGTTTGGTCGAAAATACAAATCTTTCATGTTATAATATATTTGTCCAAAATCGTTAATTTTTTTAAAGTTTAGTATGTATTCTACCTTTTCTTAAAATATTTCAGATTCTGAATTATTTTCTTTCCATACATATAATTTTTTTGACCATCCCCTACCCCACAAATATTCTTGATTTACCTTCACCGAAAAATTTTCATAATTTTATTTCTTCGTTTCCAAATGCATTTAATTCTATATGATTGCATGTTTTAGGTAGTCAATTATCATGAACACCTCAGCGACATTAATACGAATTTTCTATTATTTCATTTCACGATTGAGATTACGGTTCAGTTTCCATGCATTATTAGGTGACGAAATTACAGAGGATACATTATATAATTGGATTTAATAACAGTAACTACTTAGCTGAGTTGAAAATTATATAGGACCAACTAGCAATTTAGCTACCCATCAGCATAATCGATTTGTCGTCAGTGCGTTTGTATTTGTTGTCGAAAACTATTGTATAATAGTTGGATGGGAGGGATGGATAAGGGATTTGATGGTTCATACCTTGATTGAAATAGTAGCAAAATCATGTACAATTTTCCTTAGTAGTAAAATGAATAAAAATAGGCCGAATAGAAGTTAAGGCGTGTTGCTGGGGTCGGTTAGATAAGGTGAGGTTATTAGTTAATCTGTCCGAAAAATCTAGTCAGCCGTGCTTATTACCCATAATTTTGTAGAAAAATATAATCCACTTCGGTCTTATACAAATTCGGTCAAATTTATTGGATTTACATACATTTTACAGTCACCAATCAAAAAAGAAAAAAACAATTGGGGCTTCATACAAATTTTGTTTTCTTTTCACAGAATCAAATAAAATTTCTTATATTTTTCTTTAACAAATTAATGGCAAAATCATAAAAAAATATGGAAACTAATAATTAGAAGTTAACGCGTAGGTGGAACACCCTCCAAAAAATTGCTGGTCATTCATTCTACAATAGAAGCTAAAAATTGTTTCTCTCTATTTTCACGAATGCATTTTTTTCTTTTAATCTTAATTCAATCGGAATCTATATAATTTTATAATTATTTATTTTGTTTCTGTGCACACCTCGTTTGCCTCTCCCAAATTGAGGTAACAATCAACCAACCACCTTAGGACACATTAATTTATATAATTTTCTTTGAAGCTCTTCGTTCATAGTTTTCGAATGTCTTAATTTCTATTTTGGTATAAAATTTTTTAAAGTAATTTTTTGTTAATGCTTTGGAAATAAATCTTGACGCGGTCGGTACCTTGAAATTTGAAACATAAAGAAAATTAATGACCACATCGCCAACTATATCCGCTTCTCCCCTTTCTTCCTAATTAATAGTAGATATATTCCTATAGTTTACGATTTAAAGAAGAAAATATAGTCAAATTAAGCTCTATTTTCATCTCTTACACTTAAAGTTTACGAATATTTTGGCTGCTTCTCTTTATTTTCTTCTTTTATTCCCTAATTGGATATTGATCCAATAATTATGAACAAACAAATAAAATAACTAAAAATTTCAATAACAACAATAGAAAAATATCACAACAAATAAGCTTAAGGTAAATTTTCAAGATTTGATTACAAAAATCCCTACTAGTCTGTTTATTATTATTTAATAATAGAAGAAGAAAAAAACTATTTACACCAAAAATATTCAATGGAATATATAAGAAAAGTATCAGTTTCAATAGAAAATTTTTAATGAACTAGAGTATCGGTTTCATTACCAAATCTTCTGTTCCTTTACCCTGCGCCCTCTAGAAACTCATCGGAATTTTATAAAATTTAGTTGAAAAAAATGTCCGAAAAAGGATCAATTTTTAATAATTTTAAGCGAAAAAGTGGTCTATTGCATAGAAATAGAGAAATAGAAGGAAAAAAACGTTTTCCGTCGTCTATATTCGTATTATTCTGATCCTCCAAATACAAACAATTATGTTTGCAGAGTTTGTTTTGGTTAGGTTGGTGATAGTGCCTATCTATGGCCCTCGGAAGATGCAAAAAGGCAATCACCTATCTTGCTATTTTCCTTCATTTGGTTGATGGATTGGGTTATTCTACATTTATGTTTAGAGTCAGAGGACCACGCAATATTTTTTGATGTTATCCAGATTGTTGCGATCAGTCTTCACAAATATTGCGGTGCATCAATTTTTAGTCCTGGAGGCCACATTCAAAGCTCATCACTCAATATTTTACTCAGAATTCGAATTCCGATTACTATCTCTCATATCCTAAACGAATGCCACCTAATTCAGAATTTATTTTTGAATAGTACTCTTTCCATTGCGGGGCTCCTAGATCCAAAAACTTGTTTCTTAAGTTCTTTCTATAATTTTCTAAAAGAATCTAACCACTTTTTATTGCTCGCTTTACCTAACCATCGACCAATTTTATTTCGTTAAACTGATAATGCCAACCCATACGTAATATGCTGTCAACAAATTTCCTCCTGATCATGGTGCTATAAACTGGACCCTGTTACTTGTTTTAGGGACCTTCTATAAAAGCAAGCAAATCATATTTGGCAAGATATGAAAGTGGAAGATTTTAGGAATTTGGATAACTTTTTATATTTTAAATGTCATTACAACGATGGTGTCTAAAAAATGAACAAAAAAAAATCATTTACTATAAATTAAAACAAAATTTCCTTAGAACGAATATTTTTAGAAGAAAAAAAAATTTCTAAAAACAAAAAAATATTATTAATAAAAATATTATAATCGAAAAAATTGAGCCAAAATTTGCCAAGTGCTAATAATATTTTTGCTTCTTTGTGTTTTTTATTATTTTTGTTTAAATTAAAAATAAAAAAAATTGTTTTTTAATGCGCAAATTTAATAAAAAAAAGGTAAAAATAAAATATTTTTCAAAAAATATCAAAAAAAAAAAAAAACAAGGAAATATTTACTCGTAAATACAGAAGTTTGAAAAATGAAGAGTGCTGTGCTGCAGTAGTAGAACAGAAAAGCTTTCTGTAATAGAACAGAGAAAAAATTGTAAACAACAACCACTTTGATGATCTCATGATGTTTTTAGGTTGTTTTTTTTTACTTTAGAGACTATCGATTAGCAAATTTATGTCAATATTAAGTCAGATATTTTTGGTTATCTTGTTTTCTTTTTGTATTCTGTTTTAGTAATCAGTAGAAAACAAATTCCTCTATGGGGTCTTAAATTACGTGCTACTTAATAATAACGGTGCGTTATTTATACTTGATTGATTTCTTATAAGAAAAGGTGGAAAATTTCTTCGTATCTTCTCAAATTCCATTAGTTTATGGGGAAAATGGGAGATGTTGTTTGAATTTTTTTTGTTTTTTTTTCTTCTTTTTCTATAAGAATTATTTTATTATAAGAAATTAATTGAGGGTCTTTAACTCTTTCATTAGAAGCTATTTTTTTAACAAATATTTTTCAACTGTTTTTCTTGTTCAAAGCATTTTGGTAAAGGGGAGTAATGAAGTAATAGTACAAAAGAAATTATATTTTTTAGTATTTACCAATTGTAATCAAAATTTTATATTTAAAAAAAATGGGTGCAAAAAAAAAATTTACCAAGTTTAGTCCAAATTGGACTTTTAAAAAATTTAAGTTTTAAATAAATATTACTATTCTCACATATTCTCAGATATTTTTTTTAAAAAAATTATCAAAAGGATACTTATTTTTAGTTAAAAAAAAACATAATCGCATATTTTTGTGATTGGAAATTTTAAGATTGTACTGACACAATGGCTAGGCAAGCTTTCAATAATATTACTTTTTTATACGTTAAAATTCATTAAATTTTCAATATAAATATGACAGAGAAAAAAATTTTACAAAAGAAAAATTATTTAAAACTCAGACAAGTTATTATCTTTAATAAATTTACAAGTCAGAAAAGCTCTTTCAATGATTTGCATAAAGAATCTTATAGAAAAAAATGTTAATACTTTAGTTTAAAGTAGCAGAAGAAAAAAACTGATAAAAAAAATTCCAATTTAATTTTATAAAAGTAGAAATCATTTTTTCATCGACCATTTATACCAATCTTCTCGAAAAAGTTCATTTTTCCTTTGAATTATTCTCTATATTAGCCAATTTTTCATCCAAGTATTAGCTGGATAAAAAGTTTCCTTCAAATTGTTATAGGAGTACATATCCCTGAGCTTTCTTTTTAGTTATTTTTTCATACTTTCCTTCGGTCGATATTCTATTCTTTAATTAAATCTGATTTGAAATTATAGAAAAATCTTTAATAAAATATTTTGTTCTCAACTTTTTAACATTTATTTTTCGGAGCATTTATCAAAAAAGAATTTATTTTAATATAAAGTTAGGAAAAAATTTAAGAAAATGCATTTTTGGGGGGGAAAAACTAAGTGATAAAGCTTATTCATTCTTTTTTTTTTTTAATATAAATGGATATGGATAGAATAGAAGAACTTTTATAATTTCCTGAGTAAACTTTATTCTTTGGGAAAGAAATTGCCATAGGAAAGCAAAGTATCTGAAAAACTTTCGAGACGAATCCTGTAAGGATCTTCCTCCATATTTTTTTTTTTTTTTGTTATATTGTACTACTTAAAGGTTTTTTTGTATTTTTAAAGAAAAAGAACCAATAAAGATTTAAATCTGTTTATAATTTTAATAATTTTCCTTTTATTTTGTTTTTTTTGTTTTGTTTTATGAAATTGTAAGAATTTTAATATTATTTAGAAGGGAAATAAACAATTTTTTTTTCATCTTTTTCCGAAATAAAACTAATTTTCTAAGTAATAAAAGAGATAAATTCAATTTTTTGATATTTTACTCATGAAAATATAATTTTATGAAGATTTTTTATATATTCTTAAAAATATTTTAGATGTAGTTAAATATGTTTGTTGTTTCGGTGGGTGTTTTTTTTTTCTAACAAGATCTTAGAACCTTTTTTTCTAAGGAGATATTATATCTGTAGTTACTGTACTTACCTTATGAGAAGTTTCTTTTGAAAATGCGTTTTTACGGTTTAAATATATATTTTCTGTAAGACTAATTTTTTTTAAAATTAATTTTTCCTTTTAAAAATTTCTCAAACCAGTATTTCTTTTTGAAAAGATTGAAGAGAAAGCCCCTTTCTTAGTGGGGACATGAACGGAAATGATCAAAAGAACTTATTATTATTACAGACAATTATAAAAGAAAAAATCTCACTCTAAGATTTTCACTGCAAATCTCAACAGACTTAGTAAGTATAAAAGTAGCAAATGAGACTTACTTTAAAGTATGAAAAAATCAAATTAAAAATTACTTGTGTGGATTTTCTGTATTAATTGATTGTGTTTGTAGAATGACCTTAACTAGACCCATAATGCGTCATCGCCATAGATATTCAGAGAGGTTAAAGGAAATTTGCATAACCGTCAGATGTGGTTGGATGCGCTAGAATAATTTTTTTTCGTAGTTACTCATATGCTTTGTAATTAAATTTTTGTTTTTGTTTTTTTATCAAAGGGAAGACATTTGGTTTTATTGTGGAATTTTAATTTTCTTATAAAACGAAATCTTTGTTTATTTAGAAAGCCCAAATATATAAATTTTAAAATAAGAAACTAGAAGTAAAAGTAGGGAAAAAATGCTTACACAAGAAATCACTGACAGTCTTGTCCATCATTGATAAATGCAAATAAGAAAATTTCAATATTCCACTTACGGCCAAGTACGTTCGTTTGTTCTGTGTTGAAATATTTACGAAAGTCTTCAAATTAGCATTAGTTTAACCTAAATTTTTTTTGAAGCTTTATTAACACTTTTTGAAGGTGTATGCAAGTTCATTTGTTAGGTAAACCAGAAATGGGTTGCTCGAATTGTTTTGAAGTCTGAATTATTTAATATATTATTATTGTGGTCAACTCAGGTGTATTAATGTGGAATAAAGTGACGATTGTTGAAACAAAATTTAAGAAAATACTGATTTTCTGTAGAAAATTGCAACAAGCACTTTATGTTCGCCTCCGAAAAGTTGGTTAGAAAATTTTACAAAAATTATAGTAGACTTTTGCTTACCGCAAAAACTGTTCGATTTTCTTTTCGAAACTAATCCAAAAATGCAGAAATTTAAATTCAATTGCTTGAATTTTTGTCAAATTTTTACAATCCGTCATTTCTTAATATGGAAAAACCTTAATTTTCTTTTTATAAATATGTATCACTTGATCTATCCCCAATACTAACTCCCCTTTAAACATTTATTTTAAAAATTTAGACCTTTTTAAGAAGTAGAATGTTTTTTTCGTTGAATATTGGACGACATGTCCAATAGTTTTATTGAACAACAGGAGAGATTTTTATAAATCATTTATGGCAAGAAGGGTGAGGGGGAGGGTAGTGATTGTGCAGAATTTAAAAAAAAAACCAAATTTGTCCAAAAATTAATTAATTAAAATTAATAAACTTCAAAAACCAAATAAACTTTCCAACTGTCAGTTAACGTACATCCCTTCCCCCCTTCCCCAACCCTCTCCCTAAATATATCCACCATCCAATAGACCACATTATTGGCATTTAGTATTTGTAAGCTTAAAAAATGGAATTTTCAATGATAAGAAAAAAAATTTTAAATTTAATTTTTTGCCAAATAAGGGATGATAGTTGGAAAAATTCTCTTTTAAAGAGTTCATAAGCTCTTTACCATCTCACATTTTTAGTGAAAGGACTTGACTTCTTGAGATTTAGAAAAACGCTTCGATCTTTTGGATGCACGTATCTTTTTGATTTCACCATTACTGAAGGATTTATAAGGAAGTTTTTGTAAATTTAAAAATATTAAGTAAAAATATTTAAACTCTCTTCGGAGCGTCTATTTTTCTAGATCAATATCAACAACTCCAATTTAAGAATCAATCAAAATCCAGTAATCAAAATATAATTCTAAGGAAAGTAAGAAAAATTCAATTAAAAAAAGGGGGTTGGAAATTAAAAGTATCAATAAGAATGGAATTCCGTTCACAATTAATCTACAATTTTACTGTTTTTGAATATTGTCGAAAAAAGGGTAATATTTTTCAAGGATTAGTAATCATTAGAGAAAAAGAGAAGAAATATTTTTTTCCCTTACTACCTGAAATGAAAAGGCATAAACAGATCCAAAGAAATCACCACCCCCAGCTATATTTACTCTAATAATCCGAACGTATATTAACGGATTTTAATATTTTATTATGCATACGTTCGTTTATTTGCCCCCCCCCCCCAACTCTTTTATTTGTTTTTTTTTTGTTTTTTTGCTCCACTGCATCTATTGCTCGATGATTTTCCCTTTTTGTACATAATTTTTTCTGAATTCTTTTCTCATATAACCATGGGGTAACAACAGCTTGTTAGGGGGGAGGGGGGTTATTTTCTGAATGATACCCGACCACATTTGCTGTTTTAACATAGTTCCAGAATTTTTCTTCAAATTCTAGTCTAATCCTGATCTTGTAATACTTTTTCAAATTAGCCAGCGTACATATAAAAATATATGTAGTACATGCCGATATATTTTTACCCCCACCCACCTGTTCATTAGTAAATTCTGGGCAATATATCGTTATTATTCATCTGTCTTAGTTTGATACTCACTCCACAAGAGAAAAGAGAGCTTCATCTTGCCAATAACTACCCATTTTTCAACTCGTGTTCGAAAAAAAAAATTTAAAAAAAAAAATTACGAGAAGAGTACGTGGTATTTAAGGAAAGAAAAGTTTACTTGTATCCTTATGTAACCTTTAATGTGTGTGTGTGTGTGCGTATACATAAAATAGGTATGTATCATCATCACCCCTTGGAGTCACATTTAGGATTGTTTGTTTTCAATTTCCTGAAGGAATCTTGAAAAATACCACCCGCATGGGCATAATATAATAATGTCAACGTGAGAGCGTTTCAGCTTTTTTTTCTTCCTTGTAGCAGTTTTTTTCTCTCTTTTGTCTTCATTTATTTTCTCCTTCTTAAATAAAAAAAAATGTTTGAGGAACCCTCTCTGGATTTTATGTTTTACTGTTTTTTTTTTATAATCGAAGCTTCCCTAATTTAATTTCAGTTTCTTTTTTCGTTTTCGGTTCTTATTCAAGCTTGTTACTTGAACTGTTGCTGCTTTGTGTACATCGTTTGCTTCTTTATGGACAAGTACAAGGATATTCTGACATTCAATTGAAAGGATATGCTCGTAGTATTTACGGGTGCCAATTCTCGGTTTTTCTACATGTTCGAGTACTGTTGCTGCGCTACAAACTGTAGGAAAATCCAGCAATTGCGCCTTTTGTTTCCCCGTCAAGACGAAATCCTTTTTTCAGGAGTTTCCCCTTTTTTCCGTCACACTGTTCTACTGAAGTCTACCTGTATGATTTCGTCATACACAACTTTTCATATAGGGATGATTTTTCTGGATATACACACTTCCTTTTTTGTACTTTTGTTATCATTTTTCCTTTCTTTGGCTGGTTTGTTGGTGAACAACAATTTTGTTTTCAATTTTTTCCCAATATTTTCGTCTGTCACTTTTTGTTTTACCTTTTTTTTCTTCCTTCAATCATTTGGTGTACATGTTTGTTTGATCCCGCATGGTGATTCGTTGAGTCCCTGATATCCTGCAATTATACTATGTCAGCTAACAGAAGCGTACTTTGTAGAAAAGTTTCCTGCTACCAATCGGAAATGATCACACATTGTAGCTGAATTTGGTTTGTAATTATTTGATGTGCATTGCACAAACTTTTTTACCAATAGTATCTCCTCATTGTTTGATCATTTGTTTTTCCACATTCTCATCGAATCAGTTAGTCAATCGATTTTTTTTAGAGGTGTAAAAATATTACCCTTTTAGTCATTTTCAAATTGTTCGAATATTGAAAAAGGCAATCCATTTTCTCAATATCTGCTAATCAAATACTAATTTTTTAGAGGACTGAGGACTTTTTTTATAAAAAGGATTGATTGGAAATCAATTTATTTTTATGATTCTTACTAAAACTTTGAATGTTAATATTTTTAAAATTTGTTGTTGTTGTGTAATTATAAAGTTGATTGGATATTTAAAACTGTATAAATGAATCTTTGCAGTCATTTCTAAGATCTCAGATATTAAAACTCCTTTAGGGGGTCTTAATATAAATTCAAATTTTTACATTTAATTTCTGAACAAAAGAAAATCCCGATTGTGCTCATAATTATGAGTTTAAATTAACCATATTAGAATACGTTGGCAGAAACTGAGAGACCTTATGAAAGTTTTGCCACAACCAAAAGAAAAAAAAGTGTAGAATTTTTTTTTTAGAGATAACAAATTTGAATTTTACTTCAAAATTGTTATGACCTATACAAAATTATTGTTTTGAGACCCTAAAAGTTAAAACTAAAAATTACGAAAAAATGTGTCCATGGAAATTTCTTCCTAGAAATTCGATTTTTATTTAACTCCTTAGCCGAGATAAATTTCAAGTTACAGGTTTTTCAGACCCCAATACATGTGTTATATTTCTTTATGAGGTCCTAAAATATAAATTTTAATTTTTACAATTTGTTTCTGAAAATATTGATTATACTCGAAATTTTGATGGTCTAAATTTACCATCTTGAAATAGAGTTAAGGAAACTGAGACATCACAAAGCAAAACTCAAAAAATAATTTAAAAAAATTATTGAATACCAGACTTTGAGACTGAATAGAAGAGTTTTAAAATGAGTAATTCGAATTTTAAGACTCCAAATTGATTACGACCTAAAAAAAAGGACATTTTCAGACCCTAAAAATGAAAAATTAAAAAATTAAAAAAAATGTCAATGAAAATTTTTCAAGTCTATTTTTTTATATTTGGAAGTTTGAAGTAAACGGAAGTTTTTAAAATTTTAAAATTTAGTTGTTTAAGACTCCAGAAACGTTGGGTAATCATTATAATAAATATGGGGTAATGTGTACGAAAGTATATGTAAATTGTTGTGCTAACAGAAATTTTATCTCTCAGTGTACATTTTAAGTCCTCACCGCATTACGTATTATAAAGCCAAATCTTTAATGTTAATAAAAAAAACTTAATTTGCAGAAAGTTTAAATTGGAGATTATTTTGTATTTTTTTTATGGGAAACTTATTTTCCATGATCCTCGCTTTATTTTAACTAAGACCCTAAGTCTATGTTCAACCTATTCATAAATTAGTTAGTAAAGATTTCAGAATTTTATTTTCGTACCTTCCATCATTTTATCGACACCATTTCTCTCAAATTATATTTAAGGGATCTCTATAATAAAATACAATGTCTCACATCACCCCTCCAACAAAATATACTCTATGATAAATTATGATACGAGTAAGTAATATTGCCTAATAATTTATTAACGATTCATAAATTATCAAATTTTATGTTTAAAGTAATTTTTAGGGACAAAAAAAATAATATTTTTTCACACTTTTATGCTTCGGGATTCTTATTCCTTGGCATTGGAGTAAAAATTATTTTTATTTTTATTCTTATTTTTATAATACTCGCACACAAGAAAATGTGAGAGGGCATGACGCCACCTTGTCATATTTTGAACTTTTTGATAGATTCGTTAAGAGAACATCTTCCAATTTCTAACTGAAGGGTAGTCGAGAGAGGGGATTCTGGGTGCATAGACGAACAACAAGAAGAAAGGGTGTTGTTTTTTTGCCCAGCATTCAAACAAACAAACCACCCACACCCCCATACGAACTATACGTCGGAGCAGCATGTATTCAGTTAATGCTATAAAACCAAAACGAAATCTTACGAAATGCTATAAAAAATAATTTTTTATTTTCACTTGGAATTTATGGCATTTCATTTATGATTAATTTTTATGGGATTCTCTTCTCTTTTTCAACTGACAATAAAATAGAAGAAATGTCGCTATTATTATTAACTGCCCCCTCCAATTAATTAACGTCGAACGTATTTCGTTTCCGTGTCAAAGATTAGAAATGTGAATAAATTGCGGTCGAAGATGGCTTGTTGCGTTTTTTTTGGGGAGATCCTTCTGACTGTTTGGAGAACAGTCGAAATTGATGAGTGGGAATTTGGTGGACTCTGCCCAACAGTGCGAGACATTCGCTTCCGCAAAAGTGAGGAGGAGGGTCTGGATAGTTCCAAAGTAATAATATATTTTCTTCCGTTTATCAAACGAATGTGGACATGCCTTTTCTGTTTTTTTTTGGGGGGGGCTTTTCCACTAAAATTGAGTTATTATTTTTCATGGATTTTAATCTTTCTGATTTTTTTTTAAATAATTTGTATGCATACTTGATTTTTATTTATATGATGGTGTGATCAAAAAAGATTTTTGTTTGAGTTTTCTTATTTCGTTGGACATTTTTACTTATGATATTTTTTCCCTCTTCAATGAAAATGGAAGATTCTTATTTTGGAGAAGCACTGGATATTTTTGTACTCGGCTTTTTATGTATATTTTTAAAGGACTGTACGGGAGCGGATTGTACTTTGATTATTAGTGCAATTTTTATTTAAACCCATTTTCTTTTTTTTAAAAACCCACTTTATTCATAAGCTTTTGTATTTTTCCTTGAAAAAGTATAAAATATTCTTAAAAATTTAACCAGCTTAAAATTGAAAATTTCAGACCTTAAGCAATTTGAATTTTTTAATTGCGGAAGAGAAAAAACATGGGGCGTAGTTAGTTGTAGATATTTGAAGGATATTTTTTTTATTTTTCTTATTCTTCAACTGATTCTTAATTGTAGATATAAACTACGAAATCAAACAGTTTATCTTCTCTTCTGAAATGAAGTTTCACTCAAAAGGATGAGATGGATTTTTGTATTATAGCAGATCATCCTTTCTGTGCAAATATATTTGTCTGTGGTCATCTTTTTCTATACCAAAAGATATTTTCGTTTTGTTCTTCGAACGATACCGAAATGTTATTGAAGGGCTTTGCAAAATTCCATAATCAAGATTCAAGTTGATAGATAGATTGAGGCAACTTTTAATGGTCTTCATCAACAAAATATAAAAGGATTTGCAATAAGCAGATTTTCAATCATTTTCGAATGATTCAATCGGATTATTATTTAAAAAGTTTTAAATGTTTAACTGGGAACTCTAGATTTTATTCTTTTTGATAGAATTAAGTTCCCAGCCAACTTCAGATGTACTTCATGATTTGTCTCTTACCCTTGGCTTCTTTCTCGTAAGGATTTAAATCTCATTGACCAAGAAAGATATAATTACAGACTTCTTCCTGTCTATTTTTGTGACCACGGTAATTTTGTGTAAATCATTTTCTCAAATTGTTTCTAAGCGATACACGAAATTCCTTTGATTTTGTAAGAAATTGATTTTTTCAATTAATGGGAAGATTTTTTTTTTAAAGAAAATCTTCTTATAAGCTATCTTTATTGAAGTCTTGAATTTTCGTCTTCTTGCTATTAAAGCATGTTTGTCGAGTCCGCTGATGATGAGATCCATTATTTTTGGAAAAAAAAACTATTCTCCACTAATCAATATATCCACAATTATTCGGTAAATTTGGTTCTTAATCGATTGTGTTTATGTCGATAGGGAAAAACAAGGCAAACCCATAAAATAAAATGTGAACTTCTTGTTTTTCGTTGCCAGAATTTATTTGCCATTTAGCTTCTGTTGTCGAATATGGTATTAAGAGGAAGATTATCCGCTACTTTATACGCTCCAGAATATCATCTACTAATGAAAATGGCTGTTATTATAATGAAAATTGTACTTTTCGAGGCTGGGCTAGGCTACTGGAGAATATTATATAAATTTTCTGAACAATGATCCAAGAGAAAAGGCGAATGAGAAATTAGAAATCGAGAATTTGTGCGGCGGTTGGTTTTGGATTTTGGTTTCTTCATGAGCTGCGCCAGGGTGGACGGGCAAATACCATCCAAACTCAATAATTAATTCTTTGTTGTTGTTTCGTTGCTATCATCTTAAGGTGTATACGGCACAAAGGATGGCACAAATTTAATTAATTTGCCGAAAGTCACACAATTTAGTTATTGTGAAAGAAATTAATAATAAATATTCTAATATGTATAAAGATACGACACAAAGTTCACCTTCTTAGTCTATGGCAAACATCTTGAATTCTTATTAAAAATTATTGTTGTTTTGTGAATTGGAGGATTTGGAATAGTTTGCACGTCTAGGAGAGATGATTGATATTGTTTATGTGTTCGTGTGTTTCCTTTTGTTTTATTTTAACGAGAGTCGGTTTCACTTTAAAGAGTGGTTTTAGTTACACTTTAAAATTTAGCCCTAAAAACTGAGGGCTGATTTAACAAGAAGAGAAGACTTTTAATAAAATCTGTCAGCGCAGAAAGAAACTAAAAATAAATATCACAAAAAAATTTTAAAAAAAAACTGAAAAATTGTCAAAAATTTCAAGCAAATATTTTGTGATTTTATGGTAAAGTTTTTGAAAGTATTTTAGGCTAAAGTTTACTATAAATAAAAAAGTATATGGCAAATATATAAAGGGTTGAATCCATGAACATTATTAAGCAATTTTATTACAATTGTGAGAGGGCCCCAGAGCAGTTATTGTACTGTTATTTATAAAAATATTATGGGAATTTGGAAAAAAAATTAATTTTATAGCTATTGAAACCAGTTAAACAAATTTATAGCATAAATGTTTTTTAAGTAATAATTCGTGGTCATATTGTGAAGGAAAATTTTGAATGATCTTTTATGGCAACTAATAAATTTTATAGGAGAATTATTCTGTTTAATATTGTTTAGCAATTACTTAGTTTGTATAATATTTTTTAAAACCTTGGTGGTAGGTTTGTTGATTTGTTTTTATAGCAATCGGTAAATACTTAGTTCCAGCTAAAAAAAAATTATAGCGAAAATGATAAGTACTTGGTTCCAGCTCTGTTTAATATATTTTATAGCAACTTTTTCTTTTCTTTATAATATGATATAATTTCTATTATAAAAATTTGAAAAAATTGCTATTTTTTATAGCAACTTTTTCTTTTCTTTATAATATGATATAAGTTTTATGGTAACGAGTTAGAGCTAAATTATTGTAATATTGTTATAGTGAAATAAGATTTCTTCAAGTAGGGATTATAAGCTGTAGGATTGTTAGAGTGTCTCTTTAAGGGAAATTGTATTTATTTTTTCTAAAGAGGGGAGGGGAGGGACTCTTTAAAATTTTCCCATAAAAATGAGTTTTTTTTTGTTGTCAACTTGTGTGATATCATTTTCACTTTTGGTTAATACGACAATACGTTATCGTTTATTTTTCTATTACTCTACTTTCTCATAAACATTGTAACATAATCTTTTTAACCAGCATAACTTTCAATGATAACCCATTGAGCACGAATTCGTTTGATGTGCTAGTAAGTTTTGGTTTCTTTCGTCTCCCCAATTATTTTTATAATAAGAAAATGAGATATTTTTTTCTTAATATGCTACACAGAAAATATGTTCCAGATTTGATAATTCCAGTCAATTGCAATTTGGTTCAGATCGAATCTGTTCAAGTACAAAACCAAAAAAAAAAGAAAACGAGAGTTCCACTTGTAGTGAAATCGATATCAAAGCACAAAATTCGATACGACACTTTACTGAGTGTTCGATTTGTTTGCTATTGTCGCCAGTAATTCGGTTTTTGGTTTCGATTTTTCTGCTCTCAATTCATGTGAAAGCATTCTTGTTTTCCCCCTTCCCGTTCTATCCATTATGCTCGGCAATAAAGAAATCTTTTCACAAATGAAGAAAACTCTTTAACAGAAAGAAAAACGACTTTTAAAGTTTGTCTCCATCAGAGAAAATGAACCCAAACATAATTTGAATCAATTGCTAAAAAGTGATCGTAAAATATTATGACTGAAGTTAACTTACTTACTTACTATAAAAAAAAAACCTTGGACTTAAAAATTTAAAAATAAAAAAAAATAGCGAAGAAAAAAAAATGCTCCGTTTTCAGATCAATCGCAAAGTGACCCTCGTCCGTCAGCAATAAAATTCCATCAATACTCGTTTTAGTTTCTGATAGTTTGTGAAGTTACTCTTTTGATTGTATTTTCAATTCAAAAGCTAACCAATCAACCGAAGGTGAACGCAAGGTAGTTGCTTGAAGAATGGTGGCAATCACTCTCTAACGATTGTCCATTATTTCGCCATACACAATATTCAGTGTATGAAAAGTTTGTGACTTTCTTTTGTTTTTATTATAAAATAAAATCTTTTGATGAAAACTTTAACAAAAAATTAGTAGAAAAAAAAACTTAAATAAAATTTTCAACTAATTTGATCCGTAAAAATTGTTACAATTCCAACTCTTTTGTATTAAAGTTCCTTTCCATTTTTGGGTAATGTTTGGGTATTTTTTTCTTCTTTTGATTGAATTTTGTTCTATTCAATAAAAAATGAAATTTTTTTTTAAATTTTTAAATAATAGTAAAACTTTGATTTTATATTTTTTAACTTTGAATATTTATTGGCACCTTTTCATATTTAATTCTCATGATTTCGAAATTTTTTGATCAGATATTATTATTTAATATAAAGAATGAGAAAATTTAACCAAAAAAAAAAAAATAGTCAACATTTAATTTGCATAAACTAGTTTTTAAAACAAATGCAAAAAAAGTGTCCTTGTAACTCTTACTATCCACTTGAAGTGTCTTAATCGGCGCTAAAAGTATTACACACTTTTTTTTTATTAAAAACAGAGAGTAAAGATAATGTAAATACCCTCAATTATATGAGGTAGATCTTTATTAGGTCTATTTAAAGAAAAAAACTAGAACACAAATATACAGAGTAGAAAATTGCTCATTTATATTCCAAAATCCCTCGTTCTTATTGCTGTAGATAAAAAAAAATAATAAGCAAATTTTCCAATCTCTGAACTGGCATGAATCTTAATATAGTATCTAAAATGCTACAAGTATATTACCTAGAGTATTGTAACAAATAAGCGTAAATTTATTTTAAAAAAAAAAATTATTTTACTCCAAGTTTCCCTCCATGTTATAGTGTGTTTTTCTCCTTAAATGGCGGCAGCAAAGAAGGAAGTCTTCCTATTTCGAACTATTAAAGAATCAACAATGCCTGAGTGTATGGTTTAGGATTTGTTCGCATATGGTTCGTTTTAGTCAAGGTTCCGCCTCTACGTTTTGTTTGGCGAAAAAATCGACAAAAATATAAAACACCCAAAATAAACTGTGAAGTAAAATTGTTTGGAAGTTAAATAGGTTTTTTTTTTAGTTATTCTCCCATGATGAGGGGAAGGATAAATCTCCATTATATATTTTCCGTCAGGATATGTGAATATGTTTAACTTTTTTCTTGTAGTTTTTGACTTGCTGTTAAAAAGACTATCGGCCTCGTATTGTGAGTGTGACATTTTCTTTTAATATTTTCTGTTAAATTATGTAAGAACAAGTGGTACTTTTTCATTTTGTCAATGTTTTGAATATATTTACATTTAACAGCTTTTAGTTTGGTATAGTGTGAGTTATTCATATTTGTTGGAAAAATTCATCTTTTGCATGTTTACACAATTCTCACAGTGGAATTTTTCGTAAATGGTGAATTTAGGGTGTGACTCATTAACCGAAATTGATCAACATTGGAACTTATAATAGGAATGAGAAAAAGGGGTTAGTGCAATTATGCTCAGGTGAACTCATCAATACTTGCATGTGTATAATTCTTTACAATCGAAAGTAGAATAAGGTCTGTCGGAAAAAATCAACTAATAGAGTTAAGAAATTCCGGAATTGGTTCAAAAATTCCAGGAATGAAAAAATTCTGCCCTGAAATTTATATTAGGAGGAGTTGGAGCAGGTCCTTTATTTTATGTGATATTAACGGTTAGGAAATCAATGGGTCCTGACGAGCTGAACAATTTTAACGCGAAAGCAGAATGCCGGATTTGTTTGGTTTAGCAGGGCTAAGTTGGGTTTCTAGTTTTCGAGACATTGCTTACGATAATCGCATTTGGAGTGATAAGATCCTCTGTAGGGTCTACTGTGTTTCCTGCCTGCCGTTAAAAACGCATATTCGAATTTAGGGCTTCCGTAATTTCTTCTGCAGTAGTGTAGAAAGACGCGGAGACTATGAGTCATAAGATGCTTCCTGCATGATCGTAGACTCACAATAGTAATATGGTAATTCCTGCCTGTCGTTATTATCAATGTATAGAATTTAGGACCTCTTTTTTGCCATCAGATATATTAAAGAGGTCTTAATATAATAGTAAGCCTGGCATAACTAGGACCTTATAAAATTTAGGATCTATTTTTTGGCATCTGATATATTAAAAAAGTCCTCTTAATAAAAAAGGTCCTAAGATAATACTAAGCCTAGCATAACTGGGACCTTATGGAATGTAGGACCTATTTTTTGGCATCTGATATATTTAAAAAATCCTTTTAATAAAAAAAGGTCCTAAGATAATACTTAGCATGCCATACTTGGGACCTTATGGAATTTAGGACCTCTTTTTTGGCATCTGATATATTGAGAAAGTCCTTTTAATTAAAAAGGTCCTAAGTTAATACTTAGTCTGCCATAATTGGGATCTTATAGAATTTAGGACCCCTTTTTTGGCATCTGATATATTAAAGAGGTTCTTTCGGGTACGATAAATGGTTTACTGTATGCGGGTCATCAACAAAATCGTTAAAAGATTCAATCCAACCACGAAAAATTACCACTTAAAAAATTGCATTTTCGCCATGGTCTTTAGATAAAAATTAATTGAGACCTAGTTAATGTCCGAAACGCTATAGTCTTTAGCAAAAAATTATTCCGTATAGTTAAGTAGCAAATAGTATATAATATCAGCTAACTAAGGTCTCAAATGTGAGTATAACATTAGTCGAATAAGATTGCCAAAATGCTAAGAAGTTTATTTAGTTATGAACACGTCTTTTTATGGGATTTAAATCTAATTTTAGGTTAGTTTAGGTATCTACAGAATAAGTAGGACTATTGATTTACGACCATGACCTCTTCAGACCAGTAAATCGATTAGTTGTATTTTTCTCGAAGTTAAGGCTTTAAGTGAAAAATGCACAATTCTTCTCTTTTCCGATCTAAGGTAATCAAGTGATCTTTCAACACCAAATTTTGAAAAATAATATAATTATCTGAGACCGTAAAAGATATCCTTTCTAGAATCATATTATAAAAATTCCAGTTGATTATGAGCTTTATTGAATGAATATTTTTGTCCGAATTAGGAAAGCAATACTTGATTATGATTAATTATAACCGTTACTGATAACTATGAGTTTCCTAATATCTCACTTCTTCATTTTTCCTAAAGTTTTACAAGATCATTTAGTCTCAGAAATTTCTGTAGTAGCCAAAGAGTTTGACCCTATATTTTTACATTATTTCCCTTCAGACACTTCTCGATTATAATCTCTAATACAAAAAAAATATAAGACTTAAATTAAAGTGGAAGCTTCTAACGAGAAGATTCCAATGCATTTAAAAATATTCCCACATGTGCATTCCGAATTTAACGGATCCAAAAACAAAGTTCAACCACTTATTTAAGAAATTACTAAGCCATAAAATGCAAAATAATCAACAAAAATACAAACTGCTAAACAGTTTTTTCTTTTAAATGTTAATAAAAAGTTCTCAGCTATTTCCTGTCAAAGTTTTCTGTAAATTTTCCCTACACTACTTACTACCACAAATGGTATCGTTTTTCTAAACAAAGTGCAAAGACCGCATTATATATTATTATTGGCCATTTTGTTTTCTGTTTTAAGAAAATCATCATTCCGAAAAGAAATAGTAAAAAGAAATTATAATTAATAAAAAGTAAAAGTTATAATTACTAATTTACGAAAAGCAAAAAACAAAGTAAAAACCAAGCAATGGAAAAATACGTTTCACAATAAAATTAAAAAAAGAATTATTGTACTTTGCTGGTAAGATAGTTGGAATAAAGGTAGTTTTATAAAAAAAAAAATCCAACGCAATATGGAATGGAACAGGGGGAGACCATAAACTTTTCGGATTCGGATTGAAAGCATAATTTGCGTGTCCAAGCATATTAATCCATAATGTCTTAATTCGTGACTTTTCGATGCTCTCTGTTAGATGCCAAAAAAACTATGTTCATTGTATGGGCTATAAAAATTGTTTGTTGAAAAAATATCGTAAAAAAAATGATACTCTTTAAAAGTTATTATAAAGATTATTGCTATTAAAAATTAATTTTCCACAAAAAGTAATTGGTTTTTTTTTTAAATTTAAAAGAAAAATTACCGAATATTATTATGATATTAATATTCGTTTTGAAAAATGTGATCAAGTGCGGTAGTTATTTTGCTTGTTGAATTTTTTTAAATAATTATTTTAAATTTTTGTTTTGTTTACCTAATGTAGAGAAGGAATTTCTTGAAGTATTTGGGCCAAAAGTCAACTATTACCCCTTAGAAAAAATATATCACTTCTAGTCGAAATCGGTCTAAAAACTACATTTATCCTTCAGAAGGGGTATTGTCACATCTTTAGAAGGGGTATCGTCACGTATTAAATTTTTTCGAAAAGCCACACATTTATTGTTTTATTCATTTTAGGTCAGAAAGCCAGATTTCCCTTTAAATCAGCATTTCTTATTTAATTTGATCTCGAAAGTCACATTAAGCCTTCAGAAGGGGTATTATGATTTCTTATCGAATTTGGTCCAAAAGCCATATTCCCCCTTAAAGAAAAGTTATCATCATTTCTTATTAAATTTGCTCAAAAAGCCACCATTTACTTTCAGATTTAAAAAAAAACAATTATTGTTAAATAATTTGTTAAAAATTATGAAGAATTGGGACCCATTCATGTAAATTGAGAAGACCCTTTTCTACAATAACATCATCTTGTGGTATTATCCCGAACGGCATTACATTATTTTCAGCTTTTCAATTGTAATGAAGCTTTTTTTATTTTCTTTTTCTTTTTTTCAGTTCATTAAAACTTACTTTTTACTGAATTATATAAAAAAACGAAGATAATTCACTGGAGAAAAAAAATTAAAAAAATGTCTTATAGATAAATAAATTTGTTTCAATTTTATTAAGTCTGAGAGTTTTGCCAAGAGAGTAAAAAATTATTAAATCTAACATACAAGGTGTCAAGAATTATTAAACTGGAAAATATTTAATACAAAAAAAAATGGCCGAACAAATTCGAATATGCGAGAAGAAAAAATGGCTCTCTAGTAGAACTCGTATTAAAAGAGAATGAACGTCTGATATGCACACAAAAAATGGAAGAATTTTTCAGATTCGTTTTTTTCCAGATTGCACTTGACTTGATATTATCAGATATTGAAATATTGAATCAAAACGAGTTTTAAAGTAGATTTTTTTAAACTGAACTTATCTTTGGGCACATAAACTAAAGTGGAATGAAAGCGGATTAAAGTCTGTTGGTGAATAGTGATTCCTTCTGCCATATTATCTTCTTTTAAAATAATCATATTAGTTATTTTGTTTCATTTTTCAAGAATTTATCATTTGCAAAGAAATAAAAGTGGTTGTGTTAAAAAAATTATTGTTTTTCCTTTTTTACTTTAACCTTAAAAATATTTATTTTAATTATCACTATTTGCATCAAGGAGAAATTCATTAAATGGTTACTATAAAGAAAGAAATCTAATTGGTCACGAAATGAAAATTTATATAATAAGCTTCTGCTATAGTGAAAACTGCTCCATGTCAGCAGATAAAGAAGATCATCAATAAAATTAACCGATTCAATGATTGTCCTTGAAATATGATGGATTAATTGCACTCTAGACGCAATTTTCCTCATTTTTTTTTTTTTATAAAAATCAAAAATATTTATGCCCCTCACTGGTATTGCATAATTTTTTTTTGTTGGAATTTTGGCTGGTAATTTATTTCTACAAACCGATTATAAGTAATAAAAATTTTCCAAAAGAAAATAAAATCGAAAATAGTCAAAATTTAATTTACATAAACTAGATTTCGAAACAAGTGCAAAAAAAGTGTCCTTGTAACTTTTACTATCCACTCCAAGTCTCTTTTCGTCGTTGCAATTATTCTATTCAGTTTACTTATTATAATAAAGATTTTTTCCAAAACAATTTATTTAAAAATCAAATCGGATAAGAGAATAGAAGGAGGGTAGCTGAGGAAAGATGAAAGCAAAAATTTAAGTATTTCTGTAATTTGTCTTTTCCTGTCAATATCTTTCACTCTTCTCATTTTGGTTCTATATCTTGAGCATCTGCAAATACACTTCCACTGCCATCACTCTTTACTATAAAGAGAATACTCTTACTAATACTATTGCAAATACAACCACTATTACTAACTATTTAGAATATCTCATTAATAAAAGATTTAACTTTAATTAAATTCATCGATAAATTTTGCAAGTTACACAAGGTGACACATACCTCGAAGACGGAATATACATTTTCGAATTTTCTCATGACAGGCAACAGCAGCCATTTTATTGTAGATAATGAATCAGTTCTGTTGGAATGCCATCTTAAGGATACGAAGATAAATTGAAATGGAAATTCTTTAATGAGTGGGTGATGTATTTTAGCGAATTACTGGTAGGGAATGGGGAAAATAAGGAGGTGCCAAAGGTGAACTTTTCTATCTTCACCACATTCTGAGCACACACCTGTCATCGGTATCTGAGCTTATCTAACTACAATACTTCGTTGTAAGAAGAGTAAATAATCCACATCGATTGTATGCAATTGTATTTATTGTTTCTTTTTCGCGGAAATCAATCTAGCAAAATTTTTTGTGGCAATTTTCTTTTCAAAATAAATAATTAAATTCATGTCATCTGTTTTTTTTGTGTGTGTGTGCATAAATAAGACTCATCTATGACTAATTGAATTGTGTTATTGTCATATGACAATATCATTTTGGGTGATGAGATATGTTCGTTACATCAGCAAAAAAAAAAAAATTATTAACAAAAATTTATAAAATTTCAATTCTTCGGAAATGAAAAGGTGACGATCTCAAGATAACCTGAATTTTATTGATCATTTTCGTCCACCCCTCTTTCCTTTTGTGTATAATATACACTATTCGATAGTATGAGGTGTGAACTCTTTCTAAAAATTATTGCCCTAACTCCGTTACTGTGAAGTTAGTTCCGATTTGAATTTGGAAAAAATTTTCAGCACCATTGAATAGACGATAGCAAAAAACTTCACGATGAATTAAAGATGACTTTGCAAAATTCTTCAAGATATATAAAAAGAAACTTTCCATCTTTGGTTGATGAATATTGTGTAGAGGAATTGGAGGTGAAGAAACGGAGTGGGAATTGGTGGATGGAAAATGATTGTGGGTGAATGTACGAATAAGAGTTGTGTGTTGATGGGAGGATTACATAAAGAATTTTCTGTATTACAATTTACACAGTAATTCTTAATTTAAATTTGAATTTCTGATGTTATTCTGCTATTTGAAATTCCGAATATGAAAATTTTATTCCATTATTTACCTTCAAGTCCCCAGCAAAATAAGTCTTCTTCTCTCGAAACTCTCAAATGTCTGTACGTTAGCAATTCTGTAATTTTCCATGACAACCTTCCCCGTACCTATGAATACTGATCGTTTTGTTAATACTTTACTTGAGAGCACATTTCTCATTCTATTTACGATATTATTATTTCTAGACCACCATTTCCAACCCAAACCCCATTAAGAGGACGAAAATATTATATAGGATCAATTGAAAATCGTAAAGTTATCCCTCTTTACTTTCATTGCTCATGAAATGTTGTTGTTTTTTTTTTCTTAAAGAATTGACAAAATTTAAAGGCCCTCTTTTTAATCGGGATTATTTTTCATTCTTAAATATGGTTTTAAAAATATTTATAATTTCCCTTCATTACTTTGAAGCCTTCACCTCTTGTATATGAGAGGGCATAATTCCAAAAGGTTTTTTTTTAACAAAGTTTTTTTCTTTTTTATAATTTTACAGATATCAACAAGTAATATTATTCAACTTGGCGGGTTATGGAGAGTAAACATTTCCAGCTTCATTTTAATTTAATGATTCGACGAACCAAGTCCACAAAGAGTGCCACTATGAAAGGAGGAGGAGGATAACTCAAACAAACAGATCAGTATGATTGGAAGGACGAGAATGTAACTTTCAATAAGGATCTATGGTCACATTCCGAACAAAAGACACTTTAAGATTACGATAAATAACACTATTGCAAACATAAAAGTCAGTACGGACAATTTTACGAAGTATTTTTTACTAGAGGTATTGGATGCGACGAGAATTGGAAAGCTAAGAAGAACCTCGTATTGTAGGCCGTAAGTCCATATAGGTAAATTGAGAACATTTATATAGAAGTCGAAAGTTGGAAAAAGGATTCTTTTGAGTTTTTTACAAAATAAATTCTTCTCTATGCGTCATATTACGATTAGGACCTCTTGGATTCTATACCCTAATACATTGAACCGTTCATCTTTAGTTGAGACCTGTTCAATTTTGTAAGCTTACACTTTAATTAGTATTTTGAGGTAAGGCCAACCTCACACACGACAACACTATGGTTAGGACCTCTAGTATGTATTCAAATACCGTTTTTTTGGCAACAATCTTAAAGCTCTCGTAACAAACAAAATGGAATTACCAATTTCAACCGTATTTTATTATGAAACCATAATCACGTTTTGGTTAGGACCTCTTGGATACTGTACCGAAACACTTTGATTCGTTCGTCTTTTGTTGGGACCTGTTCAATTTTGTAAGCTCACACTTTAATTAGTATGTCGAGGTAAGGCCAATCTCACACACGACAACACTATGGTTAGGACCTCTAGTATGTATTCAAATACCGTTTTTTTGGCAACTATCATAAAGCTCTCGTAACAAACAAAATGGAATTACCAATTTCAACCATATTTTATTATGAAACCATAATCACGTTTTGGTTATGACCTCTTGGATCCTGTACCGAAGCACTTTGATTCGTTCGTCTTTTATTGGGACCTATTCGATTTTGTAATTTCACTAGATTATCACTTTTGTGTTAAGCCTACGTGCACACGGCAACACTATGGTTAAGACCTACAGTATTTTCTAATATCCATATATGATTTTAACTAGAGGTCTTGTCTATGGGGTAGAAACTGAACAACCATAAGAGGACCTCTTAATAACTGAAATGTAATAGTTGTGTTAGAAGATCCTTGAGTCTGATGACATTTCTTCCGCTGAAGAAATCCTGCCATGTAGGATCGGGATTGAAAAGGAAGAGTCCCTCAATAGTTGATGTTTGTCGTAAAATACGGCTAATATGAAAATAGGGAATCCGTTTATTGACCAATGTCTGTAAAATCATTTTTCTTTTCTTCCATTTGGATCTAGCTAAGATATTATACAGTATAAATTTACTGCAATATAAAAGCAGAATGAATGTGAAAAATTTTATTTATTATTAATTTGATTAAAAGTTATTTGTTACTGAAGACAAATATATTCTTCACACACGATTGTGTACGTAGGGAAAGGTATTTGCTCAACGTTCAGAAGAATAAAATCTTCGCTTGATTTGAGATGTTGGAAGTTTTTGCACAACCGGAATTTGTCAATTTAATAGACTTTTATGCCTTATCGTATCCATTTTGCTGTCTCTCTCTGGAGAGTCTTAAAATGGTAAAGCAACAATCCAAATTACTTCATAATGATTGAGCTTTTTCTCTAACATTACACTTACTTATGGTGTTTTTCCTTTCTTTTCGCTTTAGGCTTTCCAGTTTATTTATTTTTTATAACTTTTAAGGATTCATATATTTTCCCTTGTGATTTTTTTTTTGTGGTTATCATCTTAGATTTTCAATCTTTTTATATAAAAATTGTTCTAGTGTAGTTGTTTTTTTCTTCTGTTTTTTAAAGAAGCTTACGAGAAAAGTGGCAAAAATAGATGGTAAAGCTCGACATAAGCTAAAAGAATCAAAAATTTCAACAGCAGCCAACACTTAACAGTAGTCCATCCACCAAATCGTACCTTTGATAGACGACGATGATATCCATGACAATATTTTAGTTTAGCTTCTTTGTTCTTTTTTTCGATCCTTTATCATCTGTCTGTTAATTCAACTTACACACGTAGTCGTAGAAGATGTGAATTTCCCAAAAGCATAATAAATCTAAACAAATTACTATTATTTATACAGTTTTGAGGTAATATTTGCTGTTATTTTCCTCTTCTAATACTTGTTGTTTTATAGCAAATATTTTCGTTTATTTTACGGATGATGTTATTTATCTTTCGCTTATTATTTTTATTATTTTATTTATGATCATTTATAGAATATTTCGGAGATGTTTGTCTGTTGTAATTTGCAATGAAAAAATAAAACAATTGAAGACATTTTCTGCTACTCTTAGTATAGATACGTTTAGTTGAAGAATAGGAAAATGTAGCGAGCTCATATGTGGTACGACTAGAATTTGTTTGGCTGAACATGGAAGGTCCCAAAGTTTTTTCGTTCTAAAAATTATTTGTGCATCAATTTTTTAACTAAAAGAGAAGTTATTCAAGAGTTTCAGTCTAAAAATAATTTTTGAGAGCAAAAATAAGGTCAAATGGAACTGGTCCATAGTTTGTCTGAGGGAGCAATTAGAAGTAGTTAAATTTTATGGAGCATATAAGATATCATAGGAAATTGATGACAGGACTTGGTAAAGGAATAGTTCAGTTCAGAAGCTTCACGATGGTGGGATTAAAAAATATATTCTAGGTTAAGTGGTAATCATTTAAAATATAGGGAATGGTGAGTTGAATACCACAGGACTAGCATGAGGGATGGGGTTAGTTACTGAAAAGGAAATCATGGATAAGTGTGGACTTTCCAATCAAAATTCTAAAATCTTTCCTTGTTCAGAATTTTGGAATGTAGACCGGTTCCTTGCTCAGAATTTCGGTTGAGTAGAATTATTCACCAATGTTTGACTAATGTGTGAAAAAAATTCTTCCACCGCTATAGATAATAAATCCCATTTGGTTGATCAGCTCACTCATTGCCGAGGATAGCTTCATGATCTGGACCCTAACGCAATTCAACATTTTTAATGTTCAACATCCAATATCGAATATGGTGGAGAACCGGGTCAACTTATGGGATACAAAAGTCCTTCAGGGCTTCAAGTGTCGCTAATAATTGTCTTGCCGCAAAGTTTGAAGAGACTGATCGCAGTCTCAATTAATGTCCTGATTGCCCACAGTTACCCATGGAAGCTGTAACTTCTATTGGGTAAGATTGGGCACTTGATCTTGCTATGTTCACCACCAACTAGCTAGCTCCGGCACATTGTCGTTAATCATGTTATAGTAAAGGAAAATTTAGCAGTTAACATAGTTTTTGCATACTCAGAAAAATAATCAAAATACGATTTTGGTTATAATTTTTAGTTCTTCAATTTGGCAAAAATAGAAGTTTTCATTATGTGACTTCGAATAAAAAAAAAGTAAAAAATTCCAAATTTTTTATGACTCATTTTTTTTAAGCTAAAAGAAAAAGTTTAATAACCGCTGTATTATTAATTGCCTTAATTATTCGTAGACGTACAATTATTTAAAAAAAAAAAGGATTTTTTTAAAAACTGCGATTTGTTATTTAAAGGCGAAAAATATTCTTTCGAAAACCTCTGCATTCTTTCCTGTTTTTAAAAAAGGAAACAAAAAACAAAATCTAATTTCTAAGATTTAATAAATTTTTTTTACATTTTATTCTTTTTTTTATTATTATTTTTAAAAAAATATTGTTCTAATAATTATGGAAAAAGTGATTCCGTAGATAATCCTTCCATTCGTATAACGTCAATTTCCTGACATCGATAAATTGTTAGAATCAATCAAAAAGTCATTGAATTATTTCCTTTTGACTGAAGCTTCGGTTACATATGTGTGACTGTTTGCTTAGAAAAAGGGACGAATATTGAACAAATCACAGTTGCGCCAGTTTTGATAAGAAAAAAAAATAAGAGCAAGAAATTTAAAGACACATCAAACCAACTTTTGAGTTAGTATTTGTCCTGCTTGTCGACACACAAACTGTGTCCTTGAATGATCAAGGCTATTTTGTGAATATGAAACCAAATAATACCAGAAAAAAATACGAATTAAATCTGCAACACCAAATAACCAATCAAAAAAACCACTCCAAACCGCTTACAAACTCGTTAATTCGATGAACACTAAATTCGCTGTTTGGTCAGTTAAGCATTAATCGCATTAAATTAAAAATGTTCGCTGTTTTTTTTGTTGACCATCGTATCCTTTGATTTTTAAATTTACTAAAATAAGAACATGCCCGTTGGTAAGAAAAAAAGGGAATGGAATATCTAAAAAGGACGAAATCAATAATTTCATTAGCCAAAGCCAAGGCTGACTGATTGACTGTTCATGTTGAAGAAATTAAGTTTAAATCAAGGATCATTTTTTCTTTCGAGTATTGATCCGACAGTTTTTTCTTGCAAAAAAAACCACTTCTTTCTATCTGAAAGAACAACGAACGATTACTTATTATTCTTCTTGATTGAGCAGAATTGTGGTACCTGTTTCTGATCTTTGTGGCTGACTTCTACTAATATTACTCCACTTTGTCCTTTTTAATAGTGAAATATCTTCCAAGGAAAAGGATACAAAAAAGTTTTCTTCAATATTTGATTTAAGATTTAGATTTTTTCTACAATTTAACTGTGGATATTTTGGTTATTTATTGATTGTGAGTGTTTGGATGTTGGCAGATTTTCTTTTTTAATTTTTTCGAAGAATTTCGATAGTATTCGATTATTGGGGTTGAACTTTAATTAAACATTTTGTATTATTTGAAACGTAAAGTTTGGTCGTGGCTCTTCTTCCAGAAACCTTATTTGAAAAATGTGGAAAAATAATTTTAATGAAAAGGAATTAATAACATTGAAGGATTTAACTAGATTGCATTCTCTTCTTGACTACGTATAAAAACTTAAAGAAATAAAAATTGTTTTTAATTGTAAAATGCAAAATATTTGATTAAAAAGTGTTAGATTTTTTGTTGTTGGATAAATTCTTCTTGGTTACTTAAGATAAGAAGGGAATTTGAATTGCCTTCAAAAATTTCGCAAAGATAAGAACCGAATTCGAAAATCGACAGGTGCTATAAAAATGCGCATATTTTTTAAAAATACAATCGATTGTTTTGTTGTTAGAGTACCTCATAAAAAGTGCGGGAAATTTTGTATCTTTCCTTAACCAAACATGATAGTGACTCTAGTTGATGATTGTATGTAAAGTGCAGATGGCATTTGTGTTATTTCAGTTCAGTTTCGTCGGACTGTATTTTTTGTAACTTTCAATAGAGAAATTTCGTTAAGACGCAAAAAAATATATATAATGACAGTTAAGTTGTGATAAGGAAGTTGTTGGTCATCGAGAACTCATCGCTTGCCATGTTATCTTGATGAGAAGAAGCTTATCGAGCAAACATGCATTTTTAATATTTTAACAATTTTAATTCTTGAAATTTTTTACAGTCCCCTTCCTCTCTACTCTTCAAAAACAAGTCGTTTAGGTTAAATTGGAATTTGCGAAAGGGACAAGCTCAATTTTTTTTTTCAAAATCAAAAAATTTACTAATTTTAACAAAATTTATTACTAATATTACTATTCTTAATAAATGCATGCAATTGTTTATTTAATTACAATTTCTACAAGCAAAAGAGACGATCCTTAAAAATTTATATGAGTTTTCGTGTATTTTTAGGAATTTTCCTCAATTTTCAATTTTGACTTTCGGAATTTAATTTTTTGACAAAACTTTTCATAAGATTCCAATTCGTTTAAAATCGGAACTTAAAGAAAAAAAGCTTTACTTAAAGTTTAAAAAATAAATTTATAAAGTTCGAAAATTAATTGTGTGGATTTTTAAAAAAAATTGTACAATAATTAAAGTTTCTAAACTTCTTTAATTTCGATGAATTCAGTTTTTCAAAATGTTCGATTCTTTTTTTTTGTTCACATTATTTTGTTTATAAAATTTAAAAAAAATTGTTATTGCAAATTACAACGCAAATGCTGCAAAATTCTATTTAGACTATCAAAATTTTAACGCTGAGACCCAAACTACAATAATTTTTTTTCGAATTTCACTTAAAATATTCTCTTAAAAATAATAAGTCTAAATTTTCCATCTTGAATTTTTGTATTTTATATTGTTTTGAGTCTATAAAATGCGTTTTTTTTAATTATTCAACCCTAAAAAGTTTTTAATTATTTAATTTTTTTTTGTTTGGTTTTTAATGTTTAAAAAAGCAAGAAATTTATTGAAAGTTTGTCATTATAGTTTTTTTTTTTTTAAAACAAATATTTTATATGAATCCAGGAACAAATTTTTTCTTTAAAGCAAATTGGAATTTTGTTTATGCATTAAGACTAGCCTCTCCCCTTTTTATTCCACGTCCTTGAATAAAAGATTTTATTTTCTTTTTTAAACGTAAACATTTCATGTTTATCGTCTTGCCACACACAAAATATAAAAAAAAAAGAAAAGAAAAGAAAAATTCTTTTGGTGTTTTTTTTTACACTTTTTGCTAGCAGATGTTTTTGCAATTCGAAGCTTTTTTTTGTCAAATTTAAGTTTTTGCTTTTATTTATGAGAATTATTCACCTACAAATACGTGTGCGCTATATAAACTGGCAACGAGTGATAAAAATTTTAAATTTGTTTGTGAAATGGAATTCGATAAATATGGAGTGATGATAAAGTTATCTAGCTTTCTTCATGGCCTCAGAGACATACATACTCCTTTCTATTAGCTGGAGAAAAACATTCCTCTTTATGGACATAATATCCATCAATTTTTATACAATTTCATCTTTAGTTCTCTATATTTAAATTTTTTTAAAATAAAAATTCATATTGGAAAATTTTTCTTCCCTTACTATCAGTAAAAGCGAATTAATTAAATTTTCTTTAAAAATGAAAGAAAACAAAAAAGAACATTAAAATTGTTCTTTAAATTTTCTTATTTTTGGATTAATAAAAGGTAAAATTCAATAAGCTGAAGTGTAACCAGCTTCAAGCTGTTGTAACTCGAGAACGTCAAATCGAAATGTTTAAGCTTCTTTAGCGATTATTTGGCGTCTATCAAACGTGCATAATCTTTTGGAATGTGATTCTGTGATCGCACTTTTTTCTAAAATACCGGAACTAGCAACGTTTTTTATCTGCCGGTCCAATAAACGTTATAAGGACACTGGTTCAATAAAAAAAAAACTTATGGTAGGGTTAAAAGAATGTGAGAAGCAAATTAGCATGGAATCCACGTCCAAAAGCAAATTGGTGAATTTTGCGGAACAAGTTGGATGCCCAAGCCTTTCCAAATTCAAAAGATTCAGGATGTAACGGTTGCCGAAAAAAATATTGGGCATCAACGATCGAAGTTTACCTATCAAAAATTGGTGTTGGAGTGTTGTCTAAGGCTATGGGCAGCGACATCATTGGATTTTACTATCAGTGTTTCTTAACTCCCTCAAACAGCCAAGCTTGGCTCCAAAACAACGTTTCAGGCGGTTTGTCTTTCTTCGTTGCCTGATTTTAATACAAAAGGCTTTTCCATGTAAGGCATATTGAAGAGCAAAGGTCTGCAACAAAAAATACAACAGCGTTAAAGACTTGCAGCAGGAATGGAACAAAATTCCACAAAAGTGTCATTTGAGCTTCTTGTATTCTGTTCGCCGAAAGATTGGACGCCGCGATCGTATTCGAAGTGGTTCAGCTCATATTAAGAAATGAGTCAATGTATTTTGAAGAGAATTTTGTTGTCGATATTTTAAAAGTAAAATCAAATAAATATTTTCATAGTTATATGAATTTATTAGCGTTACGATTTCAATTAAAATACGCCAAATATACTATAAACCCAACTAGACGCTTTCTTAAAAAAAAAATTTTATATAAAAATTAATGCACTCTATCAGAATTTTTTTTTCTTATAATTTTTGTGAAAAAAAATTTTATTAAAAGCTTAGCGCTCTTTTAACAAGACTCATATTGTCACATTGAAATTGGTTTATAATTTTAGTATTTTTGAATAAATATATTTATTCAAAAGTACTAAAATTATAAGCCAATTTCAATATTAATAAAAAAAAAGCTTTTATCAAAATAATACTTGAAATTAAAATTATAAAAAAAAAACAATATTTCGTTTATAAAAACCATATTTTACTTCTCTCTGGCCAGTAATTATTATCAATAATAATACAAATTGTCTTTGGAGAGATTTTCAAAGTTTCTTTTATAAAAAATTTTGGCTTGTGCCTAAAAATAAAGAAAATTCAAGATTTTCCCCTGTAAAGCAACTTAAGAAAATTTCGAATTTTTAAAACAAAAAAAAAGTTCCATTGAGTTTTTGGGTAAAAAACACCAAAGCAAGTGACAAAAACGTAAGCTTTACTTATATTGGGGGGAAGGGGGAAAGAAGTCATATTAAATACTTTCTTGTGATTTTTTTTCCTGTTTTGAATTGTTTAAGAAAATAAATGAAACCGATTTCATCAAAGTTTATTTATTTGTTAGATTGTTCGAAATAAGCTTCTTGGTATATTTTCATTTTTCAAGTTACTGAGTTTTAATAAGTGCTTAAGTATGTGTATTCGTATAGAAAGCAAAACACGTCTGATACATAGAATTATAGTATAATTTTAAGAAGTTTTCCTTTAAAAAATACATCTTTGGAAAATTATCAAATTTGAATATTGAAATTTTACTCTATTCATACCTGTAAACTTTTCAGATTGTTTCATAATTTCTCATTTACCATAAAAAAAAATGCTAATTTTCAAAAAATTGTATTTCAGAGTTTTCAACAACAAAAATTCCTATAAAAATAAAGCTTCAATCTTTCAAAAATATTATTTTTTTATTGGAATTTCTACTTTTGCTTAAAATATATTTTGGAAAAATATTTTTTTTAAATCTCCTTATTGTAGTTTTTGAAAGTTTTTATTTAAAGTTTTTTTATATAAATTGTTTTAAAAATTGATTAATATTGAAGGAATAAATTGCAAATTATAGAAAAAAAAAGATCATAAAAACTCTTTTTAAACTTTTTTTCCCTTAAATTCTTTGAAAATAATCAATTTAATAAATACTGTAAATAAAAAGAAAATCTTCTCTTAAAATAACTTTAACACTTTCCTTAATAAATTCTTCAAATTACCTCAAGAATTTTATTGAAAAAGAAAAACTAAAACTGACAATTTGAAAATAAAGTATTTCCAGACAGTATTTATACTTTATGATTTTCAAAAAGATCCGATTTTTAAAAATATATTTTTGTTTTTTTTTTCAAAATCACATTTAGAAGACTTTTGCTTATTATTTGCCTTTAATATAATTTATAAAAAATTATTTTAAAAAAAATACTTCAATAAATGTAAGGATTTTTTTTATTTATGCAAATTAAAAAAGTTTTGTTTTATCGCAAGACAGCATAGCATAAATGTAAGTAATTTTTTACCAATTATTGACATTTACTATTTTCTTAAAAGAAAACACCATATTTTTAAAAACTGATGACATTTAAGTACTATTAAAAAATGCTAAAATATCGCAATTTTTATGATTAAATGCAAACTTTAAATGAGCAAAAACTTTATGCCAACACATGTGCTCCGTCCGAGTAGTTACGTGCTCTTGTGGGGGGATGCACACAGATGACATTTTCTGTCCATCAATGCCAACTGTTGATTTTTATTAATGTCAAAGCCTCGTATTATTTTTCTTTTGAATATTTCCATAAGAAAAAATAAATATTCATTTTAAAAGATATTTAAAAGAAATAAAGACGATAAAAATATTTTTGCAGATGTTTCGAAAAGAAAAGTGAGTGAATTTTTTGTTAGCTTATAAGAAAGTTTTTCAGAAGAAACTATTTTTGATAAATAAATGGGAAAATTCACTTAACAGATACAAAAAAAGGAAGAACCCTACCCGAATAAGTTGAGGACCTTCAATTTTCTTGCTGTCAGTAGCTAGAACTTTTTGACAAAAGTCAAAAAGTTCTAGTCAATTCCTTTGACAAAATAATATTTGTAAATTTTATTTTTTTTCTATGAGAAAATATTGAAAAAAAGCCTCTGAGAGAGAATCCTTTATAGAATAAATATTCTTAATATTAGTGCCAAAAAATTGGACGTTAGTTGGCACGGTACTGGACTACCATCAAAGGGGTCTCGTGGGTTCGAATACCACTGAGGCATGGTCCTACGTTAATTAAAAAACAAGAGTTTTCCTTCACATTTTTACTTGTGATCCCGATATCCTTTCCCGCTAAATGTCCTTTAGTATTGTGACGTTTTAAATGAAATTGCACGTTTTTTTCAATTTTTATTCACATATGAGAATAAAACTTATTCCAAACTAACAAATTTCGATCCAAAAAATTTTTTAGTTTATTTTTAAATGTTTAGAGAAAATTGATTTTTTTTTCTATAAAATTAACAAATAAACTAAAAATTTCCCATTGTATTTAAGTGGAGGAAAGCTTTTGCTATACGAATTAATTTTATTTAAATTATTTTCATTTTCAAAAAAAAAAAAAAAAACTGAGAAAATAATCCTATCGTGGTTATATTAAAAATTATTCTTTTTGGGGTAAGTCCAAATAAATTCGTTAAGGGCTAAGTCAAATAAAAACAGCTAAACTTTGATGATTTATCATCAATGGAAAAATAAGAAAAACAAAATATCCAAAATATGCCTGCATAAAAAAAATCCACCTTCTTTGAGGGGGTTTTTAAATTTTCCGATTTTCTGGTCGACTTCAAGTATTATATCGTTCAAGGGAAAAGGTAAGGGATGAATGGAATTGTTATTTTTTTTTATGCTTCTTTATCGTTGGTAGTCAGGTTGTTGGTCCTGTTTTTGTCGCATTGATAAAAAAATTTCATACAAACGGTTTTTAATTAAATTTTACTGGACTTTTTTGCATGGCTGGGGATGGAAATGGGAGGTGTTGTGTCTGTCGGTAAAAATATTGTAAATAAAATCTATTTCTGATTTATGAAGAGTTACTTAGTGCAGTCATATTTATTTTTATTATCATATTTGAATCGGGATTTTCGTATATACGTAAAAATATTATAAAGGAATTATTTTCCGTTGGAGCTGAAAAAAAACGTAAACTAACAAGGATAATCAGTACAGAAGTGTTGGCAGGCATACTATTTGGTAGAGTGTGTTCAGTTTCGTTTTGGAATAATGATGAGGGTGAGATCTTTGCAATTTTCAATCTTCCCTTGTTTATAATAATGCCACCATATTCCACTGCTACTACATCTGAAACAGGATAGCATAGATAGGGTAGGATATCGTTGGTATACATAGTTACTCATAATTTCTGTGTCACTCAATAACGATGATTCCCTATGACGACAATGTTATTGATGTGATGATGATAATGCCATTTTGCTCTTTTAAAAACGTTCTTATCGATTCACAATGTTTATTGTTCTAAAGGATAATTTTAATGAAATTTTCATGACGTTGTCACTATTTATAATATATTCGCTCAACTATCGATTAAAGTTTATGTTTTTGATTATTTCTCTTTTAAATTTAATTTTACTTTTATTCTTCTATATGCAATATATAGTTTCGATGTAATGGAATTTTTCTTATCTGAAATTTTTATTAAATCAATTAATTTTGAGGGGTTGAAGAGGGGGTGAAAGGGGGTTTCCTTGAGTCAGTAAATTAAAATATTCTCTTGTATATTTAAGTTTTCGTTAAAGATTTTTATTAGAAATGTTTTTCTTTTTCATGTAGAAAAAGTAATTGTTTTCATAAAAAAATATTTTGAAAAAAACAGAAAATTGTAAGAATATATTTTTAAAAAAATAAGTTCATAAATATTTTGAGGGGTGGGGAGCGGAGGTTGTTTAAACTAGATTCTTAATAAAGAAAGTTGATAAAAGGCAACGCCATAAAATAGAGATGAACTTTTATATAGCAATGACTGAGTTTGGAATTTTTGTGAAACTTAAAAGGTTATCCAGGATGACATTGAAAAATACAAAGTGCACTGTTTTAGTAAGGGGGTAGTAGGATCTACCCAACTTTCGTAATATCTAAAGGTCTGTGTCAGGGCGGGATCAACCTCTGCCTTGAGAAGGTAGTGCGAACTTCTGGCGTCAATACATACTTTTGACATTATTTTCTATAGTTGCTTGTATCTAAGAATTTTAAGCATTTGAGGCACCAGAGCGAACGCAATTAATTTATAGGTGAATGAGGACAAATCTAGTATATGATCTCCTCCGCACATCTTCACCAGCTCGGACACAATGTAACAATTGACCAATTAGTGGTGCTCCCACAATAATATTAGTGCGGAGATAGAGCCCAGAATTATGCTCAGTAATAGAGCCTCATTTACCTTGAGAAATATATTTAGGTCAACAAATAACATATAATACCTCACGAAGGGTTAAGGTGCAGCCGTACGAAACTTTCATACTACCCTTGTTATTGTGATAAGGCTGCTGTCAGCCGTTTTGAAAGAAAAATTCTTCGCAATATCTATGACCCTCTTCGGCAATTTC
Source organism: Atherix ibis (assembly GCA_958298945.1). NCBI lineage: Eukaryota > Metazoa > Arthropoda > Insecta > Diptera > Athericidae > Atherix > Atherix ibis. Next base: position 51,857,469 of record OY282609.1, read on the forward strand.
TTTGACCCTCTTTGGTAACTGTAGAATACAGTAGAATGACGAATTGTACCGCCTATACTGAAGGGAAAGAGTAATCCTGGCTAGGATATACTATCGGTATGGACCCGAAAATGCTTAACGTTAGAAATTGGAGGGAAAGAGTCTCCAAGTCGGTCTTTTATATGAGGCCAAAACCCATAATGGCACCAACTATTGTATAATAATAAAAAATTAAATAATCAATTAATAAATTGCTCTGCGATAATGTCAAAAAAATGACGGAAAAAAATTTCTATTTGAAATTTTAAATTGTAATAATTGTAATGAAAATAATTGCGAAATTTTTGTGATTTCTCGAATTGTGAGAAAAACTTTTCAACTTGCAAAAATTGTATGGAAATTTTCAATTTTCGAAAAAATTACCAAGTAATTTTTTGAGTTGTTGAAAAATTTTCAAATATTTTCTCATTTTTCCAAAAATCTTTATACTAAAAATTCACAAAATCAAATATTTCTAAAATATCAAAACATGGGTTAAAAATTTAAAAAAAAAAACAGGTATTTTTAAAAAAAAATTTTCAATTAAAAATTTTTCAGCATACCTCAAAATTATAGCAGAAAAATATCCAAAAATGTTTACAGATTATTATCAGTTACTAAAAATTTCCAAAATATTTTTCCAATCAACAAATATATTCAAATGGAAATTTCTTTCATGTATTAAAAATCGAATTCATATTGTAAAATTTTTAAAACGTTCTTGAAATTCTCTTAAAAAGTTCTTAATTTGTTTTTTTTTTTTTTTTTTTTAAAAAGGATTACAAGAGAAAAAGGTAAATGCTCGTAAATAATTGGGAAAAAATAAGAAAATTTTTCCACTTACCAATCAGTAAAAATTTTATCGTATCCATCGAGTTGGCGTTGTTGCTAGTACTAGTAATCCAAATAGAAATTTTCTCTTATAAATGTTGTTATTGAAAACTTACACGATTTTACTACTAACACTATAATAGTTGTTATTCTCTCACACTATCAATTTAATTATGACACAGAATTTTTTTAATAAAAACCAAAATTTTTCAATATAACTAAATACGAAAAAAATTACTGAAAATATTTCTTTTATTAATTTCACAAAATATTTACACTTTTTCGAAATAATTTTTGATATTTCCCACCTTACACTTCCTTTATTCACATATCCTTTATTCACAATTAACTATTTTCTTCGTTGTTTTATAGAATTTTCGAAAGATATCTATTAGACAGCGTGAATTTTTCAATACTTATTTTAGCTAAATAAGCTTCATTTCCGGTATTAAAAACTTTTAAGTCTGATGAATAAAATTCATTTTTAGTTAGAATCATTTAGACTGAACTTTTTTCGTACTGCTTTTTTTTTATATCAATCTATACTATCTACAGCAACTGGAAATTTTTCGAATTGTTATTCATTTGCGGAGGAGTAGTTAATCCTGAAAAATGTTGTATGCAATCTCATACAGAATTCATTGTGATTATGGCATTTCCGTTTCAGTATATCCACTTTAATAGTAGATGTTGTTGTTGATGATGATGGACAACTAAATTCATTTCCACTGTTGTCAACTATAAGGACAGCTGTGTCAACGAACATTTGGAAATGGTTTTCTTTAAAAAAAAATCCTCCCTTATAAATGTAGACTCCTTATGCCTTTCTCTTCTATCTCGTTTCATTACATACCAAATTAAATATATTTGATTCGTTTTTATTCGATAATTTCAATTTAACACTTTAAAAAAATAAAAAAATAAACAATAAAACTAATTTAATTAAAATAAGTAAAAATTATAAAATCAAAGAAAATCGCCCGATGTCGCACACACGGTCGGTTAAGGGTTGCTGGTCACTCTCTATTTAGTCGATTTGTTGTATTCGATCACAACTGCCCCCTTTTTTTTAAATTTAATAGCACTTTTTTTTTATCTGCGTTTTAAGTTATTTATTTGTAATGTTTGGCAAAAAACAAATCTCACGTAAACATCATTTCTTCATAAAAAATGGGGATTCGTTTTTATTCCGCGTCTTATTTTAACAACAATTCTGATGTCAAAACACCTGAAAGATTTTCAATAAAATATTGTTAAGAGACAAAAAGTTATAAAGAATTTTTTTTAATAATAAAAAAAAACTACGGATTAGAATTAGAAAAAAAGGTGGGAATTTTTTGGATTCACTTTTAACGAAGGATATTAGAGAAGAAAAAAAAAACAGAAATTCTTCGATCTTAAATAATCAAAATATTAAATTTGCTAAGGACTCTTTTCTATTATAAAGTTCTGATTTTGATAGTCACTTAATCAATGCATACACACACCAAAAAGTCATGCGACTAATAAAACTTGTAAGTTTTATGTTTTAATTTTCTAATTCCCAAATAATTTTTTTTTTCAATAAGAAACACTCCATTTAAAACTCTTTTTGTGCATTCAAAACAAAAAATTCACAACAAAACCACAAAAATTTCACAAAGTAAAATTTAAAACGTTTTACAAAAAAATATCCCAAAAAAAAAAAAACAAGAAAAATCAAAAAATTAATTCACAAGCAAATATCAACAAACAAAAAATTCACAAGAAAAATTCACTAACAAAAATTCCAATTGGCATTTATCAATTTTTGATTATAAATTCACTTCCGTTTCATCGAACTAATTTTTAAATAATAAAATCTTATATATGTATGTATGTGTGTAGTTCACACCAATAATAATATTTAAAGAAAAATACACTCAATCCGAAAGCAAAAAAAAAAAAAACAAAAAAAAATCCGCGGTGAATTTTGCTAAAAAAAATTCAATTAAAAATCCGTTTTTGGTTTCTTTAAAAATTTCTTCATAAAAAAGGTAACAGTCTCACATACTATTAAACAAGAAGGATATTTCACAATTTCGATTAAAAAATTTGTTTATTTATATTTGTCATTACTGAAAATGTATAATTATCCTTTCGCGAAAAGTTTGTTTTGTGTTCGGAATTTGTCCTATAAATGTAGTTATCAAAAAGAAAAAAAAGGAACCTAAGGGAGGGTGACAGGATATGAGAATAAGAAGGAAGTAATTGAAGGAATCTCGCTTACTTTTTCTAGTATTTTGTTGTTGTTGTTGTGATTGCGGGATATTCTCGTTGTATTCCGTCGTTTGCCGCCGATAGTTGTGTATCGGGAATAATATAGTAAATTTTTTTTGGATATATTTTCTGTACGCTATTCACATTATTTTTTAATTCACTATCACCATTTTACTTTTTTAAATATAAATCAATAATAATCTAAATAATTGAAATTTTTTTTTTTTAATTAATAAATTTTTCGACGGAAGAGAAATTGTTTTGCGTTTATACACTTATTTCTTTTTTTTTATGTTATCCGATAATATTAATTTGAGAATCGAGAAAAAATCCTTTTTCTGATAAAAAAAAAAAAAAGAAGCAACATTCGTCGTAGTGCATATAGAAATCTGGTTGGTTAGATTTTTCCCAGTCGTACAATATCCAAATTCGAATAAACGAGCAACGCTAACACCGTGACACCGTATTATCGGAGGTCGAATACAAAACTAAATTACTGTACCGACAACAAATATGCTGAGGGTATACGAGTTTGTTGTTGTTGGTTATGCTGTTGTTGCTGCTGCTCGCTATGCTTTGCTGCTCATGCTGCGGCAGTCGTTGACGGTGCTGCCATTGTCGCACAGTTGTTGGTGTCTATGCTCAGCTAGGTTGGCGCAGCTGCTGTTATGACTTTGGTCAGTATTGTTGCTGCTACACGGCATTCACGTTGCTGGTTTCCAAATAACCAACCAACACAAATGCAAATTTTCTGCCATACTCGATTATGGAAGAGCATAGAGCATATACGTATGCAAATGTGGGTAAATTCGGTCGCCATCCGATATGCTGCAAGGTGGTTCCTTTCGCTCTCCCAATAGTTTACCCGACCATCATTTTTAAAATGATTCAACTTAACAGAGAGGGAACACGGGTAAGAAACTAAATCTGGAATTCTTTTCAATTTGGCGAACTGTTCGAAGCACAAAAATTATTTCAAGAGAGTCGATGGAATACTTGAAGCTGCAAGTGGAACTGTTGAAAATAGAACGCGCAGAGATTCCGAAACACACACAAATACTAACTATATGAGCAACAAGAAAACCAACCATCAAAATGCCCCTAGAAAGTGAATACCGAGGCAACATAAAAATGTTGCTGACCGTCAATCCAAAGTTTGATTAGCAACAATTTATGTTTGTTGATCGTTTAAAAATCCTTTTTTCGCTATTTTTTTTTTTAAATCGATCTTATTTTATTTTTTTTAATTTTGTCTACAAGTTTTTTGTGAAATTATTTACTGAAAATTTTTTTATCTCATCGAAATCAATTACAAAACGAAGTTGACCTGTGAGCTTTTGTTGAAATGAAAAATGTTGTCAACGTGTTGACTGACGGCAACATATTTTCTTGCTTGTGGAAATTTGGAGGGGAAGTTTTATTGATAATCAGTGACTTTGCTTAGATTTACGTGAAATTTATGCTATAATAACTATAAATGGAGTTTCGTTGAATTCGTTACCCAACAGTAATTAGGGATTTATTTGGGAAATTATTCTCCTTCTTTTATTTCACAATTGATAGAGTAGTGCACTTATCAACAAAATTATGTAATCAACAAAATCCTATCAATCGGAAGAGAATTAATTTTCGTTTACTTTTAATTTTTAATTTCATAATTATTTTTAGGGTAAAGCACCATTTTTTTTTGAAATAATCAATAAAGTAGGATTTGAAGGAAGTCCTTTTTAGTTAAAGTCCTTAAAAAAAAATCCCAGGAAAGTCAAACCAATTTTCTTACAGAATTTTAAAAAAATATTCTAAATAAAAAATCTTTTAAAAAAAACGGAAACTGACAAAAGATTATCTTTTTGTAACATTAGTAAATTATTTTTTTTTATTTCCTATCTGAGAAAAGTTTTAATAAAAATTAAATTTAATAGGAAAAAAATGTATTTTCTGTCAGAATATTAGTAGCAAGGTTAAGAGGCAAGTCAAAGAGCCGGTTAACGCTTGCATCAGACTAGCCAGTGGAGACACTTAGAACTCCCACGGTGGACTCAATCCTAATCGCAACTATTAAAACTATTTTGACCACCCACAAATTGAAAGGAAATTCATCTTCTTTATCGTTAGTAATCTTACAATTAGAAACAGCTTCTTTCTTTGCGCGTTTAGATTGAAAACCGTAGTTGGGAGCGGTGTTGAGAATATCTGCGACTCTAAATAAGTAGGCTTTTAGCGATCCATTTTTCCCGAGTAGTTGGAAAGGGAAGGGATTGTTTATTTTTATGCCCGGATACGGCGACCGAATTCAAGCGACTTACTTTGGAGGTGTGGAGATCAATGACACCCTAATCCCTGATCTACATTGTGGAGTATTTCCGTACGGAACGGCTTCGTACAAAAAGGGTAGCTGTGTACAGTAAAGTTATATCGTAGGCCTTTTCAATCGACACAATATCATCATATTTACTAACAGCGACTGCATGATCCTATACATTTATTGGAAATGACCGAAAAAACTCTCCGGCGTCCGATGTTTACAGCTTTCTCTAATCTGTCTTGACTTCTAATGGCAAAAAACTTACTCAGCCATACGCATAAATGGCCTCTTTAACGTCTAACAGGCCAACTACCAACGGTCTGGTCTACCAAAAATCCTTTCAGAAATTCTGGTTGGCACATAACACGTGTGTGGCTTCCAAGTTACCCATAACATATCCTTTCTGTCTAGCACGTTCTTAGCGTTCTGCTAATTATTCCTCGTATATTGAGCGAATATCAGCAAACCGAAAATTCCTTTTATAGTTAGGCTCCTCCGATTGTGGGTATCCCCCAAATCCAACAACTTCATTTCGAAGTCCATTTTCTAACGTAGTCATACATACTAACATGCAGCATAAAATTTAACAAACTGTAATTGATCTTAGCCCATTAAAGATAGACCCACACGAAGACTTGATGTCACCAAATAGCCCTATTTTGGTGGCGCTACACAATGTCGACCAGCGCTTGCTAAGAGACCTTAATCTACTCAGAAATAAGAGTGATGATATGTGAGAATTATTGGAAATGAACCGTCTGATCAGTTGACCAAAGAAACTCTCCCGCGTCCGATGCTTACAACTTTCGCTAATTAGTCTTGACTATTAATGGCAAAAAATTTACTCAGCCATAAGCAGAAATGGCCTCTTTATATACAAAAAAAATTAAATTCCAAAAAATTATGAAATTAACAACAGAAAATATGTTTAACATAAATCTGCCCTGTTTGTTTATAGAAATTTGTTGTTGATACAAAAATGTTGCTGCATAGCGCCATTAATTTTTGTTTCGAAACATTGACGCAGCAGGGAATGAGATTTCCGTTCGTTTCCATAGAGAACAGTGGGAAAATGGCACATGTTCCGATCAAAGTAGAATTGGAATGCTTGCGGAGAGACAGAGTAGAAACCGGTTCGTATATTTACACATCCAAAACTATATGCAAAAGCAAATAAGAGAAAATATTATTGGAAAAAAAAGAGAGAAAAATTAATGATACTCGTAAAATAGACTCTCCCAGTTTTTGTTGAAGTAAACATTTTGTCGGTTGTGTCGTTCCGCGGATTAAGCCTAAGTTTGGCTATGGTTTTGGCTATGGCCATGGCCAAGGGATTATAATAATAGTCTCGAGAGGGGTGAAGGAGCAGAAAAACTTCTATGTAGAGCGTACGAATTGTGTACCCATTTCACCTCAGTTTTTACCTTTTCTTTCATCGGACCCTAAGTTACTTTGCTTACCTGGAGACGTGTTTGTATCAGTGAGACATGGAACACATCGCTGGATAGCAGCATGGGTCTCGTAAAATGCTAATGCACATATTAACAGCATACGTGCGCACCTTTACCATTCCCATCAAACTAAAATTCTACCTTTAATATTTAATTCGGAAAGTATTAGTACGACATCAGTCCAGAGCTGATTATTGTGTTATGAACTCGTTCGTACTCGATTTGATTTAACTTCTCGCGAATGATGAGGTCTGTCGTATTATTATATTTTTATTTTTGAGTTTAAGCAAAATAATATTGGTCATTTTAGCATGTATTGTTGTAGTATTGTCGCGTCATATACAATAATACGTGTATGTGCACACGATGACGGCTACTATTATTATTGTATTATTTTAGAGTTAAGACTTTTTAAGGCTTTTCACTTATTCCCTTGCATCTAATATATATTTTTTTTTTAAATTTTTCTCTGTAACCGTAAGAATATTAGAAGTAATGAAAATGCTGGACAATAGGTTCTTGTGACTTTTTCTCTTATTTCAGATGAATTATTTCCATCTTCAAGCGAACAAATTGAAATTAAATACAAAAGCATGCGGTGTAGAAGACGTGAGCTTATTTCACTATAACTTCTTATGAGGTTCTGTTTTTGGTTGTTGTTTTTTTCTGCGATTCGCTTTCGTATAAAATCCAACAGAAACTAATCCCCAATTCAGTCCACTTAGCCTCGGTAGATACGAATCCAACAAAATTCATCACGATTTTCGAATTATTTTTTTATTTTTTCACCGACCATCAATGGTGAATGTTTCTTTTCTGCCATTTATTTTTATTCTAGTTTTTTTTTTAGACTAATTCACGAAATAATTTGAAAATTTCAATAATAATTGGTATCGCGTGCTGAAAACTCTACCGAATGCCATGTTACACCTTTGGCATGTGAATTTTGTAATCTGTACGAGTGAATAGATTTTAGCCCTCTCTCATTTTAGGCTTGAAATACTATTTAGAGTATATATTTAAATGTGTGTTTATTATCTACCCTACAAATATCATCTGCAAGGATTATCATATTGTTTAGGTGCCGGCAAATTCGCACTGACACCTGGGCTTGGTGATCTATGTAATAAAAAGGTCTTTTGTACTTTGGATTTACCGCTTGTTTTGATGATTTTTTTTTGGTATTTCTTTCATCATAAAAATATAAAAAATATCACTTTTCCCCTCTGCGACAAAATATTTTTATCAACATGTCCTCGTATTTCAATTACCCAACATTCAGTTACCAATGCACAAATATTCAATAATCCTTCTTCCTAAATTTTTTCGTCTCTATCATTTTGGTGATATATTTACCTTTTACCTGTCACCTTTCTACCATTTCAATTTTTTCCTATTTTCATCTACCGTATCAGATTCAGCACATTGAAAAATGTTATCATACACGTGAGTACGAATTATTTCATTGAAATTTGATCGGAAATTCGAAAATCCGTCACGTTTGAAATTCTAGTTGCTAAAAATATCACTGCCACATTTTCGGAATTATTAATATTTTTATTTGAATTTTTTACGCTATCGACAAACATTTCTATTGTCATTGGTCTTTAAAAGGATATTTTTTATCTATTATGTAAAATCGAAAATGTATGAGTTAAATTTTAAATTTGAGCATGATTTTTATGTTAAAAATTGTTAGTGGACTGTTTTTATAAATGAGAATATCTTTGCAGGTTGCAGGTTTTTCTAGTATGAATGAACAATAGTAATAAAAGAAACATTAGAAAAAGTGAAAAACATCTTATTTTTTTTTTAGGTGGAAGGGATAATTTTCAAAAGTCTTGCTTAGTAATATTGTTTAAAAAGTTTCACGTCTTCTCAAATTCGAGTTGATAATTTTGACCAAATTTGCCAATTTATAGAATTTGTTCTCACAACATTGCCTTTAAAAAAATGAAGAAATTTTGAGGATTTTCTAAAGAGATCCGGACGTTTTTGTTAGTATTTTTTATTAAATTTTTTGCATTTTGTATTTCTTCAAGAATGAACTAATTTTACAAATTTTTCCAAATGAATTTACAGAGCAATTTTAAGATTTTTTTTTTTTTTTAAATCTTTTGCATTATAGGTAATTTTTTGGGAATTTTTATAGAAAAATCTTTGATTACACACAAACTCTAAAATCTTTTGTTTTTGTGCTCACAAACTCTAAAATTTATATAAGTACTCATTGTTTGTCTATATTATGAATCAGAAACGTGAAAAATATTTTTTAAAAAGTTTGTTTATTATTTATTTTTAGTTAAATAGTTTTAAATTATTTTTTTTAGGTGCATTTTTAAATCTAAAAGCTACTTAAAAAATTCGATGCTACCATTACTATACCACGTAGATTCGAAGGATAGAGTAAAACGATTTTGTAGTTTATCAATATAGTCCCAATCAACTCTTCAATTTATTACGATTTTTCACAATTCTCGTCCGAGCACTAGTCTCCTTTTTCGTATACTATATTCGCTCATCTGCACCGAACACGATATTCGTTATCCGAGGACTAGATCCACTCACCTCATCCTAGCATTAGATTCGCTTACCTACTTCCTACGAGCACTAGATCCGCTCAGGTCCTCTTACTGTATCGTCGTAACACTATTACCAATTTTGAATTCAATCATTTTCTATTCAGTATTTCTATCTAATATCCTTTTCATACAATTGACAATCGTAAAATCACTTCCACTTCGAAAATTAAGGCGGATTTCAAGGTTTTTGCATTATAAATTTTCTGGTTCCTTTTAATAGAATTTAATTCGTAAATCACAAGTAGTAAAAATTTAAGCATGTCTCAAGGACTATTTACTTAAGTGAATTATTCAATAAAGATAAACATTTTGATGCTAACATAGTATTTTACATGGAAATTTATAATTATTCTTCGAAATATAGTATTAAGAAAATAGAAGCTCAACGTACAAAAATGATTAAACTCACACCAATAAAAATTTCATTAACAAAAAAACCTTTTCGATCTATGAATTTTCATTAATAAAATTTAAAAGAGCCTTTTTTTGGGTATGTACTCCTAAACCAAACTCCAATTTATATTATTAATTATTTTCATATTTATTGATTCAGAATTAATTGCTATATAATCTCAAATGGAATTGAACGTTTCTCTTTCCCGCCTCCAACGTGCCAATTACATCTCCGAACCAAAAAAAAAAACAGTCCTGAAAGGTTATAATTAATAAAAAGAAGAAAAGAAACTTTTTTCCATTTTAAAAATATAAAAAAAAATCAATTTTAATGATTAAATTTAGATATTAATTTTCCTAATAAGGATTAATACTTTTGATAGAAAAAAAAATAATATTTGTACAAAAAAAAAGGATACATAAATTCATTAATGCTTTTCTACTTAATTGAAATATGGACGGATGCATAGTAATTGATGTTAAATAAATAAATAAAATCATTAAAGGATATTTTCAATGAACGAATTCGATACAAATTTTCTTCCTTTTAATTCACTAGAATTTTGATCATCAAAGCACTTTTCCGGAGAATTTTCTTGGAATGTGGAAAAGGATAAAAATGAATATTCTTTTGATCTAAAATTCTCACTTTTCGAAATACCCCTATAATAGGCTACTCTCGATCCTTATCCTATTCTGTTCAATAACATGTAATCGTGAATGGAAACTCGTTATTACATCGTTTTAATTAGGCCTCAATTTTCTGGAACTTTGGTAGTCCAGGAATATATATTTTTACTATCCAAATAGCCTTTCAGGCAAAAGTTAATTGAGTTCGATCGATGCAAAGAGAGAACATTTTGAATATCCTGGTACTTAAATCGACTTAACTTGACTAAATCATTATTCAAAGGATGCTTTCTATTCATTATCCTTTATGTACAAGTGACAAGCTCTTTTAACAATTTTTTTTTTACTTCTGTTTTTTTATTTCTAAATTTGAATTTCATTTTCTTGTGAAATATTTAAGATATTAATTAATCCCAAACATATTTTCCTTTAAATAAAAGTAGTCAAAAAGGACATAAATTTAATCGTAATTTTATTCAAGAAAATTGGTAGTATTTTGTGCTTTTTGAAAAGTCAATATTTTTATTGAAAATTTTGTCAAATCTTTAGGTTTAAAGTAGTACGTTTAGAGCGGCTTGCTTTTTGTATCTGCTAATATTAATTAATGAAAAATAGATAATGAACGTTTAAGAATGTAAATATGGAATTCTGGTCATGTGCCTAATATAGGTATATAAGCTTAAAACCGCTGTTTTTTATTTAAAAAAACACGTTTTTATTCATAGAAAGCAAAAACAAATTTATTCATAGTACTTGCCCCCGCTAGCTACACATTTTCCTCAACTCTCGGGCAATTTGTGGATACCACGCCAAAAAAATTCCTTCTCTTTCGAGGCAAACCACTTATCAAGCCATTTGCAAGAATCGAAGTGCTGCTCAGCGAGCGCGTGGCCCATCAACGAAAACAGGTGGTAGTCGGTAGGGGCCAGGTCTGGTGAATATGCGGGGTGGGATAGCACCTCCCAGTTGAGTGTCTCCAAATAGTTTCGGACCATTTTTGACGTGTGTGATGGTACGTTGTCGTGGAGGAAAATCAGCTTGTCTTGTCTTTGTTGATAATTCGTCGTTTTTTTCAAGCAGAGCACGGTGCAATTTGATCAGTTGTTGGTGGTAGCGGTGGGCATTGGCAATTTTACCAGGTTTCAACATCTCATTGTAGATGATATCCTGATGATCCCACCAAACGCACTGCATCGTCTTCCGTCCGAAGCGATTTGGTCTTGGGGAAGATGTTGATGGTAGGCCGGGACCAACCCACGATTTCTTGCGTTTAGGATTCTCACAATATATATCCACTTTTTACCGCCTGTCACAATCCGATGCAGGAACGACTTTCTTTTTTGTTTGCCGATCAAGATTTCGCATGTGTTTCGGCGTCGCTCCATCTGCCTATCGTTCAATTCATGCGGCACCCATTTTCCGATATTTTCAATCTTCCCCATGGTACGCAGACGTATGGAAATGGCTGGTTGAGTAACACCCAATTGCTCCGCGAGCCTTCGTCCAAGAGAACCTGCAATTGATGGTCCTCAACCTTCCTAGGCGGATTTTCACGCTTCTTGTCGCACAAGTCAAAATTGCCGTTTTTAAATGGACGAAACCAATCTCGGCACGTTGTTCCTGATAAAGCACTGTCACCATAGGTCTCCATTAGCATTCGATGCGATTCGGCAGCCAATTTCTCAAATTGAAGCAGAAAAGCAGAGCTTCCCGAATATGCTCTTTTTCTGGCACAGAACTAGACATGATTACCAAAGGAAAAATGTATGTTGTTGTACAAAATTGCTGACAATATGTACTGATTAATGTTGACAGATGTCAAACATCTAAAAAAGGTATGGCGTGCCTATAATAGCTAAATACGCTTACTCACGCCATTTATGACCAAACAGCGGATTTAAGCTTATAACAAGTTTGATGAGGACAGTTTCGGATTCAACTAGTGACAGTTTCGGATTTCGTACTGACCGGAATAATTCAGCTTTTGTTGAGTATAATCGGAGTTTTTCTTATGATTATTCGTATCTTAAGGAACTACTACCACATCCTTGACTTGTTCTGACTGAGCATCTCGCTTAGATCTGAACCACTTTAGGGTAGACATATATGGCCAGTACTTTATTCAAATTATCGGATTTCCCATGTAACTTTGTGAGATATAAATCATAGATTCTTCCTTATTTCGATCTACACTAAATTCGTGGAAGATTTCTCAAATTCTGACGGCCACATGTCCCGCTTGGTCTGGGGATCTCCACTGCGGTTTGTTGTGTTTTCTAAAGGTCTTAAACAAAAAAAGAAAAAAAAATTGGGGGGGGGGGGGGGGGAAATATTGGTCATATTTTTCCATAATTTCCATAAATTATTTACAAAAAAAAAATTATTTTGGAATTAAATAAAATCATTGTTAGAAAAACGAAAAACAAAATAATTTTTCCTAAATTTACTACTTTGAAAAATAATTCCTTTCAACAAGTTCTCTTTTTATAATCAATTTAAAAATGGATCAATTTCTCTCTTAAAATTGTAATATTGTTAAACAAAATTAAACAAATTAAAATAAAAAATATTTTTAACAATCTATCAATGACAATAAAATACTCCTCCTAATGGGGAATGGAGAAAATTACCTCTTTTGAAGTTTATCAAATCTGTTGCAGAAAAGAAAGAATAAAATCGAATCTGAAATTAATAAATGAGCGTTTGTAGGGGAACATATGGCTTTCAACACATGACCCAAGAGTCGAAGATATATTCCTAACATGGTCTAAGTTGTTTGAATATAAATCATTCTGATTTGAAGCAGGATGGGATAAGACAGGCTGGCGTTGAGGAGAAGACATGTGCACAACTAATATACACACATGATACTCGAGTTTCGTTTCTGTCCATAGTTTGTAAGAGAAAATTGTCCAACAAAGGTAAAAATATCCCGTTTCAAAGAATAGAACATGTCCACTTATGGTCGATTCCTTTCCTGTATAACAACCGATACGAATACATTCTCAGATTCTAGAATGCATCGAAAACTGCTTAATAATTTGATGCCGTAATTATAGTTATTAAAGCGGATAGGTTAGATGGACTGGAATAGGTAAACTCCGTTGAGGTTGAGTTCTTTTCGTATTCAAGAAGATGAAACGATTTTATGGACCCCTATTTTTATGGAAGAGAATAAAACCAGAGAAAAATCAATCTCTTCAAATATAAACCGAACATGAGAAAAATAAAGTTTACCAAGAAGATTTCGTATCGGTTTCCTTTCTCAGTATTGCATTGTCTTCGGTCAGCCTTAATCTGCAGGTCTCAAGACTCGTAAAACTTACTTGTAGCCTATTTTCTAGTGTAGTCTGTTCTTGGGCCTCTTTAATATAAAGAGTACACACATGCATGCATGTTGTAAAATACTCTCAATCCTATAAAACGAGTGAGTGTATGTATATTTTGTGATGGTCGTTAAAAATGCCGTCAACATGAATAAAATTGTATCGTTTTTTTTTTTTTTTTTTTTTGTTATTTTCGTCGAGGATTTCTTCTTTCTTGGGATCAGCTCTCAAGTCAGTTCAGGTTCGGTTTTGTATTTTTTATTTCACCAAAGATGATTCTGTCCAGTTCAATGTTGTCTGTTTTATAACTTTTCCATCTTCTTCTCTCTTTATACACTGCCATGGTTATTGGTGTTTTTGGTTTCTTCTTCCATCGCCACGACCTCCATCATCATCATCACCACATCACCATTGTGCCATCAACAGAAAATGTACGAAACGTGATCAGAGTCAGTGTCAGAGTAATAAAATGGCGATGTTGCCAGTTATTCAATTCAGGAATTTTACGGCTTTTTCTCTTCCATACTTAAAGACAACATAATTTGAATAATATACAGAATTTGTCAATATTGGTAGTAGTAGCCTAATGGCCTATGCCAGAGTCGTCTATAGTACGATTATGTGCAAAAATAAGACCTCATTTTAACCCTTTCACAATCGCCAAGTTAAACAGACTAGCTCTACTCATCACGTTGAATTTCCCTCATCTGGGATGGAGAGTCCCACCATAGCCAGTTACAAGAAGCCCAGAGTCTTAATCGTTTAGTGTCAATCTTTTCTTTTATATTAAAATTTTTATGATATTATTTTTCTTCATGTTTTTGTTGTTCGAGTTCAATATTCTCATTTCGTTTTTGTTGTTTTTTTAATATTAATTCGTGTGTATGTTATTTATCTTTCGTTTCTAGTTTAGTTCTTTCTACTTTAAGTATAAAAATACTTTCTAAAAAAAAGAAAGACTGAAATCAAGCAACAAGAAATGAAGCTACAAACCTAACTACTTGATAGAATTGATTAAAATTGATATCTTCTTGAATGTTTTTAATAAAAAAGTTCTCTTAATTTAGTATTCATAAAAATTTAGAAAAAACACAAGAAATTCGATTCTACAGAAAATAAACGTTTAGTAAATTATTCGTATTTCATTTTTGAATATATTTTCTACACATTCTAAATGAATTTTTCTGTTAGTTGTTTTTTTTTTTTTTAAATTAAAATCGATCGTAAAATATTGGAAATTTAAGTTGAATTTAAAATTGTATAGTTTAAGTGATCAGTAAGTAGCTTAAATGGAATAGAATTTATTTAAACGATCTTAATAGTATACTTGTCGGGAAAAATAATTACAATATAAGCATTGGTTGTGGCCATATAGCAAAATTTTGAATCAATATTAAGAAAAAATATATTTTGAAACCTTGAAATTTCCATAAATACCCATAGCGGGCCTAGTGGCCCTCCGATTACATTCTGGGTCATGTACCAAAACATAAAATCTATATTAAAGAGAATTTTAGCAATAAAATCTATTGAAATTTTTTTTTATTCGCAAGGACTGAAAATAGTGGGTCCTAGCTGAGGTGATCAGTTAGTACTTATCGCAATATAGAAGGTCGGTAGTTACTTTCATAGTTATTATAAAAAAAGTGTGAATTTTAAACACTTTAAACCTTTTTGAAAAGAAAAAGAATATTTTTGCAGACCATTATAAGGGGTTCTAATTGCTTTAGGAGCCATGGATGTGATTTAGGAGCCATACAAATAAAAATGTTACAGATCATAACAATGATATCTTGTAAATAATTAATCACCGAATAATATTTTCGACATTTTTATTGTTGAAAATATCAGAAGGTCCTACTAAGGACGGTTTCGTTGATGTACTCTTATTTTATATAATAAAATGAAATATTTGCTATTGAAAGGGTGAAATTTGAGTAGTAGTTATACTTGAATATTTCTTTGCTTTCCTTTCTGAATTTATGAAAATAGTTTAATGAATGTACTAAAATTACGAAAATAGTACCTATATAAACTTTAGTTCCATAAAAATGTATCCCTTGCTTAGAATATGTCCCAAGGATTATAAAAAATAGAAGTCCTAATAACTGAATGTATTTTTTTACACAATTTTTTTTACGATAAAGCTCATGATACCAGAGACGCTTTTGAATTATTAATAATATTAGTTAGTTCGCGGCGTTTTCAAACAAATGAATTTAAAAGCTAATAACAAAGTAACCACAATAACAAAAATAGCGAAATATTGCCAATAATAATGGTGAATATTTGATTTGAATAAATAAAATCCCTATTATACTCGAAAAGGCCACGAACTTTTTCGACTAACCAATATTTGAAATATTTGAGTAGGGAGAAATGTGCGCGTAAATTTCGAAAGGCGTCTTAGTAATTGCTTAACGAAGGATAATCGAAAATTTCCGTTATAAAAAGTATACAGTTTACAGCTTTTTTTTGGGCTTATCATTCAAAAATATTATTTTTCATAGGCTGGAAGATGTTCTAAAAGATAATTTCACTATAAATGTAAAAGGAAAGTGTCCTTAAGGAAAGTGTGTATTTATAATATTCTCTTACTTTTGAGCAGGGCGAAAAAATAACATTGTAACATAACCGTTTATGTTATGTTGGTTTTGAACTCTTGAATTATGTGTGGACTATTCTCATAAACCTTATCTTTCATATGGACCCAGGAGAAGAAGTCAAACGACGTTCAATTACATCATCTTTTCGCTAAATTAAAGGTCCATTGAATTTCGCTTGTAATGCTTAGATATTTTCTTGGGCAGTGTGGCACCTGGCGCCGCCCTATTAAAACCACAAGTCGCTGACATTCATGTCATCAAAAATAGGCAATTCAAAATTGGTTGCCATGTTTTTGCAGCGCACTCTATTGACCAGTATGTAGCACAAGCATTATTTTCGGCAAAATACGAGCCAACGATACCTTCGATCCATAAAGCGTATACGTGATTAATGTAATAGTTGTTCAAAAAATGCTCTTGGATTTTCATATCCCACCAAATGCACATAGTCGTCTAAGTGAAAATGAGCTTCGTCCGACCATTTTCAAAATAGATTTAAATTATTTTAATATGATTTTCGATCAAAATTGAAGATATTATAATAAATGGTAAGCATGTTAAAAAACTGAATGACAGAATTGTCAACATTGCTAATTGAAAATTCCACCCAATTAAGGATCTCCTAAATTACCCTAGAAAAATCTAAAACCACTTTTTTTTAATATCTAAATTTACTTTTTTTTAAAGTCAGTAATTAATTAATATATTTTTCTTTTTATTTGGTAAATGTACAGTTTCTAGGATATTATTTGCTGCACCTCCAATATCCTAAGTCAAACGCAGATATTTGCATTGGGCTACGAGTATTAGGCGTCATACCATTAATATTTTTTGACCTTCTACATTTTAATTATCTTTGCCAATCAGCTCATGAATCATTCTTCATATCATCTTTATATTATATTGTAGTAGATTAAAAATTCAAAAGGATAAGATCGAATTATTCTCGTATTAAAAGGAAATTAGGAGGAAACATTTTTAAAGAGTGTAGAAAATTTAATAAGGACCCAAAGACATGTAGAGAACAATTTAAAAAAAATATATATAAAAAGAAAAAAAATCCATAAAAGGATCCTTCCTTAATAATCTCTTGGTCAATTGTATAAGCACTCATATTATTGTGAACTGCTTCGAGCTTGAATGTTTCCGTTCCTATTCAAATTGTAATAAAACTCTTCGATTCGTCCAAGCATATGCAACTAGGAATATATTAATTTCCGGTCACTATTATATGACATTTGACATCATTTCATCCGGATATGTGCTAATATACAAAGTCGAAAAGGCTTCCGTTCTAATTTAAATATCGAAATAGATACACTAAAAATTTTCCACAGAAACAATACGAAATGATTTTGGTAATTTCAAATAAGAAAAAAAATATTTATCAAAATTTTTTTTTTTATAATAAAACTTCTAGTTTTTTTTCTGGAGTAAGAAAAATTAATAAAGAAAATTCGCAACAACAACAAAAAACCGACAAGAATAAAATTAAATTCACTTGGAAGCTTATGACTGAAAAGGTCCTGCCTGGAAAAATATATCATTTTTAATTAATTCTGTCATCGTTGCCGCAAAAGTTTTCATTTTTATGAGCACTCGTAGTTTTTGGTGCCATTTTGCTGGTAGTTGCCTATCCAACTGAGCTCATATGTCAGACCTTTGACAGTGACCCTAATGCTAGGAATCGACGATGGCTTCTACACGACAAAGTTAGTAGCAAGTGCGGCCAAAAATAGTTCATTTTTATTTAATTAATTGTGGAAGATTGGCAGCAAGTGTGACCAAATGTATGAACGACCATTGTGCTCAGGTAATACACGAGATATTCACCTGTACAAGGTACAGCAAACCGAGAGGGGTGACACAGGATGTCAAGGGAAAGGAAAAGTCCGTCTAACGCAACCGCTGACAAATCTAATGAAGAACGTTTTCATGAAATGGTCAAAGGGGGCCAAAGTCAAAAGTCTGTTCTTATATGGCACAATCAAGGTTTATGACGTGCCCATCAAGTTAATTACGAGAAATTTCGACAAAAACCATTTACATTCAATTAGGGAGTTCGTCTGCCACAATATAACAGTCGTAATTAAAATGGAAGTCAAAGTGCTACGAAACTCCGGCCGAATCTAAGAAGAAGAAAAAAAACAGAAAAGAAACGGAAATGGATTAATCGTAAGAATCGAAAATGTATCCACCAAAAGTATGTCTTCTCCTTTTGCGGCATCATCGCAACCCCTGCACTTATCCATTGTATCCAGTATTGTCTGTGATGCCAGTTCATAGACAAGCTGAACCATCTCGAGAACTGATAAAAAGGCATTATGTTATGTTCAATCTCGGGATCGAATTGGGGGTTGGAAATGTACGAGAATAACTTATCAAAAGAGGGTGGGGGGAAGGGGATGAATAGCAAACGTAACTTACTGAAAGGATGTGACGATATAAAAGTCAGAAAAAGCCAATATTATTGTTCCGGAACGAACAGATAGCTAAGAGTAGGTGGGTGGATGGGCGCTGGGCAGTGTAAGGATGATGGCGGTAAGGATGAAATTGTTTGGGCGACTAATGTTTGTATGTTTACTCACGTAGTCGAGATGTTGGCAAGCGATGATCTAGTTATGTGAATTTTATTGGAAAGAGGGTAGAAATTATCGAATAGAAATGCTCTTTAGTCTATTCGATTCGATAAACTATTCCTGAGTTCACTATTCTCAAGTTCTTATCGACGACTACTTCATATCGTGTGCTGTTCTCAATGTGAAAGCATTTCAAGATGCGTTCTTCGAGCATGTTACACACAACACAGAGTGAATGGAATTATTCCTAGATGGAAAATGGCAAATGGCAAGCCATTTTGCAAACCATTCGACAAACTACGATGGTAAATGTCAGAGATAGTGCCCGCAGTTAAGCCGAAGAGGTAACTAAAATTTAGAAGAAGCTACTACGACAACTGGAGACAAACTTTTCTTAAGCGACCGACCTAAATTCGATTGAGTTCTTTTCATCTTGGCCAGCAGACTAAATTTATCCGATATTCTAAACAACGTTAAAAATGTCAATTTGTTTACTCCAACTTCAACTCATCGAAAGACATTACGAACTCTTCGTCTTGTCGAGAACGTGAACTTTTTGATATCTCGGTTCGAGTATGTTAAAAACAGTGACAACATGAGTCGTAGTGATAAAAACAAGGAAGTTCTAGTTCAGTAGCAATAGTAGTAGATTAACCTTTAAATCCTTTTCAGTAGTCAAGTTTTAATAAAAAGAAGAAGAAGAAAAAAAAGGAAAAATCGAAAAACTTTTACTTAAAATCATGTTCTTTTTTATACCAGAACTTATCTTTTGCATCCTTGAACTATCTTCAGGCTCATTTTATCTTGGAATTTACGAACTTATTGAATCTAGTTGCCATTTACCATTCATAAACCAGAGGAGAGTATGTAACTATTTTCAAATTTACCATCCCTTTTCACGATCTACTTTTTACTTGTTAACATTGTAATTAAGCTGATACACGCCGAGCGTTTTGAATCCTTTTCATGCACAGTAATTCACATACGTTGAATTAATTCAATCAAAACAGGATATTAAATTGAATAAAACCCATTCGAACCTGTGTAATTAAAAACTTCAATTTTTAGTTTATAAAGTTCAGTAGTAGAAGCCATAAGATTATACTTTAGTGGTATTCATTTCTTGGGTACAATAAGGGGATAGGTTATTATTTTGTTAAAAATACTTTTCTTTCCCGACCACATCGCGTACATTTAAACAATGGATTCTACAGCACGTGGACGAGTTGCTCTTAGAGCTCTTAGCAACGTTCACGAAATTAATTTTGATACATCATTCAGAAAAAGGAGGCTGACTAACTGACCCCTGACGACCGCCTCCTGTTTGTGTGCGTTCGCAATTATTTCTGCAACATTTAATTCATTGTGTAACCGTCTCAGGGAATGGGTAAATATCCGTACTTGCCCTGAGAAATAATGTATTGTAATATTACCGGTTCGTGTACATGCGATTCAAGTGCAACTGAATTCCTGGCATTCAGCTGTGAGCAACACCGTAAGGATTGCAAAATTACAAAATCAATTTTCACGTCAAACAAACAACTGCGCATTTTGAATGCTAGAAAATCTAAGTTTTCCCTTAGCACGTCCTTTCGAATTGTTGAAGGAAGCAGTTTGTTTTTCTATACATCGTAACGTATCGCATCGCTTAAATAAATTGCTAGGTTATGCTATGCTCGAAATTATTGTAATTCACCCAGGGTGAAACTGGGAAAACCCAAGTACATTTTGTTCGTAATAACAGCGAATATTTGAAGAATTTAAAAAAAAAATAATACTTTTTGGTATGTGTATGAGCGTGTTGTGCTGCTTATGGAAATCCTTAAAATGACTCGGGGTTGTGCACCGATGATGATTTTCGAACGAATATTGTACATTATTTCCGCAGTGCTTTGTTCAATCACGTTTTGAGAAGACTTAAAAATTTTTTTTTAAAACGACAAAAGTTCATATCCTTAGAAAAGAAGAAGGACCTCCAAAGCAGAGTATGTTATGATGCTAAAGAATCATTGGAATAGGGTCTAAACACAACTAGAATGCAATTACACGATTTCACATTGATTTCAAATTCTTTGCTTTTTGTTTTCTTCAATTACTAGCAGGGATTATTTTTATTTTAAAAATGTCCTTTTACTTTTGATGTAGTTATTTTCACAATTTCTACATTTTCAAATAATTAAAGTATAGTCAAAAGGGAAAATCGGAATAAAATTTAATCACTTCAAAATATTTCTGTTTTTACAATCAGATTCCACATGACTTAAGATTGTGATTGGATTCCATAAGGTATGTAGTATGGATTAACCCTGAATTAGATAGTAAGAGAAGTTATTGAGTTAGCCCAATCGTATTTTCTGTCTATTATAAAAGTTGAATAGTAGAAAAATTTGAAGGACAAATTTTATGGGAAGTTTAAGATCTTTAGAAATTATTTGTAATAAGATATACTTGAATAATGGTTGAAGACATTTGGAATTATTTTTGAGACAATTTGGACTTAGAGAAAATTTTATGAATTTTTTTAGAATATGTTTTATTTTCATAGATTTTGCTATTTTTATTAAAAGTAAAAGAAAAATAAGAAAAAAATGTGGACTGCAAACTTTTCACCTAAATTTCAATAGAAGCCACTTTGGACTTACAGAAAATCATTTAAATTTCTGTCTTGCTGGAATTGGAAACTTTTTATTTCAATTTTGTCCTGAATTAGAAACTCTACGCAACATGATTATTTGTAAGGTATTGATGCCTATTTTTTTGTCAAGAATTGAGAGCTGGGCTCGTATTTTTAAGAGTTCATTTGAGCTTGTAGTAAATTTAACTAATTTACTATAAGTCCAAATTGGCTCAAACTGAACTTAGGAAGTATGATAATGCGACTGGTATCACTGAGGGGAAGCGATTACTCTGAGTGATGTCAGTGTCATATCATACATCGTAAGCTCAGCAAATTTAATATGGGATTTAATTGAACAGTTTAGTTTACCCCTCAATATAGCTTCAAAAGCAATGTAATAAGTTGTGTTTTTGTGGTGCATTACAAAAAAAAATTAAACATTTAAATTTGGAGAAAAGATATGCCATTAAATTTTGTCCGCGATTCTGATTTACAAAAATTTGCTATGTGCTTATGGGGAGCATTTCTTATCTAAAGTGGAACAAAGCATTTTTGATAGGCCGAGAAGCGAAAAGGTCTTTAATGTCGGATACTGATGAGAACCTCTTCTGTGACACGGCCATCTCCATCAGAAAACCTATTGACTTGATATTAGCCCGTGTGATTCTTTTTGTTTCAAATATCGATAATATCTAAGCTACAAAGAGTAGAAATAACGTCTCCGCCTATATACTTTGAGGGGCAATTTTTATTTGTGTTCTATATACTAAAGTACCTAGACTTTTATTTTTAAAAGTCAATTTGGAATTACAGCAAATTGCAAACATTTATCACCTTCCAACTAAATTTTCTTTTCATATCCATGGGTCAATTAGTTAAACTTATCATCAAATTGAGAGAAAGTTTGAGAAATGGGAAAATTTCTCACCTTTTTGAATAAAAAAGGTTTACTCGAAATCGCTAAAGATTTTCTGAAATGTAATTACTATTCAGTAGGTCAACTGTTTTTCTATAAAAATGTTGAATATTTACCAGTTATTCAAGAAAGAAATATGAACAAAAGCAAGTGGTGGGTCCGAATGAATCTAGTCCTTAGAATATCTTCCTTAGAGCAAATACTCTAAGGACTAGAAACGTTCCGACCCACTTGCTTGTTTATATGTCCACAATCTTGCATTTGGTAATTTTTACGGTGAAAACTTTTTTTTCTTCTATTTTTTTCATCAACAAAAATTAATCTATATTTTCTTAAGGACAAAAATGAAATACAAATAAAAAAAATAGAAAAGGAAATCCTCATCGAATATTCGACATTTAATGTAATTCTTTTCACAATTCAGAAGGGAATCGCCTCTTTGATTTAATTAAAAGGACTTTGTTAAATGTCAATAGTCTACAAATAATTTGATTAAATGCTTAATTAAATACACTTGTTATAACGGATGGAATTTCCTTTTCCATCCCGGCATTATTTTCCATTATTTTTTGCTTCCAATTTAATTTTCTACTTTACCCGAAAATTAGTTAGACAATTATTCGTAAAGTTTTTAATCAGTTTGTCATCATGGTCGCAAAATCTTTAATAAATTTTCAAGCAATACGAACAAATTCGAAGTAATTCCTTTAACTTTTGATTTATCCAAAAAAAAAAAATGTTCAGGCTCCATTTTCTTCGCGTAAAGTTCTTCAGGTCTGCCCCTTTTCTTCCACAGCTTAGTCGCCCAAGGAAGTGTTAATAAATCGATGGAAAAAATTCTTTTAAGCGACCACAAATAGAAAAGGACATTTTTATCAATTGAGTTGCCTATTTTGCCACGTAGCAAAATGATTTTTAATTTATTTAAATAGAAAGCAATTTGAACATATTTTGTGTGAATTATTATAAATTTGCTGTCAGGTGTTATTCGAGTCCGCATACTGTGTGGGTAGTAGCTAGGTTAACTTGGTAGATATAATATTTTGCAACTCCACGAACTTGAGCGTATTTGGTTAGCATTAGTTTGGAATATTTTGCATATTCTCGACTGGAAATTGCCACAAATTTCAGATGAAACTCAAATAATTAATATCATCGGTTAACAAACTAACAAGAATATATGATTTGCAACGATTGATTTAATGAACTACAAATAGTAGAGAATTTAGGCTGCTTGCTTATTCACTAGGACATTTGTTATCCTGGCGAAGAGTTAGCGCATAATTTTGTTAAAATTTTGAATAGAAATTTGACATCAATTTTGTATAAACAGTCCTTTTTAAGGTGTTGGTAGGTGAAAAGGGTTAGTTTTTTCTCGGGGTAAAGCCTTCAACCATAAACCCGTTTTTCATTTTGATAATTTTGTTTCCGTTTAAGTAAAAAAAAGGCTAAACAAAGTTACTTTTCTGTGACTAATAGTAGCAATGAAGTTCATCTTAAGTTCATAGGGAAAAAAGTTCAGTCACTTCTGGAGGATTAGTATCCGTTACAAAGTATAAAATCTCATCAAAATCTTAAATGGTGTCCTTTCCTTTCTTCTGATTTTTTGCAGAAAATCCTTTTTATAGCATCATATTCAAAAGCCCTTTTTATAGTGTCATATTCATGACGCCAATTTTACGTGTTGGATATTATTTAAGCTAACACCGAGAGTTTTGTTATATTTTGTGGAATTATATTATAAAATATTAAGGATGCGATTGTAAAATTGTTTATTCTATTCGCAAAGTACCATCTTAATTAGTAGGTATTCATATAATATGTGAGGGATGGTGAACTGATTAGCATAAAGAACGGTTGGTGTGTTTTTGATTTTAATTTTTTTATAAATTATTGGTACCAAAGAAGTTATAAGAAAGAAAATCCTAGACAAAAGCAGTAAGTTTTAAATACTTTAAGTCCTGATTAAATAGACTGGCTAATTGGTGGTTGCCGAATATGCGGCGCGTTTGGCTAAAGGTGTTAGTTGACATTATGTTTGTAAGTGAGGCAGATTGGGATTAACCGAGAAGACTGAAAGACGGTGAGACGGAGAGTCAGGAATATGTTTGACGGCTACAAGACTGTTGGTAAAAATAATAACACTCTGTTGGATGGGAGGATATTAGTCGGAATTTCAATTTTCCCGTCAATAAGATTGCTTTATAAATTCAAATAAAGACCTTCAATCAGGAATTTTCTGCCTTAGAAACTAATAAATTTAGGAGGCGCTTTAGAAAAAAAAATTAAAGTTGTATTATATATAGTGAGTTGAAAGTCGTAGGACTGGCCTAATCTGGAAGACTATTGGTAAAAAAACTTTGAAGACGAGAAGACTGTCGATAAAAATAATAGCACTTTGTTGTCTGCGAACATTTATCGCAATCTAAATTGCTGTTTAAATAGCTCACATAGACCTGCCTTATAAAGGGGAGATTCTACAATGCACCAATCAAAAAAGAAAGTTTCGGAGACTATTTACCTAAAAATCTACTTTATCAGGTAATCAAATTGCGTCATGCCTATAAAAGACCTTCATTACCATAGAAGTCCTTTGAGATCTCAGTACCTATCAAGTGATGTACGAATTATTTGAAAAGCCTTATGATGACTGTCTCTAAAAATAGGGGTTGTTCGCTTGCTTATAACAAAAATCATCATTTAAACTGTCAGTAAATTTATCCCTGATTCCGTACAATGTCAGATTTCCTCCTTGGCTAAAAATTCCAAAGAACATTTTGTAAAGAGATCACCTTAAGTTGGTGTTTTTCTTTGAAATATTGACTTCACGTAAAGTACTGCTTTAGTTTTTACATTTTATAACCTTCCAACTTATCCAGAAGGTAAATGATAAATTGGTCAAGAATGATTAAATTTTAATTTTTCTAAATAGTCCTTCCGGTTTTCTTATACTTCTCTGCAGATTTTCTATAAACCTTATCTTTTCTTTGATTTCTGATAACTTAGGATCAGAAATCAAAGAAAAGATAAGCTTTGAGTAATCAATTTTAATTTAACTAAACTTCTCAAAATTTGTTAAAACAAATGAGCTTTTTTCTCAATTTAAAGTGTCCATTTTCTAGAACAGTTAGATATAATTTTTTTTATCAAAACTTTTAAATACACCAACTTTCAAATAAAGAATTTCTCTTCAATTACCAAAGTGCCTATATTTAAATAAAATAATTTACTACACAGCAAAGGTGGTAAAAGCTACAAATTAAAAGGGAAGAGAGGGGAAGAAATTCCCCGAATGAAATGGAAAATTCTTCGTTTACTATCCTATCCAGATTTCACTAAAATTTCCACTAAATCACATTGAAATTCTCAATTTAGTGCCAAATCAGAGCAGCTCTTTTGAAAATCGATTCAAACTACCCAAATTCGATGAGTCGTTAATTAACAGCTCAATCCAATTGGGAGAGATTGTTTCACTGATGGCTGCCAAACAGTCAAAAAAAAACCAAATAATGGAAGAAATTTTACGCAAATGTGAAAAAAATGTGCCATTTCGAAAAAGCCAAAAAACCAATAAAAAAAATCTATTCTAAAAAAAAATTTCGGCATTAATTTCTGTTGCTCCTTCCTTCAGTACCCCTGCAAACAACTCCACTTACATTCAGTAATCGCGCACCTACAAAGTTGATTGGAATTTAATTTCCTTGCATTACCCATCCCCATAGTGCACAGAAGATTTTTCAGAGCAGCACAAGTAAACATGCATTGCCATACAAGCGGAAATAATCGATAATGACGCTTTTTGATCTCTAATTTAGGTTATTTGTTTTTGCTGATGGTGGCAAATGGAGTACAGCTTTCCAAAAAATAGAAGAAAAAAATCAATCGATTTAGAAGATCAATAAAAGCACTCGAACGAAATTCGTTTACGGAAACTTTCTACAGAAGTGGTGGGCGGTAGATATTTTTGTCTGAAAAGAAAATTGGGTGGAAATTGTAACAGTTACGATTATGATGTGTTACGGTCTTTCTTGTCCAATCGACTGAATTTTTTTTCCATTTTCTAGCCACAACCATTTAGTAATGGAAAGTTTAAGGTAGCTTTTTACGTTGATTTCTTAGTTGTTTTTTTATCGCGAATTCGCAATGTGCTAAAAGGTTGAACCGTAAATGGTTCTAATTAAGTTTCACATTTTGAATTTTAACACACGCTGAGTAGAAACAATGAAAATAGTGCCAAAAGAAATTAGTATAATCTACGAAATTAATACGTTTTTCTATTATTAATACTTGGGATTCTACAATCTAGTTCCCTGTATTCGTGAAAATATGGTTGATTTATGATCGAGATAACACTGTTCTGGCTTAGAGCATTATATTGAAGGCTCTTTCCAGAGACAAATAAAAGCATCATCTGCATAAAGGAAATGTTTATATGTGGAAAGTGATTGATATATGGAATTAACGTATTTGTTGAATAGTATAGTGAAAAGAGGGTATCCTTGTGGAATGCCATTTTCTTTCATGCGAAAAGACGAACAATCTTTTCTGGAACTGGGAAGGATAATCAAAACTTTTTCTACAAAATTCATCATTTTATAAATTAAAATACCCCCTCTCCCCTCCAAGGTGAGGGCTATAACTATGATATTCTCTTAAATCTAAGCACCTTTAATAGCACTTCTTTACTATTTTTTCCATCCTGATAATTTTTATCGTTAAATTTATAGTTTCGTTGGTGGGTATTTTTTTCACTACAGTACTCGTCACAGTTCGTTTGATATTGTCAGCTGCAATTTATTGTAATTTATTCTAAAATCAACTAAACTAAACAGTTTAAGAGAAAATTCAAAAAAAATTATTCCAAAAAGAAATATGTATCAAGGTAAAAAAGAGGTAAGAAACTATTTTAGAAGCCCTACTCGAAATTTATTGTAGTTCTCTAGGGGCTTTTTTCTTATGGATCCCCTACACTGAGTATTTAAAATAAAATTTATACAGTATATAGAAGAGCACCCTACGTTTTTTTTTTTGAATTATAAAGTACGTGTAACTTACAATTTTTTTGATATCGTAAAAGTCAAATCGTTAAAATTCATATCATAAACAAATAAAATTTTGCAAAAAAAGAAAAAAAAACTGATTTTTAACCAAATTCTTATCATGAAAGTGCAATCGAGTTAAAAGTTTTGGTGGGAAATATCAAATTGTGTTTACTCTTAATGATGATAACAAGTATTTTGTGTCCAGTTGTTGTTATAAATGGTTTGTTGAAGAAGAAAAAAAATAGAGTGTGAAAGATAAAGAAGAGGAAGAAGCGGATATTTTTGAGATGGCAGGTGTTTTCATTTTGAATAAAATTCTTTATCTGTAATCGTAATTATAAGCAAGAAACGTGAAATGTATCGAAATATTGCAACAGCGGACATTTTTATTTAAGACTGCAGAAGCAGTAAGACAGAGAAAGATTGAGAAAAGAGGAAAAAATTACTTATGCTGTCTCAGCAGCATAAGAAATGATGAACAGAAAAGGTCCGCGTATGCAAAGCGATTACTGACATGTGTGGATGAGAGAAATTCGAGGCAAGACGAAAACAGGTAGTCGTTCAGTGAGAAACCGGCTGACGAGAGCTCATGTGTGCGTTGAGATCGACTAGAATTACGCTCTTCGGCGTGCATGCAGATCGGCTGGTGTGCGTCGCTCTCTCTGTTAAGTGATTTGCGTCTGCGGTGCTGACCTGTTCTGATGTTGTTTTCTTTCGAGATTTCTTACCTGAAAGGAGTGTTGTTTGGTTATTTTTTTTTGTCTGCTTCTTGTCCACG
Organism: Atherix ibis; assembly: GCA_958298945.1. Taxonomy (NCBI): domain Eukaryota; kingdom Metazoa; phylum Arthropoda; class Insecta; order Diptera; family Athericidae; genus Atherix; species Atherix ibis. The sequence continues at coordinate 51,885,781 of OY282609.1, forward strand.
CACTCATAAGCGGTTAGCTGCTGTTCACTAACACCAACACCAACACCAATAAATTACGTGGGCAGCAATAAGAATTGTGAGTGAATTTTTTTTCTTAATTTATTATTATTATTTTCTCCAAGTTTATTTTCCATTTCTTTTCCTCACATTATTTTACAAAGTCTTGTTCATTTTGGCTTTGTTATAAGATCTCGAAAAATAACCGCCTTGCGTCGCCGTCAAATTTATGGATCGTCGAGCCCACAAGCTATGTCTTAAGGGGTATAGCCACATTTGCATTCAAATCGTTATTGTTGTCGGTTTTAGTACTCGTTGTTGCTCCCAACGGTGGGACACTTCAGGGGAAACCTCTTGAATTATATTGAATCGAAAATATTCGTTGTGTTTTTCTAAAGGTCAGGGAGAGAGGGGGCGGTTGTGTTGTCAATTTGGTATTATTCTTCTGCGTACACCACTCCCTCTGCTGTTGGTTTCTTATTGCATTTCCATCTTTTTCTCATACGACATTCGTGCATATTTATCAATATACACCAATGGTGGTGTCTCTTTTCACAGTGTCTGTAATCCTGTCTTTATTATTTGCTTGTTGTGTTCAGGTATAAAAGTAATATTTTTTTTCTTATTTACTTATAAATTTTTTTTTTTGGTTTCTTTCGACATATGCACTTGCATATGTGGTTAGCTGACTGATCTGGACAGTAGAATTGTAACCGGTTTTTGCTGGATGATCTTTTAACTGTTGTTCATTTTACTAAGAAAAAATGGCCTGCTAGCAAACAAGGCATTTTTAAATGTGCTTGCAACGTTGCCATTTTCATAAGGAAATATTTTTTTAAAGGATTTTTATTAAAATTTCCGTGTTTACAGTTTTCTTTTTGTTGTATTGAAAATGTATTTGGCAAATTAGAGTCGAGGAGGTCTTATTTTTGTTTTCTTTTCTTTTAAGGTGTTTCAAGGATAAAAATAGAACTTTTTATAGATATTTTTTTTATGAAAAAACTGAAATTTTTGTCCATTTTTTTACAATATTATTTTTTGACAATGAAGATTTTGAATTAGTTATGTTTTTTGTTTTAATTTAACGAGAGCACATCGCTTTTTTTTTTTGGTTTTTTCTGTTGTATTTTTGAATTTCGAAAATAAAGTTCTGGGGAATGATTAAAATCTTCACTTACGATTTCTAATTTAAATTTTTAATTAAAATGTTGTGCTAATTTAATGATATTATTCGGATTCAATTACTATGTATTATGCTAGAAGTCTGAGGCGGTGGTCTGAAGAAAATTTTTTGAGGTTATAATTCGTTTAGATAAATAAAGAGGAAAAAAATCCATTTTAGACTTACCATTAAAGGACAATAAGTGTTTGAAACTAACTATTTTAGTTAGTTTAGAAAAAAAGAAACTAACAATTTTTTACCATAAGTAAAACTTTTTATGAAGCAAGTAATATTCGTATTTTAAATATATTACCCTTTAAATCAGAATTTACTCTCTTTAACTAACAAATTTCCTACGTTTTATAAAATACAGGGAGTAATGAAGAAGATTGGATTTAAAGAGGGAAGAGTAAGCCCAGTTAAATCGTTTTCTTTTTTAATGTTCTAAATAATAAAACAACATTTAACTCATTTTTATTTTTTACATCTCTCGGGTTATCCAGTAAAGTCCATCTGGTAGCAGAAATACGTACTATAAACTATACTTCTTAGATTCAATAAAAAATTACATTTCATTGTTGACATCCGAACTGTTCATTTTTGAAGAGGTAGCCATACGATAGATCTCGATTACGATTGTAGAATATTGATGAGAATCACCTAGAATTGTGCTGTAGTTCGGTCAGTTAATTTATACTAGGTAGGCGTTCAAATAGATTCTGTATCGGCACCTGAAAACGAGACAACCTACTCACTCACAAAATTGTATTAGTCTAAAAACTACTGGCGTATAATTTACAAATTTGAGAACGAATAGAAAATTAAATAAGAAAAAATAAATGTGATCAATAAAAATTTATCTAAGATAATAATTTTCGCCTAGAATGAGTAGCTAGGCTGTCTATGAGTTATCGTGTTCATCAGGTAGGTGATACCAAATACGATATTTTGTAGGCTGTTGTAAGAATTAACATTTTTACCACTTTTCGATTTTGTTAAATCGGTTTGGATAGGTTTTTCTTCTCCTTTCATTCAAAGAAAAAAAATCGTATTGTAGAAAATCGATTATCTTTATGGTGGGTATCTTAAAATCTTATCTCGTTTATTTTCGACTATTAATTGAAGGAAGAAAAAATGAAGTTATTAACTTCAAAAAGCTGTGGATCCAAATGACTAGCATTGCCGCCAAAATATCATCATTTCAACCAACGCCTTTCTTGTGTATTGAATTATCAATAAAAACTCTCTAAAATGAAAGTATGTTGACCTATGTTGACATTGTTAAGGTCTAGAGTCTTCGCGTTGGAGAATACCTCATGGCTTCTAAATTATTCTTTACTTCTTTGGGTGCAGGTGAAAAGAGTCGTCTTTGTTGCTTTGATGGTTTTTGTTTTATTTGGAGAGCTAACGTGTATATTCCGAATGTATTCGGAATTGCTAATGTTTCGATTTTGAAATAACTCACCTTTCAAGGGTCAGAACTTTCTACTCAAATACAACTCTTTCGGGCAGCATGTAACAATTTTCTGTTTATGGGCGTTGCTGTTTCTTATTTCGTTTCTATTTTACTTATTTTTTCGTTAAAGAGATGGTCATGTATTTAGTTAGCAGATGACCACTTTTATAAGGTGGCTTTCGCCTTAAGAGTATTTTAGTGTTCTTAGTTCTATGTTCTTTGAAGAATGATTGTCTCACTGAACTAAATAAAAGGTATTTTTGGTCCGCCAATAACAAATTAAAAGAAACATTTTAAAGTTTCCTTCAAAGGATTAAAATCGATATTTTCGTTTTAGAAAAACTCGGTTAATGTTGTACTCTGAATTTCTGTGCACACTTTGGAGGTCATAAATAGAACAAATTTGCTTAGAGACATTTGAAACAGTATTTTATTAATTCGCTTTGGTTGTATTGTCTCATGTAGTCCAAAGCTTTGTAAATTTCCATACTTCATTTTTTTTAAATATTTTTTTTATTTTTTTATTTTTTTTTTTATTTCAATTGTATTGTAACAAGCATATTTACATCATGAAGTAGGGGTAAACACCCATCGGCGTTTCTCCAACTAATGGAAGTTAGATTCATTTAGTATTTCTAGGCCATTGTTTCTTAAGTCTCCAATGAGTGTTTCCGGGGAGGGCAGTCTCTCACAATTGGATTATGGTGAAAGGATAAATGGGAGTAGAAGTTTTGATACCGGAAAATGCACAGGTCTTGAACAAAGGGAACATTTAGTTGTTACGAACATAAAAGGGGGCATCAACAATTTTATAGAGGCTTCTGGATTATAAGGCCTAGACACGAAAGAAATTGGAACATTTCGTTGAACCACAAAGTTCAATTCCATATTTCCAAAAAGGTTTTATATTAGAAGTTCACTTTTGATTGTTGCGTTCGAGCGTTTGTCCAATAGCTTAAGAAGTTGAAGGTACCATCTATTGGTTTCAAGTTTTTTTAGTCTAGTATGAGGGTTCCATGTTAATCTCTTGTACAGGTAAAGTCCCAAATAACGTACTTTATCATATTGTGGAATCATGTTGCTATTAAGGTATAAAGGGGTAGGTTTTCCTTGACAAAGTGTAAAAGTAATGTGAGCACTTTTCTGTTCATTTACGTTCACTCTCCATCTCTTAAAACCAGGATGGAAAATTGTGGATATGGGATTGTAAATTGTTGGAAGCTATGTCAGGATTTGTATGGTAAGCAAGTATGGCCGTATCTACTGCATAAACAGCAATGATAGTATAAGGATCAGATGGAATGTCATGGGTAAAAATATTATATAAAATAGGGACAAGGATATATTTCAGGAGATTTGGAGCCAATTGCATTTTATAAATAACGTTGGGAGATATATAAATTTATGATAAGATTGTATGTTGAAGGAAGAAAGCTTTTGAGTTTCCGAAGGAGACAAGGATGCCACACACCATCAAAAGCGTGGGAGATACTTCTGGGCAATACTCTTTCATCTCAAAAGAGGATGCAATGTGATCAATAGCACGATGGCATTGCTGAATAATGGAGTGTTCAGATCGGAAGCCTTATGGGACTCCAGATAGAATAGGATATATTTCCGAGGATTGCAACAAGAGAAAGCTCTTGATTTTCCAGAGGAGTCGAGGATCCCACACACCAATCAAAAGCTTGGAAGATATCTAAAAATACTCTTCATTTAATTGGCAAACTAGCTATTTTGCTCAATGGCAGATTCTGGGCTTCCTTGGTATCCTCGTAACGGAATTCTTTAGTCTTATAAATTCGTTGTAATTTGGATATCTTTTTATTATAAAAGGCTGCTACTCTTAAGACCACAATTTTTCAACGGAGTGCTGATTTAAGTACCAGGTATATAAGCTTAAATCCGCTGTTTGGTCATAGATGTCGTGAGTGAGCGTATTAAGCTACCATGGGCACGCATTACTTTTTTTTGTGAGTTTTACATCTGTCAATATTAATCAGTGCACATTGTCAGCAATTTCGTGCAATAACATACATTTTTCCTTTGGTAATCATGTTTAGTTTTGTGCCAGAGCTCTGCTTTTCAGCTTCAATTTGAAGAAATCGGCTGCCGAATCGCATCGAATGCTTATGGAAGCCTATGGTGACAGTGCTTTATCGGAAACAACATGCCGAGATTGATTTCGTCGGTTCAAAGACGGCAATTTTGACTTGTCGGATAAGAAGCGGGAAAATCGGCCTAGGATGGTTAAGGACCATCAATTGCAGGCTCATTTTGACGAAGACGATACCTAATCACAAAAACTGCTCACGGAGCAATCGGGTGTTACTCAACCAGCCATTTCCATGCATCTGAGTGCCATGGGGAAGATTGAAAAGATCGAAAAATGTGTGCCGCATGAATTGAACGATAGGCAGATGGAGCGACGCGAAAACTGAGATGCATGAAAATGGCTGGTTGAGTAATACCCAATTGCTCCGCGAGCATTTTTTGCGATTGGCTATCGTGCTCGCTAAACAAAAAAGAAAGTCGGATTGTGACAGGCGATAAAAATTGGATATATTTCGAGAATCCTTAACGCAAGAAATCGTGAATTGATCCTGGCCAACCATCAACATCTTCCCCAAGACCAAATCGCTTCGGACGGAAGACGATGCTGCGCGTTTGGTGAGATCAGCAGAGTTTCGTCTACTATAAGATGTTGAAACCTGGTGAAACTGTCAATGCCTACCGCTACCACCAACAACTGATCAAATTGCACCGTGCTCTGCCTGAAAAAAGGACGCATTATCAACAAAGACATGACAAGCTGATATTCCTCCATGACAACGTACCATCGCACACGTCAAAAATGGTCCGAAAATACTTGGAGACACTCAACTGGGAGGTGCTACCCCACCTCGCTTATTCACCAGACCTTGTCCCTTCCGACTACCACCTGTTTTCGTCGATGGGCCACGTGCTCGCTGAACAGCACTTCGATTCTTACGAAGACGTCCGAAAATGGCTTGATGAGTGGTTTGCCTCGAAAAAGAAGGATTTTTTTTGGCGTGGTATCCACAAATTACCTGAGAGACGGGAAAAATGTATAGCTAACGAGGGCAACTATTTTGAATAAATGTGTTTTTGCTTTAAGCTTATACACCTGGTGTATAAGCTTATTCACCTAGTAAAACAGCGGCTTTAAGCTTATACACCTGTTAAATCTAAGCTTAAAATATTACCCACTTTCCTCATAAATAATACATTTCAGCTGTATTGAAACCATTTCTGTTATGATAGAGACTTATCAGTGGAGGATTTTAGGATCGCCGCAAGTCGCATAAAAATAAAAATTAAACCATTTTTCTTTAATAGGACGAATCGGTGTCAGTTTTGTTTGTCTTAATCATAATTTCTATTCTTATAAAAAGAGACAATTTGGAATTTTGAACAATTGTGTGTAATAAGGATTCTTTTCAAATTGTGCAGTCCTTAATGATGGATGATGAAGCTTAGTTAAAGGGGACTCTATGACATTTTCTACTCAATCAAAGTATCTAAAGTTAGCCTTTCTCTTAACCAAAGCTCAATTTTACATATTATGTAAAATATTTAAAAAACAAATTCCCAATAAAAAATGGGATATTAAAAAAAGTTAAAAACTATGATTTGATATTTTGTAAGTCTTTTCGTAAATCGACCAACTGCAAGTATAAATCGTAATTTAATAAAAGAATTTTAATATCATTTTAAATTTAATAATATTTTCCACTTTAATAAAAGTATAACAAATTTTTTTATGGTATTAGTATAAATGTGCTTACTATATTTTGTTTTCAAGAACCCAATTGTATATGGGTGAACTTTAAGGATTGAATTGAGAGAGGAAAAAACGTAGAAACTGAAGAAAAACTGAAATATTCAATAAGGAAATATGACGAAATGTTCTGGCAATTCTGCTAATATTGAAAATCGTAAAATTGGAAAATTCAAATTTGATGTGATATGAAGCAATTTTATAGCTGTTCTATTTACTATTGGGTGGGCTAAATATTTTTGATTTTTTTATAACTTTTTATGAAAAAATATTCTTGACTTCATCCGGAAGTTATTGCCTTATTTATCTGTGAATTTCTTTGAAAGTGGAAAGTTTCTGTAAAAAAGAATGGTTTTATAGCTCGTTTCGATTAACAAGTCAATCATTAAATCTAAATTTCATAAGGGAGCTACCAATTTGGATTTACTGATGTACGTTCTTACGCTAAAATTTTGGTACTATTGTTCTTTCATGACACACTTAATTAAAGGATCGTTGGTGATGTAGTCGTTAATTCTCAAATAAACTTTTAAAAACTTAATAGTTTCTTGGTCAATAATGGACATTTTTTTTCCATACCAAAATGATAAATAAAGCTAGTGGTAAAGGCTACTACTCTGATGAAGGGTCCTAAATTCAAATGGAAAGGGTCTTAATATATATTTGTTCAGTGGCAGGTGAGCTTCTTGGTTTCGTGGTGAGCTTCTTAAATATTTTTTGGGGTCCACCTGAACCGTAAAGGACTATTTACTTTTGTAGGGTCATAATTTTAAATGACTTAAAGTTTAGACAAAAAAATATATCAACAGTCTAAGAATACTGAAGTAAATGAAAACTTAACGATGGTAGGGTGCTGATTTTTATGGTCATAAAATTTGCGAGAAAATGTTCGCTATTATATTAGGATAAATCACTCCCAGATATCTGGTGGTTTGCATTCTTTTGGGCCTAGATTTTATCATGATTTATTGTATTTTTGTAAGGTCTTAAAATGGAATTTCTTCTATCTTCTTATAAAGTCCTACTTTTTGGAGCTTAAAATTTACGAAGAATTTTAGGTTTTATATTGAGGTAAATCGCATTTTAAGATTGATTATGGGCCTAGATTTTGAAATAATTCGAATTAGTTGTTGAATATTTTATAATCTTTTACGAAGTAACGTTTATCGATGGTACAAAATGTTCTCAGAGAGCCGAGAAGATGTGAACGATGAAAAGCGTGCCAGATGCCCGAGCACGTCAACAACAGACGAAAACATTGATGAAGTGAAGAAAATAGTATTGGCCAATCGTCGAATCACCGTTAGCGAAGTTGGTGAATACTTAAACATATCAATTGGCTCGTGCCATTCGATTTTTACCAATGATTTGGTTGTAAGACGGGTCGCCGCGAAATTCGTACCAAAATTGCTCAATTTCGACCAAAAACTGCATCGCATTAACATTGCTAAGGAGCTGTTGGACTCTGTCTGCGACGACCCAAATTTGCTCCAGAGGGTCATAACTGGTGACAAATCATGGGTTTATGGTTATGACGTGGAAACCAAAGCACAATCATCCCAATGAAAGCTGCCGCACGAACCAAGACCGAAAAAAGCGCGCCAAGTTCGGTCGAATGTGAAAGTTTTGCTTATAGTTTTCTTTACACGCAGGGGCGTAGTGCATCATGAGTTCTTGCCACAGGGTAGAACAGTCAATAAGGAATATTACCTGCAAATTAAGCGTCAAGCAATCCCGCAGAAACGCCCGGATTCGTGGAAGAACAAAAATTGGCTTTTGCACCATGATAACGCCCTTGCTCACGCATCGTTGCTTGTGCGCGAATTTTTAGACAAAAACAACATACTAATAATGCCGGAGCCACCGTATTCCCCAGATCTGGCCCCTTGTAACTTTTTTTTGTTTCCATAAAAGGACGACGCTACACTACGATTGAGAAGATAAAGACGGCATCGAAGGAGAAACTGAACAAGATGACAAAAAATGATTTTTTGAAGTGCTTCGAGGATTGGAAAAAATACTTGGCACAAGTGTTTAATATCTGGTGGGGAGTACTTTGAAGGGGACAAAATAGATATTCATAAATAAATAAATAATTTTTGAAAAAAAAAACACAAAATTCGCGATACTTTTTGAGCGGACCTCGTATATGATACCCTTAGAATAATACCAATTCACTGAGGCCCAGCAATTCAATTCAATACTATTAGAATAGAAACAGAAGATTTGTTTTAATGTCTGATGTAGATTTAAAATAAAATCATAATTTTCTAAAACTATTATTAATGTTGATTGGAAAACGCAACATAATGAATGCCCCTTTTGCGAGAGTTTATGTTTATTATTATTTTGAAATAGGCACTGCAATTTGCTGCATTTTGCTCCTAAATGCTCAGTGCAATTATTTTACCAAATTACCTTTTCTATCAAACACATTCATCTAATAATTTAGAAAATAATTGTTTACTCTTTCGGCGGACAAGTGAACCATGAGCTGATGTAGATTATGTGGACATGCATGCACTTAGGGTAAGTGGGTATTTAGTTATAGAATCATGCAGTCATTAATTTGGTTTTGTTTGTTCAGGGGACAACATCATCTCTTCATTGAAGTAAACATGACGGCAAGAGTAATTATTACCTTATTTCAGTGTAATTTTCTTTGGTTTTGGATTTTTATATATGGAATTCCCCTACTCATTGGTTAATTTATCTCCAACGCGATTAGTTCTATTTGGTTTTTTTCTGCTCGACAAAACTACTTCCTCAATTTGATTTTTTTGGAAGAAAGGGGAGATAATAGTCACTATAAAGAAGGGGACAATTAGATTTAAAAGAGATTAAATTTCATAAAATTTTTGATACCGTCTCATTTTGGATCACCTTCCCTCTTCTAACTGCTCATTGATGTTAATGAGTGTAGCTACGGTAATCCCTATTCCTTCGAAATGAGATTGAAGGGATACCGATTACTGCATACTATTTTGTTCTATTTCATAAAAATCGACTAGGAATTGGGCAAAAACCTCTTTTGTGTAAAATACAAATTATTTGAATTTAAATAAGTTTTTTTAATATAAAATATAAGTTATTTATCAGCAGAATTGCTGATTAGGATGAGAAAATATTTGAGCTTAGGCAGAATGGAAGTTCCCATGTTAGTTGAGAGTGAGATTTCTTAGGTCAAAAATGTGAGACCACCTTGGTTTTTTAGATTTAAAAATATACCACAAAAAAATACTTAAATTTCTTTAAAAAAAAAAGTTCCTTATGTTTTATAACAGATTCTACGATTTTAGGTATTTGGTCGATCAGTTTTTTCATTGCATCCTTTGAAGTATTGTTCTCTAGCATTTTAAAATGATCCTCCACAAGTAATCCTAGGACAATGGACAGAACTTCCGCATCCTCCTGTTTAGCTAATCTCATAAAACGTCTGTGGTTTTTTTTTTTTTAAAGTTTAGATTAATGAGGTATAGGGGAAACCTTCAAAAGGTTCACGCCTGGAAGACCTTCTATCTGGCGGGCGAGTTATGCGGGATTTTTACCTCGCTAAAACTTACCTGTACTTCTACCCTTGCTCCCGGAACGATGGTTCCCCGGCGGCACTATTTGTAAATACTACTTCGCCGGGGCGTTCTTATTTGATATTACTACTGCCTATTCTTCGTACATGGTCCGAAGATCCTTGATTAAAGATTCCGCGTACTCTGCAACTCTGTTCCAAGCCGATTGGCTCTTCAGCATGCACTCCACTATGTTTTCTGGACTGATGGAACGGTCCAGATTTTTCTCCAGATCTGCCCGTATCCCGTCGTAGAAGGGGCATTAGAAGAATACGTGTTCTGCATCTTCGAACACATCGCGGCAGTGATGACAGTTTGGGGAGTCAGTTCTCTTGAATCCGTGCAAGTATGCCCGAAAGCATCCATGCCCAGTCAAGAGTTGGGTGATGTAATACCCGACTTCCCCGTGAACGCGAGTGACCCATTTGGTGACATCTGGGATCAGCCGATGAATCCACCGACCCTTCGCCGAGCTGTCCCATCTCTCCTCCCAGAGGCGAAGACTCTCAGGTCTCTCCTCTTCACAGAGGACCTTTCACCGCTTTTACTTCTTCCTACGGTGTTGGCGTTCACGCTATCCTGCCAGGATGTCGATGGTTGGGCATAATGTCACGACGTTGACCGCATCGTGTGATACCGTTCGGTATGCTGACGCTACTCTGATCGCTGAGAGCCGCTGGACTGATGACATTGTCTTGCGGTATTTTGTTAACTCTAGCGATTTCGCCCACACTGATGCTCCGTATAGCAGGACGGAAGTAACTTCAGTTGCCAGTAGTAGCCTTCGGATTTGCCTGGGGCCTCCGATATTGGGCATTATCCGCGAAAGCGCGCCCTGTACTGCTGATGCCTTTCTGCTGACGCTGGAGATGTGCTCCTTGTAGTTGAGTCTGGCATCCAAGACCACTCCTAGATACTGGATGTAGGGTAGCGACTGGATGTCGTGTTTGCCTACTCTTATGGTGATGGTCTCCATTTTCTTCCGGCTACTCACAAGGTGTGCCTCGGTCTTATTTTCCGCCAAAGACAGGTCTACCAATGTCTTATCCTCCGGATGGTGGTGGAGAATGCGGCTTCCAGTTTCTCCAGGTGCTTGGCTACAAGGACAACCGCTACGTCGGTTCAGAACAGAGCCCTGAGGTACCCCTCCCGTGACCCCATACTCCGCTGGTCCATCCTCCGTCTCGTAGTGTAGTAGTCAGTCACTGAAGTATGAGCTGACCATCCTCCGTAGGTAGTAGGGTACCCCCATGATCTCAAGAGCCTCCAAGACTCGGTCCCAGCGGGAACGTTTATTGGGTTGAGATCGAGTGATTGTGGTGGTCATGTCATATTAACCAAAATGCCTCCTTTTAAAGATAGTCTGTAAATAATTTTCAATTATGTTTTGAATCGTTATCATGCAGCATAACGAATCCTTCACCAATTAACTGAAGTTCCGATGAAAGAGCATTCGTCTCTAAATTATTTATAATAAAAATATTCCATCAATCTGAACCAAGTCTCCTACTCCATCGCCACTGCCATACTTTCCTTACTGCAACTCGCCCAAATAGATCACCAGCTCTCAGTTGATTGCCTCGCCATTGGTAGAGACACCGGTTTGACACGACTTTTATTTAATTCGAACCAAATTTGAGATGCTGTAAACCTTCGATTTCTTTTACTTGTTGTACAAATTTATCAATCTTTACTTAAACTAGTAATTCTAGGCTTACCAGACCGTGTAAAAAAATGATGACTTCCGGTCTAAAATTTTAAACTTGCTGCTATAAATCCTTCATGGAATAAATTATTTAAACATAAATTTCACGATTGTCTTCCATATTTTAAATTAATTAATAGGAATTATATTTTTCAACTTCAGATAAATATTAAGAAAAAAGGACGAAATTAATTCCTTGTCTATCTATACAGGATAATGTTTAGGTATATAGCAAGGCAGTAAAATACTTCACCAAACCCCCCCCCCCTCCCCCTCTCAAGAGCACAGTAAAAATTTAACATTTATTTTTACCTGCTACAAAAAAGGACAGAAAGTTGTTATAGCATTTGGCTTTTTATGGTAAAAAAAGGATACGAATATAAGATTTTAGTAAAAATTTCTAGAGAATATGTTGTTATGAAGGTATTTTTGGTTGGTGTATGTAATAGGACCTAATCGTGTCATTTCTAAGGACATAAAAACTAGGTTAAGAGCAGGGCATTTTTAGGGTCAATAGAACCCATTATTCGATACAATTTACTAATACTATAGAAATGTAAAATCCCTTTAGTATTAGTAAATTTTAGGAGTCTCCTCTGCTACCAAATAAGTTTTGCAACGCACGAAATCTAAAAAAAAACCATTTGGGGACAAATCCAATTTTTCTTTCAAACGATTATTTAGCATCAATTTTAATAGGTCTAAATAAAATAGTTCACCTAGACTAGAAAAGCCTGCGTCAATTAAGATCGAAAAATATATCGTACAGAAGATCAAAAATTTATTTATTTTCTGTACAAAATTATTTTAAAATATATTGAAAATCTTGAAATAAATTTTATTTTATTTTGTAAAGGTAAACTTGGAAAATTTTGACTAAAAATGGGATAAAATTGAATAGTTACTTAGTCAGACGTCTCGTAATACGAATGCCTACATATCTTGGGGTCAAAGTTCTCTTTTAGTATTATTGGCTTCTCTTCAATTAAAAAATAAAAATTGAAAAGCCTCTGCACCAGATGAGCCCAATAAACTCTGTAGAAGAGCTCAAGAGGCACGCACACCCACTCAAGATAACAACTAACAAAGTTAATTTTACTGAATTGAGAAACTTAACAATCAAAATTGAGGTATCGAATTTCTTTTAACAAAACTTGTGTAAATTATTTAATACTTGAACTTTTTTAAGAAATACCTTTTTATATTGTTAGCTTATTAATATGATTTTCTTTTGAAGCTTTTATGATAATTTACATATTTTTACATAATTTTACGTTTTCTACTCTTGTTTTTCTGTTTTGTTGTAAAGACAAGCGGTGGTAACGCTAACATTGTAATTATTAAGAAAATGTGCGTAATCGTAACTTTCCATCGTCTCCACGTTTTATTGTAATATCAAAACGGGTGTTAATAGTTAAATTTCCAAGAAAATTTATGAAAAAAGAAAGCAGCTTTTATGATGATGCAATTTTACTAAAGATGTTTTAAAGAAAAAAATTACTTTTGATAGTGCGTATAATTGAGTTTAAAACATAGTTGGAATTGGAGATTTTATAGAAAATTATTCATTCATTTTGAGGTGTAAGATTTCAGTTAATCTTTTCGAATACGAAATTGTTGAGGTTATGATACTGGAAAAGAGAAACTTTGTAAATGCATTAAAATGAGCGGCTAGTTCAATACTGAAACTGATAGCATAGAAAGGGTCGGTCGAAAGAGTCAGCGGTGCCTCTTCATGCTATGAAACTAAGAATTCTTCGTCATAATTAACTGTTATAGTAATAAAAAATAAATGAATGTGGGCACCAAAAATCTTCCCAATCGGAAGATGCACCGATTAAAAATTAGTTATAGGCATTAAAATATGATTTACCAAATCCAGTGTTTCCTACCTGTTTTTTTTTTACCATAAACCTCCATAATAAAATTGGTTATGTCTTTACAAAATTATCTAAGGCTGACATAGAACCCTTATTTTTTTGGACAATTAATATTTTGTATCGTAGGAGCTTGATCGGATACCGTGGGTGAACTTTACTCTGACTGACGTTATATTAGAAGAATTACTCTTCTTTCTTTGCGACCTTGAACGCCGTTAAAATCTCCGCCATAGACGGATACAGCCCGTTTGAGAAAGAAATAGGGCAAGTGAACTCTCCTTGATATTTTCATATTGTCATTAATGAGTTTCTAAATTTTTTTAGTGTTTCATAATCGAAATTGGGGCCATGGAAATATTCTTCAATCGTCGTCCTTAGTGCTTTTCTATGTTGAATAAATTTTTGATTTGTATCCTTTTGGTGTCAAATAATTGTCGGTAGTATTTTTGAGATGATCAACATCTTTATTTTAGGTAATAAGGAGCTAACCTTTTTGTTCAAACGTTAATTTTAAAATCCGTTTTGCAAGTAAACCCACAAAAAGAAGTCTGGAGCCATTAAATCGACAGGAAATTAATTCATACTTTTTAAAAAAAATTATTCGTTCAGGATAGTATTGTGCATAGTAGCTCCATTTTTCTGGAACCATACCCCATAAGCATGTTTCTATACAAGATCCATATGATTCTTTCTGGCTATGCTTCCTCATTTTCAAAGAAATAGTGGCCGATAACTCTACAATCTTAAAAGACTTTATCAAATATGTTTATAGAAATAAATTTAGGCAACTATTAGAAAAACATATTGTATTATTAGACAAGTTCGAAAAATTATTATGCAGCGATAAATTTTCATGATCAGCTGTATTTGAAATTTTGAATCAATCAAAATAATTTAAGAACTAAAATTTTTTGGTACACAAAATTTGTTAAAACTTAAGATTAGATGGCTCAATTTTAGAGTAGTTTCTTTTTTTATTGTTATATACAATACAATTATTAAATGCGACTAAAAGTACTTTTATTGTCCAGTGAGAGATTAGTGAGTTATTGTCCAATGAAAGAAGTGCATAATAATTTGATTGAGTCCAAGTTAGCGTAATTTATTGTAAATAGAACTGGCCATGCCACTCATCTGAATAGAAGCACATGATTCCAATTTTGTAGGGAACGAATGTAGTCTTGTAGTTTATTGGAAGCAGAAATTGAATTTCCATGACTGTATGGATATGTAGCTAAAACTGTGTATTTTTAGAGGTAAGTTGTCTGCACTCCTCATAGCGGTGATGGAAGGTTTAACTGGAATCGCTCTCAGCTCTTCGGTTACGATCTTTTGGTTATTATCGAGAGTATCGAGATGACTTTTTTTCAATTATTTTTTTTTATCTTGGGGAATGAAAAAAAGGCACACGGACTGGGATCAGATAAATAAGCGGGCTGAGTAACCAGAACAATTCCATTTTTCTAAGCTTCCCAGGAACTCGATTATGAGCTTCAATGATAAACGAAAGTCTAGCCTAATAAGACCCTGCTGAATCAAAAACCTTCAGACGTGCCGACTTCGTATTGCGGTTTTCCAGTTTAACACTCCCTGCATGTTTTTGGCACCTTAGCTAACACCAGCGATAGCAGGACCTATCTCGTCTTTTCGGGCAATAAATGGAGCCATTGTAGACTTTCAGGGCAGGATTTTCCTCATCCAGACGGATGAAATGTCCAGCCCAGCGCAGCCTATTGACCTGGTTGTTGTGGTAACGCTCCAGGATTTCGTTAAATAGGCGCCGGAATCGAACACTCTGATGTAGTCGCCAACAATTCTTCGAAGGATCAACTTCTCGTACGCGGACAGTTATAGTTTATTATTTAACGTGATTTAGTTGCCCATGCTTTAGACCACGAGTCGCCTACGACTATAGGAATCGAGATACGCTCAATCAACGCACCACCATTACTGGCAGTTAACAAATAGAATCAGTTACAAGCTGACTCTCCACCTGCTGGTGGCGAGGACTACCTAAACCTCTACTGTCATAAACAGTTCTCGTACGCGGACAAAGGTTTTTTTTGCTGAGAACCCAATTTTCCGAAGAATACGTGAGGCCAGTGTTTTCAACAGCAGTAGCTTCTCTGCTTCAGTCAGCGACATAATTTAGACTGACTGAAGTGTGGTCTGTTGGATTTTTTCTTCCATGTCACTATTGGCAGCGATCCTTGATCGTAAATTTAACCGACACTGCCATCATGTGAATATCAAATGGCTTTTACAGGAATTTGGTTACTTTTACTCTGCCAAATTCTCTTACAAAAGTGTAGAGTTTTACCCTGGCTATGCTATCATAAGCGTATCATGATCTTTTGAAAATATTCCAGAGAGAAGATCTGATCTGTTGTTGATTTCCCTGAAATGAAGCCTCTCTATTATGGATTAATAATTTTTGGTATGAGCCTAGGGGGATAGCTGAGAATATCTTATAAATGGTATTCAAAGCAATACCTCTATAATTCCTGCACTCTATGGTATCTCCTTTTTTGCGTATGGGACAGATATTGGAAGGTGCCAGTATTCCGGCATAAATTCACTGTCCAATATTTGGACCATTTGGTACAGTGAGTCGTCTCCATAGTTAACCAGTTCGCTGGCAATCCCGTCGACACCGAGTGACTTGTGATTCTTGAGTCGACGGATCTTCGATGCTTGGTGGAAAAAATTCCACCCAACGCCTTAATAAACCCATTTGGTCGGAAATCAGATCTCTCTCTTTGCTGCGGAATGATGAGTATCGTGGTGTAAATCATCCCAACCTGTTCGCAGCTAAGTAAAACTTCTGCGCATGGTTCGGTTGTTCCTTATATTTGACGATTTCACAAACCTGTTCATTGTTCAGGCCTTTTTCTTTTGTCCGTGAATGTTCTTCTGTGAATTTATCATTGTCAAACCACTCCCTTCGATTCAAAAATAAACTGGAAAACCTATGAAAGGGAAATTTTCTCATGAACTCCATACAACTATTCGTTAGTCAAACTTGTGGATTCACTAAGCTTAACACCAAGTTTTAAAGCATATCGTTGCTCCAAATACTCCTTAATAAGCCTGGTTTCGAAACACGATCTGTGAGATAATAAAAGACATTCCAGGGTAATATTCTTTCTACTCATTTGAATTTTCGAAATCAATTAAAAATATATAGTTCATTTTTTTCCTCCCAATAAAATCGTAACTGGTTCCGACTTTTTATCCTTCCGACACTCACTTGAAGTCACGTTCCTCGCGGGTGGTGATTACAATGCTAAAAACCCTCAATGAGATTACCGCGTTGCTAACCGTCGTGGAAAGACTCTTTAAGAAACTCTATCCCATACATCATACCAAATAACTTCCACCCCAAATCCAACATACTGGCCAACTTCTAGTTCAAAACGACCTGATATCCTCGATTACTTCATTAGCACACCTTCAATTACCATGAATTCTAGTATTGAAACTCTTTCCGATTTAAACTCTGATCATAGTCCTACTCTCCTTATACTTAATTCTAAGCCAATCTTAAAGACTCTTTAACCTAGACTCTTATACGAGAGTATTCGTCTAGTGGTTTTCATGGGAAACCACTAGACGAATACTCTCGTATAAAAGAACATCACACCTACTGAAACAAAATGACGGTGACTGGGCAAAAACAGACAAAGAAAAAGCCGAAGTATTTGCTAAACATTTGGTAAATACTTTTGCTCCACATGATTATATAGAAGACAAATCGCATACTAACAATATTATTGAAGATCTAATGTTCCCAGTCCCTATGAGCCTTTATCCCAAAAATTTTATGCTCTCGGAAATTAAATCTACTATTCTGTGCCTTTCCAATAAAAGAGCTCCTGGTTATGATTTAATAACAGCTCCTATTCTGAAGCAAATTTGGCGAGAAGCTTCAGAACATTTTCAATGTTATGCTGCGCACAACCTATTTTCCCTTACTCTAGAAATTTTCTGTCAATAAAATAATCCCTAAACCAAATAAACCCGTTAATTCTTCTTCTTATCAGGCTCTTACCAATCCTTGATAAGATTTTTGAAAAACTCCTACTAAAATGACTCTACCCAGTCCTAGTTAATGAAAAAATTATTCCTGATCACCAATTTGGCTTCTGATCTAAACACTCCATTATCTAGCAGTGCCATCGAATTGTTGATCACATTGAATGCTTTCTTGATAGGAAAGAGTATTGCCCAGGAGTATTTTTAAATATCTCCCAAGCTTTTGATCGTGTGTGGCATCCTGGACTCCTCTAGAAACTCAGTAGCTTTCTTCCTTCAACATACAATCTTATTATAAATTCATATCTCTCCCAACGTCATTTCCAAGTTGAAATTAACTCAGAATCCTCACAAATACATCCGATTTTAGTTGGAGTCTCACAAGGCAGTATCCTTGCTCCCATTTTATATAATATTTATAACCATGACATACCATCTGATCCTCATACTATCATTGCTACTTATGCAGATGATGCGGCCAAACTTGCGTACGAAAAAGTACGTTATTTGGGACTTTAGCTAGACAAGAGATTAACATCGAACCCACATACTAGAATAAAAATAGTTGAAGCTAACAGACGCTACCTACAATTTCTTAGAGTACTGGACAAACGCTCGAAACTAACAATCAAAAGTAAACTTCTAATCTACAATACAATTATAAAACCTATTTGGATATATGGAATTGAACTTTAGGGTTCAACGAAATGTTCCAATTCCTATCTGGTCCATTGAAAGGACTGGATTCTCCATAAAATTGTTGATGCCCCTTTTTATGTTCGTAACAACGTAATACATCGTAATCTAAATGTTCTCTTTGTTCATGACCTGTTCATGTCCCGCTATCAGAAAGTTCACTCCCGTTTACCCTCTCATCATAATCCACGTGTAAGATAATTGTCGTCTACTCCCCTCCCCGCAAATACTCATCGGAGACTTAAGAGACAATGGCCTAGAGATTTTCTAGATGAATCTAACTTCCATTAGTTGGAGAAACGCTGATAAGTGTTTACTCCCACTTCATGATGCATAATATTGTTGATTAAAATATAGGGTTTTCCAATAAGAGTGATATGATTTCTAAGTGACGTTTCGGCCATTTGTAATATGTGATGATCTGTCTTTTTTTCCCCATTGTATTTAGTAATGTTTACAATTTGATAGTGGAGAGATATACGTAAGAAAAACGTTCATAAATTTTTCAATTTTATTATCAAAATAATCGTTCTCCAACTGCAACTTTTCGTGCGCTCACTTTCATCTGAGTGGTGCGGTAAATAAACAAAACTGTCGACTCTGGTGCGAAGAAAATCCACAAATTATTCATGAACACCCATTATATTCACCTAAATTGATAGTTTGGTGTGGTTTTTGGTCTGGTGGAATCATCGGTCTGTACTTCTTTCGAAATGAAGCTGGTAACACCGTTTCTGTCAATGTCAATAACCAACTTTTTATAACCGAAATCAAGATCAAGTTGATCTTGACAACATCTGGTTCCAACAAGACGGGGCTACGTGCCACACAGCATGTTCAACAACCGAATTATTGCGAGAAAAGTTTGGATATTCGATTATTTCAAGAAATTGTGACATTGAATGGCCTCAAAGAAGTTGTGATTTAACCCCATTAGACTATTTATTGTGGGGTTATTTGAAGTCATTGGTTTTTAGCAATAAACCAGACTCTCTTCAAGCTTTAGAAGTTAATATTGAACGTGCTATTCATGACATATGACTTTTAGTGGAAAAAGTGCTCGAAAATTGGGTTCATTGAATTCGTTCCTGCAAAAGAAGCCGTGGAGGCCATTTGAATGACGTTTTATTCAGAACTTAATTGTATCGATTGTACTTCACATTAAATAAAAAACATTTAAATTTCCTTAACAATTGGTGTGTTTTTTTTTACCTGTACTATGTAAATCTATTTGTTATAATATAATTGTAGTTGCAGATAAAAAAAAACAGTTTATTTTGGAGATCACAAAAAAAATCTATAATTTAAGACAAACCACCTCTTTTAGGCGGTTTTTTTTTCTGAAATGTACTAATTTATCAATTAGCTATATTGTGTCTAAGGGTGGTTTTCGAATTGATATCATTTAAAATAGTATCGTTGGCTTAGAATATGAAAAAAAATTATTTATTATATTTGCGAAGTTTGTCTTTGATTAATTAGTATCCTAAAAAAAAGTGTCCGCTTGTAAAATTAAATTATACTGACAACACTGTTTCAATTCGTGTTGCAATAGTTTTGAAATAAGAGAAAAAGAAATAATTGAACGTGAATTTCATGCACAATTTTGTACGAATCCCCCCCAAACAATGCGTGCTGCTACAGTTAAAACTTGGTTTGGAGAAAAGTAGTTACACGTATAGTAGTCCAATTGGTAGGAGAAAGACAAAATAACATATAAGTAAATCGATTGTGAAACTGAACAACATTGTTTAAAATCAAAGTCATTCGTACGAACTATGTGCGCTCGTAAAGAAAATTAATTGCGCTCATTGTTGGAAAATCTACACAATTCCATGACATCTAATGCCCAGAAATAATGAATTTTCAAAAACAAAATGAATTTTCAAAAACAAAACGAATGCCACTTAGTATCTACGTATACCGCTAAAAATAATAATAATAATAATAATAAAGACTTTAATGAAAGCTTTCGATTTGCAAACAGTATCTTCAGCCACCTTTGAATTTTACTGCAATGAAGTTGGCTGCAATTAAATTGACACGAAAATCAAGAACTGCAACCAAGCAAATTTTGTGGTGTTACTTAATGTTTTGGGTGCATACTTTCGAGAATGTAATACTTTGCCTTTCACTGTGTTATAATTTTTGCACTTAGTTGAGCCTATTTTCGATCCACCAACTTCCACTTCGTGAATCACAAATGGTAACTGCATCTTTTCCATAATTTTTGAAGTTCTCAAACTTACCACCCCCACCCCCTACTCTTTCCCCTTTTCTGTTGTGAACTTAGTCACTTATTATTTGATTCCATTTTTAGTTGATTCTGCATAACTATTAAAATTCGGACTATTTTTAGTGTGAATGTACCGCAAAGCTTTTAATTTTTCGAATTAAAAAGTAAAGAGTAGTCAAATGGCATCCAATTCAGTTTTGTTGTAGAGCAGATGCTAATGCCGGCAATTATTTTAGCAAAAATCGGTCATGACTTTTACGAGAGAAGACATGTTGGAGTACCAGCGAGCAGGAATAAACTTTATTTCATTGCAAATATTTATTATAGTCAGTCGTATTTTGCGAAAGGTTTCCTTTTTCTTTTACTTTTTCTTATTCATGTCTGTGAAGACGACTGTTAGCTTCTTCTGAGTTTAATTTTATTGTATTTTGCTTCTTTTTTTTTACTTTTAACATCATTTTCTGTGTGAAAATAACAATTTTCTATTGTTTTGCTGCCAACACAGAATAGTTGCTGTACTCCTACTTTTATAAGAATTATAATAATTTTACCTGTTATTGTGTAGGTTGGTATAAAGTTCTGCCATATGGGGGAATGAGTGGGGGTGTTATTAAATTGTAAATAATATAGTAGAGAGAACTTTGTGTACTTATTAAGACTGTCGAGTAGACTACACCTTGTCGTCGTATATACGAATAGTAGTCACACTCATAATAAATATTACTTATTTTCTGATTGTCTTGTCTGTTTTGAGTATCGGTTTGTTCAGCGTAATTTAGTTGGTAAATTAAAAGTTTTCGCAAACAATTCTCAAGTTAACAGAGTGAAACAATTAAGAGATGACATTTATTATGAGTTAGAATTTTTATTTATAAATTTTATGTTGGTTTTTGTTAATATTTTTTCTTGTTCAATTTTTTCAATTTTTTCCCCCTTCAAGTGGACATTTTTTGTTTGAAATTAGTTACAAAGCTCTTAAGTGTTTCGTATATAAATAGTGTGAATACTTAGAGAATTTTAATATAAAAAGAAATATCGTTTAGCACCTTTTTTTAAAAAATGAAATAGTTTGAAATAATTTTAGAATTATCTTCAAAAGTCACCTTAATGTTTTTGTGTTGCTTTTGCACGAACAGAATCGAAAACTTTAATTTAAGTAATTTTTTAATTTTATGTTTTTTTAGCAATATTTGATTTTTTTTCTTCTTCAAATAATTTTTCTAAATAAATCTTTTGACTGTTTGATGATAAGAATTATGAGTAATATTGCTTCTGAGTTTATAAATTGTTTCGAATAATTCTGATAGTAAATCCAAAAGGGCTTCAATATTTCTAGCCCTGAGTACACAATATTTTCGAATATTCATTATCGTAAGTCCCAAAAAGTTCATTATAGGTTGCCAAGTAATTTTGATTGTAGATTTAAAAAAAAAATTGCATGTTAATTTGATTATTTCAAATATTTCTGAGTTCGGGGAATTATTTTAATAATTTTTGATTCAGAATAATTCTGATAGTAAGTCCAAAAAACCTTAAACTATTCTAGGATTATATCTAATCTTGAATCCACTATGATTTCAAATATTTATTTTTGTAAGGCCTAAAATGGATTTCACAGAATTCTAATTATAGGTTAAAATGGATTCTGATTGTGCGTCCAAAAAATCCTCAATTATTCTAAGTTGAAATTGGTTCCAATTTATAAAAGAAAGAGTTTCAAAAACTCATCAAGTCCAAAAAGTATATAGTCAATTTTACTTGTAAGTACAAATGTGTTCAAAAATACTGTTATTATAAGTTTAAACGAATTCCAAATAATTATGATTGTAAGTCCAAAAGTGTTCCTTGGAATAAGTTCGATTGAAATTTAACCGAAAATTCCAAATTTATTCTTATTATAAATTTAGAGACTAATACCATAAAAGGTGTATCAGTTTCTAAATGTGGGAAACATTCACATTCTTGGAATCTGTTTTTGGGATATTAAGGGTATGAACCTCCTTGATTTATAATTGAAAAAATGAATCTTCTAGGTGTCTTTTAATAAAAGAATATTTTACTGCCAGAGCCATTTTGACATCCACAACGCTCTCCAGGAAGGCGACGCACTTTCGTGCATTTTCTTTATTGAAAAGGCGATTTAAAATTTAAGGGTAAGCATGAGTGTTAATATCCTCATTAGGTCTGTCCGTTCTCATTAGGTATGAGGACGGTTATTATATACCGATATTAACTGTCGATCAGAAAATGATGGACCAGAGGCCTAAATGAAGATTGAAAAATCTTGGGCTACACATAAATGAAGACAAAACAAAATAAATGGTAACGTAGCTAACTTTGAAAACAAGACCAATTATTGCTAGACTATAGCTTTAAAAGAGTTAAATCATTTTTATATTTATGGGGAAATATCGCTTCCAACACGTCCACTGCTAATGCCAGGTAACCGAGTCAATTTCAGCCATTATAAATTATGATATTCCGCTTGAAAAATCTAACCATAACCTCCAAACTTCTGTTATGCAGAACAATAATCTTACCGGTCCTCATTTATTCTTCTGAAACTTGGGTTCTCAACCAAAACCATTTCGAACTCTTGTTCACATTTCAGAGAAGGATCCTCCGAAACATTTTTAGTCTCGCACATGGGAATGAACGACTCCGGAGCTTATATAACGACGAGATCTTGGAGCCTTACCGCCACCGCCCGGTTGTGGATAAAATTTAGCTTCATAGGCTGCGGTAGGCTGGACATGAGGAAGGTCCTAATTTGAAAAGTCTACAGTTGCTCTATTTATAGTCCCAAAAGACGAAAAGACGAGGTAGGTCATGGCCTTCGATGGACCGGCAGCGTTAGCCGGGATGCCAAAAACATGCTGGAAGTGTCATACGGGAACACCTAGGCGCGAAGCCGGTTTCAGCAGGTCTTAACTGAACTCCCGGTTGTCACGCTATTGATAATAATGCATATGTTTGGCTGGATCTTAAACGAAATTAGGACCTTACAGAAACAATTGCTTCTTAGACCCCTACTCTGGAAGTGTCATACGGGAACACCTTTGATTCAGCAGGTCTTAACTGAACTCCCGGTTGTCACGCTATTAATAATAATGCATATGTTTGGCTAGATCTTAAACGAAATTAGGACCTTACAGAAACAATTGCTTCTTAGACCCCTACTCAGAGACTAAGGAATTTTAAAATTTAAATCTGGTTAAACCATCCTCAAGATCTTTAGGTTAGTACAAAAGATTTTTTAACTTAGATCTTCATAAAGAGTGTTTTTTTCGAATTTAATGTAAATTGTATATTATTTTGGGACCATACAAAGAATAACTTAATTATTTCTTATACAAATAATATGTTCCTTGACGTGTTATATGAAATTAGGACCTAACAGAATATAAAGTATGCTCCTAACGGAACGTATAAAGTCAGTATTTTTAAGTTAGCACCTCTTACAAAGAGTTTTTTTCTTAGGGTCTTAGAAGAAACGTAGCCTCGCATAAAGTAGTAGTATTACCTTTATCTAAAGTCAAAGTCCCAAGCAAGGACTTTACCATTTTCATTTTTGGAACCTCATATTCAGAGTTGACCATTTTAACAACTAAAACAATGATTTTTTTAAAATTAAAAATCTATTTATCTATTTTGGGTATTATAGAAAGAGTTAATTTTGTTAGATAGAACCTTTTATATTAAGAATCATTTCTTATTACAGGATCGAGATAGTCACTTTTTACCTTGATTGTTAAGATATGGTTTATTGGTCCTAAAAATTATTGATTCCTAATAGTCGATATTCTTGATTCGAAAGCATCTTGTCATCTAAAGAATTGGTGAATTTTTGTAGTCATTTTTTTAAGATAAATCTTATCAGCTTAATAACAACTTTTTCAACCTAATAACAATAGTTCTAAAAATAAAAGTTTTGGTAAGTTTTCGTGATGCAAGAATAAACTATTAACACTTTTAATGGTTCTCATAATAATTACAACATTTTGATTGATTATTAATCTTCCAGCTTTCTTTTCAAGTGTTTCGAGAATGATAATTTTCTTTACTATTAATTATCCCAACATAATATGCTGAAAGCCTGGTCATAGTCTATAATGTGGAGAGATTAAATGAATCCCTTCCATGCACTTCACTTATCGATAAGAGCAAATGCCACAAATATCATCAAAAACATAATATTTTATTAATAAAATTTTGCTCAGATTTGGCACTATTGGACCATTGGATAAGCAGATATAATCAAATTCATAATTTCTATACGATATGTGATCGGCAATTATTCCAATTAACCAACGAAAAAAAAAAATATTGTACATGAAATTTTGTTTAAATTAATTGGGATTTTATTGTGAATGATTGTATTAAGCCGTGAGATAAACGAGTAATAATGGAATTTAGGAAATTGATTAATTTAATTAGTATTTTTTTTTCCTGTCAATCGTGTAAAAACTGAATAATAATTACAGCGTCCGTTTTTTCTCTCAATAAATTCGAATATTCATAATCTAACAATTGGCATTGATTTCTACCCCAATTGGGGGGCCAATGTTTCACATGTACAAGCCCTGTAAGTGGAATTAATTCAAAACTTCTCCATAGCATAATAAAAGGACAAGCTGTGATAATAAATAATTACAATCGTATTACCACATACTATAGCCTAGGTCTAGCCTAGACTAGTCCAGTTGTGATAATAATTTCATTATTCAATACCATAAATGGATTGTTGCATAATTGATTATAATAATACCAATATTTCTGTATTTGTCTACAATAATTGCCGTAGCAAATTATTGCTTTTTTTTTGTTATTCTTTTGCTGTTTGTCAATAATATTAAATAAAATTTTTTTTCCATATTTTAGCCAAATTAAATATTTAAAATTAGTTATTTATTAAATTAATAAAAAAATAATGTAACGTATAAAGTATTCCCGAAAAATATTCCAGTTATAAAGTGAAGAAATTTGAGGTGTTCTCCTGTAATTATTAAGTTTGTATTCTTAAAAAAAGCTGCTTATTTCTATGCTCTTCATGGTCGTAAATTCTTTGCTCTGCTATTAGGTAAATAGTCTCCATTTTTTTTAGTATGAAAATACTAGTTTCCAAAGGTGTCTTTCGGTAGAACTATTATTAGTGCCTCAAAGAGTCTTTTGCTTGTTCTTATATTGGACCAAACCAAATTGATTCCTAAATTTGTCGTATCAGGCAATTGAATTATGCTGGCAAGGCTGTAAATTTTGTTTTTGGCAGAAGACTATTTAATACCACCAAATAGTCCTAAATACTAATAAGATACTTAAAAAGGGAATTTTAGTTGCCGGTGATATTCATTAATCAGAAAAATGATTTTCTTTGGGTTCTTGTTATTGTTCTTGTTGTAAGATCTCTGAGACACGGGCCAGAGTACATTTTATAGTGCTACGATCAGGAGGCTATTTGACGACTTCATGTTTCGTGTGAGTTGGCATTACTAAAATAGTTTCTTATTAAAGGGTGTTTTTTTTAGAAATTTCTGATAATGGCCATGGTATTATCTTTATTGGTAAGATAATTTTATGGCATTCGCGTTTAAATAAGATTTAAGACATATGGACACCTCGACGAGTCCAATTTTCTCTCCGTATGCCTTAAATAATATTTAAATGCTTATGGAAATCGGAGGGTCCATTTCTCGACCACAAAGCGGAAACGGAGAGTCAAATTTTCGTCTACTTTTTCGAGCAGCTGGGATTGTATATCAGCAATAACGCAGCGATTGATGGCTTCCAAGTCCTTCATCATCTTAGGTTTATCGGCATAGGACATCGTCTCTGGTTTGTCAGGTTTTAAATCACACGATTTTGGAGGCCAATTAACAGGTCCATCAAGTGAAATTATGTGCTCATCGAATCTTTCTTTCAAAAATTTTTTTTGTGGCGCGGGCTGTGTGCCATATTGCGCTGTCTTTTTGAAATTACAGTCCACATTAATGCCATTGAATTGGGCCGCGAAAAAACCTGTAGTGCTCTCCATTGACTGTAACGTTCTGGCCGGCATTAGAACGTTACATTTAATAGAGGGGTGTTTTGGCTTAAGTCTTCTCATGGGTGAGAGGTGTTCTGGCTTTAGAACCGAGTACAAATTAGGCGTCAGCTCTCAAATTGGCTGTCGTTATAAAAAGTATTGGCAATTCGAAAAAACAAAACCTTTTGATGAGGCGATTACCCATTTATGTTTTTTCAGATACGAGATATTGTAATTTATTTTACAATTTTAAGAAATCTCGAGGACATTGCCATTTCAATCGTCCATCCATGGGTATTAGAGATGACAGCATAGATGCAAATTAAATTTTTTATAATGTTTTTTTATACAATTTTTTAAACTAAAATGGGGGCATTGATAATTTTTAGAAATATTCAAAATTGCAGAGTTTTGATTCGATGGGAATTGGTATGCTAAGTTGAACTGTTAAAACTAAAGTTTGAGTACGTAAGTCCATATCGGTTTCAGTATTGTTTACTATGAACCTTTTGTTCAGGAGTCGTAGGAGTTGTTTGTATGACACCGCAAAGCATATTTTTGCTCATTCATATTTACTTTGCACCTTTTGAGCACCTAAATAAAGGTCATAAAGAACTGGACCTATGATACTTCCCTGATGAACACCGTCGATAATAGGATAAGCTTTAAGCTATCGGTGCAGCTTCCAAAGCAATTCAGGGTGCACTAATTCGTGGTGCGAATTTTAGAATGAAATTTTTATATCCAAAATTTTTGAGTCTGTCAACAACGTTTTTTTTTAGGTGCTGTTTACAGAATTTTTCGGAAAAATGCCACCTGAAACTGATTTTATGATATTTTCTAAAAAAAATTTATGTCCGAAATTTACAAGTGGATTTGGGCCTACAATCATATTTTTGAGTTATTTTGTAGGTTAGATTTTTGATTGATATTTGCTGCAAAATTCTGGGTAACTTTGTCCTTACGATCGTGTTTCTGGGTAATTACAATATCTACGCTGGCATTTTCAGTAAAATCGTAGATGAATAAAGGCTTATAACTCCAATTGTCAGAAATTTTTTTTGGAGAAAATCTAACGTCTAAGTGGGATTATAATTTAATTTTAGGGGATTTCTCTAGGTCAAAATTTTTGGTCCAATTTTAGGGGATATTCTAGGTCAGAATTTTTTGTCCAATTTTAGGGGAT
Organism: Atherix ibis; assembly: GCA_958298945.1. Classification (NCBI taxonomy): domain Eukaryota; kingdom Metazoa; phylum Arthropoda; class Insecta; order Diptera; family Athericidae; genus Atherix; species Atherix ibis. The sequence goes on from OY282609.1 coordinate 51,913,524, forward strand.
GTTTCTAGGTCAGAATTTTTAGTGAAATGGGGGGCGAAGATAGCTTAGTTATTAGTTTTCTTGCAAATGAAAGTTGGCCCACGACTTTTGATTCTAAAAAGCTTTAGCCTCAAATTTTGCCATAAACTTCTAAATTAACCTCAAACATTTTTTTTGGCCTAGGACTTTTGATTCTTAAAACCCTTAACCTCATATTTTGCCATAAAATTCTAGAGTAACCTCAAAACTGATTTTTCAGGTTAGAATTTTTATTAAAATTTTCAGTAAATTTGATTTCTTTGATTAAAAACTCTGAGAATTTTTCAGTTGTTGGATAGTAGGTGGAAGCCTCTTTTCACATTAAGTTGTATGCCAGTATTAGGTCGTAATTCACCATAAAGATCCATTTATATGTTTAAAAACTAATAATTTTCTTAGATTGATTTTATAAAAAATAGTTTGGAGAGAAATAATAGGTTACAAAATAGAAAAGTATTTTCGAAAAAGTATATGTCGGGACATCGAACATGACTTATCAATCTATTACCGTGTCCCTACAATAAAATCTTCTTTTTGTGGTGTGCTTTAGATCAAATAACGTCAAAGCTTAAAAAGTACACTTGGTATATGTTTTTTTCAACTACTTTCGAATAAATCTAACTTTGATTTTAGTTCAATTTAGAAGTATCCTTAAAACCATTTTCTGTATTTTCAAAAGGAATATTGTTGTATCCAACAAGGCTTTTTCCTCTTTGTTTTATATCAAGTGATTCTTGAAAAATCCAAATCTATTATCTCAGCAGCTTCTAACTGATTATTATCAAAGTTCATTAGCACATTAAATGTAAAAATTTGAAATTTTCATGAACAAAACATTCTCATTTCCATACAAATATAAGTGTTCGGTTATTTTGGTTTTTGTGGGAATTTTTCAAATATGAGCACTGCATTCGAAATGAAATAAAACTCCTCCATTTTAATAATTTTACATTTGGTTTTTGTTTTTTTTTCTTCTTTCGATGAAAACGTGCGAATACAATAACCAAAAAACAAATTCCATTAACAGCACTCAGATTTCGACTACAGCCATTTTTGTTGAAGAGCTTTAATCATTTTACCACATCCACGGTGCACTTGTACAATGGGCATGATGACGATGGAGATTGTAAAGGGGGACTTCTCTAGCATTCACAGAAAAATAGAAAATTTAAATTTGTGCAATTGTAATAAAAAAAAATGGGTTTTATTTTATTATTTTTCGAAGAGGGCACGTTTAAATTTGTTGGTGTTTTTTTTCCCTCACTTTGTAATTTTTTAATTAAAAACAAACTTTTTTTTCTGTCTTCGGGATAAATTTGCTCTACACAGCTTCTGGCCCCTGGTCATTGGTCCTCTGACCATCTATAATGAAGTTACTATTCCTAATACAGAGCTCAATAGTCAGGTGTATCTGTTAGGATTGAAATTCTCATTTACGTTATCCTTTATATATTCCTGTTATCCGCCTACTATCCCCTCTATACTCAAAAAATATTAATTTTATTCTGTATTTATAGAAGCAACAATTAACATGTATGGAAAAAGTAGGAAATTAAAATAATCAAAAATGAATTTTTCTATAAAAACTTTTGTATACCAAAAAAAAGGGGTTCATACACTCTACGGTCTCCCCTTTTTGTTATAATTTTTTTTTAAAATAATTTTTAATTTTCTATGAAAAATTTGCATAGCGTATTTATGTGTTGCTGTTCGTATTTAGGAATTTTGTTAAATACAAATGAGTATTTTTGTCATTATCATTGTGGGCACTCAGGTTTTTTGCCAAATTTCACTCTAATCGCATTCAATTGAAATTCATTTGTGGCAATCGATTTTCTATTATTGAAAAACATAAACGACTATCTAACATTTGCCAATATTTTCGCGCAAACCAATTGTTATTCGTACACAAATCGTAGGGGTAAAGGGCAGGTGGTATGACTACAAATTAAATTTGGAAAAGAAGAAAATCCACTGCTAACTGTTTTCTCTTTACATATTATATAATATGCATAGTTTACGAATGGATTATGTACACATTTAACGGTAAAATTAAAGATGTTTATGGAAAGTACTCGGCTATTAATTTTTATAGTAACCTCTATTCCCAGGTTTATTTGTTCTTTCACCCTCTTTCTGAGGTCTCACAAGAAGTTTTAAAACAATGTGACTGACTTTAACTTCACTGCCCTAAACTCCTCTTCTAATGGTCCTAAGCCCTGTGGTGGTCCCATAAATTTTGATGGTTCAGCAATGTACTATTATTTTCTCAAAGTTAGCTAAGAGGTTTTTTTGAGTGGCACTTAGAACAAGTAATACCTTTAGGAAAATTATTGTTATATAAAAATCTAGTCCCCCTTCAAAACATACGGATTGACAATCGATATTAAACAATAGTAGCCTTGCTTATTTAAAAAGTCCATTTTTTTAAATGTCACTCATAAGCAAGTTTTTTAGTCTATTTGTTTTCAGTTATGCTGTAGTGCTTGCGTTTCTAATCAAAATATATTTTATAATTTGCTTACTTTTTTTTTAGATAAACGCAATTAAAAAGCCCCAATTTTATGAGCTTTTTATTTTTAAGTTTTTTTTGATCGAAGTGTAAGTCTAGAAATTTTTTAAAAATATATTTTGGCCGAATTAGTCTTACAATAATTATTGTAGGTAATTAGTTTCTTAATTTTTTGTTAGTGAAAAAGTAGTAGCAAGAGATTTTTTTCTATATATAAACTTTTACGTTTGAAAATGATAAATTGGGATATCGTTTATGCAGTCGAAAACTCTACCATGCTTAAAAACTTAGCCCCTCTAAGAAAGGTCGTGGGAAATGAATGTATTCATAAAAATAGAGCTTATGTTAAGTGAATTGTTTTGAAGGCCAAATTTTAGACCAATTGTTTTTCTCAAAAAATTTTTAGACTAATTTTTTTCTCAAAAAATGTTTAGAAAAAATTTTTTTTCTCAAACGATTTTTAGACCAATTTTTTTCTCAAAAAATTCTTAGACCAAATTTTTTCTCAAAATTTTTTTAGACCAATTTTTTTTTAAGAAAAATTTTTAAACTGATTTATTTCTCAAAAAATGTTTAGACCAAATTTTTTTTCTCAAAAAATTTTTAGAGCAGTTTTTTTCTGAAAAAAATTTTAGACCAACTTTTTTCTCAAAATTTTTTTTTAGACCAATTTTGTTTTTAAGAGAAATTTTTTTTTCAAGACAATTTTAGACGAAGTTTTTCGAAAGAAATTTATGGATTAATTTTTTAAAAGCCTATTTTTAAATATTCTAGTATAACGACTTCACTGATATCTTCTATGTTAGATGTCGTTTGTATGGTTATGACCATTTCAGAAGTTAATCCGGTTTTAAGTTTCTGAATATTTATTCTTCTTCTTGAAACTTTTGTATTTTTATCTTAAGAAGCTTATGATTATGCAAGAAAAACTTGTAAATATTAAAATGACTTATTATTTCCGAATTGGCCAAAATTTATACACCATACAAATCAATTTATCGTTTGTTAATACACTAGTTAGACTGAAGACTTCAGCATTTTAAAAGTCAGTTTATATATTTTTAAAACGTTTTATACCCAATTTATCTTCTTAATTCTCGGGCATGTTGGTCCAATAATAAATCATACTTAAATAGAGTTAAGATTTTATTTAATTTTATCATATTTTGAATTTTAGGTTTTCACCCCTTTTCAATGCTATTGATTATTATTATCACTATTATTATTCGTTGATTGCTATCGTATTTATAATCTTATAAAAACTCCACTCCTTTCTAATTTGATATTCCAGGTTTCTATAGAAATATATACAGAAAAGGTAGAAAAAAAGAGTGAGGGACACATTTTATGTCCATTTTTAAGAAGTTCATATCGTCTTTCAATTAAGTGAGAAATCAATTTCTTATTCTAATATATTCAAATTTACTGAAACGGATATTCAACCAACAAACAACGTCAGGTTTTTATAGGAAAAAAAAACAGCTTATCTGCTATATAGTGTAGAGTTAGAGTTTTTCGAGAACTGGAAGAAATCCTAAATAATGTTAAAAAATATTTTAATTCGAAGATAATAGACTATTTTTTCATGTTTCTTATTATTGACACGAAAAAAGAATAACCATTTTTATATTGTCGTAATATGCTGATTCGTACTCGTATTAAGGCTGAGGAAGTCATCATTTTTGTAGTGTTATTGTTTGAGTGGAAATTTATTCATATTTCATGGAATACGTTAGAAAAAATATTTTTCTATTCAGAAATATTTACTAATATAATAATAACGGAGCTTAATCAGATTTTTTTATATTTTTGAATATGTTTTCCTATGCAAACTGTCTTTATTATTTGAATATGTTTACTTAAATTATGAATTTTGAATGGGTGATTTTGGTTTAATATTTCGTATATGTTTTTTTTGTTATCTCTTTCCACTTACTTATGTGCCTTCATCGTCTATTTACATTTCTTGTGAATTCTTTATAATTTTCTATTAAAATATTTTTATATTTAACGAATCTTCTTTTTAGTGGAGTGTTCTCCATTTTCTAATATTTAGAAAATTGGTTATAAAAATCAGTTAAAGCCGTTTTGATAGTTATTTGGAGTATTCTCCCAACATTTTTCTGTTTATAGAATAAAATGTGTAATTTTAGGCAATTTTCCTCAACCACCAAAAAGTTATGAGTAAAATTTATTTGATACTTAAGTAGTTGCTCCAGTTAATTATAATTTTATTCTCCCCTCTACAAAATAATTATCTTAAACAATAATTATATGAGAGTACTTTTGTTGAATTGTTTTTTAAATAATTTATTTTTAACTTCTGAATAAAATATGGAATTTAAATTTTTTAATACTAAAACTTTTAAATAAAATTTAGTAGGAGGATTGGTCCTCTCTAACAATGACTATTTTATTCATTTGCTAATTAGCATTAATTTTTTTAGATTATTTTGTTCTTGTGTTGTAGTACAGTTTTTTTAGTTGTTTTTTCATTAAATTATTAATGGTAACAAAAAACCATTTCAGTTTTAGAAGAGCATTCTTCCGTCTAACAAATATTATATTCACTCATTTAAAAAAAACCTGGCTTTAGAATTTTTTTAATGATCAGCAATTGCATTTAAGTATTATTCCCCTATTATTTTTATATCAAACTTATTCTTGTATTTGTTGGATTAAATTTGGTATATATTGTGAGTAGAAATGGGAAACCGCCGTTTTCCAATAGATGGCGCGAGCAGTAAATGTCGTTTTTTGTTTTGACAGATGCACAGATTTGTGCATCTGTCAAAAACTCCTCATCATTACTTTTTATCGGCGTTATATATTTTTTAAGCGAAAAATAATGGATTATTGCCCATCTAGCATAGGTACAAGCAAGATCGTTAGTACAGGTAGTATTTCTAGAGTTGAATTCCTGTTCCAGGAGGGATTAAAAAAACTATTAAAAATATAATTGAACTGACTCAGGCTGTAAAATTATTAGGAGATTTTAACTACTTTGAGATTTGGAATTCAAATAGGAGCAAAACTATGTATGCATAAATCCTATAAAACCAGCGTTATAGGTTTTCTCAAGCATGAGATTATCATTGACCATATTAAATGCCTTAGTAATATCCACAAACAACGTGACAGGATTTTTGTTATAATTTAAATTTCTTATAAATACTTTTACATTAGGTTCCAAATTGTCTATTACTAAAGAAAGTTGCATATAGGATACGTTTTTTAATAGCTTTTCCAAATATTTTTGATAAAGAAAGTAGAATCGAAATTAGTCGATAGTTTTTAACATAATCACAATCACCTTTTTTAAACGTATACTTTTGGTAGACTTTAGAGTAGAAGAAAAAATACATCTATTAATATATTTATTAAAAATAAATGATAGAATATCAATAATATTTAGAGAAATTGCCTTGAGAGTAAGCTGAGATGCCATCTTCTGTGCACGACCTCGAATTTTTTTGAGACCAAATTATTTTATGTAATTCATAAGAAGAACTTGAATTACATGAAGAACAATTACTGGAACTAATATTAGTGATTAAACTTTCAGAAATAGAGAAAAAAATGTTAGCAACTTCTTCCGGAACAGTAACTGCAATGTTTTACAGCTCTTAAATTTCATTTCTACCTTAAACTCTATTTAATATGTTATTAACGACCTTCCACTCTCTTTAATATTCCACTTATTCTTATTTACCTCATCTAAATAATAATTGTCACAGCAGGTCACATAATTTTAAGTAATCAATTTTCGATCTAACATTTTTGTGCTTAATCAATTTTTATCTCAGCTTATTTTTTTGTTATAACTTTTGCAAGCAATTGTGCATATTATCCATGGTTTGTCTTTTTAGTTAAAAATAGTAGTGTTATTCGAATCTTGATTTATTTATCAAGCGTTTCAGAATACAAATATTGTACAAAATACACAACCTCCCACAATTACAAATAAGAAACCGCCGTTTTCCAATAGGTGGCGTCAGCAGTAAATACTGGATCAGAAACATCAAATCGTAAGCTAAGGCATCTGTCTACAACTCCTCATCATTATATTTGTGACGTTTTATCGGCATTATATCATATATACTTTTTGTGTGTTATTTGAGTCAAATAAGCGCTATTTGCGGAAATTTTTGCTTTTTGCCTTCAATTAATTTAAAAAAATCTGCGGCTAAGACGCGTGGAATGATTAAAGAAACTTATGGTAAGGCTTGTATTAGTGAGAGTTCCAACGCTACAAAAGTGGTGATTTCGACGTTAAAAGCAAGGAACGTCTCGAATCGGTGGAAAAGTTTGAAGGCGCAGAATTGGTGGCATTACTGGATGTAAATCCATGGCAAACGCAACAAGAACTTGCAAATTCATTGCGAGTGACTCAAAAAGCCATTTCCCATCTTTTGAAAGTCTTGGGAATGATCCAAAAGCAAGGAAATAGACTGTCATACGAATGGAATCTGAGAGACGTCAAACGATGTTTTTTCACTTGCGAACAGCTGCTCCAACGTCAAAAAAGGACGGGTATTGTGACTGACAATGAAAAGTGTATTATTTAGAATAATCCAAAGTGAAAAAAATCCTGGGGCGCATCTATGGCTCGAAGCTCATGTATTTGGTGAAATCTGCTACGCGTGGTATATTATGAGCTATTGCAACCGCGCGAAACCATCGCAGGAGCCTGCTACCGAACACAACTGATGCGTTTGAGCCTAGCATTGAAGGAAAAATGATCATAATACGAGGAAAGACACGATAAAGTGATTTTGCGGTACGACAACACTCAGCCACATGTTGCTAGGGTGGTTAAAACTTTTTAGAAAATACCGAAATATGGTGTCCTAGCGCACCCGCCGTATTCTCCACCCAGACATGACCCGCTCCGACTACTACCTCTTCCGATCGATAACGTGTGGCCTAGCTAAGCAGCACTTCCAATCTTACGAAGAGACCAAAAATTGGGTCGCCTCAAAAGATGAGCAGTTTTCTCGACATGGAATCCGTATGCTACTAGAAAGATACCTTGAAGCATAAATAAGTGAACATTTTTCTATAATTAAGCTTCAAATTTTGAAAAAAATTTTACTCCCAATGGGGAAACCCCAATTTAGATGCACTGAATGACCCAAAAAAATAGAGACATTTTTTTTTTAAATTACAATATTACCTTTTTAAAAAAATTATTTTAGTATATTTTTAATGAATAGCTATTTTATCAGAGTATTCTCCCCTTATTATTTTTAAAACAATTTATTTTTAACTCTTTTGTTTTCTTGAATGATAAAACTTGTCAATAAAAATTTCGTAGAGAATTATTTCCCTTTAAAAATAAATATTTAATAATCAGCAATTTTAATGGTGTCTCCAACTACATATTTTGTAGCAAGTAGATGTTTTAACACATCTTAATAGATTCTAATAAACGCCAAAACTTTGAGGTCAAATTTATTAGGGATATGTTCCCCTTTAGGTAACGGAACTTGTGAGTAAAAAAAAGGAGAATTTACGTAAGACTCCAACTATAAAAAAATGATTTTCGTATTTTTTTTTACGATGCCGCAATTTTATTAGAGTACTCTCCTCCTATTGTCAATAAAAAAATTTATTTCTACTTTTGCAGAATCGTATAATATTTTTATATTTTTTTGACAATGTTACTATCAGTTTAATATTCCCTATAATTTTTCTAAAACAAATAATTTTTTGTTTAAGGATTTTTTCTTGATACAAAACAAATCTGCATGTAGCGCGAGATTTGGTTTTAAGTGGAGTACTTTCCCCTTCTGTTATTATTTGATTAAAATTTTCTCGTCTTCGATTTTTGCCCATTTTCGACCAAAAACAGCATCATATTAACATTGCTAAGGACGACGCAAATTTGCTCCAGAGGGTTATAACTGGTGACGAATCATGGGTTTATGGTTATAACGTGGAAACCGAAGCTCAATCATCCCAATGGAAGGTGCCGCACGAGCCAAGACCGAAAAAAGCACGCCAAGGTCGGTGGAATGTAAAGGTTTTGCTTACAGTTTTCCTCGATTGCAGTAACGTGGTGCATCATGAGTTCTTGCCACAGGGTAGAACGGTCAATAACGAATATTAACTGCAAGTTATGCGCAAGTTGCGCAAAGCAATCCCCAGAAACGCCCGGATTTGTGGAAGAAGAAAAATTGGCTTTTGCACCATGATAACGCCCCTGCTCACGCATCGTTGCTTGTGCATGCATTTTTGGCCAAAAATAATACACAAATAATGCTGCAGCCACCGTATCCCCAAATCTTGCCCCCTGTGATTTTTTCTTGTTCCCGAAACAAATTCTTTGATCCATTTTTGGAATGGGCAAAACTCGAAGACGAGCTGAACTTGTCGGCATAAGTGAGAAACATGAGTACCAACATAATAACATTCAAAATGGCCGAACTTGTCGGCATAAGTGAGGAACATGAGTACCAACATAACGTCACAAAAAATCGAAAATCGAATATATGTAGTTAACCCGCGGAAATTAAAAATTCGCGATACTATTTGGACAGACCTCGTATTTTCAAAACTTTTGGATTAAATCTAAATTTGAGTGTGGTATTTTCCCCCTTATTTATGATTGATATTTTTGAAAAGGAAAAATGTTCACAAAAATGTCATCGTAGTCAAAAATGATAAGCTCGAAATTAATCAATCACTATTTTTTCACAGTTCGAACTTTAGTTAACCTACGAGTTCTATCGATTACCTTTTATTCACACAAATTTATTGTATTTCGAAAAATGATAGGGGAACTAAGGTTTGTTGGTATGAGAGAGGGTGGGTAGCAAGTGCTCTTTTGTTAACAAAATGAGTGCATTCTTGATAAAAGCGTTAATAAATAGTTTATCGTGAAGGATAACAAATCGATGGTGGGTTCGAATGTCAGGGGTTTGTTTTTTGCGTCTCAGAAGAGTGTATAATAGGGTGGAATATAACAGCGTATCCACACATGCCATAAATTCCAAACTACCAGTTGCTATCACACAATTACTGTCAACACATAACGATATGTGAATAGTTGCTAATAGAATCCTTATTGAAAAATTATTGCTCAATTGCGGTAGATTATGAAAATGGACATTGCAAGGGAATGCATTCTCGAGTGGCAAGACCGCAGATGTATTTGGATTTTTTTTGGACGGATTTGGGTAGCTCTATGTTATACATGTAGTTTTTTTTTATTACATCTATAAAAAATTATATAAGTTAAGAAAAAAATTTTTAGACGCCGAAGAATTTTTTAATAAAATTTTTAGTTTTTTTTAAGCGGCTTTTCTTTTTTTTTCATATTTTTAGGAATTTTTTGGAGGTGTAAAAATACCATCGAACGTTTTATTTAATACATTTTTTCTAATATTTCATTTCATAACCCCTTGCACGTGAGGGTATTTTTCAAAATTTTATAGCAGCCAAATTTTATTTGTGTTATTTCTCTAATTTTTCGTTTTTGCAACTTTCTTGGTGTTATTTCTCTAATTGAAGGTATTTTTTAAGATTTAGAACATTTCTGAATTTTGGGTCTGGCAGAATATTTCTGAATTTTAGGTCTGGCAGAACATTTCTAAATTTTAGGTCAGTTTTTTATGTGCCATACTTTATCAGCTTTAATTTAAATAATTTACATTTTAGATAATTTTCTCATTTCATATTAATTGCTGATTTTAGTTAAATTTCTGTATTTAGGTCAATCGCATTTTTTTTTGTGACATTTTACGGGGATTTTTTGCGTTACAGGCCTTTTTATAAAGTTTAGGTCAGATTTTTATTTTAGGTCAGTGTGTAATTTTAGGTCAATCTCTTCCTGCGTTATATCTCTAATTTAAGACTGTATTTTTCCATTTTCATTTACTATATTTTTGCAGATTCAGAATATTTAGCGATTTAAGATTTTTTGGCAGTTTAGTTTAAGTTTGGATTATTTGTCACTAATTTTGTCATATTTTATCAGTTTTAATTTGAATAATTTGCATTTTAAGTCATTTCCTCGTTTAGGTCAGCCCAATTTTTTTTTTTTTTGAAATTTTAGAAATTAAAAATTATAAACAACAAACAAAATTTTTTAAATTAAAAAATTAGACACGCGTCGAATTTTTAAATTTAAACAATTTTGTTGTTGTTTATAATTATTAATTTTAACATTAAAATTATTTAATGAGGTATTTTTAATAAAAAATTATGACAATTTATCTGCGTTATTTGTCAAATTTTTTTGTTGTTGCATATTTTCATGCGGTTACTTTGGTTTTTTTTGAAAATTATTATTATTTAAGAATATATTTTTAGATTTAGATTTTCTGGATTTTAAGTATTTTTATTTATTTAGTCTAAATTTATGAATTTCTAATTCTCTATACTTTTTTGCAATTTTATTTGCACCTCTAATTTTATATTGTTTTCTAAATTTAATTTTGTTCAAATTTTATATTATCTTCTGAGTTTAGACCATTTAATAATTTTGGTCAAAAATTCTTAAATCATTTTGGATTTTAGTTCATTTTAACACTTTCCTTGTCTCGATAAAATTTCATTTAAACCATTTTGAATTTTAGGTCATTCTAACACTTTTCTTGTCTCGATAAAATTTCATTTAAAATTTTTTTCTCATAAACTTTTTTAATTTCTTGGGAAATTTTGTAATGAAAATTGATTTTTGGATCATATTCTTCGGTTGCAAAATTTTTTTCTTCATTAGGCTTTATTTTTAAATGGTTTGGATTATATTAATTATAAAATTGGTATTTGTAAATTTTGTTTTTTTTTTCAAATTATATATTTGTTATTGGATTTATTTTTACTACGCTCTTCATCTTAATTGAGCTAGTAGATTTTGTAAAAATATTCAATTAAATGCAAAGTAGACATTTTTTTGATATTGAAGACTCCTAGTTTTTTATTCGCACGCGTAATTTTTGAAGTCCATCGCCTTTTATGTTGACTTCAAGCAAAATTTTTAAATCGCAAATTTAAAAGCTTAAAGAAAATACATTTTTCCCAATATGTATTGTTGGCTTTTTAAAGATTTTCCAGTTCTAAAATCTTGTAATTTCTATCCGTTTCTGTAAGACATCCTCAAAGTATAATAGGAAATTCAGTATTTTAATTGAAAATCATGATAAGATTAACGATACGTTGTTAAATTGAAAGTAATTAAGCAACTCGTGTTCTCAGAATAAAATGAAAAAAAGTGAAACTGGGCAACAATGATTTTGAATGTTTTCAATACGAAAAGAAAAATCGGCGAACGTGCAATTATCGTTAAGCATTTTTGATGAAATTTTTCTAAGAAACAAAAGTTGGACAATAAGAAAAAAAAATTGATGGAAGTCTTTAAAAATTTGTTGAACATTTTTGCATAGGCGTTGTTGAGGAGTCACCCCTGATATCCGCTTCCACAGACTGACACACAATTATTTTTGGTGACTCAGTTTCCTTCACGTTTTCGATTTTTCATCTGTTTTCCAGTCAACTTGTTTTTGTGTATTTGTTTTGTCTCCACAAAAATTCAAGTTGGACTGTTATAATTAAAGTAAAAATGCTAGAAAAAAAAAACTCAATGAAAAGTGAACCTTAAATGTTCTTTTCCTACAATGGGTGATGAGAGTTTAGAGATTAAAACAGAGGAAGACAATTGCGTTCTAGGGGAGATTGTGCGGTGCATTAAGTATTCCAGCATTTATAAAATTTTATAAGCAATCGTTCTGTGAAATCGTCGTCATGGTACCTGATCATCCCAGTGTGCTTGTCTACCTGTTTATTGGGTTTCCTTTACGAACTAAGAATAAGACCATTAAGAAAAGTAGCATGATTAAGACGAAGAGTCTATTACGTGTAGAGTAGTAAATGGTGGAGGGCTCCCGAACAACAGGAAGACGTAGAGTGCTCATTTCCGCGCTTTTCACCCACTTGGGAATCGACCATTGGGCCTTTGTCTTGTCTTGGACGCAGGTTATTTCCCTTTGACGGTGGTTCTCAGTCTTGGATCTTGTTATGCAACAGCGAACACTGAGTATCGAGCAACGAGCATCAAGCACCTAGCACAAGATATCAGGTTCCCACATTAGTTAATTCCAGTTAGATTATGTACGGGTTGTATTTTTCTCTTCATTATCTTTTCGTTTAAAATTATACTCCTCATCACATCGGATCACATCATATCTGCTCAAGACAGGCACTTGTACAACTATTCATAAACTCATTTACCTGCAGAATAGTTGAAGTTTTCTGAGCTTATTTATGCACAGAATAGAGAGCGCATTCTACGCAACAAAAATGAACTATGAAGATTGGATGCCCAGCTATCAGCAATTTGTATAACAATCGATTGTATTTTATTACCATGTTCGACCGTTGGAAAGGGTGTACAACTCCTCTCATCATCTTCTACTAATGTGAACTGAACAGATTGCACTTCGTTTACGAGAATCGACCACCATTTTTACGTTTGTATACTCGTACATTCCCATTGATGTCTAGTTAAATACAAGCTTTTGGATTCCAACTTATCTTCCCTCGTTACTCATTCCTTCACCCTCCTCTCTTGGCTTATTTATCCCAGCTCGGCAGAACAGGACAGAAAAGAATCTTTACACAATAGTACTTGTCATACATGAATTTAATATGGAATATGTTAAATTATAATTGCACGTATTCCTTCGGGAAAGAAAATGCCCGTGTAACCGTAACAACATAACCGAGCGGAAGATGCAGAAGGAGTGTCAGACCCCTTTTCCTGTCAACGTCGTTATCGCTAGAACCGTCAAGATATCATTTTTCGTTGTGTTAACTTTAATAAGATTTTCCTTCTTTTTTCTCAGTTATTATTATTATTATTTTTTGTCTTGTACAAATTTTTTGACCCTATTGCAATGATGAGGCCATCTTCCTTGGCCTCAGTTCTGTCCTGTATTATTTATCTTTGCAGCATTATCCCTTGTCATTTGGAACACCTGTTATCGAACTCAAATGAGTTTCGCGGGTTATTACTATTTAGTCCTGAACAATAATTTTTTCCTCTGCTTGTGAGAGCTGGCCGTATTCGTATTTCTATACGTGCCACCTTCCACTGCGGTTTTCAGAGCACAAAAACAAATTGAATCGATATTTTTCTAAATGGGGGCTGCCCTAATATTTGAATTTTTCTATAAATTATTACAGGCGATCACGTACTGGCAAGTCGAACAGAAACTCATTGCCATGAGTCGAACTGAACTCATTGCCTTCTTCATCTACTTTTGTAGATGAAGAAGGACTCTTTGCGTTTCCTTTTTCTATCATAATTGCAACAATTACGCAGTAGGCTACATCGGACTCTTAGCATTATTAGACAATTGGTGGTGCTACAAGTAATCGTATCAGTCTAAAAAAAAGAAATATTTCTTTTATATTTTTAGTTGTCTACAAGAAATCTTGTATTTGAAAATTATAACCCAGGAAGTGTAGTATGAGCGTCAGTTAACGATTATACTTTTTCTACTAACAACCAGAAATTAATTTATAATAAAAAAAGACAAGAGGATAAACTATTTTTACATCCGGTTAAGTTGTTTTAAAACTTTGCGGATATGGTTGACATTAGGTGGTTTTTATTCCTAGTGAAATTGTAATTATGGTTCTTGTTGGAATATTTTTTATAGAAATTATTAGCGATTGCACTTAAAACAATTCTAATCCTTTGAAAATACGTATTTTTTTATAAAAACGTTTTGAGATTTTATGCGATTTAAAGAATTTATTAGAAAAAAATGTTGGGTTCCTTAGTAACGTGTAGGTTGCAGTATTAGCAGTTTTTTTAAGTATGTAAAACAAAAGTTTAAAATGTTTTTAATTTTGTTACCATGGTGGGACAGAATTTCACTTATTTTTAAAGCAGTTCCCTCCGGCAGCTAAACATCGGCGGGGGCGTTGTTTTCATATTTCGGAGCAGTACTGGAAAGCTGTAACTAAAATTGTTCGCAGCTCATGGATGACTGAACTTCTTTGGATGTTATAGTCAATACCGAGATGAAGTCCTTTCTTAGAGAGTAAAAAAGTCACACTAACTGGACTCAGGTGAATAGGGGAAATTTTGTTCCTTTTTTTTGGACAAAAACTTGTTAATGGAGATTAAACACGTTATCATGGGGGAGTGTCCCAGCATCTGCAACATCCGATCTTATACAAAGAATCCGTTTTCTTAGTCTTTCAGGGACTCGTTCTTTAGTTTCAATATTACTCGACGGTCTGACTACACAAGAGCTCTCACTCACTCGTTCCAAATCAATTTTCGATTTGTCTGGAATTTACAAGGTTCCTTACTGTTGATCTGTAAATGAATCCCTGTGATTTTTCACACCGTGTCCGACCAAGGTGAGGCGCCTTTGACTGTGGTAGTTAACCAAACCCCAGATACAGTCTTCGGACTTCTTGTGAGGCATACTAGTTCTTATCCCGGACATTATCACTGCAGATGATAGTAAAAGTTAAGGAAGGCATTTTTATAATAGTGTATTTTTTAAGAAAATCCTGTTTTTTTATTAAAATCTTTTAACCTAAAAAAATAAACTGCAATTCATAAAAGATTTTATATTGAAAGAGCAATTTTTAATCAGAATTATAGTTTTTTGAGCTCCACAAGAGGGTACTTCAATACTAAAAGTGTCTTTGGGCTTAGCGAAGCCGCAGACATAAGTTAGCCTAGAATTTATAAGCTTACTTACTGTTACTCTGTAGGGTAGATTAAATGACTTGATGTCAATGCGTTGGAAGAAGGTTATGGAAGCAGCAACATACGAGGTCTGTTCAAAAAGTATCGAATTTTGAATTTCCGCCGGTTACGTATATTCGATTTTCGATTTCTTTGTAGCGTTATGTTGGTACTCATGTCTCACACTTATGCCGACAAGTTCGGCCACTTTGAATGTTTAGTTAATTTTTGACAGCTGCTTTGCTTGCACATGTTTTGGTTCGTCTTCGATTTTTGCTCAATTTCAACCAATTGAGTCATCGCATTGCTAAGGAGCTGTTGGACTCTGTCCGCGACGATCCAAATTTGCTCCAGACGGTTATAACTGTTGACGAATCATGGGTTTATGGTTATGACGTGGAAACCAAAGCTCAATCATCCCAATGGAAGCTGCCGCACGAGCCAAGACCGAAAAAAACGCGCCAAGTAAAGGTTTTGCTTACAGTTTTCTTCGATTGCAGGGGCGTGAGTTCTTGCCACAGAGTAGAACGTTCAATAAGGAATATTACCTACAAGTTATGCGCAAGTTGCGCGAATAAATCCATCAGAAATGCCCGGATTTATGGAAGAACAAAAATTGGCTTTTGCACCACGATAACCCTTCTGCTGATGCATCGTTGATTGTGCGCGAATTTTTGGTCAAAAACAACACTCTAATAATGCCGCAGCCACCGTATTCCCCAGATCTGGCCCCCTGCGACTTTTTCTTGTTCCCGAAACTGGAGCCCCATTAAAAGACGACGCTACAATACGATTGAGGAGATAAATACGGTGGCGAAGGAGGAGCTGAACAAGGTCACAAAAAATTAATTTTTTTGAAGTGCGTCGAGGATTGGAAAAAACGTTGGCACAAGTGTATAATATCTGGTGGGGATTACTTTGAAGGGGACAAAAGAGATATTCATGAACAAATAAATAATTTTTGAGAAAACACAAAATTCGCGATACTTTTTGAACAGATCTCGTACTATAAAGTTGCAATTAATTTGACGGATTTTCGAAGTGATTAGAGCAATTGTCAATTAAAGATGCTTTCTGAAGGCAGGGTCGGAAGACGAATGTGCAATCGTCTGAACTTCATTGGCTCATATAACGAAGCCCTAAACTTCGTTATATCGAAGCCTAAAAGCTGTTACATTTTTTGTAACGCATTGAAAAAAGGAGGTTGAAACATGTACTCGGGAGCAACTAGCGTACAAGCTATTTTCAATATGTCAGTAAAAACTCAAAAAAAAAAAATTCTGACGGTCCAAGAAAATTTTCATTTATTAATTTTGAAGGAAAATAGTCTTCATAAAAATGAAGACTTTTTTTGGTCTGGCATTTACAAAGTGACTATAACCCATATAAGATCTTCAATATCGGAAATATTGTAATTTTTAATTTGTTATTCACAATGTTTACTCTTTAAATAACAGAATTTTTAAAGTAAATCAGCAAAATTTTTTGTGTAAATATTCAAAAATTAAAAATTGTTTCAACTTCAAATACCGAAAAAATTAGTAGTTCATAATAAGTATCCTAAATTTCACATTGCATTGAATTGAAATAAAATCCAAATTGACTAACAAGACTAACCTTAGCTTTTATTATAGGTTTTATCAAACAACAGTAAAACTACTCCAAAATAACAAAGAAATTGTCTTTTAAAATAAATTTTCATTATTTTTTTTCTTATTGGCAACAGCTAACTTTCACAACACAAGAAGAAGAAAAATTCTCACAAATTTTGTACATAACCTTTCAGAATAATGGAAATTTACGAAACAGTATCTGAAGATAACTTAGTTAAGATAGAAAGTAGAAAAAGAGACAAAAAAAAGCTTCTCTCACCGACGCGTGCAATCAAAATTTATAAGCTGAAGGTGTCTACGGTAGACACAATCGAGGTAACGAATCTGGGAAAATTTTCTTAAAATCATACATGGCCCAAGTCCTTTGCTGAAGTGGTCGGAATCGAAATGAGGAAAAACAACACGAACCGACAAGTTCATTAATAATTAATTATGTGAATGGAAGCTTACGTATATTAAGTCTGGCTTGTGGCTCCTCATTTCGAGTAATGCGTTAAGTACCTCGATTATGCGTATAATTATGCGGCTCGTCTCTTTTGTGTAAATTGTAGAAAGTGTGGAAACGGTGTAAAGTGATTGTACAGAGAAACAATCTCTAGGAAATCGTATTAAAAATTGAAAAATCTTTTGATTATTATTGAGATTAGAAAATCTAGGCCTTAATAAGTAATCGTTGCTTGATTGGTGTTCACTGTCTCAGAGTAGCTCCAGTCAGATAGGCTTTATTGTCATATTCCGATTATAATAGACAACATCCGACCTACCCACAATTTACGTTTATACTGTTTAGAAAAATTAGGTTCTGGCTTCCTTTCTTAGTTTAAATATTCGATGTTGAAAATGAACAGAATCCACCCACCCTCCATTCTTCTTTTCATATTGCATTAACTGCAAGAAAACAAATTTCTTTTGAGATTTTTCATTTTCTCTTCGAATTTAATTTTTATTTATAAATAAATTTGATGATAAAAAGCTTACGAATTCCCTAAGGTCGAGGGAAAATTTCGGAGTTATTTTTTCTTGAAAGCAAAATGAGAAAAGTTGATTAGTACAGGGCAACGTGATGTGTTTATCGAACATTGTTAGCTGTTTGGATGGAAAATTGTTAATTGCTAAGATAGAAGAAAATAAGACAAAAACTTGAGAGATGATGTGATAAAAGGATTTTGCATGTAAGAAATTTACAAGTTAAACTTTAATTTTTTTCACCTTCGTTTTTTCTTTTCATTTTATTGCAGGTTAGACCGTGGTAGACTTAAAAAACCTGTGAGTTAGGCCAATTGCCAAGCTTAGAACAAATACATTACTTGGATTGAATCCAGATCCTTATTAAAATAAGCATCGAGGAGTATTAATCGTATTCTTAGTTGACCAAAGACAGGTACAATACTATTAATTAAGGCTGATAATTGAACGATTATCGACCCCTCTTCAATTGTAAGTAATCTGAAAAACTCTCATCGATATCGTCTGCTATGCCTGCGGAGATTAACTTTTTTTTGAATTTCTTCAAATGGACCTTACCTGGCAAAGGTTGAAAATAAGTTTCATCGAATTTTCTTGCAAGAATCGGGACTCTTTTGAGTAAAACTTTTCATACGTCTACCTTTCCAAATTGGTGGAAAATAGCCGTAGTAATTCAACGACGGAAGCAACAACCTGCTCTGCCTTCAGCTCCCAACTTCAGACAAAATTCTCTTTTACCAAGTATTTCCAAGTTTCTGGAAAAAATCTTAGCTGAAAAGAAGCATTAGATTCTTGTAATAAAAGCTCAGCAGCCATCAACTTACCCAGTAGTAGGGCAGGGTTACTCTGACTATGCTTCTAGTATTACTAAATGATCTACTTATTTGCTATAAACGCAGATTATGTGATGTACTATGTTCGTTCGATTCGGAAAAGGCAGACGATAGAATTTGCCCGTTTTTCTCTTTCTTTCGCGTGACAGAAAACTGCATTCAATAAGGATCTCCTCTTTCCAGTGTACGCGTCAACACATCCACCAATTCCATATCCTAATCACTTTCTTCTTAAAATGATTTTCTACATGCAGATAATATTTTTGTACTGTTGGCTGAAAAAATACCTCCAAGATACTCTAAGCCAGATTACTAAATAATTATTTATATTTGTACAAATTAAAGGCCAAGGACGAGAAAAATGGTGCACTTTTCTCTACAATAAATCGTCAATCCTAATCGTAACTGGTCGAAAACCCAACGTTCTTTACCTTTAGTTTGATAATTATCCTCTCTTTTTATAGTTTAAACTACTATAACTTCCACCAATTCTAAAAGAAATTCTTCGTCTCTAGAGGGAAACTATAGAGTAACTTCCAAGCTAGATTGGAAGCCATGTTTGGAAATGTTGTTGAGAATATCTTCTTGTCTAAATAGGTTTAAGAAGGCTTTTAACTTCGTCTCTACAGCGATTTTTTTTTTTTTGAACAGTTGGAAGGGCTTGGAGAATATTTATTTCTATTAAAAATGGAAAACAACCATTGGGGAAGTATGGGTGGAAAACGACCATGCTGAGTGGACGTATTTGGATCTAGTAAGCTGGGTGGACGAAATCCATTCATAGGCGACCCGAGGTATTCTGTATTCAATGGGATTCGAAATAACCTATTCAATAATGAAAGTTTCAATGTGCATTGGGTGTCGGGTGCTTGATTATGTTAAATGAACATCCAGATCGGTTGGCATCCGGTACTCCCAGCTATCCCTAATATGCTTCGATAACTCACAGAGTAGCAAACAACATACTCATTCATATGTAGGAATACAGACTGGATTAATAGTGAGCCCTTTTTTAGTATTTTGCTGACTGACTCAACAGCCTTACCGAAAATTTGGGCACGAACACTCCCATCTATTAGAATTTGGATAAACACACACATTCTATCTAGAAACCTTGTCGTGTTCTGCTAATTATTCCGAAATTTTTTTCCGTAGAGCTCATTGTCATTGAGGAGCTTCTAGAATAACCAAGTTCTTCGCTAAGTCCACTTCTAATTCTGAACCAACAAAATTTAACAAACTAACTAATCTAGCATACTAAAAACAGACCAGCTTCTGTTAGGAAACTGATAACGCCAACCCAAACAAAAAACCTCGAAGTTGCCAAATGGCCATGTAACTGTGGTGCTGTGCAATGACCTTGACTCATTGCTAAATATCTAATACAAATAATTAAATACAGTCTAAGCTTTTTTGGTATAAAATTATTCGGGAAAAGTTGAGAATTTTTCTAAACAATGTTTTTAAGATTTTTTACAAGAGAAGAAGAATTTCAAATTACTTTCTTTGGCAGCATCTAGTATCAAAAATACGGTTTTTAATAGACTTGACTAACCAAAGTTTCTTAATCTGGTTTTAATAATAACGAAATACTCATAGGGACGTCACAGATTCTCGGAATCCTCGTGTGGAGACGTAATAGCTTCATTAAAGAGTTTCTGCTTTTAAGCCAATCGAACGATTATCAATTTTCTAAAAATATTAATCTATAATAAATTAGATGCGATAAGAATATTTTAGTTTATAATAACAAAAATTGGGCTTTTTCGCTATTTTCGCGCATTACTCATGATATCAAATCGAAAAAGATTTTTTTTCAGACAATAATAAGCTTTTTTCGAATTTCATTAAGGAACGTTAATTTTATAGGGAGGATCTTTCTAATTCCTGACACTTGAAAGCCTACTTATTAAGCACTGATGATTTTCGATAGCGTTTTTAACTGCCCCCATTATTATGTACGCTCCAAATTTGTCATGTTCTAATGTACACGCTGAAAGGTCCTTTGAACTTAAACTATTGCTTATTTGGGGTATAAAATACCTACACCAAATAGTCCTACCCAACTCAAAATATCGCTTATCTCGAGTGCAAAAGACTGGCCATGATGCAATTGCAATGCCAACTGAGCACTTTTCCTAAATCCGCTGTTTGGTCATAGATGGCGTGCGTGAGCGTATTAAGCTACCATGAGCACGCCATACTTTTTTTTATGAGTTTGACATCTGCCAACATTAATCAGTGCACATTGTCAGCAATTTCATACAACAAAATACATTTTTCCTTTGGTAATCATGTCTAGTTTTGTGCCAGAAAAAGAGCTTATGCGAGAAGCTCTGCTTTTCTGCTTCAATTTGAAGAAATCGGCTACCGAATCGCAATTCATGCTTATGGAGGCCTATGGTGACAGTGCTTTATCGGAAACAACGTGCCGAGATTGGTTTCGTTGGTTCAAATTTTGACTTGTGGGTACCCAATCGTAAAAACTGCTCGCGGAGCAATTGGGTGCTACTCAATCAGCCATTTCCATACGTCTGCGTACCATGGGGAAAATTGAAAAGATCGAAAAATGGGTGCCACATGAATTGAACGATAGGCAGATGGAGCGACGCCAAAACACATGCGAAATCTTGCTCGCCAGACAAAAAAGAAAGTCGTTCCTGGGTCGAATTGTGACAGGCGATGAAAAGTGGATATATTTCGAGAATCCTAAACGCAAGAAATAGTGGGTTTATTCCGGCCAACCATCAACATCTTCCCCAAGACCAAATCGCTTCGGAAGGAAGCCGATTCTGTGCGTTTGTTGGGATCAGCAGGATATCGTCTACTATAAGATATTGAAACCTGGTGAAACTGTCAATGCCCGCCGCTACCACCAACAACTGATCAAATTGCACCGTGCTCTGCGTGAAAAAAGGACGGATTATCAACAAAGACATGACAAGCTGATTTTCCCCCACGCCAACGCACCATCGCACACGTCAGAAATGGTTCGAATCTACTTGGAGACACTCAACTGGGAGGTACTACCCTACCCCGCTTATTCACCAGACCTGGCTCCTTCCGACTACCACCTGTTTTCGTCGATGGGCCACGCGCTTGCTGAGCAGCACTTCGATTCTTACGAAGACGTCCGAAAATGGCTTGATGAGTGGTTTGCCTCGAAAGAGAAGTTGTCCGAGAGTTGGGACAAATTGCCCGAGAGTTGGGAAAAATGTGTAGCTAGTGAGGGCAACTATTTTGAATAAATTTGTTTTTGCTTTCTTTAAAAAAAAACATAAGCTTAAAGAGCGGATTTAAGCTTGTACGATATATTATCAGAAGCCTACAATGTATGTCGTTGGCTTTTTTTATTTTATCCCTGACAAAGGAGTTAAGTGTGAAGTTCTTGTTAAGATTCAAGCCTAGATACTTAAGATTCTCCACGCGCCTCATTATCGAGTCACCCTTATCTCCAAACCCGCAGTCTGCGAGTTTCTGCTTCCATGACCGCGTAAGGCACACGCACTCTGACTTTGGAATGTTTACTTTAAGACCCCATTCCTTATAGTATTTTGTCAGTTTATTGACTGATACCTTCATAGCTTCCAATGCTACTTTAGGTCGCATTGATGGACTGTAAACTAGAGTATCGTCGGCATATAATACCATATGAGTATTTTCGCTTAATTGAACCTTAAATATATCTGCGCAATGTAAAGGTTATATAGCTAAGGACCAATTAATTAGCGTTAGGGTATGCTTGAAAATACCTCGGAAAACCGCGAGTATACGTCTCCACATTTCAGTCTGGCTTTTCTAAAAACTAGAAAACTGATTTTTTGATTAACCAGATATTTTGTAAATTCCAATTTGATGAGTTTTGAATATGATACCCACGTGCGGTATGCTATCGAATACCTTTATCAAAATCTAGTGAACAGAGCCCCATGTTGAACTATTTTTAATTCGTTCCAGTATAACGTCTGTGTTTACCTTTAAAAGTACGTGCTGTGTAGAGTAACCGATAGAAGAGATAATAAAACTGTCTTCTTTTATTTAAAAAAAAAACTTTTTTATACCATAGTAAAAACATTTTCAGGCGTTTTTTTTCCAAATCATCTTTTAAGGGTTGATAGAGGGGTTCAAATTGAGTGAAATATTTTCCGGTGTTGTAGTAGATTTGTAGATGCGTTTAGGTGACATAATTCTTGATGTTGTGTTTTTTTTCGAAATCATAATTTTTATTGAAATTGTTCAGAAATTTCTGTCTAACATCACGTCAGTCGATGGGTCCAAGTCCATCTGAGAAAGATAAACTGAGCTGTTCCTGAAAGTCATATAGGAAAAGGATTAGAAATGTAAATTTCTGACATTAAAGTAAAATGTTAAATAAGCCAATTTTACGATACCAAAAACATTAGGTTTTCAATAAAATTCTTGAAGTTTTCGAAATTTTCTACTAAAATTTGCTACAAAACAGAGACCGCTCCCCTGCCCTCGTTATTTTTATTTCTTTGGTAAGCAAATATTACAGCGCATACGAGAATATTTGGTAAAAATTTGAAAAATGGTGTATGGTAAATATTTGAGATCTCATTTCGCATAAAGGCTTTTAATAAAAGATGATGCCATTTTTAGAGTACTCCACCTACACTTGAGCATACATGTTTTCGTTGTACTTCAGCTTGCTTTTATTGTAAGGGTAGTTTAGAAATTCTTCCTCGCGAACTTTTCGACGAAAATTCTACGATGGAATTTATTTTGCGCATTAACTTTTGGGTGGTTTAGCGGAATTGCAATTTCTCGTCTTGTCTCGTCATTGAAATATTAAAAGTTGCAATTCTGTGTAATGTCGAAGGTGAATATGGAATTCATTTTTCGTCTTGACTCTAATACCAAAATGAAGACTAAAAATCGCATGGAATGGAAAGACGAATGAAAGGAATCATCTTACGACATTTCCCTAATCTTTCAGTTGAGTTGCATCAAATCTAATGGTAATCGGGAACTCCATGATATCTGTCATCTTTTGGGAATGGGAAAATAGTACTACAAAATTTTTATTACAATATTTTTTATCATAAATAAGAAAAATAAAAAATAAATACCAGAAAACCGAACCAAACATTTCAAAGGATCATAGTGCGGTACTTTTACTATAGACACGGTTATAAAAAATTTATTCCAGAAATTTGGATATCTTACAGGGAAACATCGAAGCTAGTGTGGGAAAATTCTAATATGTACAAAAAGAAAATAGGGGGTTTCTCGGCATTAAAGGAATATAAGCTCTCAAAAGTTGCACATATGATGTGATGGTGAATGCCAATTTTCATTTGTACTGAGGGAGATGCACATTAAATTGAAAGGCAAGCCTTTGGCAGAAATGCCAATTTTCTATCATTCTGCAAGTGTACTTGTTATCGAATATTTTGCATCATATTTATTTGAATGTTGCAGGCACTATCCACTTACAGAATATTCAATATTCAGTAACCTGTGTACTATTACTTACTAATATGAAACTTAAACTTGTGGCGTCCTAAATATCCCAAGTCCCTTTTCCTTCGAATATTTAAAAATTCATGGGCTTTTCTCTTTCACATACAGAAAAGTAGTATTCAAAAATTACATACTTACCTATAAATACTCGAATATGTTTCTATTCTAAATTCGCTTTTAAAATTCCAAATAGTAACCATTTTGTTCGCTTTTACATTCTAGCTTCTTAAAAATTAGAAGAACTTCAGCCTAGCGAATATGGAGACTCCACCAGGAAATTATTATCAAAAGTAGACTGACTGACTATTCAAAGTGCTCCCCAATTGATGACTTGATAGAGATAGAACTTATAGATACTAAAACTCGGAATGCAGGGAGAAAATTGCATGAATATTAGAAATATTTACGGAAACCGAAATTTTCTATTATTAATGGCTCTGGAACGTTGAGCTTCATTGGAAGAAAAAAGGTAAATTTTTTTTAATAATCGATGAAAGATTAAATACACACCGTATTGTCAGACAGAAAATATAGGTGCTATACGACACAAAAGATGATTCCCCAGAGGGTATTTTTTCTTTGTTATTGAAAATGGTAAGTTTCGCTCCTTGCTCCCTGACCAAATATTACCCGCATATATTACTGATAATAAAAACAATTCAGCAAGGGTCGGAAGAATAATTATCACCTGACTTCAGTCAGGAATTCTGTCTGGTCTTTGTTTGTCATTGTTTATGAAATAATTTTCCGAAATCCACCAAAAAAAATGTGTACATGACAGCCTATTCATTATCTACCATTCGGAATTGTATAATGGCTTTGTTCGAGAGTCCTGTGACAAAATATGGTATTTTAATATGAGCTCAATAAGCGGTTTTAATTTTTCAAAGTATGGCCTTTTATTTTTTTTACACCTTATGTAAAAAAAAGTCCCTCCTTGGAACAAGGAAGGATCTTATAAGCTGACTAGTATAAATTTTGTTTTGTGCAAGGCCATTAATAATGATAGCCATTAATCGAAATAATAACATTACGTATTGTAATGATCTAAAAACACTTGTCTTGCCTTATTGTCCTTGAAGGTCGATAGAAAATGTTTGTTGTCAATTTCTACTTATCCTTTGACAAACGAAGACACTAATCTTATTTTTCAATAAGAAAGTCTTTAATTCTATAAGACACTACGTGACAATAAGGTGTACTTTGTGCTTCAAACAATAGGAATTTTTACAAAATAATTGTTATATTTCTTATAGGTGTGTTCTTATTATAATTTTCGCTATGCGCCATTTTTTTTTATAAAAATAATATTATTTGCTGAAGAACAGTCATAAATTATTTCTTTAGTAAAGCTGCCGCCCATCACAAAGTTAGGTGAAATGGTGAATGTTTAGTTATTTGCTGAAACTGAAATTTTTTATGGATTTTTGTTTGAATTCCTTTAAAAAAAAATGAAATTTTAACTTATCTGTTAAAAATAAGTATCTACGAAAAAAGATAGTTTTTCTGTACAAAGAAGTAGAGTCCTTTTAGTGAATTTGTGGTTTTGAAAAATATATCTGCGGTATTACTTTGTCCATAATATTTTTTTAAGATTCTAAGAAACTCTTTAACTGATTGAGAATAAAAGTCTACACATCCATGACAGAGTTCGGCATTGTAGAAAAGTTGATTAGACTGACTAGGCTGACTATAACTACACATAGTATGAGAGGAAGAGTCAAAGTAGTTAAATCACTTTGAGAGCCATTTTAGAAACACAATGGTCTCCGTAAAGAAGACGCACTTTCATACCTTCTCTTTAAATTGCCGCTGGAAAATGTGATTAGTGACTAAGTGGCAAGCATGAGGGGTACCATCTTCATTTAATCTATCTAGCTTCTTAGTAAATAAAGATGACACCGACAGAATGAGCTGTACTAGAGAGATCTTCATCAAAATTAATCCGGTGGCGAAAAATCCTGAACTGTGCATAAACGACGTACATGGTAGCAGCGTCAGCATCGAAGACAAGACTAATCAGCACCAGATATGGGGTTTATAACCTTGAAAGAGTTAACTCATTTTTCTGTTTGTGGTGAAGGTTAGCTATGACCCTGAAGGAAAAAATTCGCCTACAGCTTGTGGTAACCAACAGAGTCAGTCTTAAATATTTCATTCGAAAGTCGAAGCTTCTGCAGTACAAGATACTAGTCTTCTCAGTCCTAATGTATTCTTCAGAAACTTGTGTTCTCAACTAGGAGGATCTTTCGAAGAATTTTAGGCCCTCTACATAATGATAGACGATTCCAGAGTTCATTTAATAACGAGATCCTGGAGTGATCCGCGTGACCGCGTGTTTTATGGTTAAAGATAAGGCCAACAGCTTATGGTTCTAAAATACATGGTAGGACCTGCCCATAGCAGAACTTTTAGATCCGACAATTCTATTCTCAAGCCCCATCTTTAGTCCTTAAGACATACTAATCTACTCCACCAAATCTACCTATTCTATCTCGTTTAGATAATTTCCAACACGAATAATCAAGTTACCAAATGACCTCATGCACGTGTTGCTATAAAATGGGCCCCTGGGATATGTCTTACAGCCATCACAATCCGTATCGATGATGAAGATCCTGTCCGGAAAGTACGGTGGTTCCATTTATGGTTTCAAAAGATGAGGTAGGACCTGCCCATAGCAGAGCTTCTTAATCTGGCAACTCTATTCTCAAGCGCCATCTTTAATCTTTGAGACATACTAATCTACTCCACAAAATATACCTAAACCATTACCATTCTATCTCGTTTAGATAACTTCCAACACGAACAATCAAGTGCCAAATGACCGCATGCACGTGGCGCTCTAAAGTGGCCCATGGGATATGTCCTAGAGTCATCACAATCCGTATCGATAATGGAGATCTTGTCCGGAAAATACAGTGGTTAAATCTATGGATTCAGAAGACGAGGTAAGTCCTGTCTTCGTCAGAGCGACGGCGTGAGTCAGGCCATCAAAAACATGCAAAAACACAACCAAGACATCTAAAGCTCTTAAATTCATCAGGCCTATGTTACACCAGACTTCAGGTAGTTGCTATAGGTAGCTGATGATAATGAAGAAACTCTTAATATAATAAGTTTTATGTGCTCTTTATTCAAATTGAAAGTTTAGAGAAATTTTCAAGTCACAAAATATTTAATTCTGTGCGAATTTGTTTGTTTACAAATTGATAAAAAATAATGGTTTGTAATGGAAGTTGAGGTTCAGGTAAATTTGTATGTCATAATAAATAAATAAATCATTAATAGAGGTTAGGTGGTTAGGTATTGTATCCAAGAAAGATTTCTAAGACATGGGGCAGGGGCCAATCCAGGTAGTCTGAAAACTTTTTTACGAAAACAAGAATGTGGAAAGCATCGGTTATCTAAATGAGAAAGTTCTCTGAGTGAGTGGGAATTAAACCAGTTTAAATTAGATTTCTTGCGGAAAATTACGAGTATAACGTTTGATAAGATTAAAGAGGGGACTGCGAAAGCTACTAAGGATAGAATTACGATGGTTACAAAAAAGAAAGTTGTATGAAAACATAGGGAATTTTTATGCCTAGAATTTAGAACTGAGTTCCTGACAAATTTATTATTTTAAATCTTGTTTATCAAAAGTAGTACGAATAGTCGGTAGAAAAATTC
The DNA here is from genome assembly GCA_958298945.1 of Atherix ibis. Lineage (NCBI taxonomy): Eukaryota > Metazoa > Arthropoda > Insecta > Diptera > Athericidae > Atherix > Atherix ibis. The sequence goes on from OY282609.1 coordinate 51,941,337, forward strand.
TGATTATATAAATGTAGTTCCACCGAAAAATTAGTACGAATTAAATTTAAATTTGGACTCAAAAAAATTGAGTTTTCATAACTTTTTGCAAAATTTCATATATTATATTTTTAATTAGTGGATGGTACTTGACTTATTAATATGCAGTTTTTATTTTAAATATTCCCAAAAAGAACAGTCAGAAGCGATTAAATCTGGAGATTTTTGAAGCACTTCTGTGCAAAATAATGTGTTCGTCAAGGATATCATTTAACAGAGCTATTAAGTCCATTGCAGTATGCACTGTGGATCCATCTTGTTGGAACCACATGATTCGAAGATTTTCCATAGCTGGCCTTAAAAAATTTTCCAACATCGTCTGATGTTTATCACTATTAACGCTAACTGCAATACTGTCTTCATATTCATAGAAATATGTGCTAATGTCCTTTCGGACCTACCAGGTGTATAAGCTTAAATCCGCTTTTTTTTAGTCAAAAAATTACATGTTTTTTTTTTATAGAAAGCAAAAACAAATTTATTCAAAGTACATGCCCTCGCTAGCTACACATTTTTCCCATCTCTCGGGCAATTTGTGGATACCACGCCAAAAAAATTCCTTCTCTTTCGAGGTAAACCACTCATCAAGCCATTTTCGGACGTCGTCGTAAGAATCGAAGTGCTGCTCAGGAAGCGCGTGGCCCATCGACGAAAACAGGTGGTAGTCGGAATGGACCAGGGCTGATGAATAATGAGGTAGGGTAGCACCTCCCAGTTGAGTGTCTCCAAGTAGTTTCGGACCATTTTTGACGTGTGCGATGGTGCGTTGTCGTGGAAGAAAATCAGTTTCGCATGTATTTGTTGATAATCCGTCCTTTTTTCACGCAGAGCACGGTGCAATTTGATCAGTTGTTGGTGGTAGCGGCGGGCATTGACAGTTTCACCAGATTTCAACATCTCATAGTAGACGATACCCTGCTGATCTCACCAAACGCACAGCATCGTCTTCCGTCCGAAGCGATATGGTCTTGGGGAAGATGTTGATGGTTGGCTGCGATATATATATAGCGATTTGGTTTCGAAATATATCCACTTTTCATAGCCTGTCACAATCCCATGCAGGAACGACTTTCTTTTTTGTCTGGCGAGCAAGATTTCACATGTGGTTTGGCGTTGCTCCATCTGTCTACCAATCAATTCATGCGGCACCCATTTTCCGATCTTTTCAATCTTCCCCATGGTACGCAGACGCATGGAAATGACTGGTTGAGTAACGCCCACTTGCTTCGCGAGAATTTGTTGCAATTGGGTATCGTCTTCGTCCAAAAGAGCCTGCAATTGATGGTCCTCAACCTTCCTAGGATGATTCTCACACTTCTTGTCCCACAACTCAAAATTGCCGTCTTTGAACCGACGAAACCAGTCTCGGCACGTTGTTTCCGATAAAGCACTGTAGGCCTCCATTAGCATTCGATACGATTCTGCAGCCGATTTCTTCAAATTGAAGCAGAAAAGCAGAGCTTCCCGCATATGCTCTTTTTCTGGCACAAAACTAGACATGATTACCAAACGAAAAATGTATGTTGTTGTACGAAATTGCTAACAATGTGCACTGATTAATGTTGACAGATGTTAAACTCATAAGAAAAGGTATGGCGTGCCCATTATACGTATAGCTTAATATGCTCACTCACGCCATCTATAACCAAACAGCATATTTAAGCTTATACCCTTGGTATTTTAGTGTAAATGTCGCTGATGATCTGCTCTTGGATTCTCCGTAGCCCTTATCCATGTCCAACTCTCACATATACTTTTAATATGTTCACCCATGTGCACTGGTGTCTTGTTTTTTTTTTTTTAAACTGGCAACCTGACACTTTATTATTGGCTCTGAGTTTCAACACCTTAAAATACCGACGATTTTTTTGGTTCGTTGTTCGATTATGTATTGATCCATCTAAAATTTAATATAATATACTGATAATATACTGAAATAGAATTAAAAAAAAATAACAATTAAATAACAAATTTATAAGGAATTCGAACTATGTTACAACCTTACTTTTGGGCCAGCCTGTATAAAATTGTTGGTTTAAAATTTTTCATATTAAATTTACGATTTAAAATTATTTCGCTAACAGTTTCGTTTTTTTGGAAATAAAACGTTATTCACCTAAAAATTTTTATAGCAACGTAGATTTTGTCTAATACTGAGGCGATAGTTCAAATTTTTGAGTCCTTTTCGATTTAGTAATTGGCATTTATTTATCTGAACTTTTAATTAGTTTCTGTATTAAAAATGTTGTTCCCTTAAAAAAATGAGTTTAATTATTCGCTTTAAATTCTTTAAATAGAAATCCTCTTTATGGCCTTTTTATATTAATTATTCAAATCCTGAATAAATTTTTTCCATTTTAGAAATTCAAAAATGGTATGGAGTAAATTATTTCAAGTCACAGCTTTCCAATAAGGTCCTTGAAGAACAATTGTCGAAAAAAGTGTGAATAGAAAATAGTTTCTTGATTTCATTAAAACAAAACAGGATACTTGTCTGTTGAAAAGCTCTCATTCGATACGATAAGATATTTCGTTAAGTAGTTGGTTGTTAGAGGCGCAAAGGGGAATCAACAAGTGACATAATTGCATGATGATTGCTGTTAAAAGTGCAAACCATACGTGAGAATATTGTATAAGGGTGGCATGGACTGCGGTCGTCGATGTGTTGCAGTCAATTGGCCACTTTCGAAGCACGCAATCCTGCAGTAAATTCAATTCTTCGCTTTTACTATCATCGTAACTGACAACTACGTGGTTGGCTTTTCATCATACAAAGTGCCTTCATCTGCCACCTTAACAGTCGATTCTACAGTTTTGTGGCTAGAAATGCACGAACGGAAACGCTTTTACACTTTACATTCGATGGAAGAGTGCAGTTTTAGATAGAGCACATTTATAGCCACTCCCGGCTAGTATGACGACAGGAACAGACCCCTTAGAAAATTCATAACGAACGAATATGAATGGACAAGAGTTTGACGGTTATTTATGACACTTGTTTCGATACTGCCAACACCAGATACGATCCGTTTCCGAAATAAGCTGTGCATGCCCCAAAACAACAACAAAAAAAAGTGAATTTAAAACTTTTCTAAATTATTTCAACAGAATGTATGTGGTTATCTTGTGTCGGAATATTTTCAGGATTTTGCTGGGATTGAGGTTGGGGTTGGTATGTGGCAGCCCTGGAATAGTATTTTTTTAAAAAATCTCAATTCTGAATACGGAGTTCTATAGAGAAAATTATAGTTTTTAGGTTGGATTATTTTGTCAGAACCTATTATATTGGTGGAAATTGTGGTGGAAATGCATAAAATTCCACCAAAACGAAACGGTGGAGTTGTTGATCACACTTTATGTGAAATTATTTCATAAAATATGATAATGGGCTCATAAATTGTTCATTTACCTTAGACCCCCTTCCTACCACTTCCTTATTTAAAACAAAACGTCCGGTGCTGCTTAAAAGGTAGTTTTACGTGATGGTTTTGGCTGTAATTTTTTTTTGGAAAATTTTTCTAGGTGCTTGAGCGATAAATTTTTCAATCGGAAACCTTACAGCACTTTCCATAACAATAAGTGTATCTAAATAGGGATTATTTTTTTAGTTGACTAAAATTTTTCTTGTCTTTTCAAATATTTTACTTTAATTAATATAGAGAAAAAAATATTTTTACTAAATTTATTCCTACAACAGAACATGAATGAACGTTAATAATACTCTAAGAATGATTTTCTAGTTCCTACTACTACTTTAGTAGTTATTAAAGTTTTTGGAAAGCTTTATTAGTTATATTCAAGAGCGTAAATTCTCTAAACTAATTTTAAGTTTACCATATAAGTTTCTGAAAAGGATTTTTACCGTGAAAAATTATTAAATTTCATAATTCAACTGTTCTAATATATTAAGTTATTCGAATAAATTTGCAAGAAAATAATTTTATGGCGAGGAGGAGTTTAAAAAAAAAAGTAGAAAATTCAATGTTTAAATTATTTTGGAAGAAACTGCTTTGAAAAATTAATGAAATTTTTTTTTTGTGTGTGAAATGTGGGCTTTTTTTAATGTAATATTTTCTAAAGGTTCCCATAGATTTCCATTAAAAAAAAGGTTCCTTAAAAAAGGTTCCTTTAAAATATTAAAGATTCCCATAGTTTCCAATAAAGAAAAACTTATTATTTTTCTTCGATTTCAAAGAAAATTAACTTGATACCATCTTTCTGTTAGCTTAAAAAATGATTTTTGGATCATTCAATTAATGAATTGGAATAGAAGAACTAATATGAAGTTTCTAGAGTAATTAAAAAAAGAAGATATTTCCAAATTAAATGTTCGTGTGCAAAAAAACTAAGTGTTTTATTGACCAACCGAATGGCTATCGGGAAAACGCCTCAACCTTTTAAGAAGACACACCTAAGTTTTAGTAAAACCTTGCACAGTCACAACGTTGTCTTCTTAATTTTGATAATTAGTAGAGGGTAGTTATTTAGAAAATAATAAAAATCCTTTATCAGGAATATGCTTGTTATTGTGAACAAAAAAAAGTTTAGAGCATTCACAAATTTGCAAGAAAAACTTAAGAATTTTTAAGATGTCCGTGAGTAAAGCAGTAAAGCGGAAAGAAACGAAAATTTTTTTGGAACAAAAAAAAAGTTATCTCTTCCAAAAGTATACAATATTATTTTGTGAGATAAGTTCCATTGTTTTCTATTATCTTTCTCCACAAATTAGACAGTTTTTCAATTCCCCTTTTTGTAAAATTTCCGTGCTTTTTCATTAAAAAAGTAGTTTATGTGGTTTCGTACGTCATCAATAGATCTTAAGTTTTTATTTCGAAGCGAATGCTTAACAAGAACCTGGATAGAAAACCTGAATAGATTCATTATCGAAAGAATATGATTGATGTTCCAGCACTTCTAAATTCAGCTTCCTGATTTTTCCTGTGGGATATTCACTGCATGTGGTTTTGCTGTAGAATGCGTCATTGGTTATTCACTAAAACAAATTGTTTTTTTTACCATCTCCACCTTCATTATTTCTAATTGGGCTCAATACACCTTTGCAGCGCCTGTCTGGCTAGGTCTTAATAAAGAATTATCCTCAAAAAATGACACCAAATAAAGAAATGAACCCTTTTCAGGTCAATGTTTATAGAGGGTTTGAAAGAGGTGCTTAATTCGGTAAAAGCCATTGATTTTTTCCTTTCAGCTTCCTGTACAGGACCTACTTCTCATCAACAGTAATGATCCTTCTCAAAAATGGATGCCATTAATATCTAGACCGTAGGGACGATCAGATGGTAATCCTTTGTTCCTTTTCTATTTTTTGTAAGTCTTTTCAATAAGTCCTTGACTGTTGTCTAAGGGCAGCCAAAGTATCAGACTTTGGTCTGCCAACTCCCTATCACAAAATGTAAATTTTTGAAACCATCTAGAAGATTAGTTTAAGCTTCAATATGTCCCCATAAACTTTTCAGAAGCTACCCTTCTGTTGGCTTCAACTTTTCATCAAATTATAGCGTAAATATGTCTCCTCAACATCCGTCATTGTTTGACATTATTGGCGATAGTGTAACAAAAAATAGTTTGTTTTTCATAAAAACCAGTAAGATTACTAATGAAGCTTCAAAATGACACCTATTTTGATTCAAATCTTATTTTAAAACAATAAATTCTAAAAATTGTCATTTCTTTTCACATTACTTTGAAGAAAGTGAAAAGAAATGACAATTTGGAAATTGGTCTCGTTGGAAACCTACACCCCCCACCCCACCACCCTACCACCTTCCCGAAGATTCTTTGTTTTTGTTTTACCTATTTACTCGTGGGAAACATTTGCTCTTCGGAGTTTTTCCAAGTAAAATAAATTTCCCATAACAGGCATAATAAGTGTATTTGTTATATTCATTAGCGATGATAAAGATGATAGAGGCTACATAACACCCCCCCTTCCCTTCTACAGAAAAATCTACTGAAAATGCTAGCTTACAAACCCTCGCCTACCACTCCGTCGTCTTCTAGGTATCTTACGCGTCCGAAATATTTTCGTCTCTGCACCCAAAATGAGGAACAACAATTCTGCCTGTTTCTCCTCAGAAATTTTTGAAATTGAAGCAAAACATAATATCTGTGGATTTTTTTTTACATATTACTCATAACGCCATCGTTCAATAGTACCTACAATTCAGCTGATTTAGTTTTTTAGACCTTAAAATTAGGTTACTAAAAAAAAAATCATTCCATTTTAAAATAATTAACCAAAAGATAAAAGTTCTACTCTTATTTCCATTTTATTCTCTTTCTAAAAAAAACCGTTATTGAAATATATTTTTTCCATCGGTAGAGGTCCTTAAAACATAGAACCAGAGGTAGAGATCAAAATTGGCCTAAAATTAATTCTCTTCTAACTATTCCAAATAAATATGTTTATTGGCAAAGAAAATTTCACTTAAACTGGGCGACGCACTCGCACTTGCCACCTTCAATTCAAATCTAGCCCATGGCATATCCTCTAAGTATGAGTACACTAATAAACAGAGGGATAAACCTGCTCCAACTGTCTTTATTATTTTCCTATTTGTACTAAAAAAATAATTGATTTACTACTTTCGATTTTCTTGTTATTTCGCAATTCTGCCTAGAATTTTAATCTTTCGTTTACATTGTCTCCAGATTATTTGGTTCACTGGCCTTGTACACGTACACTGTACCCTTAAGTCAACTGAACAGCTCTGGAGAAGAGATGATGGGTGCAGAGCATCCTTTTCGAATTTCGTACATTTATTTAATAACTGGTCATCTCCAGAGTGGCTTACAACTCGTTCGTTTCGAAAATGCAAAGACGCCGCCATATCGGTTTATGCTCATCTATCCAGCCTTTTTGTACGTATTAGGGTCGGAGGAGAGGGGGGGGCGAGGGTGGTCAAGATAGGGACAACCAAAATGATATTGTTTAAAGCAAAAAGTAAGAGAGTATTATTTGGTTGGGACAGTAGAGAGCAAATAACCATCCAACAAATTCTACTAAATATGATAACTAAATTCGCAGCGTTGGATCGTTGGTTCAGGGCCGGCCATTGTGGCGGCCCAACTTAAATCCTTCGAATGATAAAGGATAGAGAAATTGTGTAAACTATTATGGCTGTTTATTTTGTGGATTTTATTTCTCGAAGGAATACAGTCAAAATAAACTTGTTCCGCCAATAAATTGGGTTTTGCACTTAAATTATGATATTTTTTGTCTATATCCCGTCGGGAGAGGATGTGCACAATTTCATTCCAAAGGATGTTATTCTGTTTGTTTTTTTTTTTTTATATATATATAGAAATTTGTATAGGTGTTTGAGTGTCAAAGTGCGGATAAGAGTTGGAGGTGTGTTCGGCTATGAGTCTCTGATATAGACTAGTATGGTCTGGTCTCGTCTGATTTAATGTGGTTTACAGCTTTTAATTCATGATGGGTCTACCATATACATTTAGGATGGCCAAGTTCTATACGAGTTGTTCTCACACACACACATAAAAAAAAGGCAAAACGTACGTGGACTTTTGTTTATGGTAATATTTTCTGCCATTTTGCTTTTTTTGTAATTTTTTTTTCACAAACACTTAATTTTGTTACTAAAATATTTATTTCAAACTTGAATATGAGAAAAAAAATTCTTACAAGAAAACTTCTTCGAAAATTCATTGTTTTTTATGAAAAAAATTCACCCACGATTTTTTCGCATAATCCAGTGTTGCCATATTAAACGAATAATAAAAGACAAAAATTTGTTAAAACATTGGGTTTGTTAAAATTTTTATTTTATGTGATTTTTTTATATTTATATCGGAATTGCTGTACAATTAGCTTGATTTATTCGAATGTGATAGGAATCTATTAAAAGTTTTCATTTTTTTCATCTTCCTTTGCTATTATTCTTCCTTTGTGTAAGCAGTAATAATTTTTTGCTGTTAAAATAAATTAAAAATAAGCTCATTAAATAGAAATTAATGACATTGAACGATAAGAATTGTGGTCGATAATATTCTTACGAATATTTATTATTTTATCTATGGTATCCGCCATTTTTTTTTTTTTTTTGTCAACCTTATCCTAGTTTGAATTACTTTCCTTTGAATAATAAGAAAAACTTTTTAAAAATCGTTTTATTTTTGTAGTATTTTGTCGAATTTTATTGCTAAAATAAAAAAAAAAGAATAGCAATTATTTTCCGAAATTTTTTATCTTTCTCATATTTTTAATAGGAATAAGAAAGATTAAACTTTATTAAGTTGGAAATATTGCTATTATTTGAAGTATTAAAGATTCATACTTGTTTTTATCATCTGTAAAGGGTCATATCCGTAGGAGCAGATTTATATTATGTTTAAAAATCTTTAATACATTTTTTTCCATAGCAGAAAAAAGTCTGGTGTGGCATTTTTTCCAGTTCCGATCTAATTTTTGTGCTTTGTAAATAATATACTGAAAAGCTCTTCAAAAGCTCGTGAAGATCCCGCCATTTTCTTTTGAAAATAAAAATTGTTTTTTTATTGTATAGTGTTTAAAAGCCTCTGATTTTGAGGTACGTTGGCGTGGTTACTCCCTTATTAAGAAATTTATACGATTATTTCATTCTCTTGTCCTCTTTGATGTGCGAATATTTGCTATTTTATGTATTCATAAATTTAAAAAAAAATATGATGGAGGATGGTTACCAAGGCAAATCCAAATTTACACTAATCAACAGCTTTCAAGATTCCTAAGAATTTACAAGGTTCCTTAGCTCAATGAGCGGAGTACAAACCGAAATAGTCTTAAAACAAAAATCGATACCACGGGTTTCGGATGGCCCCGACATTAGTGAGGCGCCGTAAGCTGCAACGTTGTGGGTGTGGTTAGTACCAATATTGCGCGTACGATCTCAAGGTCGTTAGTCGGAGATACCGGCTCTTGTTTCAAGCGCTGTCACTGCTAATGACAGCAGAGTTTTGAAGAGGCGTTGGTACAAACAGTGGGGGTAATCTGCTTGTAACTGGCGTGGATGCTGGTTAGAATCCGGATTGGAAATACTGCTCTCATTCATAACTTCATTTTTGGAAACACTAATCATCCCTTATGCCAATCCTGTGTCATTAATTTCATTATAATATAATTTATATTCTATATATAAGTTATGAGTGAGAGCAGTATTTCCAATCCAGATTCTAAGCAGTCCCCTATGTAAACGTCTATAATATACTAATCTTCTCCACAAGATATAATATTCTATACTACTTACCACAGATCAGTCTCTTTCAGATAGCTTCCCACACGTACTACGAAGTCGCCAAATGGCATCACAGTTGTGGCGCTATAAATTGCCCCCTGGCATATGTCTAAGGGACCTTAGAAGAAAAGAACAAATAGCTTGTAACTGGTTGCTTACTCGAATTGGTAATCAGGTTTGATGTATGTACAGACCATTTTTACGAATATTTTTTTATAGGTCGTATTGGTCTGAAATTTTTTTTGATAGCAGGTAAAAGGGTAAGCTCATTTTAGCAAAATTGAGAGAAGTTACTATGTTTTTCTTGTCTATTTAAATAAAAGTGGAAAGTAGAGGTCTCTCAGTTAACGAATTTTGAAGCTAAAAACCCTTACTTATAAGGGTTCCTTTGACTTTGAAAAGACTTTGTTTTAGAAAAATGAACCTTCCGAATAAGATTTCACTGAAAACCCTGGTTAGAATTTGCGTGACATCACATGAATGAAAATAGTAACTGAAAAGCGGTTCTTTTTTTAAATGGACCAGTCAACTTACTTTTACCATTTTCAAAATTTGCACTGATGGCAGCTTTCTTCAGGCTTTCAACAAAAAAAATGCACAACTTCAAACAACATAAATATTTATAAAAATGTTGGTGGTTCCAAACAGATGTCGCGCTTTGGTTTCAAGAGTGTCTGTTTTCTCTTTCGGACCTTGTATTCTGTCTTGAAGTGCAATGAACTAAGGGAAAGTTCTGTTATTTGTGAATACGTACACTTTCATGCGTTGTCAGTCCTTAGTAAGAATTATGACCGAACGGAAACCAGTTTGAAAAGTAGATGATAAAAGAAATTTTCTCAAATATTAGTCAGTTTCTTTAAATGTTTAGAATCGTTAACTTGAGTGAATAGAAAGTTTTCATCAGACGATATGTTACTATATGAGTAGTTTTTTCAACTAAAAAAGATATCAATAATTAAGTGTTCCGCAGTATGATCAAGATAATTCCCACACTAACTTCCACAGATGTAGCCTTCAAACTTCGATTAAAATAAAAGGCTTGCTTTTGTATCAAAACTTTCTGTTTGGGTGGCACATGAATTAAGAGAAAAAAATTTAATTGATAGAATGTTCTTCAAATCTTGCTCCTTACAAAACGGACCCGTTTTTGCACCGCTTTGTGACTGGGGATGAAAAATGGATAGTGTACAAAAACGTGGCAGGAGAAAGATCCTATGTTTACAGTGGAAAAACTCCGCCATCTACAGCAAAAGCAGGTGCGCATCAGAAGAAGGTCATGCTCTGTTGTTTATGGGACCGCAAGGGTTAATGTTGATCGTTATTGTACGTAACTTGACGTTTTGAAGAAAAAAATCCAACGTAAACGTCCTCCTATAGCCAACAGAAGCGATATATATATATAATGTTTCATCACGAAAATGCTAGACATCATGTGGCAAGGAAATTAACACAAAAATATTCAACATTTGGTTGGGAAATATTACCCCATCAGCCATATTCGTCTGATATTGCACGAACAGATTGTCACCTATTCGCATTGTTGCAAAACTTTCTGGATGAAAATGAGTATGGAAATTTTGAAGTTGTGCAAATAGTAGTGGTAGACTATCTCGTCTCCAAAAGCGATAACTTCTTCCCCAGATGGTTGGAAAAGCTGCCTAAGCGCTGGCAAACAGTTTTAACTAGCGAAGAAAATTATATTTTAGAATAAATATTTAATAATAAGTGAAAAAAAACAACTTTGTTCGAACATTATTCACGTGGTCGACTTTATATCATACAACCTGAGAAGCATCTTAAATGATTTTATTTTTGAACTTTTTTTTTTTAAAATGGAAACTTTGATTAAAATTTTTTATAGATTATAGATTCCTTTTAAGAGAACCTAAATTAAATAGATAGACAAAAAAACCAATTTCTCGTTAGCTCGTTTTTAGTAAAAAAATATCCAAATTTTCTTAAAATTTAAATTTGTCAGGACTTTTGAATAATTTTTGATATTAAATAAATTAAAATTAGTGTTACTCCTAATAACGTCTTGGAAAAGAGGGCATAAAGAGGGAGGTGGTGGTGCAACTCTAAGATAATGAACAAGCCGCTTTTTGATATTCTTTTAAGAAATTAGGTCAATTAAGCTAGGATCTTATTTGACTGACATTAAACCATTTTTCAAATATCGCAAGTGACTGAACAGGCTCCATAAATCTTTTTTTAGCAACACAAAAAATTAAATAAAAATTTTTTGTTGGAAAATGATCTTAACAAAATAATCTTACAATATTTATTCTGTTCGAAATTATTGAGGTTTTTCATACTTTTAGGATTAAATGTCCTTTTTTTTTTAAAAAAAAATAAATTGAGTGAAAAAATGTTGATAATTTATTTGGTGTAATACTAAATTTCTATTTAGTTTTAAGGTGAAGCTAAAATGATTGGAAAGCTTTAAACGTTTTACATTATTTTTACTGGCCTGATTTAGTATTGTAATACTCGAAACATGTGCGTATATTACACCGATCACTGAGTAGTCTCATTTTGCGTGGCACTAAGAATTTATTTTTCAGTAAAAAGGTGTATAATAGAGTCATTAATTTTGAATCTCTGCTTAACATGTAGTTCTTTTGAAGTCTTAAGAACGTTTTTGTACTTATTGGCCAACTTTGGAGTGATTGAAGTAAGTCGATTTTTGAACAGTTTTCTGGCTATAACTTCACAGGGATTTGATTGTTATAAATGAGATTTTACCTAAACTATTACAATAAGCCAGTCCTTTTTGTTGGTTATATTTTTATAAAAAAAAAAAAATCCAAATTCTCAGTAACTCATTCACAAAACTGAGCAAAAGTAATTTAAATAAAGTCTTTGAAATTTAACTTTTTATATTCACAGATAAATTTTTTATTACCAGTATTCACAGAAAAATTTTTTAACCAGAAAAAATTTTCATTATATTAATAAAATGTTGGGAAATTATTTTTGTGGAAATCATTTTTGTATGATAAATTGTAAGTGGCAAAAATCAGAAATCTATTTTGTTAGACCTTGACCTTTGATGAAAAACAGACATCTAACCCGTTATGCCATTTTTAGTAACTTGAAGACAGGAAAAATCCAAAAACAAGCCATACCTTAAATTTCCTAAAATGAACGTGAATTCACACTTTATTTCCGCTTAACTTGATTTTGCGTTCATAAAAAGCATTCTTCCGACTTTATATAATACTATTATGCAGTGTGTGTATAACTGATCCCGAATATATGTACTCCTAGATGGGGGATTGTTATCTAATATTACCTATGAACTACGTACTATCTAGAGAATTTCAAATTTTTATATAATACAATATTTAAATGATAGAAAAACTCCTGATAATAAAGATACGGAAAATTGCTATCAAAAACCGATATAGAAGTTGAAGGAAGAGAGAACTTTTCTATGCAAGATTGTAAGGGAATAATTTTTTTTTTCTTTCGAAATACTAAAAAAAATTATAATATTTTGTTGTGGGCTGTAAAAAGAGATGGCTTTACACTTCAAAACACACGCGCCAACACATTTCAATCGTTAAACATTTCCAGGTAAATGCTTTTGAATTTCCAAAGCTCACAATGAGATTCTTTATCGTTTGAATCCAGCAACATTACGGATGAAAACAGCCCCAATTTTCATCATTTTTACTCAACAAAATTATAGAGTATCGATTTTACTTACTTGAGTTACGTACGCGCTCATATGTACGTACACATCACGTTCGGATGGGGCAGGAGTTGGACGATGGCTGATAGTGGATAGGATTTCAGGGAAATAATCTACACTCAACCGCCCACTGAGGGGTGCGTAAGCTTTTCGCAAAAATTTCGTTCTGAGGCTCACTATTGTAAGACCTGAAAAACGGTTCCATTTTCAACTAGGGAGCCTGAAAATTGGTCGGTTCGGTGGAAGTGCGCTTCAAGATCGATTTCGATTTTTTTTGATTTCGTTTACGAGTAAGTTTAACGCAATTATTGTTAAGACGAGGAGATATGATACCTGCTTTATTAGATTTTCTCGATGCGGCCACCATTCCTCTTGTTATTATATTTATTTTCCTATCATTAATCATTCTCGTTTTGGTATATCACAGATCGCGAGGAATCAATTCTCGTTCGTTTTTATTGCAATAAAAAATGAATATTTTCTTACAAAAGTAAAGTGTTCATTCGTTTTGTTTAAAAATAAAATTAATTCAAAGAAAAATCGGTTTCTGATTTATTCCGAGGTGTAGCAGTGACTCCAGAGCAGTCAGGAATCCATTTTCTACTCTCATTTACTTGAGTGCACAACTTTGATGTGCAAAGGAATAGAGGAATTTATATATAATAAATAATAGGAACGTAGGGACTCTTGAAAGATAAAATAGACTAAAAAGGGTACTTCAAATTGTTCCACACGCATCGGCGAGAAAATAGTATGGAATTTTATATAAATCGAAATCGATTCTGTACTGGTTATTGCCGTTGCTACCTCTCGTATTGTTCGTGCATAAAGCAAAATCATCAGGATATTTGCTTAAACTATCCTACAATAAACTTTACCATAAAAGGATTACTTTTTATTTATTAGAAAGTGAGTTGAAAAGGGTTAGAAATTTGTAGAGAGTTAGGAAAGGTGCAAAATAATTCCATGGCTGAAAAGTCTCAGAATTATTTCTGTTTATTTTGTTCTTTAATTGAAATTTTTTTTTTTTATATTAACATCACTGTATTAAGGTAGAAAAGAGAGTAACATTCACTAAATCGGATGATAAGGATTTTTGTGCACTATTCAACACTGTCCAAGAAAACATAAAATCCATTCAGTTTTGATGGTAGACAAAATTTTCAGATCGCTGAACTAAAAGAAAACCGAGCTTTAAGGATTTTTTTTTGTGCTTTGAAAATGTATCCGAGTTGATGAGAAAATTTCCAGGCTTTCCTTTCTTTCAGAGATATTCTAGAGTAGACCTTGTTATTTTAGATCCAAATGCAATTTAATCTAAAATCTTTTTTTTTTGAATTTTATTTTTGTTTGTGTTTTTGTTGTGATTTCATGTAGTAATACAGTTGCAATAATATATATTCGCCTTAGTCCTTGATGATTTCACTTTTATGTGCAATAGTATCGCAGTAATAAAAGGGATGTTTTTTTTCTAAATGAAAGAACAAAATCGGAAATTATAATTTTGTATTTTGTTCAAAATCTTTTGCTGATATTACTTGAAAGATAAAAACTATCTTTTGCATGCTGACTGCAATGATAGTTGACATATTTGTACTTTTTTTTTTTTTTTGTAGTTATACCTGCAATTTTTTTAAAAATCATATTGAAAATTTACTTTTTAAAACTGAAACTATTAGATTGCTGTGTGGTATATGAACATAAATATACTCGCTTTGAGGAGATAAAGTCATTACATAAGGATTTAGGCTTATTTGTTGGGTGAATTTTTTTTGTCTGCGGAAGTTTTTATTTGATATGAAATTTTTGCATGTCAAAGAATGTCCTTTTTCTCAAAATTGCATGCCCAAAGCATAGTGGATTACAGCAAACATTTACCAAGTTCGTTGCATACACATATATATATATATTTCAAGTGCAAGATGTCCTTTTTTTCTTTTTTTTCAGATCACAAAAATTTTTTTTTCTAACGAATCCAATCCGATCCTTTGTTTTGATGTTCGCTTTATATAAGAAGCATACAGAGCTGTTGGCCAATTAAATTATTGGGTTGTCCGGAAAGTAATTTCGTTGTTTCCCAACAGAGGACTTAATTGTATTTTTTCACAACCACCTTCACATTCATATGTATTTTGACAGCTGACATAGCAAGGCTTACTTGTGATTTTGCACAGTAGTTTTTGGTTGATACACTTTTGAATATGTTTTTAAGTGAAAACCAGCATTTTCGGCATATTTTACATTTTTACTATATAAAAGATAAAAATGCTGTTCAGGCAAGAAAAAAATTATCCGATGTGTATGGAGAAGATGTGTTAAGTGAGCGCCAGTGCAAAAACTGGTTTGCAAAATTTCGATCCGGCAATTTTGATCTCGAAGATGCACCACGTTCTGGAAGGCCAGTTGAAGCTGATGAAGACACATTAAAGACACTAATTGATGTAAACCGGCGAATAATAACTCGTGAGATCGCTGAGGGATTAAATTTATTGAAGTCGACCGTTCATGATCATTTGAAACGGCTAGGTTTAATCTCAAAGCTCGATATACCACCTTGATCAAAAAGTTAGCCGGATTTATTCAGAAAATTAAAAATACAAGTTTATTCATCTAAATCTATATTGTCCACTTCAAAGTAATCCCTATCGACTTTAACACACTTATGCCAGCGCTTGATCCAATCCTCGAAAAAAATTTTATATTCGGTTTTCGGTATGTCCATCAGTGGCTTCCTGAGATTTTTCCATTACTTCCTCTCGGCGGTTGAAACTCGTTCCCCGTAATGGTTTTTTAACTCGATTGAACAGAAAGAAGTCACAGGGAGCCAAATCAAGTATGTTGGATAGTATTTGTTGCATTTTTCGTCAAAAAATTATGAATAATGATGGCACTGCGCGAGGGTGCTTTATCATGGTGCAAAATCCACGAGTCTTCTGCCCACAATTCTGGTCTCTTTCGGCGAATTGCTTCACGCAAACCTCTCATAACGCCCAACTAATACTCTTTGTTTACTGTCCGACCTTCTGGCTAAAATTCATGATGCACAAACCGTTGTAATCCATGAAAACCGTGAGCATTGCCTTCATTTTTGACTGACAACGACGTGGTTTTTTTGGTCTCGGCTCATTTTGTGAACGTCATTCACTTGCTTGATGTCTGGATCGCGTGTCGTACTCATAAACCCACGTCTCGTCTCCAGTAATGATCCTTTTGATGAATGTGGGATCGGATTCAGCCTCTCAAATCATGTCTTTTGCGATATCTCTTTTTTGCATGAAGTTGAGGTCTTTTGACACCAACTTTGCTGTTACACGACGGAAACCCAAATCATTAACCAAAATGTCTTGGACGGATCCATAGGCAATGTTCCAGTCCTCCGCTATCTCTCTGATGGTTAATTTGCGGTTATTGACCAACATTTCTTTTACTTTATGAATGTTTTCGTCGGTTTTCGATGTTGATGGTCTACTAGTGCGTTCATCATCTTCGATTGACTCACGACCACTTTTGAACCGCTCGTGCCACTGGTAAACGACCGTTTTCTTTAGAGAATCGTTGCCGAAATTCTCTAAAGAAAACGTTGGGCAATATTTCCAACGTTCGCGCACCATTAAATCCGTTTTTTACGCAAAATTGTACTCTTGGCTACGTAACTTTTGCAAATGTCAAGTTATGGTGCTAAGATTTAGAGGGAATAGCAACAATCTTTATACCAACTTAACAAAAAAAAACAGAACTCAAATCGGAACGATGGGAGCGCCAACTTTTTGATCAAGGTAGTATGGGTTTTTCATCTTCTTAAGGGAACAAATTTATGCCGTCTCATTGACGTTTGTGATTTGCTTCTCAAACGCCAAGAAACTGATCCATTTTTGAAGCGTATCATCACTGGAGACAAGAAATGGTTTTTCTACAACAATGTTAAGCGCAAAAGATCTTTAAGTAGAAAGATGAACCGGCTCAAAGTACTCGGAAGCCAAGATTAATAAAAAAAGGTTTGGTGGGATTTCAAAGAAATCGTTTATTTTGAGCTTCTACCGATCAACACAATAATCAATTCTGCAGTGTACTGTCATCAATTGGATAAACTGAATGATTCACTCAAACGAAAAAGACCGGAATTGGTCAATAGTGAAGGTATAGTGGTCCAACATGATAATACGAAACCACATATAAGTTTGATTGTACTCACCAAAAGCTTTTATAGCTTGGATGGGATACACTGCCATAGCCACCATACTCTCTAGACCTAGCACCACCCGATTATCATTTGTTCCGGTCTCTACAAAAATTTTTAGATGGTAAAACGTTTAATTCAAATGAGGAGGTCAAAAATCACTAAGATCAGTTGTTTGCCAGCAAAGAACAAAAATTTTACGAGCTTGGAATCATGCTACTGTCAGAAATATGGCAAAAGGTATTGAATCAGACTGGACAATACATAATTAAATAAAATATTAATTCACTATAACAAAATCGTCTTCTATTTTTATAAAAAAAAACGAAATTACTTCCCGGACAACCCAATAGATTTTTAACAAAGGATTTTGAAATGCAAAGCTTTTCCAGGTTAATAAGAAAAGAAAAGAAATTATTAATTTCCGAAATGGTATAATATTCAGATATAAAAATAGAGTTAAGTAATAATGGGGAAAAAAATTAAATAAAGAAAACTTTTAGAAGAAAATAATATTAAAAAGCAAGAATTTTCAGTTTTTTTTTCTTCTATAAATAACTTTTCCACCTACACGTACGAGCATACTAAATTTTTCTTAAATTTCAGAGGTACATACACACGCGCATACACTCAACAAACTTATTATTTTTTTTAATTCCCTTTTTTGAGTTTTCACATAAATTTTCTGTTTGGTTCCTTTTTTTTTTTTTTTTGGTTTTTTTTTTGGCCCAAATAATCCTCCCACCTAATTTGGTTTATTCACTTTCCTTTTCTAATACAAAATTTAATTCGCACATGAAATGTTATAAATTGCCACCTACCAAACCCAAATCCAACCATTTCCACCTCCACCTTCAGGGTACAAATAATGAAGTACTTTTTCTAAGTTAATTAAAAATTCTTTCGTATTTGGAATTTTTATTTCTTTCGGAATTTATTTACGAATATTTATTTATCTTTTTGTACACTTTCCCTACCACACCCCCCCCCCCCCCCCCCCCCCTTAATGTGAGCGAAGTTTGGTAGGAGAAAAGTGAATTTTTTTTTGTTTTTAAAATCAAGCCGGAAGAATTTTTTTTTGTTAATAATAATACAGGTGAAAATAAAAGTGATGGGATTAAAAATATTTTCATTTTTAAAATAGGATGCAGTAGAGTGAAAATGTTCGAAGGTGAAAAGGGAAGAATTCTTTGTGAAATCGTTCCTATTAAATTCCTGCAGTAGGAGCTTTTCGCCTTATTCTTATATAAAGTTCGGAGTTTTCTGTTTGGTTTATCCCAGAACCACCAACGAAGAATACATTTTGTTTGTTTGTTTTGCTAGATTTTAATTAATAATAATTTTCCACAACTTTTGATTTAACAACTCTGGCTTTGGATGAATAAAAGATACTAATTTGCTGTGCTAATACTAATTTTGTGATACTTTAATTTTCCTCCTTCAGTTGGAATATCCTAGATTATTCTTTTTGGTACGACACATTGTGATTTCTGTTTGTGTTTTAATTTTTTTTCCCAGAGCAATGAGGAAAACTTATCCGGAAACTTATTGCAAAAATAATAATACCTAAACCTGAATACTAATTGGTCTTGTGAGATTTTGTTAAGATTTTTTTTTAAATGTTATTCAATTAATCTTAGTAATAAATTTTTTTTAGAAATATTCATAATTTTTGTTAAGGGAGGTAGATTAGTCATATAAAAATTTACTTTAGGGTTTTTTTTTAGACCTTAAAAATTTGATATCAAAATTAAAATGATGAGATTTGGGAGTTTTTGCAATTTTACTTATTTTAAGTTGGTAATGGTTTTATCTGAGAGCCCAGGTTTCTGAAGGAATGGTAAAAATAGTATCAGTAACTCCGATGAAAGGGAATCTGTTGGCTGGCAGCAACCGTGCGGAGATTTATCTTCGTAATTTTTTTGCCCCTCATTTATGTGCAGTCCAAGATTTTTCGCGACCGGATCAATTATTGTACTTAACAAAAAAAGATAAGATGTAAAAATGTATTTGATCAACAGAGGCGGTATGATTGGGCTCTTTATTGGATAAATATTTATTAGAGTAATTTGTAGTTTATTTTTTCTAAAAAGTCTAGAAAATTTCACTTTTCATATAGTATTGGTCCTTTTCTCTTTTATTGCGATCATAACGAAACGGTTTTTATTTTTTAATTAAATTGAAACAGTTCTGATCTTTGAGACCCCTAATGTCTCCTCTGATTCTTAGGACTCATAGTCTTATGACTATAACATTTTTATACTTTAAAAAAATTTTAAGCCTGTTTTTTTATACTTCTACTTTTTTAACAGAGAATTATTTATGGTATACACGATAAGTTTGCAGCATTTTTTAGAACACTAGACCTTTTTTTTATCTTTAAAGTTACAATTTTTGCATGAGTTTTGTGCTAGATTTTAATTTTTGTTATCTCATAGAATTTATTGGAAAGCAGAGATGCTGAAAATTTATTTGTAAACTAATTTCATAACAACCAATTTTGGACTTAAAAAAAATAAATTAATACATTCAAAGATATTCGTAGTTTTCGTATTTTATTAATTATCTTTGATTTAATAAAGGATATTGAAGAAATCAAGAGACTATATGTGAAGTTCTTCTTTATTCTATAATAAAATCTTTTTGCCTCTTCAAAAAAAAAAACAGTTACAAAATTTAAATATAATCAAAGTTAACTTTTTGCTTTTCTTAAAAACAATTTTGCACAAAAAAAGAACGTCATTTTTCCAATAAATTCAATCGTTTAAAAAAAAACACACAAAATTCCTATCAATGCATTTTAAAGGAAATTAAGCAATTTATCCCCTTCTCCCTTACAATTATAATTTATCGTATTTTATTATCAATAAATTACACACTTTCCGGATTCTGACAAGGACCAGGAACTTGATATCCAATTGCTTTAATATCATTTCCTTACAATCGAGAGGGCTACTCTCAATTCCGTCTCTTGTATAAAAATCCATCAGATCGTACGATCCCCTTTTAGGTTTCGGTTCCATAATCTCCGTAAGAGAGTTTTTCTTTGCTAGTCTGACAGAGATAAATTTCCTACATTAACGCATTCTTCCTAGTAGTCGTTCCAATTATACAGAGTTGAATATGTGAAAAATTATAAAGGACTTTTTTCCTCAAGCTTTTTATAAATTTTACTGGTTGAATACTCACGTAACCAACAAAATAGTAACAATATTTTTAGGTGTAAATTTTCTCTTAATCTAATAAAAAAATTAAAAATTATATGAAAATTAAAAAAAAACGTTTCCCCCCTCCTTGAGAAATAAACTATTTAAATAAAAGGAAAAAATCATGCCAAGATGATAGGAGTTTTAATAGCAGAAAGGAACAACCCACCCACCACCCTCTCTCTAATGGTAGTAATTTGCGAATATAAAAAAACTAATTTGAGTGGATTTTTTTTAGGTAAAGAAATTTTGTATGCTTGCCTTTAAAGCAAGGACCTAATCACATTCATTCTTCCTTATTCATACAGTATAATTGTAAGCAATTTTTAATTATTTAATATTTCATCAAGTTTAATTGCGTTGAGAGCTTAAAGAGGTCGCTGTATTTACTTACCAGGTGAGAGTCTTGTATTGGGAAATGTCCCTTGACTGATGTACATAGTTTTGAAAAGGAACGGAAATGGATAATGGTTTCTATAATAGGTGGTTTTGTGCATAGAACGTTGAGAGAAGGGCATTTGGAGGAAGTTAAATGGAATGAAGAAGCATACAAATATATTGACACTTAGTGGAAACAGGATGAAAAAGTTTCTCTATTTGGTTGGTCAGACTTGTAGGCTTCACGTTAGGGACAAGAAATCAGGACAATTTGCTCATAGACTTGCAGGCGAAAGTTTAAATGTATGTGCATCCATGCATACATCATTTAAGGACTTGAAGGGTTGTAAGATATGCAAATTGATGACGGAGGGCGGTGGTTGAGGTTTGGTGATTTCAGAAAATGCATGACCAGAAGAAATTGCCACATTGTTAACAGGACACGAACATTTAATGGGTGGTTCGTCTATAGAAGTCCGTGGACTAGTGAGATTTTATAATAATGTAAAAGGCTGGTTGGCAAGCTAAAGGGAGTGGGGTAATCGATAAATAGAAAGTTGGTGGTGAAAGGTGGTCATGTATCTGAAAATTCGAGTTGCAGGCTATTTGGTAACTGCTCGATCTTCATGATTTCCTCCATGTGACTTCCGTATAACTTTTGTTGATGTATGATACGGTTTGGTTCCCTCCGATATTCGCAATTATCTCCTACAGTTCTCTCCCCGTCCTCTTGTTTGGTTAATTTGTATTCCATCTCGTTTACAACAAACGCTGGGTGCTGCTACTAACCAGACGAGTATTGTGTGCTCGTCGTAATGTCTGTTTAGCAGCTCCGGCTGTGAGTAATAAATAACAACTCGTTAGGAGGGTATGGCACCGCACCGCCTGCTACAGGACGATGGGAAGTGTCCGCAAGATAAATGACTTATTCCGAAGAATATGTTCTGTGTACACAGTTTTGTGATGGGCAGTGACTACTGTAGTCGTTCCTGAATTCCAGCTTCTTCGGTTTTGCTTTATGTAGTGCTTTGCCGAGAGTTCCGAACAGACCTTATTTTCACAGTCGTTTAGATTATAAACGTTGCCTATGGACAAAAAAGAATGATCTAAAAAGAAAATGTACATCTATTGAGATAGTCCCTTTTTTGAGGAGGAGAGATAGTCTTTTTTTACCTGTGCTTCTTTCATTTTGTTCCATTATTGCATTTTGACGTCAGATTCTGCGAAACTTTTGCATTCCAAATTCAATTACAAAATATTCAAATTAATTTATGCAGATCCACACACGCATATACACGAGTACGAATATATACACGAGCATCCTTAATTAATTTGACGGTTTTTATTTTTCATTCACTCTTCCTTTTTCGTTTTTCTTTACCACCACACCCCCATCCTTATATAATTTTATAGTAAATATGTTGAAAGTGAAGTGCGAACACGGTTATCTCCAATCAAATGGGTATTTAAAAAAAATACCAAATTAATATAAAATAGAATCCTTTTTTTATACCTCCTTCCGTTTACATCAGTTTTACAGCAATTTTTCAGCATTCTTAAGAATTAAAGCCAGGAAAAATTCCTCAGAAGGTATTTAAATAATTGAGCCCTTAATGAAGATTCAACCTTTTTTAGCCGCAGGACATTTTACACATTGAATAGTATACTTCATTTTGTATTTTTAATACTATATCATCCCTTCCTAAAAAAACCCCCCTCTCTCTCCAAAACCACCATACGACCGATCGCTTTAGGATTTTTTATTTATTGCATTTTTAAAATGAGTTGAGTTGGTTTAAATTTGTTCTCTCCCTCTTCTTTTTTTTTTTTGAAGGATGTTAAAGGTTTAATCGGTTTTCACATTTTTTCTTTTCTTTTGGCAATATAAAAACGTTTGTGAAATGAGATCTATTTTAATTTTTGGCAAAAAACTTCAGCGTTAATTATATCGAAAGGATGAATTGTTAAATGGAAAGAATTTTTCACAACTGAATCTGACATTTTTAATTTGGAAACAATTTGAACCCTTTTTTTTTTGTTGTTCTTCTATTTTAGTTGGGAGGTTTTTTTAAACAGTTGGAAAATAAAAGTTTTACAGAGAGGAAGTGTTTTGTTTAAAAAAAAAAAAAAATTATTTTTAGATAAACACCGCCTTTTTGCAAAAAACGGTCTCACACCGTTTTTTTTATATCAAAAATATTGTATATAATACAAGGTTTTTTAATTAGAGTTACATAATTAAAATATGGCAAGAGTAACATAAATATAATATTTTATTTTGAAGTATAATCGATGCAATTAATGTTCTGCTCCGTTTTCAGAACCAAATACGATGGTTTCAATTTTCGTTCACCTTGTGCAATAAATCAAGTACTTGACGTTCAAAATTCAATTTTAATGCATCAATGGTTGCTGGTTTATTGACATAGACCAACACCTTCAAAAAACCATTGCATATTTCCATTTTTTGAAATTATCCACTCGCTAAACTTTTCCCGCATTATATCGATTATGGCATGGGCTATTTGGCGCGTTGAAACAATTTAGGCCACAAAAAGTTCGCTATCATCGATCAGTACCGCTCGCCATAGACAGTAACGGCAACTCCTTACTCAATTTGAAAAATATAAAGACCGATGGTACCATGTGCCATAAACCACACCAAACGGTCACTTTTTCGGAATGTAAAGTTTTCTCGTGAATAATTTGTGAAAGACAATTTGGTTTATTCACCGATCCAGCAGCATTTTCAAATTGTTCCAGAGCAAAATCAGCAAATTTACTGCGCATGCGATGGTGCAACGGATTCAATTGTTATGTGATAAGAACTTTTTAAAGATGTAAGAGCAAATCCAACCGTAAAAAAAACGCCATGTTGGCATACGGTCCCAAATGTTGAGAGTGATCAATTTGACATTTCAAATATTACAAAAAATTTTGACATTTCAAATATTACCATTGAAAAACTCACATGACCCCTATTGAAAAACTCACATTTATGTCCTTTTAAAATACCAGCCAAAAATTTAAAGTAGAACTTCTTCAAAAAAATGGTTTTAATTGGTTTTATTTAGAAATTAAGCCCAAGTTTTTTAAAAGATAATTCCAAGTTTTATATCCAAATAACGGTAATGAGATCATTTGAAGGCTTCCTGTTTGACATGTGCTTTTTTATTTAGTGATCTTGACGAAGTAAGTTCATCTAATATTTTAGAAGGAATGGCTTTCTAGCTATATTTATCGAAACGTCAAATATTTTTAATTTTTTTAGAATATGTTTTACTTTTAATAAATGTGCTTCCCTCAAGATGCTTTGTGATAGGCTTAAGAAAATAATACATTATAAGATAATTTAGAGACTTGTTTCGATTATAAAAGCTTAACAGTTTTTTTTATTTAATATCTTTAATTGGTAGCAAAACGTCATAAGATTGGCAGATAGTACGTGTTTGATTAACAAACAAAACAGTTAACGGTGAGAGCACTTTTCGTTCCCAAATTTTTGGCAAGGATATGAGTTACTAAAAAGATCGCACTACTAGTCCAGTTGGTTCTACGTATGGCTGAGAATATCCAACAACATCGACCTATATCTCTTCTTCCCTGTTTGGAAAAAATATTATGGTAGAAAAAAAGGTAAATGAATTTTGTAATGTTAATAAAGTTAATCTTGACTTCCAATTCAGATTTCGTAAAGCGCATTCAACTTTGGATGGGCTTTTTCTACTACATAGTAATCTCTTCGCCAATTTTTCTTAAAACGCCGATGAGTTTTTATGCGGAAAGTAACAGAGGAGAGTTTTCTAACAAGAGGATTATACTGCTAGGATAATCGGTAGTGACATTTTTTCTATTCAGGTCAAATAATATTTGCACCACATGTGTTGTTATCACGTCAACAATTCGGGTATTAAAAATATAGCATTATTATGGACCTCTTCGAGTTCTTACAAGATCTCACCAGCAAGGTATATGAGATAATCATGGGAGGATATTTTAACGCCAGACACACCTCATGCGGAGATTCTATCCGTAACTCTTCCAGTATCTCTATTCAAAATTTGCTCACTAGCATCTTCACATTACAGGTAGTTTCACCTTATGGTCCTACCAGTCCTAGTAGATTATCTATATTATCAAATCGTTTAATTAATCCTTGCTCTTCGAATATTACTTGTTCAACTCTCGACTTCCATTTAGACCATTATCCGATTCTTATGCAAATTAAAATTAAAACTCAATTCAACTTCGAGCATACTGAGCTAAAATCTTTCATATCGTACGAATTGGAAAGAATTTAGGTAAGATGTAGATATGGCCATATCTCTAACGGAGTGAATATTCCTTGCTTCAAGAATCTAACCAACCCAGAAATGATTTCCATATAAAATCGTTAGTCAAATCGTCTCGGAGATATTTCATAGACATTCAAGGCAACTGTCTATTTATAGCCATCGATTTGATTCCGTCCCTGACGACATTAAGAAAATGTATTAATTGAAAAATCGTTGGATAAGGAAAATGAAACGCATTTTTCGGAAAGACCTTAACATTATATACCCAGATTATGGTCTCTTAGAAGTACAGGTTAACTGCATACACGTATCAGCTATGATACGCAATAAAGTTAACAAATCATTTAATGAACAATTTTTTGAACGACTTTCAAAAGTACGTCCAGATAATTCTGATGCTTTCAAGCAGCTTAACGCAATCACCGGTTGAAGGTCACTCAATAAAGTAACAGTCACCGATAATAACGGCCGCGAAATAAAAGGAGATCCAATTAATATTTCTAAAAACTTTGCCTTGTTGACAACTCTAGTTCAAACGCACCTCTACAAACTCACGTAAACGATCAGGTCAACAGTGTTTTTTATAAAGCTCCCCATCTCATATTACTAAATTCAGCACTGATAACAGTGCAAGGAATCCCAGCCCTCGAGACTAATGAATAATAAAAAGTCTGCCAGCATCAATAATATATCGAACTTTATGCTGAGAAAGATTTTCGAAAAATAGTTTGCGTCTCTTAGTTGGAATATTTAATTATTGCATCAGCAATTTCTACTTCCCTAAAGCCTGGAAACTGGTGCTTGCTTCCTCGATATAACCAAAGCCTTTGACTCAATTTGGCATAAGGGACTTGATTTCCCTCCATATATTATGCTGCTACTGCACTCATTTCTTCAGGATAGATCATCTTGCGTTAGGTTTCAGAACACGAATTTCGAATTCTTTTGAATAGTTAAAGGAGTTTCACAAGGCTCGGTATTAGATCCTTTGCTGTATTCACTGCAGATATACCAATAGCCGTAAAAGCATAAATGATATTATATGCACGCGATACTCTTGTTTATGCTTAAAGCCAATCACCAAAATTAGATCTAAAGAGAACGTAGGAGCTACTTTTTAAAATTGTAAATTATTATCATGACTGGAAGTTGTCAGTCAATTTTAATAAACCAAAATCTGTTTCCGTAATCCCAACACTTGCGGACCGAGGAAAATTTGCTACAAAGAGTATAAATTCAACTATTCTAGCCTCAAATCAACTGAAATATTTAGGCGTTAACTTTAACTGTGTTTAAATTTAATCCACATGTTGAGGTAACTTTGAACTATTTCTACTTAGACATCGCGAGGCTCTTAGTATAAATACAAATGTACTATTTTACAAACAACTTATTTGGCCATTTACTGGTTATGTATTTCCGATTACTTTTAGTTTCTCGAAAACGTATGCCAATAAAATCCATGTATTCGAAAGATCAATCCTTAGGAAATATCAAAGACTTTCTTCCGCGTTTAATAGATCATACCAATCCACTCCTATTCAAGAGATACTAGAAAGGATTAATACCCAAGCCATCCAACAATAGATACTCATACAATGATTATCTCTATGTATCACCAGTTATCATATCTGGTCTTGCTAAAGATACTGATATTATGAACGTCCAGTTTTATAATTCCCTAACTTCCCATTTCCATCGTGGTTAGCGGAAGCAACACAAAATTCCCAATTTCCCCTAATTTTTTTTAGTCTAGAATTAAGTTTAGTTTTAAGTAATTAATACATAGATTATTGTGTTTGAGCAATTTGTAACCAATTCATGTACTCAAGTCAATAAAAACTAATTTAATGTATAGGGTGGTCCATCTAGCGGTTCCATTTTGAACTACTATTTATTTGAAGTAGTAGAGTGTTAAATGTCATCACGAATTGACAGATTGTTAGTTGAAAGTCTGAATTTTACGAAATGGTAATCCATACGCTTGAAGAAAAATAGGAAATATTGAGAACTTAATTCGAAAGTGGTGAGTCTTCAACCCAAACTGTGAGAAATTTAAAAAAAAATGAGTAAAGATCCAATGCCATCACGTGAATTTGTGGCAAATTCGTGAAGCGAGCTCGCGAAACTGGTTTCTTGGTTGCCAAAGCAACGAAAATATCCGTGAGCATCCATCAACTTCAACTCCTAACCGTTCTCAGGAATTGAACATTTCTCGCACTTCTCTGTTGAGAATTTTGCACAAAGACCTCGGTATGAAAGCTTACAAAGTTCAATTAGTACAACAGCTGAAGCGGCATGACCATCCAATGCGTTTTCGGTTTGCCTAATGTGCTCAAGATCAATTGGCCGAAGATGAGCATTTTTACCGAAAAACCATATTTTCGGATGAGGCCCATTTCTACCTCGGTGGGTATGTCAACAAACAACATTGTCGCATCTGGGGCTCAGAAAATCCATACGTCACCATGAAAAAGCTGATGCATCCACAACGAGTCACGGTTTGGTGCGGATTTTGCATCAAAAACGATGAAGGAGCCGCCGTTACGGTCAATGGTGAGCGCTATCGTGGCATGCTCGGCGAATTTTTGTTTCCAAAAGTTGAAGAGAATGGCATGGACGACATTTGGTTTTAACAGGATGAGGCCACTTGCCACACAGCTAACGTAACAATCCAACTTTTTGGTACTGCTTTCGAGAACCGAATAATTAGCCGAAATTTTGATGTCAATTGGCCGCCTCGGAGCTGTGATATGAGCCCGTTGGATTATTTTCTATGGGGAGCTGTTAAGGATAAATGTTACGCAAGCCATCCAGAGACAATTGAGGCCTTGAAACACGAAATCAAAGTGGCGTGAAAAATTGGGTCGCGCGAATGGGGTACTGTAACGCCAGCCGTGGCAGTCATTTAAATGATATTGTGGTTCATTCTTAAATTTCAAGGTTCAATCTTTTTAATAAAACCGGCATTTTGAAAAAACATATACTGGTTTCTTAAATTTACTTCTTAAAATGGAACTTCTAAATTGTCCACCCTTTTCTAAATGGCCCACATGTAATCAGAAGATGTACAGAACATGTCTTAGATCTACGTTTAAAAGAATATGTAAATACGAGATCTGTTCAAAAAGTATAGCGAATTTTGAATTTCCGCGGGTTACGTATATTCGATTTTCGTTTTTTTGTGGCGTTATGTTGGTACTCATGTCTCTTACTTATAATGTTGGTACTCATGTTATGTTGGTACTCATGTCTCTCACGATAAGTTCGGCCATTTTGAATGTTCAGTTAATTTTTCACATTTTTTTAATTCCAAAAAATGGATCAAAGAATATGTTTCGGCAACAAGAAAAAGTCACAAGGAGCCAGATTTGGGGAATACGGTGGCTGCGGCATTATTAGTGTGTTGTTTTTGGATAAAAATTCGCCCACAATCAATGATGCGTGAGCAGGGGCGTCATCATGGTCCAAAAGCCAATTTTTGTTCTTCCATAAATGCGGGTGTTTCTGACGGATTGATTCGCGCAACTAGCACATAACTTGCAAGTTATATTCCTTATTGAACGTTCTACCTTGTGGCAAGAACTCATTATGCACCACGTCCCTGCAATTGAAGAAAACTGTAAGCAAAACCTTGACATTCGACCGAACTTGTCGCGCTTTTTTCGGTTTTGGCTCGTGCGGCAGCTTCCATTGGGATGATTGAGCTTTGGTTTCCACGTCATAACCGTAAACCTATGATTGGTCACCAGTTATGACGCTCTGTAGCAAATTTGGGTCGTCGCGGACAGAGTCCAACAGCTCCTTAACAATATTAATGCGATGCTGTTTTTGGTCGAAATTGAGCAATTTTGGTACGAATTTTCGGCGACCCGTCTCACGCCAAAAACACGAGCCAATCGATATGTTTAAGTCCTCAGCAACTTCTCTAATGGTGATTCGGCGGTTGGCCAATACTATTTTCTTCACTTCATCAATGTTTTCGTCTGTTGTTGACGTGCTCGGGCGTCCGGCACGCTTTTCGTCGGTCACATCTTCTCGGCCCTCTGAGAACATTTTGTACCACCGATAAACGTTGCTTCGGTCCAAGGTAGCTTCACCAAATGCCACAGTCCACATTCGGAATGCATCCGCACAATTAATTTTGTTTTTCACACAAAATTTGATACAGATTCTTTGATCCATTTTTTGAATCCAAACAGCTGTCAAAAATAAACTGAACATTCAAAATGGCCGAACTTGTCGGCAAAAGTGAGAGACATGAGTACCAACATAACGTCATAAAAACATCGGAAATTGAATAAACGTAACCCGCGGAAATTCAAAATTCCCGATACTTTTTGAACAGACTTCGTATGTACAAGTAGCATGGAAATAATAATTCTGGAATAGGATTTTGGGAACGCATTCTGGAATAGGTTCTTGAATAGATTCTCGGAAAGGCGTTCTAGAATCGGTTATTGAGAACACAATCTGGACTCGATTCTCGAGAATTCATTACCGAATAGGGTCTCGGGAGCGCATTTGTGTGCACCGATCGACGTAGGGAGTTTCTGCAGCCAACTGATTAGCACAATCAATTCCCATAATTTTAACATATTCCGTCCCCCAACGCAACTCGAAAACTAGACACTCCTATAGTTGAGTAGTTCTGAATTGAGGTCAGAGGCAGCAAATAGTTTCAATGTCCAGTAAAGAAATTTGTTGATTTTTTATATTAGATTAAAGAGAAAATTTCAGAAAATCTATTCAATATTTATTTTAAGATGGAATTATATTGCTTTCAAAATTAACTCCTTGATAGCCCTCGACAAAGTTGATCTTTGTGTCCCTTTCCTTATATAAGAAGTCCTTTTCTAACATAGTCTAACGGTATTTTGGCTTTATAAGGTTTCATGCCGACTTATGTGAAGCTATTTGCATGAGGGACTTGTTTTAGGGTACTTCGTGTGGACTTGTATGAGGGACATGGGTTAAGGTTACACATCCATTCACCTATTGCATTTACGATGGGAATTGGGTCATTCGATGGCCATCAAATTTTAAAAAAATCCCACGACTATATCTGAAAGTAATTGAAAAAGTTCTATTTTTGCTTAATTTTTCATTAAATGTGTGAATTCTTTTTTTTTAAATACTTTTAATATTCTTTTCACATTTACTAGAACAATTTTTTCTACTATTTAAGGATTCACTACACAGTTTTTAAAATGCCTAAGCTCGAAAATTATATTGTAGTTATTTTTATTTTTTATTAAATAAGCAATAATTTTCCATAATTATTTTGTTCGGAAACAATTTGATGATATTTTCTTTCATAAAATAGCATGACAATTAAATTTAATTAGGGATTTTTGCAATTTTTAACTTGGTGGTCAGCTATTTTCTGGATAAACGTACAATTTCTAAATAGTCTTACGGATTTTAAGAAAACATTTAAGCTGATGAGTTGAGTCGTTTATATGGGAAATTATGCTTTTACTATTTGGAAAATGCTTCCCAGATTTTATATCATGCAACAATCGTCAGTTACAGTAATAAGGAAGATTCAAATTATATGAACGCATTCTGAATTTAGGAATTAATACCATCGTCTTCGAAGCGGATGGGATGAATGGACACGCACAAATGCCGAAGAAATGGCATGTCTTTCGCAGAGAATTCTGAAAAATATTCGATTTCAAGTACGCATATTTGTCAGAGATTGAATTTCTGGGCGACACGAAATCTTTGACGATGTTGGAAATTCCAATGAATGACAATTCAAGTTCAGGTCATCATGACTGTTAATGCCATCGTCTGTCCAGATTACAGAACTTCTACAAAAGCTGTCGTGGTAGGTAAGGTCCACGTACTCTCCGCGCATGCATACAAATGCTGCTAACCAGTTCTTGTGCATAAATTGCTTTGGAAGAGGCCATTTTTTTTGTTCTTTTTTATTACAAGTGACACAGTCCAGAAGAATATTGTGTGATGCTACGAGCATGTCCCCAGGAGGAGATCTCTTCACATGCTACAACTACGATGTATGCGTGGCCTACTCTGAGGTCATATAACGGCTTTTGTGCCGATGACGTCCATTGCCGCCATGTCTTTTTTGTACAATTATTTGCCTCCACGGAATTTTACGCATTCACTTCATATCATCTCACCGGTTCCCTGAGCACTTTTAGCAATCGATGGGGTCATAGTGGTTCGATGTATTCTGAAATATAGTCGAGAAATAAGCAGAGTGTCCACATGTTGAATCTTCGAATTCCGTCTCGGAGACGCAATATTTTTTTTATACTCGTACGCATACTCCACATGCCTCTTCTGATCTCATAAAAATAATCCTGACTTCGTTATCTTTATTTGCCTTCAATAGTTCTCGTTAAGACATTTTAGTATAGCAATCATTCGAACCCGAGTGGAATTTAAATTTCTTGTCTAAAGTAACCCATCGCCATCGAGTAATTTACATTTTTTCGACATTTTTTATTTATTTTACGATAAACCTTACGTTTGGTGTGTATTTGATCGAAAATATTCTTTCTTAGAAGAAGAAATTTTCAAAGACTCTAAAGAAAGTTTGAATTTTTATTAAGTTTTTTTTTATTATTCTCGTAAAAATCATCTTACCTCATTAATCTTGTCAATTTATAACATTTTATTAGCCATCATTTTTAAGATTTTTAATTAAAAATTTTATTATTGTTCTTTTTTTCTTTATTGTTATCTGATCTGTTACTGGTGTTAATATAAGAATTAGTTATAAATTATAAGTTTTAATTCTTGTATTAAGATCTAGTCATTTTTCAGCAATTCAGAAAACCTAGAATAGAGTATTTTTGGAAGCTCGGATAATTGGTGGGGATTTTTAAAAAAAAACTGATAATAATTTTAGGTTTCATTGCTGAGGCCATATAACTCACTCAACTGTGATCCGTCCTTCTTTGGTATGAATAATCAACTTTGTACTTAAATGTGCGGACTGTTGAGCCTACACCACGTTGATTTGGAATATAAATTTTTTGTTTGAAATTTTAAGTGAGCTTATCTTCGGAAAACTTTAAAATTAAATTAACGATTCGCAGTGTAAGAATTGAGGAACTTTTGATATGTCCATAAGGGCTAAAAGTCTTCTGATTTGCGGTTTTGTTCTACTCGATAGGAAAAGCCAAATCTTAATTGATTTCCCTCCGAGATTTTTTTTTACTTATTCCGTGCCATCCTGATTTCTTACCAAAATGGCCCAATCTAAGGCCGAGTCATGGTTATCTCTTATTAAGGTGTACTGATGTCACCCGGACGTATTGAGACGTCTCCAAATATTTCTGATCTCATTTCCTGGCATTTTACAGTCTTTGAGACTTCTTGATCTTCTCCGGAATTGTTCTGATTTCATTCCGAGAAATGGTGGCTACTTCGTGAGGCATCCTGATAGCTTGGCATGGATTTCATCCCAGATGTTCCAATCTCATCCGGAGCCATTACCATATCTACAAGGTATATGATATCTTTGGCGCTTTCTTATTTCATACTGATCCGTAATGATCATTTTCAGGTGTCACAACTTCATCTAATCTCATCCAAAGCCTTTGCATATCTCCGACACGTCCTGAACTCCTTTCAAAATATTCTGATTTCATACCAAAATGAGCTAACCTAAAGCCGAGTCTTGGTAATCTCTTTTCAAGGTATACTGATATCATCCGAAAGTATTAAGCCATCTCCAAAAGTTCCGTGATCTCATTTCATGGCATTGTACTGTCTCCGAGACTTCTTGATCATCTCCGGAATTGTTCTGATTTCATTCCGAGCCATAGTAGCCTCTTCCTGATACATCCTGATAGCTTGGCATGAATTTCATGCCATATGTTCCAATCTCATCCGGAGCCTTTGCCATATCTACAAGATATTTTGATCTCATTTTGATCTACTGTGATATCTTTGACACTTTCTAATTTCATACTGATCCGTAATGATCATTTTCAAGTGTGCCAACTTCATCCTATCTCATCCAAAGCCTTTGCATATCTCCGAGATGTCCTGAACTCCTTTCGAAATATTCTGTTTTTATACCAAAATGATCTAATCTAAGGACGAGTTATGGTTTTCTTTTTTCAAGATCGGAGGTATTGAGACGTCTCCAATATTTCACTGATCTCATTTCACGGCATTTTACTATCTCTGCGACTTCTTAGTCTTCTCTGGAATTGTTCTGATTTCATTCCGAGCCATAGTGACCTCTTCCTGACATATCCTGATAACTTGGTATGGATTTCATCCCAGATGTTCCAATCTCATCCGGAACCATTAAAAGATATTTTGATCTCATTTCGATCAATTGTGATATCTGTGACACTTTCTAATTTCATGCTGATCCGTAATTATCATTTTCAGGTGTCCTAACCTCATCTGATCTCATCCAAAACCTTTGCAAATTTTTCTGATGCATTCTAATCTCCTTCTGAGGCATCCTGATCTCTTGCTGAAATATCCTATTCTAAGGAGAAGGCATGGTTATCTTTTTATCATCTACACTTCCTCATTTTATTGACGCATTATGGTTTATTTTTGAGACATCCTGATTTCATACTGAGATGTCTCGATTTCATCCTGAGGCATGGCGATTTCTACAAAACATTCTTTCATATAAACTTTTTTATTAATTATAATAAAAATTCCAAAAGTGTCCAAGCATAAGTAGAAGAAATAGTACGTTCTGACGTATTTGAACTATTAGACAAAAGAAAAATTATTTAAATTCTTCTCTATATCTTTATTAAAAGAATTTCTCTCTTACATCAATATTTTCGTAAAATTTTCAATCAAGCAAAATATGGAAAACTGTTTTAACATTGAAATATTGTAATTTGCAAACAATTTCGATGGTATTGATTAAAAATTTGAATTTTCTTCTCTTCTTTTTTTTAATTAATTTTTCATATTTGTTGTTTAATATTTAAAGCATCGCTCCCCCGCCCCATTTAATGAGAAAAAATTTTTGCAAACAAAATAGGGTTGGTCAGATATAAAGATTCGCTTTAATAAGGAACGAATATACATCGGTTCAGAGAAACATTACTACGATTAGGAAAATTAATAATAAAATAACAAAAAAAAAATATAATAAGCAAACCGGGTTTGATGGAAAAGAAAACTAATCAGAAGGGATGCGATTTCTTTACTATTAACCTGTGCAAATACTTGTGGGGTAGGGAATTGAAGTAAATAATAACAAAAATCGAATAATGAAAATACGAACAACAAATCAAAATCAAAAGAAAATATCGATTTTCTAGCTAAATTATAACATAAACGATGCTTTACTTCCCCTCTATTTATGTCTGCGTCCCTTTGCATTGTTATTAATATGAAAACCATTGGAATACTCATGTAATATCTTATGGCCGGGGGTGGGATAATATCGCATCATAATATTCTGATTAGAATATACTTTAAGTCGCCCTCGGAAAAATATTTAAAGCCCTTCTATACTCGATAACTGATGGTCCTGTTTACGGATGGTCGTCATCTCGAGAAGGGATAAATTTCATTTTAATTCACAGCAGAATTCAGGATTCAGAATTCAAGTGGCAGTAGTAATAGTGATGTCGATACACTCTATATGGTACGGTAGTTTTAAGGGATGCCTTTATTTGTAGAATAGCAGTAGCAGTGGGAAGGGCGAGCGAGATCAATTTCCATAAAATAAAATCTAAAGATCGGGGTTGATCGAAACGAATGCTAACATTCCCCTAATTGGGGGTAAATCATAAGATATGAATGATTTCCATTAAAGTACCCGACGTGCAAGTACAAAACTAAGAATAAAGAAAAACCTATTTACCCTTAGGCTCAAGGTTCGGTTCATCCCTAGTCGTCGTCGTATGTACAAACATGTAAACACTAGACTTAAATGGAGCTACGACTATGAATATGCTGTCGAAAGGGACCATATCAACGTGTACTCGTCACATCTATTCTCATCAATATCCGTCGTTATACAGTTTAGCATAATCGACATCCTTCATAAATGTTGTTGTTGCTATTTGCTATTATCAGTTTCATCGATGAGCATACTGCCCTCTCTTCTTGCTCCTCAATGTATCTCATGCAATCATAAACCGTTTAAAATGCTTTAAGAATGTCCAATTCGGTTAAAATGATAAAGAACAACATCTAGTACTGTACAAACTATAAGCGATAGTATAGATGTCAAAATCGAAGGTGCTTTTATAGGCTTTTCACATAATGGGTCAACATAAACACAGTTTTATTGGGTTCGTCCTTGGAAGTTCATTAAATGGCGGAACATTGCAAAAATAAATACTCTCCAAAAGTAATGTTAGATTTTCGATAAAGAAGAGTGACTGATTTGTTCAACATTATTGTGGAGATGAAAGAAGTGTATATAAAAACAAAATCGCATATATCTGTACTGTAAAAAGAAAAAGGAATTCGCATAAGGATGAAATCATGTGAGTATGTTATTCTGTTTTTAAAATACGTTAGAACTCGTTTATTCCTTTTAAGTCCTTCCTTACGAAGAGACCATTTCGGCGAAAATGTTTTCACGTCCAATTAAAAGCCGATTTCTATGTCAGCATTATCAAATGTGAATTAAATTCTATCGAAGGACGATAGATTTTTGTTCAAAAAGCTCAGTCACGCTACATAAGAAAATTGTCCAAACGAAGAATTCGTCTGGTTTGGATTTAGAGTTAAAATTATTTCTGACGGAAGGGCTTATATTCTTTGGATCTATTCTATTTTTCTTTCTAAACATACGAGCCTTAAAATTTTTAGAGCTTAAGATATGCTAGGAATAGGAATGGTGTATAGTCTTTTACATTAACAGTTCCGACTGCTTTTCACCAATAAAAAGGATAAAGCCGTAGTATTTTAAAAATATTTTTAAAGTCAGAAGTTGAGCTTATTTTCATCATTTTTGAGTAATCACACGTTTATTTCTTTATTTAACATGAACTCCATAATGTCTCTCTCATAGAAGCCCTCGTCCTTATTGGTGAAAAACTTGACTAAACGATTTTCACAATCTTCTCTTGAATGCCAATTTGTTATCACTAAGGAAGTTTTGCTATAACAAAAAAAAAATGGTTATCGTTTTGTGCCAGGTGCGGACTATAATGTGGATGCTTCAGAACTTTCCAACAAAGCTTCCGGAGTTTCTAGTGAGTCACACTATAGACGTGTGTGGCCTGGCGTTGTCCTTATGGAATACAACATCTTTCCTGTTGGCCGCTTCAGGTCAATCGCTAGGTTCAAATGGCCCAATTCTTGACAGTAGAGGTTCCAATTTAGCGTTTGGCCATATAGAAGCAGCTCATAGTAGACGATTCATTTCCAGTCTCACTAAATGCACCTGATTTAGCCACCGTTTTAGCCGCTTGACCGCGCTTTGACCACGATCGTTTTTGCATAATATTGTCATAGGTAACCCATTTCTCATCCCTAGTCACCGTCCGTTTGAGAAATGGGTCGATTTCGTTCCGTTTATCCAAGGCTTTGCATATGGAAATTGGATCCATCAATTCGCGTAGCACCCAACCATCCAGCTTGTTTTTGAACCCAGCTTTATGGCAGATGGTTTAAAACCATTTTGTTGCCGATCTTTACCTCCTGGGCGATGTTACAACTGCTAACATTTGCATAATTTTATCGACATTTTCGATAATGGGCCTATATTTACGAAGTATATTCTGGAACGAAATCGACGAAAGCAAAATTGGCCGTAATTGGATGTGACAGTATTAAGACCATACACATAAATACGATTCACAATTTCAGCCGCCTTTATCAAAGCAAAATTGCAAAATATTTTTTTTTAAGTTTCTCTTTGATAGCTTCCATCTTTTACACCCTTTTACTCACAACTGAATCGACAATCAAAAAAATCTAAAATTTTCTTTAGTACGAAATGTCACTTTTCTAACGAGCAGATGTCTGAACTTGTTTGATCAATACTTAACGAGTTAGACAGGATGCATTTAATGTTCCAAGTAGAAGTTTTTCTTCTTATAACTTTTAAATAAAATACAATTTTATAATTTATATATTATTAATTGATCATATGGTCTTTTAAGCAAATTTTTTATAATATTGCTACGACTGTCAAATGCCAACATCCAAATGTCATACAAACCAAAATGGCGGCTAAACAAAATTAACCTGGAACATAAAGAGCACTTCTCTGTAAATCACTACAGTCATCTTCTAGCGAAACAATAATGAATTTATTTTTCCCCAAATTCTTGTTAAAAATTTGTTACATGATCATTGAAAATAGTAATTGTATTATTAAATTCTATTTATATGATTTTCGAGTTAAATTGAAGATATTATAACAAATAGTGGACCTTCTACTGAAAAAATTCAAGAACAGAACATGGCCAATTTCAACAATATTCAAAGAAAAATTTTAACTAAAGGTCTCAATATAACACAGAGTGTAAACGCGTTAGCCAAAAAAATAAATCAATGAAAATTAAGTAGCTTTCTCCACAGTCAAATACTTTGTATTTTTTTTCCAAATCTTTAATTCAAATGATTTTATTATTTTTATATGTACATACAATATTTTCTGTAAGGAATTAAAAGAAATTAAAAGCTTATGAAGATAATTAAAAGTTTCTTTTGAAATTATATCAATTTATTTTTGATTCCCATTCTAACTTTACAAAATTACACAAACACTAAAGGAATATTATACAACCTTTGAAAAGTGTCCTTATCTACTTTTTATATATAAAATGATTGCGTTACTTTTCTTTTACGAGTATTATTCGAAAAAGAATAGAATCCAAATAATATTGAAGAAATTTCGAAGGAATTACCAAACAAAAATTTTTTATTCCAAATAAAGTCTCCATGTTCATTTGAAATTACTGTCAATAAGAGAAGAAACAATGCACCCTTAAATTCTGTACGTAAATACGCATAACATAATATCCCGCCGAAGAAAATATATTGAATTTTACATATTTAAAAATTTCTACAATTCTACGGTTCATATTCGGTAAGGGTGGGAGTATATTGAAGTTTTCGTTGGGAGTAATTTTCGTTAGGTTGCTCAAAAGTTTGCAAGATATATATCACTACAGCCATCTAGCAAAAAAATAATGCATTTCCTTAAACATTGCAAGTATTTGATCACTTGCGTCACACCTCTGCAAAGATTATTGTTTAGTTACTCCATTTAAAAATAATCAATAATGTGCCTAGAATTCATTAAAAACAGCCAAAATTGTTACAAACCATGGGCAAAAGTTACTGTATACGAACAGCTATTCCCATAAAAAGCACACAATACATGCCCAGCAACCGTGATAAATTTGGTATCAAATTCTGGTAGTCATAAATGCACTTGAATATTTGGGAAAAGCTAAATAAAGGATCTCCATTTTTTGAATACGTTATAGTCAAACTCATGAAACCATTTACAGGTTGTGGATTAACTAAATTATCGTTCTTTTATTGCAACTTATTGTGCACTTCTTCCAATTTATGGTCGCCATAATCGGTCTAGTCGTTGAACTGTGGAAAGTTTTGAACGCAATCTCGCGCGCCAGTAAGACAAAGATCCGGTCGAAGTGCCGAGAATATTGCTGCCGTTTAGACAAGTGTTGATGAGGACCCAAATTTTTCGATTTCACTGCGTTCTCCAAACTAGGAACCGTCCGTTGCTTTGCGAACCATTCCATATGCCCTTTCACATTCCAAAAATGTAACTGTTTGGTGTCGTTTATGTCAGCATGGCATCACCGGTCCATATTTTTAACGCAGTGAGTAAGGAGTTGGCATTACTCTCAATGGTGAGCGGTACAGATTGATTATAACGAACTTTTTGTGGTCTCAATTGGAATATATTGATTTAACGAACATGCGGCACTACGTGCCATACAACCTACACTATAAATAATTTAATGTGGGAAAACTTTGGCGAGTTGATAATTTCAAGAAATGCCTTTATTCAGTTATAATATATTATTTAACGTGACTTAGTTGGCTTTAAACGTAAAACCACGAGTCGCCTACGACTATAGGGATTGAGTTACGCTCAATCAACGCACCACCATTAATGGCAGTTAACAATCAGTATTTAGTTACAAGCTGACTACTCCACCTGTTGGTGACGAGGACTACCTAAACCTCTACTGTCATTATCAGTGCCCGAGATAATTACAAGTATCTCCCACTAGCGATCCGTAGATCATATCCAACACCATGCGGCACCCCGACTCCCTTAGTACCAATTTTTGTTTTAATAGCACTTCGGTTTGTACTCCGCTCATTGAGCTACGGTAAGGAATCTTGTAAATCCCTAGGTACCGCTAATCCAGCTCAGGTACGCGGGTTTGCCAAGACCCGAAAGTACAACCGGAATCGACCTTGGTCTTTCAAGTGGTCGTAGCCACCCTGCGTGTCATTCACACACTCATTCACGCACCATTCTCGCTCTCCTCTTAAAAAAGCCACGTTAAATCTATTAAGGCATTCATACCGTTCTCTCACACCAACACGCCACTCACATCCACACCCTCATCATTCACCACGATTCCACATGCACCTAGGTCACGCAAATCCCCGTTCAGGCCACACTCAATGAGAAGGTGCTTGGC
This sequence comes from Atherix ibis, assembly GCA_958298945.1. NCBI lineage: Eukaryota > Metazoa > Arthropoda > Insecta > Diptera > Athericidae > Atherix > Atherix ibis. Next base: position 51,981,007 of record OY282609.1, read on the forward strand.
ACTCTCCTCCGCCACTTCACAATGGTATCTGGTCTCCGCAGCTAGACCACGCCTATACAAGGAACCCATTCATACTGCCGTGTCCCGTGAGTAAATACGCAAGAATATATGCGTCCATCTGTCATTCACACTTTCATCCCATTGACGTTGCCAAATTTCATATATTCTGTTCTGGACTAGTACACGCCGCTGTCGTGGACTAAGATCTTATACCTCTTCATTCATAACCTAACAACCAGCAAGCGGGATGCACTGACGTAGACGATAAAAGTAGATATTAAATAGCCTCCAAAAATGTTTGATTTAACACCTTTAGACATTTTAGTGTAGCGTTATTTGAGGGTATTGGTCTATGTCAATAAATAAGCCACCATTGATGCATTGAAATTTCTATATTGAACGCCAAATACGTGAAATTGGGCCGGATTTATTGCACATGGTGGTCGGAAATTGAAGTCATCGTATTTTATTCTGGAAACGGAGTAGAGGCATCCATTTGAATATGTTGTTTTGAGAACATTAATTACTTCGATTATACTTTAAAATAAAATAATAAATTATGCTTTGTTACACTTCCTTTTTGTTTTATTTGAAAAAAACCACATCACTTTTATTTAAAAAAACATATTTTTTTACAAGCAAATCTCTAGAAACAAAACTCCTACCAAAAAGGACTACGTTAGTTAGAAAAATTGGCTCAAATAAAAGGGAATTATGAGTAATATAAAACGCTTTTCAATGAAACTTTCCAAACTACAAAATAGTTTGGTTGTAATATTACAACCAAACTAAATTCTGTGTGGACAAAATCGATCAAATGGGGAGGAAATATAGCATAAACTCCGAGACGTCTGTCCAAGTATTTTTCTTTTATTTTTGGCATACATAAATGCCTAGATATTGTGTAAGGAAACGAAGGGAGAAAATATATCGAGGCATGATTTGTTACTCCAGTTAAGAGTATAAATTGCTACTGATTATTGAGAAGCTCAGAAAGAAGAAAAAGCAAGAACAAATACGGAAGGAACATTACCTAATTCTATGATAGATTCTTATAAACGTAAAACGTGTCAAGTAGGGTGTTGTGTAAAGGCAATAAAACCATAAAAATCTGTTCTAAGTGTGAGAAATATGGTTGCGGAAAATGTACATTGGAGACCCCCCCTGTATCTGTTAAAAATGTGGTTGGCAATGAATTGTAAATTTTCTAATTGTTCATATACCGATTATTAAGTTTTTGTTTTTTTTATAGAAATGTACCAAATGATTTTTTTTAAAACTATTACTAAAATCGATATTTCTACATTCAATCAGGAAAAAAATATTGTTTTTATATAAAAAATAAAAACTGGTCATTTTATCTAAAAATATATTGTATAAAGTGTCGGTTTGTTTAGTTTTAAATGGCCGCAGAGGTTTTTTTTTATAGAGAAAGTCTACATTGGAAACTCTCGGCAATTATCCTTAAATTGCCATGTGATCAAGTTATTTAAGAAAGGAAAACTCAATGAAAACGCATGGTGGTCAATCCTTCTGTCAATAAGCGGATACATTTTTGGAACAACTTGTCGTTATAATGAGCTATAATATGAGGTCTGTTCAAACAGGAGTTTAGATTCGGGGAATACAGTGGCTGCGGCATTATTAGCGTGTTATTTTTGGCCAAAAATTTGCGCACAAGCAACGATGCGTCAGCAGGGGCGGTATCATGGTGCAAAAGCCAATTTTTTATTGACCGTTCTACTCTGTGGCAAGAACTCATGATGAACCACGTCCCTGCAATCGAAGAAAACTGTAAGCAAAACCTTCACATTCGACCGAACTTGTCGCGCTTTTTTCGGTCATGGTTCGTGTGGCAGCTTCAATTGGAATGATTGAGCTTTGGTTTCCACGTCATAACCATAAACCCATGATTCGTCACCAGTTATGATCCTCTGGAGCAAATTTGGGTCGTCGCGGACAGAGTCCAACAGCTCCTTAGCAATGTTAATGCGATGCTGTTTTTGGTCGAAAATGGGCGAAAATCAAAGACAAGCCAAAACACGTGCAAGCAAAGCAGCTGTCAAAAATTAACTGACCATTCAAAATGACCAAACTTGTCGAAATAAGTGAGCGACATGAGTACCAACATAACCGCACAAAAAAAGCGCCTGTTCAATAACCGGGTTCCTGTTTAATGGATAATAAAATATATTAAAAAATATAACTTTTTGGCGGCAGGTTTATGAAAGAACAAAATTAAACACTATTAATATGAGTTGTCAAATTCACAGATCCACCAAACCTCCATTACGTATTTAGTTAATTTAAATCGAATATTTTGAGTAAAATTTGTTATTGCACGATATCGAAGAAGTTGTTTGTTGATGGTCAAGCATTATCGCGGGGTCTCATAACCTTTTTTCTTTGAGTAAGGGGAAAATATTTTATCGAAGCTGCAAATCCCTACAGTGTGTGTTATTTTTACCCACTATAATATCCACCTGATTTTTCTTTAAATATGACTTCCCATGTGAACACCGTCAGGTATTACCTTATGGGGAGTCGATGGACATCAAATCTATTATCTTATTTAGGCTGTAAACTGCTCAATTCTCATTATTTTTTCCTGGAGGAGGTCTATTATTATGGGGATGTAATGGTGCGATGCAGTTCATCGATCATTTTCTCCGCTTCCTTCCTTTCTCCGCTTAAGCGGCAATGGGGGCATATCGCATCAACTTCCACTTTACAGTCATAAAGCAACCATGTCCTCTCATAAATTGGGCTACACTTTATACTAGTCGACTGCTTCATGGCCTCTTCAGTTCTAAAGATGCGTCCATCTTCCTTAATAGATAAGTGCCAATATCGCTGCCACCTCGTCACTATCTCTTTTCCTACCTCCATGCTGATGGTGAGTCGATGGATTTTATTTACCTCTCATCGTCGATGATATTTTCTGGTCAGCCAAAAGCTCAAAGAGACTAAAAAATTTAAAAAACAAAAACAAATTTTATTAAAAAAACTTAACGGATTGCAAAATTCAATTAAAAAATTTTATTTTTTATAAACCATTCAATACTTAAAATTAAGTTTAAATTTACTTTTAATTACAAAAGATTATACTTGAGAGCAAAAAAAAAATCAATTGACATTGAAAAAAATGCATGTAAAACAAAAATAAAGGAGAAGGTCAATGAGCCTATTGTTCATAGGGTTAAAATTGCGTTAAAATCGTATCGTACTTGTGATCGATTACCGAAAATGTACAGTCCAATTAGAAAAATCTCATTACGATAAGCAAAGTAATTGCAAATAGAAGATATTTAGGCAAATTCAAAGGGTAGTTTCAGTGTTCATTCAGCTGGTCATTCACCAAAACAACTTATTATCCAGAACTGGTATTGGTGTGTGAGATTTTCGATAAAAATGGCATGAGGTGGGGTAACAAATAATCAAAAATAATCACATGTAAAATCAGTCGAATTTGCTATTGTTTGCAAGTGCATGCTTTTATGACGACTTAATTTTGGACGCAGACTGTACACAAGCTGCTCTTTCTCTCTCTGTTCGAACAAGCCCCGGCACTCAAGCCTTTCAGTTGTGCATTGTCAGTCGTGTGGTGATAATGTCCTGCTGCTGGTGTGTTTACAGTTTATCACTTTTTTCCTATTTCCTCTCTTATTGTTTCGTAGTTTTTTTTTCTGCAGTTTTTTCTAATTCTTATTTTTTATAATTTTTGTTGTTCTTTTTTGCTTCTAAAATTGTGTGAGTATTAATATTGTTTTTTTTAGCTCTTATTTTTATTAATTCTTTTTACTACACTTTTTTAAAATCTGCGTTTTGTTGTGATTTAAAAAAAAAAAATTAAATAATTTTCTTTAGGTTTTTTTTTGAAACTTTTTTGAAAGAATTTTGTTTCTAGCGCAATTTTTTGGCGCCAAAACAATGAGGCCATTTGGTAATATCGTGTTACTTGTGGGTTGGTATTACTAGTTTAACTAATTAAAAGAAATTAAATTTTATGGAGCATATTAGATTACAGACAATACTGGGGAAGAGTATTGTTGGGTCTAAAAGCTCCACAAAAGAAGGAGTCCTAATCAACAAAAAAAAACTCTGGGTTAAGTAACATTCATTTAAAATATAAGAGATAATAAGTTGAACACCACTGGAATGGCATAAAGGGCGTGGTAATTAGGAGTAAGTGCGGTATTCCCAATCCGAATTCTGAGAAACTCCATTGTTCATAATTTCGGATTGATTGTTGAAATGGCATTCGATCGGTGGGTGCAGTAAGTTTTGGAATCAGTGGAAGGTAGCATGACCTGGAATCTAATGCACTTTAAGATTTCGGTTATTTTGTAATCAATATCTAATATGGTTTAGAACCGGGTCAATTTTTGAGTTCTGAATCACCTCGAAGATTACGAGATTGTCGATAAAAACTGTGACACTGCGATGTTTAGGGGTACTGATTGGAGTCTCACAAAATAGGGGAAATTGTATTTAATAAGATTGCGTCTTAGATTATGTGATGTTGATTGCAAAAGGACGTTGTTTGGCTATCAACAGCAGCGTTTAAGAATAATAGTTTGGAATCACCTAATCCATCAATCAATTCAAGGAGAAATTTCTTATAGATTGATGGATTGGTGTTTGCCAATTTTGCATCTACTCAGTGCCAAAGATGTGCTCGATCCTTGGTTTTCAGTTAGGTTGCTGGAGGGAGGTTTTGATGTAAAGAGGAAGAGTGTTTTCCTCACATTATATAAAATTCTTAAATAAACACCTTTCTGAATATTTTAAAGTTCGACTATACTAAACATTTGTTAACTGTTAAAAAAGTATCGCAAATTTTTAATCTCCGCGGGCTACGTATATTCGATTTTCGTTTTTTTTTGTGGCGTAATATTGGTACTCATATCTCTCACTTGTGCCGACAAGTTCGGCCATTTTAAATGTTCAGTTAATTTTTGACAGCTGCTTTGCTTGCACGTGTTTTTGCTCGTCTTCGGTTTTTCCTCCACTTCGACCAAAAACAGCATCGCATTAGCATTGCTAAGGAGCTGTTGGACTCTGTCCGCGACGACCCAAATTTGTTCCAGAGGGTCATAACTGGTTACGAATTATGGGTTTATGGTTATGACGTGGAAACCAAAGCTCAATCATCCCAATGGAAGCTGCCGCAAGAGCCAAGACCAAAACAAGCGCGCCAAGTTCGATCGAATGTGAAGGTTTTGCTTACAGTTTTCTTCGATTGCAAGGATGTGGTGCATCATGAGTTCTTACCATAGAGTAGAACGGTCAATAAGGAATATTACCTACAAGTTCCGCGAAGCAATCCGCCAGAACCGGATTTGTGGAAGAACAAAAATTGGCTTTTGCACCATGATACCGCCCCTGCTCACGTACCGTTGATTGTGCGCGAATTTTTGGCCAAAAACATCACACTAATAATGGCGCAGCCACTGTATTCCTCAAATCTAACCCCTTGTGACTTTTTTTGGAATTGTATACAAGATCGACAGATTCTTTGATCCATTTTTTGGAATTGGCAAAAATCGAAGACGAGCAAAACACGTGCAAGCAAACCAGCTGTCAAAAATTAAGTAAACTTTCAAAATGGCCGAACTTATTGGTATAAGTAAGAGCCATGACTACCAACATAACACCACAAAATAGTCGAAAATCGAATATACGTAACCCGCGGAAACAGGCCTCGTTTTTCATTGGACTCTGTTTTTAGTAATTTTTTTGTAAATTCTTAGGTTTCCTAACATTGAGTATTTTTTTAGATCACATGAAAGAATAAACTTTAATCAGCTTTCTCCGAAGGGTTCAATTCTAATTTAAACTAGTCGAAAACCCGTCTGTCTGCACCTTCACAAAGCTTAAATCAGATTTATTAATAAAAACTTTGCTTTCCTTATTATCTTATCTATAATTTATTATAAAATGATTGTGACCACTTCCTCGAATATATATTACAATCGCCATCTTCAATAACCTCAGCATTTGAAAAAGATCATTTCACTTTCTCTCCCTGCTGCCAAACTTTCCTTCCACATTCAGATTAGAAGACATGGCTGGGTGCAATATTGAGAATATCTTCGTCTCTAGTTAAGCTTAAGAAAGCTTTTACCGACCCGGCTATCTACAGATAATTTTTTTTTGAACACTTTAATTTTTTTGAACGAATGCGACAACCGTATTTCCGTACAGGGCGTTCTTGTGGGCAATAAAGCCGACTGTTGAGTATACTATCGGTTTTTTTAATTGACTATTTATAGCCCATTGAATGGTCCTGTATTCAACGATATTCCGAACAACCTACTCAACATTACTCTATATTTAATGGTGCTATACCGCATCTTTAGATTTTATAGCCCCGGTCGCCCACGACTATTGGGATTGAGATACGCTCAATCAGCGCATAAATCATAACTGAATATTAGCAGTAAGTAATCACTTACAAGCTGATCACCTCAACTGCTGATAACGAGGCCTACCTTAAACCTCTGCTGTCATCTGCAGTGACAACACCCTAGATAATTGCAAAGTATTACTACATTTGCCAATTATCTCCCTCCTGCGATCCGAAGATCACCACCACGTGAATGCCTAAGCACCTCATCTATAATCGAGCACAGAACTAGTTCATCATATTTTACAGAACAACAGGTATGACTCCACCCGCATTAGCATACATGCAAATACTACAACTATGCATGAGAGCTATGCAAAGCTTCAACGCCATAATCCTGAAAGATCTATTTAATATTTTGAATTTCATTCTGTTGGGCGTCTCGGTTCCCGTGGTACCTATTTTTTTTTATTAGAGTACTTTAGGTCTGTATCCCGCTCAGTGAACAGTGGTCAGCAATCTTGTAACTTCCTGAGCTTTTTCCTCTTCTCTTCCTTTTCTACTTCACTCCTTTTCTTTCCTCATCTATATTGTACATGCACCACCATTACTATGTGATATTAATGGCTTTACTATGAATCTTAATATCACATTTACCGCCCACGTGTCTACTTTTGCCCCTTGTTAGTTATTTTACCTTTTTATGCCATCATTGGGATGAAAGCTGGCATATCCTTAACATACCGTCGCCGAAGCGGAACCTACTCAAGGTCTTCAAAGTAAATTTTTAAAATGCGCGCGACATAAGATGGGTCGCTATAGATTCTGTTTCTAAAAAGTGGATCGCAATACTAACAGTAGACGACGTTCGCTTAAGAAATTTCAAATGGTCAAAAGGTCTCATGGGTGTAGCGCTGCAAAGTGTTTAAGGGATCTTAAAGAGATTTTCCCCCAAATTTATACTTTTATACTCAATATTATTGGGAATGGTTCTGAAGGAAAAACCCCAAAAATTATTAACAATCAAAAATTATATTTTTCGGGGTGCCTTGTGAACTTGTGTTTTATCTCTTTTTTTACGAAAATTATTTTTCTTAATTTTTATAGACCGTCTACTAGTCACCATAAAAAAATTGTGTATTTAATCGAAAACCGCTCCACCCCTCTTTGTAATACTTAAAATTATTAAATAAAAATTTTTACTAAAAAAAGAAGCACTTTTTGTGAAATTTTTTAAATCGACAGAATTTGAATTAAGAGTAGAAAACTTTTCTTACTGAGATGACTTTGTTTACAGAATAATTACAATAATTACTCCTCAACGGATTTTCCCGCAGTAACCAACCTATTGCAGATAATTAACTTAATTTACATTATATCATAATAAGTAATTACTATAACAGTACTTTATGAGTGGTGCTCTTAGAGTCTGTCATAGTCTATGCCTCTACCTAAGCCTAGCAGCCGTACGGTAACATATTTTATGGGACAATAAATATTAAGTAAGCTCTGGAATAGTTGTTAATTTAACAAAACAAAAATAATATTAAAACAGCATTAATTGTCATCAACTTACCAAACAAACTAATGTTAGAAGAGGCAAAATTGCAAAAATAGAAAAGATAAACGAAAAATAAAGCTTATCAGGCCTCCGAAAAACTTAGGCTTCAGTTTTCAGCTTCCCGAAGATGTATCAGAAAAGCCTCTTTTTTTTACTGATGATAATAGCCCCAACAAGAAGATGGAGTGAATGGATTGTAAATTTTATGATCACCAGTCGAACCGGTAATAGTCGTAACCGCAGTAGTGCTTCTGTAAATCTGAATTGTACGATCGGAAACGACTTCAAGAAATCTTAGAATTAGACGTGTGGAAGGGAAGTAAAAGGCAGGGGAGTGTGAATAAAAGTTGGAGGATACTAAAAACTTCTTCTTCGTTGCATAAGAAAATCGAAATCCCGTCGAGATGGTGAAGACAAAATTTCGTCTTATGGGAGACTTGAAGACGGCTAACGACGATGACAAATATGCATTGAACATGAACGAGGTACAGTGCAGCCAAAATTGGAACAGAATTGATGGTACTGTCGGTAGGTAAATGGGTTACGATGTATGTTCGTACCATCTTCCTTCTTGGCAATGAGTGCTCGAAGAAGCTGAGCTGCTTGGTTCGAACAGGTGCCCATCTTCTGCTCTTCTGATTCCTGCCAGTTCTGATGGTGGCACACAGATTCATGCTGCAAATAGCGTTAGTTCTGCAATTGAAGTTGCAGTTGCATTCGTCTATTGTTAATGGTATGTCATTACAACCACAATTCCATTGCTCGTACACAACACGAAAGTAGAAGAGTCTAAGCAATCTTGGAATTCACTCCGGCGTGTCAAGACGGATGAGTATTCAATCCAGAGATGTGATACGACAAAGTGAATCGATGCATTTCAATATTTATCATAGCTGCACTTACATACACCATCTCCGAATGGATATTGGGTACATACACCATCTCCGAATAGATATTGGGAATACCGTTCTGTCTTGCGGATGTTGGTGGTGTTATGTACGTAGAATGCAAGAGCTGTTATTACATCGAAGCGTTCCATCCAAGATATGGACTGGCTCCCCGGGGATGATGAAAACTACTTCTAATATGATATGGTTTGCAAATTCAACCATTTGGGGGATGATTCCGAATACCTATCCATTAGCCATTTTGGCTAGAATGGTTCCGCTTATCAATCAGCTATTCTCGTAACAACTATTGAACGTTAGATCTTCGCAGCTTCTACTGATGTAATCAAAATTCAGATAGTCAGAATTGTTTCAACTTTCAAGAAATGAAGATAAATTTCGCCTTGGAGTTAAGATTTCCGTTCAATTCAGTTGCAAATCAAATTCGAATTAGAGTAGTTCGATTCTTCTAGAAATTGGAATTAGGATAGTTCGATTCTTTTAGAAATGACTTTCAAACAAAACAATTAATATTCATTTCTTGAGAATCTCCAAAAATCAAAATTAAACTGAAGAAAATCAAAAAAATACGTTTGAAAAAATATCCCAAACATTTTTAAAACATGAATTAGGAAATTATTTAATCAAAAATTTTTACAGCATAATTTTTAAAGGTGGTTTTTTTAAAATGTTTTAAAAAATTCGTCATAATTTTCTCACGAATGTGAATTTGTGTCTAAAATAGTCTACTTTCTTCAGATCGAATTAATCTCGTCTTATTTGTGGTATTTTTATTTTAGGTTTTTGGTGCTCGACGGTTTTGCAGTGGTTTTAAAAAGGGAATATACAAAAATCATTTTATGATAGGGGAAATAGAAAGAAATATACAAATAGTGGCAAACAGCCCTTAAGTAATACTACAAAATAACTTAAGGGCTGTTTTGTCGCCATTTAAAAATATTTTGAAATTTTGGAGTGTTTTCTGAAGGTCTTGGAGAAGAATCCTTTTTTCTTCGAGAAAGTCTACACTTTTATCATGCCTCATATTTTATGATGTATTTTATCATAAAAATCAGTTACTTTTTTAAACCAATTTTTTTTTTTTAATGAATCTCCCAAAAACATAATAGTTGAAAAAGTGATTGTAACTTAACCGAATCACTTTCCACCCTCTAAGTCTCGTGTACGTTAATTTTGCAGTTTAAAAGACAGTTTTCTGAAAAATATCATTTAGGTTATAAAATAAATAAAAATGATTTAATTTATTTTTAATATAAAAATAAAAAACCTTGCCAAAAGATAAAAAATTATTAAAAAAATCAAAATCAAAACCAATCAAAGCATTATTGGCTCACCAAAAGATTATCGCAAAATGTAATGTATCCAAGCTGGTTAAAAATCATAATTAAATTTGGATGCCTTCTCCTACTTAAATCTCACAATTCCTCAGTTACTAGCCCCCCCCCCCTTCCCGCGACCAAAACAACTTTGCAATTAAACATAAGTTTGCTGAATTGTTCATATTTGAAGCGTAAACTTGTGCAATTATTTTGTTGAGAGACCAGTAGGCGACCAAAGATACAGACTGCAATGGTGGTGGGCGGGAAAAAGGTGAAATATTTGAGATCAACAGAATAATAAAAATATTACAAAAAAAAGAAAACAACAGCAACTAAAGAAAGAAAAATAATAAAATCGAAGTAAATTAAAATTGCACACACAAAAAGGACGAAGAAATGCAAAGGAAGAACTTCCCTATTCTGAATCCTGTGTCTGAGAGCGTTCAGTTCCGGGTAGGTAGACGGGGTAGCTGGTACGTGGCACATGGCATATAGCAGTTAGTACTGATTCGATTCGAATGCGAGCGTATAAAATTGGAGACCAGCAATAAACCGATTGCTATGATCCCGTTTTCCCAGCTCTGCTAAAAAGAAAGGAAAAACCGAATATACTTTTTATATTGTAAAAACAGGAGAATATAATCTAGAAATCCCACAGCAACTATGATTATTTTTTGTTGTTGTTATTTTTACTCCCGATCCTATTTCGTACCTATTTCCCTTACCCCCCCTCCCCTACCTAGATGATAGTCCCAACCCCATCGGAGAATTTAATTAAGAGGAAAAGTAATTTTTTTTCTTCTCTGAATCATCTTTCCTTGGACATGCTATACTCTATACAGGATTCGAACATAAATTCATTTAAAGTCAATTCGAATCGACTTGAACTGGACTCTGACTGTAACCGTAATACTTTTTGGCGCATGGAGGGGGATATTATTGTCTTTTTCAAACTCCTCCGCCACCATCGTAACCACTGCATTGTGCTATTTGGTAAACGAAAACAGATTTAATGAAAATTTCTCGACTTCAATAATAATCTTCCGAAAGGTGTTCGTTTCAGTATACCTTTAACTTATTAGACAAGACTTCCTTCCACCAAAAAGGATTTTTTTTTCTTCTTAGCACTGATTTTCATTTTTTTTTTTGCTGGACTATTTCTGTTTTGCCAGAGATCCTTTTGCCTAAACTCAGTCAGTCTACTCTTATTTAAACAAGAGTGTACTCACAATGCCCGAATGTTGGATATCGGAAGAAAATATTTGTTTTGGTATCGTTTTAATACTAAATGGATAGGTAAACAGGATTTTCGCTATAATGAAGGATTTGCATTTAAATAACTAAGACAGTATCTTCCTTTCACTCTGTTTTTTTCATCTCTCTCCCATCTCTGTGTCTGCTCTTCTCCCTGTCTGAGTGAACCGAATAAATTCAATTCGAATATTCGAGTTTACTTTATTTCCACTCACAATGTTTTGATGATTTTCGTTTTCGTCCTTTTGCTTTCCAAACGTTTGTATTACAGGTAAAAATTGAAAATAGCATTTTCTTAATTATTTCATTTATTTTCATCCGTCGAGGAGAATATATTGATTTATTTTGGAAGAGAATGCATTCCCATTTTTTTTTCTTTCTTAAACTTGTTGAATGAAAGAGAAAAAGTGTGTTTTTGTAGTTAAAAATTCATTTTGTTTGCTTATTTTTTAGAAAATTGTTATTCTGCAAACGGAAAAAGAAGAGAAATTCAGAAAAATTCTGATCCTTGATTAAATCTTAACTATTTCAAAATAAATCTACCACAAAAATTAAAAAAAAAAAACACATATTTTGCTTTTAATTGAGTCCACATTCAATTTCAGTTGAGAATTTTTCAAAGTGATTTTGAGAAGATCGGTATGATCCGCTGGCCAATATTATGCAACAGTTGATTGCTGATTCATCTACCCCCATCGAGATACGAGTATCCTTATACATACCATACAGTAAGAAAGAAGAGAAATGTACCATTTAGGAGACTGTTTGCCTCTTTGACAGCGTCGTATCTCGATGGGGGTAGATGAATCAGCAATCAACTGTTGCATAATATTGGCCAGCGGATCATACCGATCTTCTTAAAACTTTTTCCAAATGCCGTGAATTCGCTTAGAAAATTATCGTCTTAGATGAAGCGAATTTTTATCTCTCTGGATCAGTGAATAAACAAAATTGTTATTACTGGGCTGAACCCATTCCACAAATTATCACGAGGAACCTTTACATTACGAAAAGGTGACCGTTTGGTGTGATATATTGAATGGTGGCGCAATCTGTCCTTATTTTTTTATCAAAATGAGGAGGGAGTTACCGTTACTGTCGATAGCGATTATAACGAACTATTTGTGACCCGAATTGGAAGATATTGACTTACCAAATATGTGGCATCAACGTGCCACACAGCCCATGCCATAATCGATTTGATGCGGCATAAGTTTAGCGACTCGATAATTTCAAGAAATGCAGATATGCAATAGCCTCCAAGAAGTTTTGATTTAACACCTTTGGACTTTTTCTTATGGGGATTTTTCTTGTAGAGGGGAAGGTAAAAAAAACGTGAAGTTCAATAGGAGTACAGCAAATGATGACCGTACTCAGAGAACAACTTTCACTGTTATTGGCATATTTCCATACTAGCTTCTAGTGTAGTGGGAGGGGGGTGGTGGATCAAAGTTGGTATTGGAAGTGCCCTCGCTCCCGCACACATAACAAAATAAAAATCATACCTGAAAATATGCAAATAGTAAAGGTGTTATATTCAACCTGAAAAAAGAAGAGAGAATGAGAAAAAAAATTTAATACAAGAGAATTAAAATCGGTTGGAAAAGGAAGTTAGGAATGGGAGGGTATCATAACTAGGAAAGGGATGAAATTTGAAAGAAAGAAAAGAAATTTAAAGAAGATACAAAAATAAAAGTAAACTTAATATAAATTAGAAAAAAAACGGAAAAAAAGAAAAAGATAAGAAAGAAGAGAATATTTAAATCCAGGATCTACCAAGAAAAATCAAGAAGGAAAGGTTAGAGTGGACCGTCGACTATTGATGTTAGGTACAGCACCCTTTCGGGGTATTTTCCCCAAAACCATCCATGCCATTATTAGGCCATTTGTTTGAGAGTGCCCCTTACTTCAAGATAATGCTTTTCCACGTACCTGTAGCTAATCGATAATTACAACATAATATATTGTATAAGTAGCCTTGATTTTCTTAAACAAAATATATTAATCACAACATAGTAACAAGCAGATTTATATTACAATATAAAAATAATTAACAAGAATGGTTGTAGCAAGTAAACATACGAGTATGTTGAAGCTTGTCCTGCTGGCGTGTGCTTATGTTAAGACATAGTATTTTAATATGTCATGCAACCAGTGACACTTAACTCTTTGATGAGTGTTTCTAGAAAAAGAAGTGAAGGATAGGTCATGAATAAGAGGATTAGTATAATTGGAGACACATGAATGGAACTTTTTAAAATAAGATACAGCCACATTAAAAACAAATGGGACTTCAAGATTTCATGGCAAAGAGTAAAAGTTACGTGGGTATATTTAAGTTCACCTACTTTTATTCTCCACCCGGTAAAAGAGATCTGGAAGGTTTAAATTTGGGATTGGAGAACTTCGGCAGCATATTGGGGATTTTTGCGAGATTCAAAGCACACCGTATCATCGGCGTATGTAGCAAAGAAGGTATTGGGACAGATAGGGATGTTGAATGTAAAAATGTTGTAGAGAATGGGTTCAAGTATACTTTCTTGTAGAATACCAGCCAATATTGGAGAAATATTGGGCAATTCGTTGGATTCGTTTACTTGAAAGTGTCGGTTGTAAAGAAATATTCTTAGGACTAAAAAATACCACCTTCATCAAAAAGTTACCAGAATTTATTCACAAAATTAAAAATACAAGTTTATTCATCTAAATCTATATTGTCCCCTTCAAAGTAATCCCAATCGACTTTAACACACTTATGCCAGCGCTTGATCCAATCCTCGAAACATTTTTTATATTCGGTTTTCGGTCTGTCCATCAGTACTTCCTGCGATTTTTCCATTACTTCCTCTCGGCTGTTGAAACGCGTTCCCCGTAATGGTTTTTTAACTCGATTGAACAGAAAGAAGTCACAGGGAGCCAAATAAGGTGAATTCGGTGGTTGTTGGATGGTATTTGTTGCATTTTTCGTGAAAAAATTACGAATAATGATGGTACTGTGCGACGGTGCGTTATCATGGTGCAAAATCCACGAGTTTTCTGCCCATAATTCTGGTCTCTTTCGGCGATTGCTTCACGCAAACGTCTCATAACGCCCAAATAATACTTTTTGTTTACTGTCCGGCCTTCTGGCAAAAACTCATGATGCACTAAACCGTTGTAATCCATGAAAACCGTGAGCATTGCCTTCATTTCTGACTGACAACGACGTGGTTTTTTTGGTCTCGGTGAACGCCATTCACTTGCCCGATGTCTGGATTGCGTGTCGTACTCATAAACCCACGTCTCGTCTCCAATAATGATCCTTTTGATGAATGTGGGATCGGATTCAGCCTCGCAAATCATGTCTTTTGCGACGTCAACACGGTCTCTTTTTTGCATGAAATTGAGGTCTTTTGGCACCAACTTTGCTGCTACACGACGGAAACCCAAATCATTAACCAAAATGTCTTGGACGGATCCATAGGCAATGTTCCAGTCCTCCGCTATCTCTCTGATGGGTAATTTGCGTTTATTGACCAACATTTCTTTTACTTTATCAATGTTTTCGTCGGTTTTGATGACGATGGTCTGCCACTGAATTCATAATCTTCGATTGACTCACGACCACTTTTGAACCGCTCGTGCCACTGGTAAACGACCGTTTTCTTTAGAGAATCGTTGCCGAAATACTTTTCCAACATTTTCAACGTTCGCGCACCATTAAATCCGTTTTTTACGTTGTTGCAAATTTAAATCCATTTCTTAAATTGTAAAAAATCGCCAACACACACAGAGATAGATGTACTCTTGGCTACGTAACTTTTACAAATGTCAAGCTCTGATGCTAAGATTGAGAGCGAATATCAACAATAGATGTACCAACTTAACATCTGAATTCGGAACGATGGAAGAATTCAGATGTTAAGTTGGTACATCTACCTTTTTGATCAAAGTGGTAGGTATAAGGAAGGATTTTCTTGAGTTTCCAGAGTAAGCCCGGATGCCAGACTCTATAAAAAACTTGTAAGAATTTTGCAAATAATAAAAAAATACTTTAGTAAAAACTTAAAATAAATAAAGTAAACTTTGTAAAAAATTGTTTGCACGCAAATAAAAATTTTGGGAAATTGAGAACTATTTGATATAGAAATAGATGAGAGCTTTTACCTGACGGCAAAGAAGCAACCAGGTAGGACAGTCAATAAACTTCTATTCTGTCTAAGAAGGGATGCAAATAAAACTGAGTTATTTTACATTGAAGAGATAGAAATATTAAGGAAAAATTTAAGATATTTATCAATTGAAAAAATTTCAAAACAATTCAAAAATCTGAAAATTCTTTCACACAATATTTTTGCAAAACTTACAAAAGTGACTGTTCACAAAATAATAATTAATTAAAGAGCAAACTTTGATAATCATTCTTGAGTTAATAAAATCGAAACAAATTTGTGATGTTTTCTTATAATTTATTATTAATGTTAACTATAAAAAGAGATACACTTCCTACCATTTCACCCCCCCCCCCCCTTTTCAGATACACCAGCACTAAACACCTTAACCAAAATTCTTTTAATACATGCTCATCAAGATAAAATATGAACAATATTTTAATAGAGAATCAAAAAGGAAATCGAATATTTGAAAAGCAAAAGAAAATTTACCATCAATTTTAATTAGTTTGAATACGAAAACATATTCGGTTGGGAAGGACTATCTTATGGAATATCTACAAATTGGCGCTCATCTGAGTAACTATCCCCAAACCTAAAGTACACCTTATTGTCATATGTTACTGGTATTGACTATCTTAATGATACAATATGCATACCAGTTTGCATCAACAAATATGACCCGTAAATAGGAGGGGGGGGGGTGCGTTGCGGTTAAGAGATCGAATACTACTCGGATATAGTTTTCAAAGTTAAAAATTTCATCTGCTCCATACGAGGAGGATTATTTATGCCGAAGTATGCACACCGAGAACCTAATAATAAACGATGATAACCGAACGTGACTAAATCGATTTCAGAGGACGCACATCAGTATGATTCTGTCTCCTTACTCCGTATTTGAGACTTTATTCACTATACGTACTCATACTCGTACTCGTATTTATGCATTATTGAATTATGCGTAAAATCGAAAATTAACTACTATAGCCCCAATTCCTCTAGGGGGAAGGGGGGATTATGCGTAAAATCGATAACTACTCGTATCTACTATAGCCCCTCAACATAACTTTCAATATTGATCGAAAATAAAATTTGAAATTATCTGAAATGTATTCGAACTTAAATCTGTGCTATGTTAACTGGAACCATACCATTTCTGATTTGCTCATACAAAACTCCTTTTGTTCAGTATATCCCCTCCAACAGCCACCTCACCTTTCTCCTTAATCACACACACTGGTTATTGACATTTCGGAAAGGTTAATTTTTAATTTTAGATCATATAAGATTAAAAAAATGAAATAAAGAATGCACAAATGACATACTAAATAGGGTGGAGAATGTGAATTTTGGATAAAGGACCAAACTTACCCAAATTCTGGGTGCAAATATTATTAGCAAAACACATACAAACTATGTGTCGGTCCTCTTTTAACAGATACTTTTATTCTTAATAAAATTTTGCTTCATTTTTTTTAAATATTTTTGATATCCGAACATTTTTTAATACATCGCCAGTTTTTTTAGTGGTTTTCGTTTCAATCCTCTCCGCCCACCCTCTATTTTTTAATGTACAATTTTCATGCGGCACGATAGGCCCAGCAGCATAAAATTTTATGCAATTATGATTACGTGGACAGAGCGTGCACGCGGATTACCGATTATGACAACATGAAGTGACGTGACTATTATTTTATGGCCATGTAACTAACCTAGGCCAATACTAGGTGTTAGTAGTTCCGGTAATGCTTATTTCTAAAGGCCAACTGCAACCTTCGAAAACGTGCCGACAAACGATTAAACGGGAGCGCTTGTATTCAATAGTCATTAAGGTGGTCCCTTTGTTCTCACATAACCAACTATAAAAATCAGTCGAATATGCTCATATTTGTCGAGAAAAGAACCCTAGCTAAATCACCTTTGCTAATAGACCGACCGAGGGTAATCACAACAACGAAGGTAAAAAATTCTCCCCAATTATTCGTATGTAGTAGATTTTTTCGATGGTGCATTAACGCGTTGATGCTTGTTAATAGTTGCCTGCCACATTGCGATTTTTCTTCGCAAGCTTTAGAAATTCCGGTGCGCTCGATGAATTTCCATACAAGCCCCAAAGTAAGCTTTAGGTTACTGACGGCAAAGGGGACACATTTCTTATTATTATCCATTATTATGAGGTGACTATTTTTGTTAGCATATATAATCGAGAACTATTAGAAGTAAAGTAAAAACAAGAACGAAATTTTTTTATTCAAACTTTATTAAAAAAAGGGTGGCCGTGATTATATTTGCGATAATATAGGTATTTTTAATAAGTATTTTTGAAAGTCGGTGGTTTTAATAAGATCATGTTAAGATTTATTATGAAAAAATAGGAAATGTTTTTTTTAACATTTTATGAAATTAGGTTTTTGAATCCCGCTTTTAATTCCTTGAAAAAAATTAAATTATAAGAAATATTTACATAGAAAAGCAAATATTTTTTTTCCGGTAATTAGCAGATTTATAAGTGTAAATTTTCTCTTATTTTTCTTTGCATTA
Source organism: Atherix ibis (assembly GCA_958298945.1). Classification (NCBI taxonomy): domain Eukaryota; kingdom Metazoa; phylum Arthropoda; class Insecta; order Diptera; family Athericidae; genus Atherix; species Atherix ibis. The sequence goes on from OY282609.1 coordinate 51,999,093, forward strand.
AATTTTTTTTGATTATTTATTTAAAAGAGAATTAATTATTGGGTTGTTCGGAAAGTACTTTTGTTTTTTTTAAAATAAAAATGAAGCCATTTTCTTATAGTGAATTAATATTTTATTCAATTAAATATTGTCCAGTCTGATCCACTATCCTTTGCCATCTTTCTGACAGTAGCATGATTCCAAGTTCTTAAAATTTTGGTTCTTTGCTGGCAAAAAACTGATCCAAGTGATTTTTCACCTCCTCATTTGAATGAAAGGTTTTACCGTATAAAAAATTTTCTAGAGACCGGAACAAATGATAGTCAAAAGGTGCTAGGTCTGGAGAGCATGGTGGCTATGAAAGTATATTCTATCTAAGCTCTAAAAGCTTTTGCCGAGTGGTCAAATTTGTATGTGGTTTCGCATTATCCTGTTGAAACACTATACCTTCCCTATTGACCAATTCTGGCCTTTTTGCTGTGAGTGAATCATTCAATTTGTCAAACTGATAACAGTTCACTTCGGAATTGATTGTTATATTACTCGGTAGAAGCTCAAAATAAACGATTTCTTTGAAATCCTACCAAACAGATAGCATAACCTTTTTTTGATGAATATTGGTTATCAAAGTGCTTTAAGCCGGTTCATCTTTTCTACTCCAGGATCTTTTGCACTTAACATTGTTAAATACAACCCATTTTTCGTCTTCAGTGATAATACACTTCAAAAATGGATAATTTTCTTGGCGTTTGAGAAGCAAATCACAAACATTAATGCAACGGCACAAATTTTTTTCCGCAATAAGAAGAGGAATCCATATGTTGAGCTTTGATATTAAACCTAGCCGTTTCAAATGATCACAAACGATCAAATTCGATAAATTTAATCTCTCAGCAATCTCACGAGTTGGGATTCACCGGTTTGCATCAATTAATGCCTTTATTGTGTCTCCATCAGGAAACGAAATTACTTTCCGAATAACCCTTTATTTCTGATAAATAATTAATGGAAGATGAATTGAAGTTAAGGGTCGAAAGTAGGACTAATAAGGGAAAATTGATCAAGGTTTTTGGGGCATCCCTAATTTTTGCCTTGATTGATTAAGATTTATGAGTAATATTTTCAGTTTTAGTGCTGATAACCAGCACTCATCCTGTAAGAATTCTCTATTTTATCAAGTTATTGGTTCCTCCTCCTTTCTCAGTTACCAATGGAGACTGTCCATCGCGGAGTTTTGCATACTATCAAGGATAAGGCATTTTCTTTTTTCTTTATTTAAAAAAAATAATATCTGCAAACCGGAAGAGATGCAATATATCTTAATTGAACCAATCGCGTACTTATTCAAGAGTTTGCGCCAAATTTACACTGATTATAACGATTTGGCACAAAATTCTTCAGGGGCATTATCATGGTGCAAAAGCCAATTTTTATTCTTTCACAAATCCGGGCGTTTCTGGCGGATTGCTTCGCGCAACTTGCGCATAACTTGCAGGTAATATTCTTTATTGGCAAGACCTCATAATGCACCACGCCCTTGCAATCGAAGAAAACTGTAAGCAAAACCCTCACATTCGACCGAACTTGACGCGCTTTTTTCGGTCTTGGCTCGTGCGGCAACGTCCATTGGGATGATTGAGCTTTGGTTTCCACGTCATAACCATAAACCCATAATTCGTCACCAGTTATGACCCTCTGGTACAAATTTGGGTCGTCACGGACAGTCCAACAGCTCCTTAACAATGTTAATGCGATGCTGTTTTTGGTCAAAATTGAGCAAAAATCGAAGACGAGCCAAAATACGTGCAAGCAAAGCAGCTGTCAAAAATTAACTGAACGTTTAAAATAGCCGAACTTGTCGGCATAAGTGAGAGACATGAGTGGCAACATAACGCCACAAAAAATTGAAAATCGAATATACGTAACCCGCGGAAATTCAAAATTCGCGATGAACAGACCTCGTATAGTATAAATTTTTTTCCCTAAAAACTTCTTTTTTCAATTCATTTTACACAAAAAATATTCTCAAACTCCTATTTCCATTCGAGACGAGAACATAATGACAAATCCTAGTAATATATAATTGTTTTACGTAAAATTATCTACGTAAGCCTTGAAAATAATTTCCTCTCCAAGCCGATTGTACGGATGATATTTTTAGTTAAATTTAATTTCGAGGTGATGAAAGTTGCTAAAAAATTAAAGTTTTCTTCAACTTGTGAAAAAAGGCTCTCAGAAAAAATTTATCTAGAAATAAGATAAAAAATCCTCAAAAATAGACCTTCGGAAAAAATTTCTTGGTTAAATACTGTTTAGGGAAAAAACAGCTTCTACAAAAACGATTCGTAATAACAAGGCCGAGTTCATGTAAACTTTACTCTTTATAGTATATCATCCATAAATCTTAATTGCCACATACGAGACTCAAACAACTTGAAGAGTGAACCGGCGATACAATAAACTATTTTGATTTGTGCACTCACGTTCAAAGTTTACAATTGACAGTAACTTACTAATATTTATTTAGACTTATGGGCTGATACTCTGAGGTTCTACCAATTCTTTCAACCACAAGTTCCCTTTGTACGTGAAATCAATGTTCTTCCATATAAAGAGTTTCATGCTCGTTTATCGTATCATCCCAATTTCCTTGTAAGAGAATTAACCTCAGTATCCCTGTTCAGTAACATCCCTTGTGGCTTGAACTGTTTACGATCACGATACGTAATAAACTAACCAAAGATTAGCCTAATTAAGTTCTAATAGATTTAGTATCTTTTTTTTTTTTAAGGTGGTAGTTTTCCTTTCGCGATATTGTTATGATATCTGTAAGAACAAATAAGCCGGTAGCCTGTAGTAGTTGTAGATATCTAACACATTAAAAAACCAAAGGACAAGCTTTTCAATTATATTACGCATCGTTACATCCTAGAAGCAAAAAAAACGCATTCAAAAAAATCATATTTAAACTGCAAAAATCCAGAATTTCTAAATAATAGTTTAAAATCATATTTAAACTCTCTCTCTCTCTCTTTATCCTGTAAGTTATATATAAGTTATTTTGTAAAAAAGTCCAGCGATTTTCAGGTTTTCATAAATTTTTCTTTTACAACATTAAACCTTTCACCTTCCATCGTTTACAGTACACACAAAAAGTGGAAACTTTCTAAACAAAACAATCAAAAAATGTTTTTAAAAACCGGAAAGCTGGAAAAACTCTCCTTCAATCATTATCACAACAGCAGAGAAAACCATACAACATCGCTCCTTTTAGGTTAGATTTTATTTTAAAAAAAAACAGAACACAAAAAAAAATCACAAACGCGGGACGTACGGACTTCTTTGATGTTTGATTTCGTCTTATTTGGATACGAATGTAAAAGTGCAGAAGTTTTGGAAAAATTTGAATAATGGAAAATTTGAAGTTCTAACAACTTGTTCCTATTTTCCTGGAATTATTTTGTATTGTACATACTTCGGCTGGTTTTTCCTTAGAAGCTTTTCTACCGAAGAGTCTGTTTTGTGTACGTAGATTTTTTAACTTAAAATCGTTACGTAATAGTTATTTATAATGGTCAGATTGAAAAACGCGGAAATTCATTCGTAAATAGAAACTTTAGTTTGTTCTTTTAATATTTTTGATTGCTCTTTTCGGAAAAGTTTTCATTTGTTTTGGATTGTAAGTGGAGATATACTACTTTTTTGGTGAATTTTTTTTGTTCTATTTTAATTTAAATTTGCTTTTTTAGTATCCTGTGAAATTTAAGCTTTTACTTTGTTCAAAAATAATAGTTTTTCGAGTTTTTAGATTGATTAGTTATGAAAAGGCAAATTCTGTGCAAATATGGTGTACTCGTATAATGACAATTTTGTGGAGTTGTTTTTTTTTTAAATGGCAGGTCTTAAGGCCTTTTTTTTAAGATGTCTTTTTAGGATTTGCATTTTTTTCAAAACTAAAGCAAATTAAAATGCATGTAATAACTGCTGGATGGAACGTTACTTTGCCGGAAAAGATGTTGGTGGGGGGGGGGGGGGGTTGTAGTTGGGAGAAGTGGATGAGGTATGATAAAATAAATTAATAAATATTTTGTTAAATTTTTCATATATCTTTCATGCTAATTAGGACCACTACTCATACTGTAATACATAGTTTGGAATCCCAAAGTTCTACTTGAAAGATCTACTTGCATTATTTGTGGGCCTCTTTACCTCCATATATTTGAAATGGAGATAAAGAGAACAACAAATAATGCTAAGATTTATACTCATAAATAATTATAAGGAAATCATGCCCTTCCTACGATTTAGATTTAAGACCTTCGAAGAAATTGTTCATTATTAGAATAGTTGAGATCTCAATGACTATAAATAACATTTAGCCGCTGCGTTAACAAAGCATAAGATCAACGTTGTCTAGGAGTAAGAACTGTCATTACTAATACTGACCTAGGCTTACTAAACCAAAGGCCGGGATTTTACTAAGCTAAGACCCCCGTTTACTATGACCAGGACCTATGTTAAGTAAATCTGAAAAACGACACTTATTATAACTAAGACCCACGTCTGATAATAATAAGATCAGTGCTTACTACAACGAAGACCTACATGAACTAACACGAAGACCTCTGATTACCAAGACAAACTATGGTGAATCCTGCGCTTGCTACGATTAAGATCTACCCTTAATAATAGTAAGGCTTACGTTACTTAAGATAAAGACCTATATAAATTGTGATTTTGCCCTCAGAAAAAAATATAGGTTAAAGGGAGTACTTACTTTAACTATGACCAACATTAACTACGCCTAAGGCCGGTGCTTACTACAGGTAAGAACCATATTTAATAAGACTAAGACCGACGCTTACTACGTCTTAGACCTTCGTTTAATAAGACTAAGGACTTAGTTTAACAGTTAAGATTTGAAGCATTCAAAATAAGGACTTGGACTTTACAAGGAAAGTTGGAAATTATCGTTAAGTTTTCGGTATAAAATTATGAAAGTGTGACTTTTTTTTCTAAAACTAGAGGTTCTAAAACTATACAGCAATAGTTGAGAGAGTATAAACCTACTAAAATCCAAAAATAGAAAAATGTGGGATTTAGAATAATAATCGAACTTTTTCTACTACAAATTAGTGTATCGGTTATTAAAGCTAGAATTTTTGTAATAATATTATTTTTTTAAACAATTCCTATATTATGAATTTAGAAATTTAAAAATCATACTTTCACACCTATCTTTAGATGATTAAGTACTTAAAACCAATTAAGGTCTAGCCTTTGATATATTCAATAATAGTAGAAATATTCTTTTACTACTTACGAGGGTCGTTCAATAAGTCCTTAGAAAAAGATGGAAAAACTGTTTTTTTTAAAAAAATTTTATTTTTTCAACAAAAACTCTTCTTTTAGCTCTATACACTTTTGCAACCGTTTTTCCAAAATTTTTATCCCGTCCAAAAAATAGGATTTCGGAAGTTCTGCAAAATACTCATCCGTTTGAGCAATGACGTCCTCGTTTGAAGTGAACCGTCGTCCGCCAAGCGATTTCTTCAGATTGGAGAAAAGAAAATAGTCACTCGGGGCCAAATCTGGTGAATAAGCGGGATGCTGCAACAATTCCATTCTCAATTTCACAATTTTGGCTATGGAAACAGCGCAGGTGTGCACACGCGCATTGTCCTGATGCAAGAGGATTTTTTTCTTCTTCAGATGGGGGCGTTTCTCTTTGATTTCCTCGCTCAATCGTTGCAATAACGACGCGTAATACGCTCCTGTTATTGTTTTTCCTTTTTCCAAGTAGTCGATAAAAATGATGCCCTGCGAATCCCAAAAGACCGTGGCCATCACCTTGCCGGCCGATGGCACAGTTTTTGCCTTCTTCGGAGCCCGTTCACCCTTGAAAATCTACTGTGATGACTGTCTCTTCGTTTCTGGAGTGTAGTAGTGTATCCAGGTTTCGATACATATATCCATAGCCTCAGAGTCAACTACACGATTGCGCTTATTCTCCTCTGAGAGCAAACGCGGCACCCATCTTGCCGAAATTTTTTTCACAGACAATTTTTCATGCAAAATTGAAGCGACTGTACCTTGTGATATACCCGTGGTCTCAACTAATTCGCGCACTTTAATTCGCCGATCGTTCAAAATCAAATCGTGGATTTTGTCGATGATTTCAGGAGTAGACACCTCAACTGGGCGTCCTGAATGATGTTCATCTTTTGTGGATGAACGGCCACGTTTAAATTCATTCACCCAATTGTAAACCGTCGCAAACACAGGTGCAGATGTGCCATGAACTGCATCCAACACGGCTTTGATTTCTTTCAAATCTTTCTTTATGGACAGCCCTAAACTCGCTTTTTTCCATTGCTATGCACAAATAAATGTCGTTAACTTTAATCGACGATAGAAATTGTCGATAATGCTACTTACAAAAAAAAATCTTTACCGACACTACGAGCGCAATTTCTCGGATTTTCTAAGGACTTATTGAGCGACCCTCGTATAAAACGGTCTCTGAGATCTCTCAAATGATAACTTTAATTGGCACATTTCTTGCAAAATCTCCAAGTGATAACTGAGCTAAGCTTTTTGAAATTGTTTTAATATCTTTCATGAACACAAAAATTTAAAATTTTGATTGTTTTTATAGTAATTCTCAAACCTATCTTGCTTCACTATTCTCTTACCTGTTATTGCAGAACTTATGATATTATAGCTAAAACTTGAAATTGAAATTCGTTTAATAACAATTTCCTTTGACAAGACTCAGCAAACTTCCAATTTTCCTGCATTATATCTAATATATATAAGCCGATTGAGAAGTGAATATTTTGGTTTAACACATGTTGCCACTACCCTTCGTAATATACGTGTACAAATAACTATAATACACATTGCAGTCGATAAGAGTCTGTCAAAAACAAAAATTCAAAGAAAAAAATACGAGTAATATCTTTCCTATAGGAAATCAAATGGAAAGTTTCACAATCACGTTGTCGTCGTTTCCTATGCATAGGGAATAAATGAGATATTCGTAGAGTTGAAAGATTTTTTATAGAAAGAACTGCAGGAGGTGCACTAAAAATCATATCAACAGAAAAATACAATTTATTTTTCCTTTTCGGTTTTCTTTCACTTCGATCTGAATAAATTCGAAAGTTCAATAAAATGCTCGTATCTTGACATCTTTTGGAAAATGTTTTTATGAAATTCGCACTATTCAATTGGTTATGAATGGAATAGAAAAATTGATCTAGATTAGGCATTCCAACACAAATCCACATGTTTTCCTCTCTCGTTCCACTGTGTTTATACCAAATTGGAATCTGTTCACATCTCGAATTATGAATGGAAGTGAAAATAGACTAACAATTGGCACACCAAAAATATTATCACATGACATAACTTATGTTTTTAACATTGCTCCAATTTTCGATCGTCTAAAGCAACATTTGTAATTCGAAAGTATATATCAGAATACACCAAAATATAAGTCTTTTACCAAATGGAATTGATCTAAAAGTAATCGTTTAGATGCAGATAGACACGACGGCACGATTGTAGGCACACTTTATAGTGGAATATTTCGCTGAGATTAAGAATGGATGATAAGTTAAATCCGAAATATTTTTATCTCGAAAATTTCAGTAGTTCAAGATGAAGTTGAAGACAAAAAGAAATCCACCTTCTTAAGAAACGTTGCATCGTAGAGATTAAAGTAATTTCCTCCGTAATTGACAGCCAAAAGTGTAAAGAGTTTCGAAACTGGGCGATTGTATAATCCGAGTGAAGAGCGAGGAGGAAAGAAACTAAAATCAATTCCATTGTAATAGCCCACGACGATATACATACTCTCCCCTAAATCTAAACACCGAAAAAGAACGCTACAAAAAACTAATAAATCTTTCGCGTGTACAGTCCGCAATCACGTCCATTAGAATCATCAATCAGCCTCTTGGAAAGGTAAATCATTTGGCTGACAACTAGTTTAAGTTGTAAGACTATGTTATAAAAACAGAGAGAGGGTGGGAAGTTTATTTCATGAAGCACCTAAAAAAAAAGAAGAAATAAAATGTGTATTCACGAAGAGAACACAAGTTTTGGGAGTAGAACTGATGATTGTTTTAAAAATGTTAGTTGAAGAAATTAGCCTGCATCATAAATGGTATCGTGGGAGTAGGAAGCATCACTTCTAACAATAAATATTGAGGATCATGGTACGGTACTGCTACGAGATCAAACAACAAATAAATCCACACAACAACAAAATGTTGGAGATAAAACATGAACAAATTGCGGAATTCTAATTTTTAATCAAATTAAATTTATATAAAGGAAAATTGTATGAAAATTCGGGTTTCTTAGAGTTGATAATGCTTTTTTACATATAATATTTTTTTAAAATACAAAAACTTCCACCAATACAGGAACCCCTTCTGACCCCCCCCCCCCCCCCACCTCCCCCTATATAACTTAATGACAAACTTTCGAAAGAAATGTCAAATAAAACAGAACATCTTTGGAAATTGTTAGAAAAATTCAAAACCGGATGGTATTACGTGACAATAGTGAAATGGGAAGCTTTTCTTTAGAGGAGCTCAAAAGATTTGATAAGAAAATGTTACCAAGAGTGTAGGAGAGAGTATTTCTGCCATTGGTTGCGAGAGTACAGAATAATAGAATTTGGTATTTGTTCCAAATTGAACTGCTTCAATCTACAGATTTTTCGTATTGAAATTATTGGGAAAATTCAGAGAAACAAAGAAACTGATTTGAGGTACTTGCGAAAAAATACATCAAAATTATTGCAAAATGGAAACCCTTCTCGTAATTGATACAAAATTTTTTTAATCTGAAATTTTGCAATTTTTTAGTTGGTAATAATAAAAATCAATTTTTTAATTTTTATTATTACAAGCTTATGAATGGCACTTGGAGAATCTTTTCTCATAGGAAGTGATTAAAATGTAGTTTCCATGTGTCAAATGCTCGATTAAGGATCGTTCTTGAAATACTTTCCTATACTCCACCACTACTTATAGATTCTTCTTCCCCTACTATATAACTTCCCGATATTTATGATTATTCTATAACAAATCCATTACAGTAACCATATAACTAGGGTCTACCAATTAGAATAGGGTTGACTATGCTGACATCCTGTTAGTCATTTTTTTGCCATGTTCACAGTAGAAGGTGTACTATTTGTTATAATATCTTCAGTTTAGCTCGGAAATTGTATTAAAATAATTCCAATCCATTATGAAAATGCTCGATCTGTGAAAACCACATTTCGCAAAATTCGCCTTTCCCCACCCACAATTTGGTGGATAAATTTTAGTATTGCTTCGGTACAAAACATATCATCAATAACGCGTACTCAATCAGGCCGCACCACGGGATGGAGGTTTACCTACTTCACGGCATTCCCAACAATTGGGCCTGTCCACAATGACTAATTAGCGAATTTCGCACAAGGATTTGGGTTTTAAGCCTAGAATAAAAAGATAACCTAATTAACGTATTAGGGTGATACCGCACCTATAAACAAATTAATCCTTTTCTTTTTAATTACAAAAAGTTCTTCAAAAATCTTATTTTTGCAATACTAATATTGGAAATATTAATTACAATTTTTTTATATAATTTGTATATTCCTCCTTCATCTTTGTCTTCCCTAAATAAAGTACTAACATCTCTTGTCAATGCCTTAATATTTATTGTTTCTTAGTTCACGTCAAATATTCCAAATTAAATGTTGGCATGTATTAGTAAATCCCTATTCATCTTACTATGGAATTGTAACGGACTTACCCAACACCGACAACAACTAGACGTTCTTTTATATAAGAAACGTAAAGACGTTGCACAGATTGCAGAGACTCACTTTACGGCCAGGTCGGTCTTTACAACACGTGAATAGTTAACATACTGAACTGACCATCTATACAACACAGCGCACGGTGGAACTGCCATTCTTATTAGAAACTCCTTAAATCATTCCTTCCTTATTACTCACAAACTGCCACGGAATCCCTACAGTCAAATGCCACCATTCAGTATTTATTCTTTACCTATAACATTGTATCCGTCTGTAGTCCTCTTAAAAAATTTAGCTTGGGTCTTTTTTTTATTCATTTGAAAAATCTTTTATCCCGGGAGGATATTATAACGCCAAGCACCCCAAGCGTGGTTGCCGTGTTTCAAATCCCCGAGTAAAAATTCTCCTAGAAGTCCTCTGCTATATCACTTCCGAAGTTCTAGTTCCTTTCTCACCTACCTATTAGCCTACCAGTCCAAAAAATCTTTCTGATATCCTAGACTGTTTCATGACCACATCTATTAATTCCGTTAATACAACAATAAATATACTCCTTGACATGAATTCCGATCATTCTCCGGTTCAACTTACATTAGACACGTCACCTATTTTAAAGTAGTTCTCTGCTAGGCTTGTAAGTGAGAAAGTTGATTTGGACATTTTTGAGAGAACTTAGACCACCAAATTCATTTACAACGGAGCCTTAAGAACGGACAAGCTATAGCTGATTTCGTAAACGACTTGACTGTTTTCATGCAAAACTCAATCACTAATTTGAGTTTACGTAACTAATACCGAACCATGAATACGAGAAAAAGACTATAATGTGGCACAAAAATTACATAGCTTGATAAGCGAGAAACGTCAAGCCAGAGCCCACTGACAGCGCTCACGGATGCCAAGTAACAAAAAAAACTGACCCAACTGAAACAAGAGATCATCAATTACAACGAATGATTTACTGAACACACCGAATCACTAATAAGTCATTTAGGCAGCTACAAGACGAATACTTAAATACGTAATACCAACGGAACCTGAGCAAAAACAGACAAACAGAAAGCCGACACCTTTGGTAAACACTCAGTAAACACGTTTAAACCAATCGAAGCCATTTAAGACATTCAACATGACGAAAAAATTCATAGAGGAGTCCAGCTCCTCTACATTTTTCACCTCATCCGAAGTTGAATCCATAATACAACATTTACTCATAACTTCGGAAATACTTAAGCAAATATCAAAAAAAAACCTCGTCCTAATAACAAAAAATGATCCCAAAACCAAACAAACTCAAAAACCTTCTTACCTTATATATGTGTAGACCCATAAGCCTCCCTCCCATTTTATCTAAAGTCCTTGTAAACGTAATCTTAAAACGGTTTTCCTATTAAAAAGACTCTACCCAGTCCTGGTTAATGAAAAAATTATTCCTGATCCCCAATTTGGCTTTAGATCTGAACACTTCACTATCCAGCGATGCCATCGCGCTGTTGATCATACTGGATCCTCTCTTAAGAGGAAAGAGTATTGCCCAGGAGTATTTTTAGATGTCCTCCAAGTTTTTGATCGTGTAAAGAAAGAGCTTTCTTCCTTCAACATACTTCCTTATCATAAATTCATATTTCTCCCACATCATTTCGAAGTTGCAATTTACTCAGAATCCTCGGAAATATATCCTATTCTAACCGGAGTACCACAAGGCAGTATCCTTGGTCCCATTTTATATAATATTTATACCCATAACATCCCATCTGATCCTAATACTATCATTGCTACTTATGCAGATGATACGGCCATACTTGCTATTCATACAAATCCTGACATAGCTTTCAACAATTTACAATCCCATATCCACAACCGTCAATCCCGGTTTAAGACATGCAAAGTGATCTGAAGAGTAGGGAAAACCTACCCCTTTATACCTTAATAGCAACATGGTTCCACAATATTATAAAGTACATTATTTGGGACTTTACCTGGACAAGAGATTAACATGGAACCCTCATACTAGACCAAAAAATCTTCAAGGCACTAGACGTTACCTACAACTTCTTAGACTACTGGACAAACGCTGAAAACTAACAATCAAAAGTAATTTTTTATGTTCAATACAATAATAAAATCCATTTGGGCATATGGAATTGAACTTTGGGGTTCAACGAAACTTTCCAATTCCTGTCACGTTCAGGCCTTACAATGCAAGACCCTTCGTAAAATTATTGATGCCCCCTTTTATATTCGTAACAACGTAATACATGGTGATCTACATGTTTTCTTTGTTTAGGACCTGTGCATTTTCCAATATCGAAAATTTCACTCCCGTTTATCTATCATTATAATCAACATGTGACAGAATTGTCCTGTACTGCCCTCCTAGGAAACACTAATCGGATACTTAAGAGACAATGTACTAGAGGTTTTCTAGAGGAATCTGACTTCGCCAATGGGCGTTTCCTCTCACACTTCATGATGCATAAGATTCTTAATTAAAATGTTATGTAAATCTGCTTGTTGCAGATAAAATAAAAAAAAATAAAAAAATTTTAGAATCAAACTTTTATCTATCAATAAAAATTATTTTAAGTCTTACCTTCTAATTGTGAATTAAGAATTTTTTAAAACTTTCCTTATTATACCAACATAATTTCACATTTAACTACTCAACAAAAATTCCGATACTTACTAAAAAATTACTTAAAAAATAAAAGAAATTTGATATTTTGTAAATTTACTAAAAATGTTATGTTTAGTAAAAATTTTTTTTTCCAAATAAAAAGAAATAGTTTCGAGCATTTTAATTTATAAATTTAAATTAAATTTTCTTCATAATTTTTTACCAAAATAATTTAAAAAAATCATACCTAATAAAATTTTTCAAAATATTTCTAAGAACTTCTTTAAAAACTATTATAGTAGTAATAAAATAAAATTCTGTTTATTTAGATTCTTAAACAAAAAATGTTTAAAGATTTTTTGCAGCAATAAGCGAAAATCATTTCGTAAAAACTTTATTTTTAATTTCCAATATTTTTTTTATAAAATTTATTTTTGTTTTTGTGACATCATAACTTGCGAAATATATTTTCATTAAAGTATTCTTCACAACTCTTTTGGACTGTTACTGTCAGTCAACTCCTTTGAAATGCTCCTTTTTTATCTCAATTAAGTCGGAAATATGCGATATTCTTATTTGATGTAACACTCTGAAATCTATAAAAATTCATTGTTTTTGCGTTCCGGTTTTAGCTTTATTATGATTGATATCAGGTCACTCTGAGATTTTAAAATCAGTCATAATTGGACATTTTTTTTATATGAATTATGTTTACAAAAGGACTATGAATACATACTTAACCCTTCAATCTGAGGTCTTAAATTTTAAAAGATTCTATAGTCTTTTGAATTTCTTTATAATCCCGGAATACGTCATATAAATTTATATTAAAATCAGTAGCTTGCACACTCGTTTTTTTATCTTTCTTATGATTGAGAATAGGTCACTACTGTGAGGTTTAGAAATATTAACAATTTTCACCATTTTTCTTTATCTTAATAGCAATTAGGAGTAGGTATCTCTGATATTTAGAAAATTCAGTTATGTTTGTACTTTTTATCTTTTTCATGTTCGAAGATAACCAAGTGCCATTCATAAGCTTTAAAAAATTGGTGTTTATTACCAACTAAAATATTAAAACACTTTAAATATATTTTATGGCCGACTAATAACTCACTAGTACATACTCAATACAATAATATTAGGTCTTAAATGTCAGTCGTTTTAACGCTTATTGTTTCATTTTATGTGATCGAGAAATAGGTCACTCGGACGTCAATGGAAATCAGTAATTTTGCAGTCCTTTTCAGTTTTAATGCTAAGGTCATGAATACCTACTTGACATATCGCTCTGAGGTCTTAAAAATTAGTTGAGTTTACACTCTTACGTCCCTTTTATAATCCAGGAATATGTTATTTTTACTTTCTGTTATCATCGAAAAAAAAAAACGATACTACAATAAGTACTTGCTCGGAATTTTTTTTAGAAGTCTTAAAATGTATCTTTAACGAAAACTGCTCAACTTTTGCAATATTTCCTTTTATAAATTCAGAATGAAAAATTTTTCAAATTACATATTTCTTTTTATAAACAATAGTCATTATTTTTCTAGCTAGAATAGTGCTTTCAGCTTGTTTGTGTATAAAGACTAATAAAAATTCAGTTGATTCTAGGAACTAATATACGAGGTCTGTTCAAAAAGTATCGGGAATTTTGAATTTCCGCGGGAAAGTTGATTTTTGATTTTTTTGTGGCGTTATGTTGGTACTCATATCTCTCACTTATACCGACAAGTTCTGCCGTTTTGAATGTTCAGTTAATTTTTGACAGATGCTTTGCTTTCACGTGTTTTGGCTCGTCTTCTATTTCTGCCCATTCCAAAAAATGGATCAAAGAATCTGTTTCGGGAATAAGAAAAAGTCACAGGGGACCAGATCTGGAGAACACGGTGGATGCGGCATTATAAGTGTATTGTTTTTGGCCAAAAATTTGCGCACAAGCAACGATGCGTTATAATGGTGCAAAAGCCAATTTTTGTTCTTCCACAAATCCGGGCATTTCTGGCGGATTGTTTCGCGTAACTAGCGCATAATTTGCAGGTAATATTTTTTATTGACCGTTCTACCTTGTGGCAAGAACTCATGATACACCTCGCCCCTGCAATCGAAGAAAACTGTAAGCAAAACCTTCACATTCGACCGAACTTGGGGCGCTTTTTTCGGTCTTGGGTCGTGCGGCAGCTTCCATTGGGATGATTGAGCTTTGGTTTCCACGTCATAACCATAAGCCACCAGTTATGACCCTCTGGAGCAAATTTGGGTCATCGCGTACAGAGTTCAACAGCTCCTTAACAATGTTAATGCGATGCTGCATAAGTGAGAGACATGAGTACCAACATAACGTCACAAAAAAAATCTAAAATCGAATATACGTAGCCCACGGAAATTCAAAATTCGCAATATTTTTTGAACAGACCTCGTATATTTAAGGTTCTCTTTTATAGACCATATCAACTTCTCTGCAAAAACCAAAAATTTATAAAAATGACCTCAAATAGGTTTGTTGAGTCTAGGAATGTAAGACAATTACATCCAATCTTCATTTATTCTGTACCCAAAATTTAGATAAACTCTTTGCGTAAAAAAAGGATTTAACAAAAATAATTTCTCTCACGTAAGCTAAAATCAGAATTTCCCCAAAAAGACATTAGCTGACAGTACTTCCAACTTTCTGGATCAATCATTTAATAAATTCTAATGCAAACTATTTGTCTATAAAATGTTTAATCATGCAATGTGCTGAATACCATTTATTTTTTATTTAATTAGAATAGTTTTAAGAGAGTCTCTATTGGGTCTGTAAAAAAAATGCCAAAGTTATCGTTGAAAAATGAAAAATTCAATTTTCTGATTTCATTGTGATTCTACAACCACATTCCCATTGACTATAACTTTCCATATTCCACGGTCGAAGCTTAGAAGTCAGCACAATAAGACTCGATTCATCATCATCACTTCGTTGAGAGAAATTATCCGACATAGAAATAAATAGACTTATCCCATGTTTGTGTAGTAGTAATTTAGTATTGAGACTCAGAAAAAAAATCGTTTATGATGGAAAGCCATCTCAAATCGAATAGATTTGACTCCAAATGTACAAACGTAATATCGTTGATTATACAAAATGGCACTCGTCCATCAAGTTCAAATATCGTCAGTAGGTTGCTGTTGTCTTCTGCTCCTTGTATGAATTGTAGTTGATTTATGGAAGACCTGATAAATCCGACTAGCAAGTAAGTGAGTAACTATGATGGAGCAGCGGTGATGGAGCAAATTATGTTCTCCTCAACAATAATATGTACAGACCGGATTAATGAGTGCAATTAGCTGATAAAAGATACGATTGTCTGTACCCCCAAACCCCACCGCAGAGAAAGTACGATTGCGCTTGTTGGTTTCGGTTCAATCTCTCCCAGAAGATATTGTCTTTCTACCTTTTCTTAGATTCGATTTTGTTTCCGTTCCCTTCACTTTGGATTTGCATTCAAAAGTGATTCTTTGTACTAAATTCAATGCTGCTCTATTGTGGAGCGAGTGTTTCATTTCAAACCAATAAGATTGCTTCTGGAAATCGACATTAAATAATCGGCAACGACGACTTGAACTGCAATTGCAAAAGGTGCACTTCTTCTAACGAAGCAACTTTTCCACTTCGGAACCTAAACTAGTTCAGATTTCACCAGGAACAATGTACAAGATTAACAAATGAGAGCATATCGACAGAGAATTATTGTTCAAGTACGATGGCAAGAAACCGCAAAGGGAACAGCTGGTTGCTATTAGAGTGTATTTGGAAAAAGACGTATTCGGTCTAGAGAAAATCGAATAAGAAAAGGTGAATGAATGAGTGGCAGACGAATGGTAGAATGGACGAATAGCCAAAGTAGACTACCACCACTACTATCAGCGGAAAACTATCACCAGAAACAATTTATTGTAGGCAAAAAGTAACGAATTTCAATTCAAATACTCGTGCAACGACTTGAGGCTTTAGACTTCTGGCCAGTTCTTGTGTTATTTGGCCATAAATAAATCAAATAATAACTAATCCACGAGTTACTAAAGTTTTGCTAGAATCGCTTCAACTGAATGGCCAGATCGTGGACTACGACTAATCCTAGCATTGGTTAAAGGTAGCTACCAGAGCAGACCAGACCAGGTCAGACCAGGCTTCACTGTTTACAACTCTTGTTAAGCTAATCGCAATCAGAATAAATTGTAAATTTTGTACATTGTTACAGTGCATAGCTCCAAATTGACTATTATTGCTGTTGTCGTCAGTGTCGATTTCTTCTATTTTACTTTTTAGAAAGTACGAGTATACACAGGTATACTGTATGTACGTGTATGTGTATAGCCGTGAGGCACTCTCTAATCTTTTCTTTTGGTTTTATTAATTTGGAAATTGTTTTGTTTTGTGATGACTTCATGTACCTTTGGTTTGGCGCCCAATTTCAACGGTGGATTGAACGTCTCGTGCCAAAACTGAATTCTCTTCCATCCAGATTACTTGCATAACTATCCATTAGAAAAGCACGTGCCAGCAGCAGAGTAAATTACTGGCTACAGGGCGTGGGGGACAGTTTTCACAAAGTACATATTTTTTGGAGCAGTTGGGCTTGTTGCTGCATGCTTGTAACTGGAAATTGACTCGTTTCGGTGTAATGCTCTTTGGGTCGTGGTCGGTTTTGGCTGTAATCGAAATTGCTACTGGCCACACCCGCTTTAGAGTAATCCGTCCCAGGTGCCACGGATGCATGAATCTTATACCGGTTCCCAATCTAAATTGAACAATTTCCTGGTTGTTAGATTATTGCTGCCTTCTCTGCCTACAATTCTTTTTGGTTTAATTTGATTCTCATCGAGACAAGAAGAAAAATGTTACCCAATCACTCAGTCTCCTTAACAAATCAAAAATCTTTTTGTGATGACGATCGCTAACAAATTGAATTTTTGCATTAACTAAAACTGAACTGATGCTGGTATGAGGTCGGTGGCCTTTATTGTAGGTCTTCCTTTCTGAAATTATAACATTTGATTTAATAAAGTTCTATTAGTTTTAGTTTTGGTTTAATATTTATTTATGGAGAATAACGCTTTAGTGTGAAATTTTTTATTGGAATTTATTTTTAATGATATCTACAACTACCCTACAACTATTAACAAGTCGATTTTTAAGAATGTAAATACAAGGATATATAAAGGAAAACACCCATCAATGTTACTTCCAGAATAGGATAAATTTATTTTGTTATTTTAATAAATCCCTCCGTCATCGCCGTTTCAAACGTCGATAGATGGGAGTAAGCAGTTCTATTCCGAAAGGATTAGGATGGTAGCATGGATACAAACTTCACGAACAAGTGCAACATTTAGATCAAGATGGATAACCGTGTTTCGTACATAAAAGGGGACGGATTGAAATTTTTTCGAAGAATTCAAGATTGTAGGATTGGAAGGGAATTTGAATGCTTAGCCGAGCCACAAACTTCAAGTCCATATGTCCATATTGGTTTCAGTACCGTATTGTATAGTAATAGTCAGTTTTGACAGGAGTCGTAGTAATTTTTTGTATCGTCCGTTAAGTTCGCTTCTTTTAATTTTCATATTAGGGTTCCAGGTTAACCGTTTGTCAAATATAAGTCCAAGATAACGCACGCCCGTTTTTTGTGGAATATTTCTGCCATTTAGGGTTATATCAGGGATCGGTTCTCGACAGAGTGTGAAAGTAACATGAACAGATTTTTGCTAATTTATCTCTGCATTCCACATTTTCAACCAGGTTTCTAAGGAGTGGACGTTTTTTTGCAGGATATTGATGGCTGTGGAAGGATCTTTGTGATGAATAAGGATGGCTATATCGTCAGCATATGTTACGGTTAGGATATTATTATGACAAGAAATATCATGGGTGTAAATATTGTAAAGAGTTGTTGACACAGGCGGAAATATGATAAATGCCAGAAAACTCAGTTAGCTGAAAATATTGGTCTAAAAGATAGAATTTTAGGATGTGGAAATAGCCAAAGTGTGGGACTCGCTGCAATTCAGCATATCATACACTGTCGAAAGCATGAGAAATGTCAAGGAATACGCTTGGGCAGTATTCCTATTACTCTAGCGAAGACACTGTATAATCGACTACGCGATGACATTACTGGATAGTGGAATGCTCAGTTCAAAATCCAAATTGATACTGAGGAATAACACCCTCGGCTTCAAAAATGGGATAATGGTTTTTTTTATCTGCACCTAAAATTATATTGTAACAAGCAGATTTACCTAACATTTTAATTACACATAACAATCTTATGCATCATAAAGTGGGATTAAACACCCATCGGCGAAGTTAGATTCCTCTAGAAAACCTCTAGTACATTGTCTCTTAAGTATCCGATGAGTGTTTCCTAGGAGGGCAGCACAGGACAATTCTGTCACAAGTTGATTATGATGATAGGATAAACGGGAGTGAAATTTTCGATATCGGAAAATGCACAGGTCCTGAACAAAGAAAATATGTAGATCACCATGTATTACGAATATAAAAGGGGGCATCAATAATTTTACGAAGGATCTTGCATTGTAAGGCCTGAACGTGGCAGGAATTGGAAAGTTTCGTGAACCCCAAAGTTCAATTCCATATGCCCAAATGGATTTTATTATTGTATTGAACATAAAAAAATTACTTGTGATTGTTAGTTTTCAGCGTTTGTCTAGTAGTCTAAGAATTTGTAGGTAACGTCTAGTGCCTTCAAGATTTTTTGGTCTAGTATGAGGGTTCCATGTTAATCTCTTGTCCAGGTGAAGTCTCTAATAACGTTCTATATAATATTTTGGAACCATGTTGCTATTAAGTTATAAAGGGGTAGGTTTTCCCTACTCTTCGCATCACTTTCCATCTCTTAAACCGGGATTGACGGTTGTGGATATGGGATTGTAAATTGTTGAAAGCTATGTCAGGATTTGTATGGGTAGCAAGTATGGCCGTATCATCTGCACAAGTCGCAATGATAGTATTAGGATCAGATGGGATGTTATGGGTATAAATATTATATAAAATGGGACCAAGGATACTGCCTTGTGGTACTCCGGTTAGAATAGGATATATTTCCGAGGATTCTGAGTGAATTGCAACTTCGAAATGATGTGGGAGAAATATGAATTTATGATAAGGAAGTATGTTGAAGGAAGAAAGCTCTTTCTTTACACGATCAAAAGCTTGGGATATATCTAAAAATACTCCTGAAAAATAATCTTTCCTCTTAAGAGAGGAGTCAGTATGATCAACAACGCGATGGCATCGCTGGATAGTGAAGTGTTCAGATCTGAAGCGAAATTAGTGATCAGAAATAATTTTTTCATTAACTAGGACTGGGTAGAGTCATTTTAATAGGAAAACCGTTTTAAGATTACTTTTATAATGAATTTAGATAAAATGGAAAGGAGGCTTGTGGGTCTATATGAAGTAAGAAGGTTTTTGAGTTTGTTTGGTTTTGGGATCATTTTTATGATGGAAAACTTCGAAAGAGAAGTAAAAACTGATGTTATAAATATAGGTTATTAGGACGAGGTTTTTTTTGTTGATATTTGCTTAAGTATTTCCGAAGTTATGAGTAAATGTTGTATTATGGATTTAACTTCGGAAAGAGTGAGAAATTTAGGAGCTGGACTTCTCTGTGAATTTTTTCGTCATGTTGAATGTCTTGAATGGCTTCGATTGGTTTAAAAGTTTTTACTGAGTGTTAACCAAAAGTGTCGGCTTTCTGCTTGTCTGTTTGTGCTCAGGTTACATCGGTATTACGTAGCATATGCGTAGCTATTTTGTATTTAAGTATTCGTCTCGAAGCTGCCTAAATGACTTATTAGTGATTCGGTGTGTTCAGTAAATCATTCGTTGTAATTGATGATCTCTTATTTCAGGTTCAGTTTTTTTTGTCACTTGGAGTCCGTGAATGCTGCCACTGGTTTGCTGTTTCTCGCTTATCAAGCTATGAAATTTCTGTGCCACATTATAGTCTTTTTCTCGTATTCATGGTTCAACAGTCAAGTCGTTTACTTCTGGTTCGTTCTTAAGGCTCCGTATCAGACATTTTTTTTGGGCTGCTGGGCTAATAGGTGGGTGAGGAAGGAACTATAACTTCGGTAGTGATATAGGGGAGGACATCTAGGAGAATATTTCATCGGGGATTCGAAACACGGCAACTATACTTGGAGTGCTAGGCGTTATAATGTCCTTCCGCGATAAAAGATTTTCCAAATGAATAAAAAAAGGACCCAATGTCCGCGCTAGTTAAAATTTTATTTAGAGGATAACAGATGGATGTAATATTAAAGGTAAAGAATGAATACTGAAGGGTAATAGGTTTTAACTGTAGGGATTTCGGGGCAATTTGTGAGTGGAAGGAATGATTTAAGGAGTTTCTAATTAGGATTGCAGTTCCATCGTGCTCTGTGTTGTCTGGATGGTCAGTTCTGCATGTTAAATAAAACGACCTGGCCGTAAAGTGTAAGATAATTATGTAAAAGAACGTATAGTTATTTTTGGTTTTGGGTAAGTCCGTTGTCATAACATGGATAAGGATTTACTAATGCATAACAACTTTTAGTTTGGAGTAGTGGACGTGAACTTAAAGCTTTGAAAAGGGGTGTTAGGACTCTATTAAGTAATATCGTGGGTATAAAAAGATGGAAAAGGAATATACAAATTATATAAATACGATTTTGGTTAATGCTGTTGTTGATGTTGTTGCTCTTGGGTGAGTAGTACCTCGTGCTACTGCAGCAAAAGGGATGGCGTTCATAATAGTTGGTTGCGTTGGCTAATGTGGATGCAGTAATGATTAGGTCATAATTAATATTAAATTCTATAATAGGAGTTTCTCATAAATCTTACCAAGGATTGGATAGGAAGAAAGATAATTAACGGGTTTATTTGGCTTAGGAATCATATTATTGTAAGAAAATTTTCAGAGTAAGGTAATATAGGTTGTGTGCAAGATACCATTGAAAATATATGTAATTAAAACTAAAGCTTTTCGGGAAAATTTCTTCAGAATAGAAGCTGTTATTAGATCATAAATTGAAAATTTAAAGAAAAGTACATATTTGAATTTAAACAGATGGTCTTTAAGCGTAAGGTAAAAGGAGGTTCTTGGTAGACACTTTCAGAAAATACCCCACAATTAATTAAATTTTTCAAAAATTCTTCCAGTATGGAACTTTTTAATATTAATTTTTCATTTTATTTTATTTTAGAAAATCCCCTATGAACGGTATCTTATCCGTCTGTTCATCGGAAATCAATATCAAAACAATCACTTTGTAGAGTTAAATGCAAATTACGTAAGTTGATTTTTATTTTCCGATAAAGGTATCCTTTTAAAGATAGATGCCCACAATAGAAGGGAACGTAGATTTATTTTATAAAAAGGTTTTAGTTTAAAAAGTCATAATGACTTTTTCAATTCAGAACAAAAATTCATTATAGCATTTAAATTATATTAATTTTTTTAAATGTTTTTCAAGAATTTCTAATAATTTTGTCATCTAAAAATTACTTTTTTTTAATACTGTAAAAATTAATACTTTTCTTCACTTAAATAATTTGTTTTTGATTTTAGAAAAGAGTCGATTAATAATTCAGTCGACATATTTGCGTTTGTGAATACTAAGGAATACCAATTATTAACTGAATGGCTATCAAACAGCTTTTTAATAATTTCTTATTAATTTCTTAAATAATAACTTTGAGGAGAGTTGATTTTATTACTTGGAATTTTGAATATGGAAAAATTAGAAATCTGACTAGTAATTAATTATTTTTATTTGCATAGAAAGTGTACTCAACTCATCACCTTACACGATGAATTTGGTGTAAAAAAGCTTTTCCCAAAATAGGTGCCACTTTTGCTTAGTGCAGAATAAAATGCATTCAAGTCTAAATATAAGTTGCCAATTTAAAAATTGTTAAGAAATATCCAACGGAATTTTAAAAGATGTTTCATTACCATAGTGACCGGTCTCACTCCCCATATTAATCTTGCAGTGTAGAGAAATGTCCAAAAATCCACGTAAAAATGTAAATCATAAAAAAATAAAAAAGTTGAATGATGCATCAAATATGCGTTATTTACGGGTGGTTTTACTTTCCTAATTTAATTAGAAAAAAACTTTGTGTTCAGATTGGTTTCGGCATATCAAAAAGAGCACATTGGATTGAAAAACTGTAACCAATTCTGCATGAATACTGCAGAAAGACTTGCGGAAGCAATTGGGAGTGAGTTGGAAAACTGTCATCAAGCGTTTACAAGTTATTGGAATGATCCTCATAATAAAAGATTCATTTCTATTGATATCAACATCAACACAGGCCGAACACCCATGGCTTAAAGATTATGCTCCGTACATGATGGTTCAGAAGGATAGTCTGTATTATGAGCAGTTGCAACCTGGTCAAACCGTTAATGCTAAACTGTATCAATAAAAATCGATTACATTAAAACGTGCATTAAAAGGAAAACGGGTAAAATATGCTCTTTCAGCATGACAATACCCGGTTACATGTTGCATGAACGACCAGGGAATTAAAAAAAAAAAAGTCCCTCATACTTAAGTTCATTTTCGCAAAAAATTAGTTTTTTTTATGAGCATTTCCAAGATACGACCATCTTCTAAAGCGCAACTACTTGTTGGATCAGAAGTGAACGTCGAATACAATGAATCCACTTCGAATGGATTTTACGAGCATTTCAAGTGTTTAGGCAAAAGCCGTACATATCCACCTAGATATGAGTCCATATAAGGACTTTCCATCTCTTAAGGAATCCTTCCACCACTTATTTAGTCGTCCTTTTTCATAAATAACCCTATTTTGCTAGAGACGACCATCCATTTCTTTATAATGAATGCATAAAAACACCATACGAGTGGGGGTGTCTATGTTAAAAGTGTGCAGTGTCGACTAGACGACACGAAAGAAAAAAAACTCATAAATTTTCCAAATAGACAATCTTTACGATGATGGGTTTTTTCTTATAGCCATAACTGCCAATACTTGTGTACAGCCACTACCATGGGTATTCCCTTCAGGGTGAAGGGTTAAGAACGATGGCCATAAATGGTGTATCGTAAAATCTTGAAATGTTCTTAACCCTTTTTGAACAGCATAAAAATTTTGATAACACAGCAAGAAAAGTAGGAACATTTTACGCATAAAAATTATTTAGAATCTTTTTAGACCAAC
This sequence comes from Atherix ibis, assembly GCA_958298945.1. NCBI lineage: Eukaryota > Metazoa > Arthropoda > Insecta > Diptera > Athericidae > Atherix > Atherix ibis. Next base: position 52,022,760 of record OY282609.1, read on the forward strand.
ACTGAGTAAACAAACAGCTTCGAATGAAATCACTTCAAGGGAAATTCCATCGCCAGTTAGTTGAGAGTGATGCGAAGCAATATGGGAACAAATGGAGGAAAGGGAATAGCATAGAGTGTGGCATAAAAAGCCTCTAATATTTTTGATATATTTTTATGGTCAAAACACTGTGATTTCGATTAGAAGAACGCCATCTTTTCGGTCGTACCAATTCCATTCTCTAAAGAAGAGAGACGACTAGAGACATCAGGCGGAGGGAGGGTTCTATACGGTTTCTGAAATACAAACAAGAAAACGGAGGAGTTGGGGGGCAGCAACAAATTTGATTGAATTTAAATTAATTTCGAAATATACGTTAAAACTAAGTCAAGCCCATACTCACTAACGATCCGACCCGACTCTACGAGGAACTCCCTTGCTTATCATCGCTCTTAATTATATTCGAGTAGCGTACAACAGCATTGATTTTAAAATGCCAGCCGTGTCTGTTTTCTAGAAAATCTATTCTGTATCACTGTGGGAATTTCCAAAATTATTTCTTACTGATTAATATTATTTGGAAGGTTTCATCGTGCCAGCATTATGCCTGCTCATGGTGGTGTACTACTACTACTACTACTACTAGTCCCACTATTAATACTGTCAGACTTTATTGCTGCTCGTAGTGTTCACTCGCTCCACCAACCTTTCATGAAAACACTATCCGACCATCTGGATTTTAAATTTCATTTTTGCGATATGAACATTATGAAGAACTGAGAATAAAATAAGGGAAGAAAAATCACAATAAGACGAGAGGAACTTTGACTTTTGTGTAGAAGATGCGTTGCCAAAAAGCTTTAAAAATAATTTTTTTCCAAGTTTTGATGGCGGTAGTACTCGTTCTGAAAAGAATTTAGGAATTTTAAATGAAATTTTTTTTTGGTTGTTCTTGAAATCTCCAATTCTTGGCCCCACTTTAGCAAAATTCTCCATTGAAAACTTAAGAAAAATCATTTTGTTCTTATTCTGGAATGATTTTAGAATTCTTTCCGGAACATGTTTCACGGTCACGTTTAAGAAGTGCGTGCCACGTAGTAGAAGAGTCTATCGACCCGATCCCGCATTTCATTTAAAATGAACAAACTTTTAAAATTAATGACTAGTTACCGGTCAATCAGGGCCAAAATGTCACTTTTGATCACGAAATATAAAAGAATTCTTAAAGAAGATTCTTTTAATAAGAAAAATACTTTAAATTGTTTTAATTGCCTTCGAGGGAAAAAATGAATTGAACAAAAAAAAAATTTCATGGCAATCTTTGAAGTTAATAAAAACTTTTTCTTTTATTTTACAATTCATTCAAGTTTGCTTTAAGAAAAAAAAATTGTAATGAAATACAAAGTTTTCGTTTAAAAGTTCTGAAAAATATGGTTTTTGAGGACTATAAAATTTAAAAATATTCAACTCTGTTGATTCTTATTGCATCTAAAAATTTTCCACATTTTTTTTTGGATATGTTAAAAGGAAACAAAAAATTCATTTAAGCACCAAATTACTTTTTAAAAAACTATACATTGGCCAAATTACCTTAAAAAAATCCAAATATCGGTTATAAAATGGTTTTAAAGCTAAAAGATTGTATTTTTCTGAAGAAGTTTATAGTTTTTAGAACTTTATTTTCTTAAAAAATTATGTCGACACAGAATTATTCCGTTATTTAATGGGGAATCCCTCTTTTTTAGGTAATCACAACCAAACAGTGGACATAATAGGACTCGTATTTGATATCGCCACCTCAGCTGCCTAGATTCAGATGGTTACATTCAGCATGCTCATTTAAAACCTCCATTTGCTCTTAGGTTTATTGATGAAACTCCATCATGCTGGCGAACCTATAAATCAGTTTCTGCCCTGTGGTAAGCAACTCTATCATAGTCTTCTTCCTCACCTTTAACTCTTAATCTGTTGGTTTCCTCAACTCTCAATCAATTGGCGGCTTTTGCTTCTTATTCACCTCATTCTGTTTCCTTCTTATGAGAAGTGGCTTTAGCTTGACCACACTACCATTTTGTGCTTGAACAAAACCTGTCTTGCTGAAGCAATGAAGCGGTACATATGTCATATCCTTAACAGTGAACAGTGTCATACAATATGCCGCTACCATCCGCTTCCGCCATTGAATCCAACACAAGAATTGTTGATACTATCATCTATTGACAAGGTTTATACTATCATCTGGAGCGCTAGCACCCAAGATAACTATTCAGTATTCTTCACCGCCAGTCCTAAGACTGTCCCGCGGTAGGTATTAACCTTGGTCAGGAACGGCGTTACCCCTCATGGTACTACTATTTCTTCTAAGACTGCATATGGTGGGTACACCCATTCAAAAGGTCTCCCAGAAGTTACCACTTTGCCACTGGTGGAAGTAATCACTGAGCCTAGAGATGAGTAGAAAAAAATTGGTTTTGATTAAACAAATAGAAAATAACAGAAATGGAACCTTGATCTCATATCACTACCAAAACAAGCAAGAACAGCTGATTTGTCTACCAGGTGTATAAGCTTAAATCCGCTGTTTTTTGGTCAAAAAACATGTTTTTTTTCATAAAAAGCAAAAACAAATTTATTAACAGTACTTGCCCTCGCTAGCTACACATTTTTTCCATCTCTCGGGCAATTTGTGGATACCATGCTAAAAAAATTCCTTCTCTTTCGGGGCAAATCACTCATCAAGCCATTTTCGGACGTCTTCGTAAGAATCGAAGTGCTGCTCGGCGAGTGCTTGGCCCATCGACGAAAACAGGTCGTAGTCGGCAGGGGCCTAGTTTGATGAAAATCGGGATGGGATAGCACTTCCCAGTTGAGTGACTCCAGTTTCGGACCATTTTTGACGTGTGCGATGGTGCGTTGTCGTGGAGGAAATTCAGCTTGTCATGTCTTTGTTGATAATCCGTCCTTTTTTCACGCAGAGCACGGTGCAATTTGATCAGTTGTTGATGGTAGAGGTGGCCATTGACAGTTTCACCAGGTTTCAACATCTCATAGTAGATGATACCCTGCTGATACAAACAAACGCACAGCATCGTCTTCCGTCCGAAGCGATTTGGTGTTCGGGAAGATGTTGATGGTTGGCAGGGATCAACCCACGATTTCTTGCGTTTAGGATTCTCGAAAAATATCAGATTTTCATCGCCTATCACAATCCGATACAGGAACGAATTTCTTTTTTGTCTGGCGAGCAATATTTCGCATGTGTTTTGGCGTCGCTCCATCTGCCTATCGTTCAATTCATGCGGTACCCAGACGCATGGAAATGGCTGGTTGAGTAACACCCAATTGCTTCGCGAGCAATTTTTGCGATTGGTTGTCGTCTTCGTCCAAAAGATCCTGCAATTGATGGTCCTCAATCTTCCTAGGCCAACTTTCACACTTCTTGTCCCACAAGTCAAAATTTCCGTCCTTGAACCGACGAAACCAATCTTGGCACGTTGTTTCCGATAAAGCACTGTCACCATAGACCTGCATAAGCATTAGATGCGATTCGGCAGCCGATTTCTTTAAATGGACATATGTCAAACTAATAAAAAAAAGTATGGTGTGCCCATGGTAGCTTAATACGCTCACTCACGCCATCTATGATTTAAGCTTATATAACTGGTCATTCGGGTTTAGAAAAAAATCAAAGTCCTGACAATCCTAGCTCTACCACTCATCATCAATCAACACCCTAAGTTCTTGTAATAAGTTTTCTAATATAAAATGGTCTTTAAATAATAAATATTATAAATTGTTATTAATCCCAAATAAAAATTACAAACTTTCTGAGTAATTTTAAAGCAAAAATGTCCATTAAATCTCGTCATCTTTATTAAAATTTATATTTCTTTCCACCAGGCGCACCCCCACTCTTTTCATATCATTCAGCAAAAATTCCAGAGTAAATAATTTTCCTACCAAAGTTTTGATTTTGTTTTCATAATAATTGCGAATGCAAAAAGTTATTAAATTCAATTTATGGAAAATTCTCGGAAAATTTTAATTGTTTAATGACTGCAATTATTATTCGCATACAAACATTTACCAATTAATACATTAAAATTAATCGTTTGTAAAATAGAAATATGGCCATATCCTTTTTATAATTGCTTCAATTTGATGCATTTAAAATTATTCAATTTGACGATGGTAGGGAAGTGTCGGAAGCGCTGTTTGTGTGAATAGTTGTGAGTTTATTTTGCCAAAAATGGCTTTGAAATTATTTTGGTGCGCACAAGAGTAACAAATATCATTTCGGTTGTATTTGCTTAAAAAATAAAATAATTATTGTACAAAAATGTACGGTATAAATATTCTAGACACTTCGTAATCCTTAGGATTAAGAAGTTTTCTTTCGTGTATTAGGAACGAATTCAAAAAGTTTCTTTTCATATTTGAAAAAGTTTCCTGTTCTTTGTAAAGGAGTTTAAATCAAAATTAAAAGAAGCAAATTTGAAGAAATCAAAAGATTACGTATCGTTGTTAATAGGGGAGAGAGTCATACTTTCTTTTTATAATAATTGATATTTTCTTTTTTGACAGCCTAATTTTTATAACGAATTATTTTGTATAGTAAATTTAACAAATATTTTCTTTAATTAAAGTCTTTGTTAATAATATGTCTAAGGATTATAGAAACACCAGTAAAGGTAAAAATGAATTCTAGAAAAGTAGTTAAGCATTAATTAGATCATTAAAAAAATAATTTTTGGTAAAGTTAAGATAAGAAGAATTGGTCCTGGTTACGTTGAAAGCCCAGCAAGTGATTCTTAATAAGAAAAAAATCATAAACATTAATTTGGGGTAAGATAGTGTTCCGCATAAGAGTTTTCGGGGAAAGTCGAAATTTGTGGAAGAAATTTTTTGACAGGTTGAACTTATACACAAATTATTGAGGAAAAATGTCTAAAAAGTAATAATGGGTGTAAAGTTCAAAAGAATTCGTTTTGGAAAAAGTCGAGATCCCGAATGTTGTCCAGAAAAGAAGTTAAGCGAACCCACAGAAAATTAATTATTGTTTGTTTGCTTACGAAAACTGTTCAAAAGCTATCGCGAATTTTGAATTTCCGCGGTTTACGTATATTCGATTTTCGGTGGCGTTATGTTGGTACTCATGTCTCCCACTTATGCCGATAAATTCGGAGATTTTGAATGTTCAGTTAATTTTTGACAGCTGCTTTGCTTGCACGTGTTTTGGCTCCTCTTCGATTTTTGCCCATTCCAAAAACTGGATCAAAGAATCAGTTTCGGGAACCAGAAAAAGTCGCAGGGGGCCAGATCTGGAGAATACGGTGGCTGCGGCATTATTAGTGTGTTGTTTTTGGTTAAAAATTCGCGTACAAGCAACGATGCGTGAGCAGGGGCATTAACATGGTGTTAAAGCCAATTTTTGTTATTCCACAAATCCGGGCATTTCTAGCGGATTTCTTCGCGCAACTTGCGCGTAACTTGCAGGTAATATTCCTTGTTGACTATTCTTCCCTGTGGCAAGAACTCATGATGCACCACGCCCCTGTCATCGAAGAAAACTGTAAGCAAAATCCTATCATTCGACCGAACTTGGGGCGTTTTTTTCGGTCTTGGCTCGTGCGGCAGCTTCCATTTCGATGATTGAGCTTAGGTTTCTACGTCACAACCATAAACCTATGATTCGTCACAAGTTATGAGCCTCTGTAGCAAATTTGGGTCGTCGCGAACAGAGTCCAACAGCTTCTTAGCAATGTTAATGCGATGCTGTTTTTTGTCGAAATTGAGGAAAAATCGAAGACGAACCAAAACACGTGCAAGCAAAGCAGCTGTCAAAAATTGACTGAACATTCAAAATGGCCGAACTTATCGGCATAAGTGAGAGACATGAGTACCAACAAAACGCCACAAAAAAAAATCTAAAATCGAATATACGGAAATTCAAAATCAGCGGAAATTCAATATTCGCAATACTTTTTGAATAGACCTCGTATATACAAGGAGCGTAAGACATGTACCAGGCTCCAGATTATCTATTAGAAGTTTTCTTGTCCAGATTTTCAGAATGGTTGTTGAGTAGATAACATTCACTATTGGTCCCGTCTGGACAGCTTCCCCGCCAGTTGATCAACTTTCTTTTTGCTGAGAATACCCAACTCATGTCAACATTTCGATTGGCTAGAAACCAACATTGAATTCAGTTGAGGACTAGGCAAAATGATGAGGTATGTAGTCTCGTAGACATCGAAACTGTAAAAATTATTTCTCTGTATCGTGAGATTAGTTGCAGTCTCAAATGGCGTCCTTATTACTCATAGGTTGGCATGGAAAAGAGAACTTCCATTTCGTAGGATTCCACGCTCGATCTCGAGATGTTCACCACCAAGAAGTTCGATAATAGCAAAGAATGTTATCTCGTCATCGACAGCAACATCTGTGAACAGAAGTGTGGAGTCAACCAATTCATCTAAACATTTATGGAAAATTTTCTTGGGGATGGATAGATTTGTGTCGAATCCGGTTGGGGCAGGGCGGTTTACTAATTAAGAGATAGAGTAAATAGTTTTTCCTTTTTACAAACGAGACTTTGGAAAAAGTTTTTTCAGAGAAGTAGGAGTTCCGAAAAAGTATTTTTGCTTAAAGTGGAGTTCCGAATAATTTTAGGTAAGTGAAATTCGAAGTGTAGTTCTAGAAACAAGCCTATTGGGTGTAAGGTAAAGTCCTGTCGTTTTTGAACACTTGCACTAAAATTGATATAAACCGTTAGATTACTGTATGATTGATGAAGAAAAAGTAAAATTAAGACATTGTATTTTGTATGAGTTCCAAAAAAGGAACAACGCGCTGGAGGCAAACAAAAACTTGTGTGGGGTGTTTGGAGAAGACGCAGTTATAGTTCGAACATGCCAGAGATGGTTTGCGAAATTTCTTTCGGGTGATTTCGCTTTGAAAGATGAACCCAGATCAGGAAGGCAGTATGATCAGGACAAATCCCATATTAAATTCCACAGAAGTAGCCTTCAGGCTTGGAATTTATCAAACTACTGCTTTAAAGGACCTTAAAAGGTTTGGTTGTGTGTCCAAACTCTGTGTTTGGGTGCCACACGAATTAAGCGAAAAAAATTAATGGATAGAATTTCAATATGTTTTGGACCACTTGGTGACTGGTGATGAAAAGTGGATAGTTTATAAATATGTGGTAAGAAAAAGGGCATATCTTTACAAAGGGGAGACACCACCGACCACATCCAAAGCTGGTGTGCATCCAGTATGAGTTCCTGAAAGAAATTTATACGGTCGATGCCGATCGTTACTGTTCGCAACTTGATGTTTTGAATAAAGGAAATTCAACGTAAACGTCCATACTTCGCCAACAGAAAGGGTGTAACGTCCATATTTGGCTAACAGAAAAGGGTGGCAAGAAAAACCTTACAAAAAATTGCGGGGTTGGGTTGGGAAACTCTACCTCAGCCAGCATATTCTCCAAATATTGCACCAAATATTGTTCAGGTCGCTGCAAAATTTTCGTGATGGAAATGAATATATAAATTATGAGGGTGTCCAAATGGCGGTGGAAGAATACTTTGCATCCAAAAAGGAGGACTTCTTTTCCAGGGGGTTGGATAAGCTACCAGAACGCTGGCAGATATTTGTAACTAATAAAGGAAATTATATTTTGGATTAATTTTTGAATAAAAAGTGAAAAAAACTTAGTTTTTTCGTTAAAAAAAAAGACAGAAGTTTCTTTCACACCCATTAAATAAGTTAGAAGATCTTTCTATGGTCGAGTTGGTTAAGTTAGAGGATCCAAAAAAACTGAGGCCAGTTGAGGCAGATCGCCCAAACGGAGCACCAGAAGACTAACTGTAGCAGATCGCATCAATGGAGTTCTACATAAAGTGATATTTAAAATAAGGTGGTACTGAATACGAAGATGTTTCTGAAAACTGAACCTTCCGGAAAGTATTTTTTAGACCAGTTGGAATTCTTAAAAACTGTTCTTTTGAAGACGAAAGGTGTGAAAATAAATGAAGTTATTCGAGCAAAGTCGTTCAGAAGGAAGTGTGGGTAAATAATTATTATTTGAGAAGGATTTTTTGAGTACGGTGGTTAGAAATTTTTGTTTAGAGCTTCCTTTTCTATTTTAAAAATACTTTTAACAATTTTTATGAAACGAGTTTAGTAAATAATTCGAAAAGCAGCAAAATATATAATATGAAAAACACCTTTAAAAAGCTTTCTATTGCAAATTTCGAACAAATGTTCTTCTAAACAAACCATAATATTGGACAGTTTGCATATTTGGGAAGGATAAAAGGGAGCACCCAAATCTATTATTCTCAATAAAAATAACATATTTTCTGGATTACTTTTTCTAAAATCGTGGTAAAGTGGGTACCATAAATAGTAAGAAAATTGTATCTACAATTTTTAATATTTATTTTTTTAATAAATATAAAATCCGAAATGGCGAATTAGAATATAAAAACATTCTACAAGTAAAGCGACCCTTTGGTTTATATCTAGAATTTTGTTTTTAATTTAATAAAATTCACCAATAAAAACGCACTTTTTCACTGTTTTTCGACCATAATCGAAAAATTCAATTTTCTTCTATAGGCTGACATTAATTTTAATCACCAATTTTAAGGTGTACTTCTCACCTCACCAAGTTAGGAGATTTTTTTATTTTTATATATTTATACACATGTTTTTTTTTTTCAAATAATAATTTTCAATTTTTTTTGTGAATTTCCATTTCTTAATCAAAATAATTTTCTTTAATTTTCATAATAATTTTCAATGGACGAAAATCATAAAAAAAATTACAAAATTAGGTGGTGAAAAATAGCGGGCAAAAGTTTTTAGTTTTTTTTATTATTATTATTGAAATTTCAAATTTTCACAACATTTAATTTGATGAATAAAGGTTTTAGCGAAAGGAGGGAAAAATTGGGGTAAAAATTGAATCTGTTACCGCACCAAAGTACATAGCAAAGTATGATTTTGCATAATTCAACAGTGAAATTTTTGTAGTCAATGACATGCTGGCTGACTTGTAAAATTGGTAGTCCGTAAAATGATGAGAAAAACGAAGGTACGACGAAAGTAAAAGCCTAGCCATTTTCGGTAGGTAGAAACGATACTGCCTGCCCACGGAGCGCAAGTTACAAGTATCCGAAGTAGATAGTTTTGTAGGTGCGAACACAAAAGGTAAATTGTTGATGGAAATTCGCACGAAAGTTGCCAATTAACAGCAATTTAGTCAATGCTGAGCTTCACATTACAATTCCGAATGCGATTCAGAAAAGCTGAAAATTTAATTCGATTGGAGCCAAGTTGAGACGCGATTATGTGCAGTCGACGAGGCACTTCATGCACAGGACACGTGAAATACGAAACTGGCATTGTATGATAGCGGGACACAGACAGGAGCATGGATAACACAATAATGATGATGCTGGCATTTTAAGCTATGCTGGATTTAATAGAAGCTCCACTTTCAACATCGTCCATTATGACAATTGTGCTCACCGGAACGATTGAAATTCCCTAAACGCTTCTCGCAATCGGAATCGATTTCCAGCTGTGCCTGTGCCATGTTGCATTACATTCGAACTCTTTGTGTATACACCCAGTGGTTTGCTGTTAAATACGCTGTGTGCCCTATTTTATCTTCTACTAAACAACGAGGCATTACTATATTCTAATGGTCTATTCTGTCTACTTTGTCTACTATTCACACGACTATGCTCTGGTATACCTAATATTTCCACTACTATCGTCGAATGGTGATAAAATATTCAAAACCAACCACATTAAGGACAGAGCACTGATTTTTTTTGCAATGAATTCAAATACATCCCCAACGATAAGAGGGGAACTTTCATCCGAATTCCCCCTCTTCTACTTTCTGGTAACCAAAAGTTTTAAGGAGATAAAAAAAATATTTAACATAACTAGGCTAATTGAATAAAAAAAAAGAAAATGACAAGGACATTGAAAATATTCAGAAATTACTCTACGAATGAAGAAAAAAAAAACACAACAAAAAATTACCTCAAATTTATTCGAAACACTGTTAATTATTTCCGAGATTCATTCCCTTAAAAATAATTTTTTTTCGCGCGTTTTTTAAACTCATTAACGTATAATATTATTAGTGAAGGTAGTCGTTTGGAATTTATGGTTGATTTTTTTTTAGAAAAGAACTACCCAAAATTATGATGAAATTTATTATATTTTAAATTGGGAAGATTAGGTGGTAGCATGGGGAGGGGCTGGTAATTGCTTTCACTAACGAATGTGATGACAGTTACAAATGGGTGTGATTGTCAACTCAGAGGGATGGCGCAAAACTAATTTTGTTGATTTGATTTTATTTCTCATTCTAGAAGAAAAATAATTTTTTTTATATTTAAATTCTGGAGATTTGTCTTAATTGAACAGAAAAAACATTGAAAATAAGACAAAAATCTGAGTGCACAAAAGCATATACCAAAAATGTGATGCGAGTATTTTACCACTGACACCATCTGTTGGCAAAATATAAAAAATAAAAATGGAGTTAATCTAAGTTAATAAGTTTATGATTGTAAATTAAGATTTAATTCTGTATTGAGAACTCAGACCTTCTAATATAATTTTCTATATTCGTTATATCTTCTTCAAATATTGGTATCAAGGGTCATACCTAAATATTAGTATTTACCTTTATTGGCATAAGATACAATTATCTATTAATATTAATATAAACAGGATCAACTTTTCTGATTTTACTTCATTTAGGTTAAATATGTTTATCCAATTGTTGACCTTATTTATTGAATTCTACAGCTTTTTAGTAGCTTTTTTAATAGATGAAACTGCCCCCATTATTGTGTAATCATCTGGAAATATTGTCAGTCATATTTAATTATTTTGTGAAATGTCTTTTGTTTGTAATAAATACAGGAGAGGGCCGGGTACGCTCCTTTGAGGTACCTTTCCAGAATATTTACTGCCATACTTCATTTTGTATAGAGATCTCCCAAAATAATTCTTTGAATTGCTCGCTATATATATCTCTGAAATATATATAGCGAGCAATTCAAAGTATTGTTTTGGGAGATTTTTATGCAGTTTGTAACTCTTGGTGTCATCCCTTTTTTAAATTTGATACAAGCATTACTACGGCTATTTTCCAAAGTTAAGGTATACGAGGTCTGTTCAAAAAGTATCGCGAATTTTGTGCTTTTTTCAAAAATTATTTATTTATTCATGAATATCTATTTTGTCCCCTTCAAAGTAATCCCCACCAGATATTATAGACTTGTGCCAACGTTTTTTTCCAATCCTCGAAGCACTTCAAAAAATCATTTTTTGTGATCTTGTTCAGTTCCTTCTTCGATGCCGCCTTTATCTCCTCAATCGTAACGTAGCGTCATCCTTTTATGGGGCTCTTCAGATTCGGGAACAAGAAAAAGTCACAGGGCGTGTTGTTTTGGCGAAAAATGGCCGACTGAACATTCGAAATGGTAAGACACGAGTACCAACATAACGCCAATCGAATATACGTGACACGCGGAAATTTAAAATTCAAGATACTTTTTGAACAGACCTCGTATACTCGTATTTTAACTCGAAACAAGGATTAATAATGAACTGAAGTTTTATAAAGCTCACTTTTGGTATTTCTTCGATGATCTTAACAGTTATCAGATCAAATCCAGAAGCTTTTTTGGCACTTAAGTTGTGATAAGTCATATTTTTAATTTCTTTAATTGAGATTTGTGAGATTTCCTTGATATCTACTTTATTAACAATAGTTGTATTCGCATTTGTAGTATTTTTTTGGATATGGCAGAAAAACATCTGTTAGATGTTCAGGAAGGGGGCTAACTTTTTCCTTAGGATAACAGACCCGTCTTTAGTTTGCAGAGGCTAATCTAAAATTTTTTAATTCGTTTGACATCTCTTCATAAATAGTAATCAGTATTTTTGTTCGCTATTAAATTTGTAAGATATGTATGGGTTAATTCATTTTTGAACTCGTTGATTTATTTTTTAAATTGACAAATTTTTTGGAGTTGAAAAAAAAGAGACTAATTTAAAGAAAAACAGAAAAAATATTGAGACAAAAAAAAAGGTCTAAAACAACAAAACACGAGCAAATCCATGTAAGTCTTGTTAACTTCTTTGGAAAATGTTTTCTTCTTAAATATAGCAAAAAACTACTCAGAAATTCCAGATTTTTTTAAAAATCACACCCGTTTTCAATAGTTTATTGATAATATAAGCAGTTGTTTAAAAATTTAATATAATAGAAATGAAGAAATCCTAAGATTATTAATTCAATTTGTTTTTCTGTTGAATTCTCATAAATAGTAAGTAAGCACAATTAACCGCACATAGAAGACCAATAGTTTTTAAGTCGTAATTGAAAAAGAAATAAAATTAAAATCAATCAATCGAATATTTTTATTCTAAAGAATTTTCAATATTATTGACTGATTGATTGTGTAAGTTAGATTAACAAGAATGAATATTTAATAATAATAAAAAAACCACCCTTACAGCATAGAGCATAAAATGAAAGAGCTTCAAGAATCCATATGAAAGTGATTTGAAAACAAAACTTTTCATGGAGAAATATTTCAATTGATCCCCTATTGACTCGAACAAACCCTGCCGGAGCCTATTGAGAACCACTCACTCACTAACTATCGATGCGATGCGATGATGTCTGATAAGTTTTAATTTTTTCTATTGAAATTTTACTATTCAGGTGAATGCTTTCGATAAACAAACAAAATACATTTTATTGAATGCGAAAAGTAGTGAAGGGGAGTTTTCCTAAATGCAGAGAATCGAAGTATGCATTTCAACTAGTGATGATGATCGTGAAAGGATTAATCCTTCGATTTACAGAAGGTACAACTAGTATCGTGCACTTATAGATGAACGTAGTTCAAGTACACATAATGGGGGCCCCTTCAAAAATGATGAGAGCATCAATACAAGTTGTACAGGAAAATAGTTAAATGTGTGCACATACATTTTACCAATAATCCAAACATGATTACTGTAACCAAACTACTACCCACCCACAAATTTCACCTAATGTATAATTAAATTAAAAAGTAAAAAAAACTATAACTTGTTAAAATAGAATGCATACCCAATAACTGCATCTACACGTACTTCCAGTATCTGCTCAAAAGTTTAGAAATTACAAAACAAATCAGATTATTTGGAAGTAGTTTGTTATTGTTCGTCCTGAAAAACTTCCTCAAACAAATGCGATAAATTTGGGGAAAAAACCAAAAAAAAAATGGAAAAGAAAATAAAAACTAATAGAAAATGAGAGGTTTTTAAATAAAACAACAGCAATTAGTCGATATTTTGTATTGATTTAGAAGGTGACAAAAATCTTGTCGAGCTTCTGTTTTTTTGTACTCAACAAACACTGTTCACCTTTCCCGATACACGCTGTATTGACTTTTCATTTAGTTTTATTTAGGATAAGGGATATATGAATTTTCCATCCATTATTAAAAGCAGGGTGGGTGTATCGGGACAGGAGAAAGAATAAGTGGATTGGGAATTGGGGAAGAGGAATCAGAGTTTGTACGTAACCACATGAGCAGTTCAAACCCACTCTATATGAGTTGAGGTCCTTTAAATTGCCTGTTTGGTCATTTAACTAAATTTATGTTCGCATTTCTTTCTAGACCTACGTTAGGGTTTTTTTTCTGTAGCACAAAAACTGTTTTATTTCGATGATTTATCGAGTCAAACCAGCTGATAATGACAATGAGTTTGTGCCTAAAGTCGAAACCTAAATTAAAAATGAAGAATAATTTGAGGACGATGGAGAAAAGGATTCGATTAAAAGTAATAGCAAACATAAAGAAGCTTTTGTGGATTCAACTTCGGATATCGATCCCCTTTCATTTCAAAGAGCAATACACTTTGAAACCCTACACCGTTGAATCTTTCAAGTAAGGCTATTTAATAATTGACTGGTAAATCACTCGAGAAGAATTTAACTACGGTTAGCATTCTACAAAAAAAATATAAAAAGCAACCACAATTTCAATCTACGTTTGCATTTGCAGAAAAGGCTTATAGTATTCCTAGTGTAAAAAAGGTACGCCTCTGCCACTATTTTTTGTGTCACTAAAACCGGCGACCAATAATAAAGACATATTCAGTTGAAGAACCGATAAAGACACCTGCAGAAAAAATAAAAGTTGAAGAACCGTACATCAGGAAAGATATTGTACAATACCATGCGTGACTGGTCCAATGATGAGGAGTGTTTGGCGGACTATGCCTGCACATATAAGTTTTGCGGACTATGCCCGAGCGACTGGAAATTAGGAAAGGTGGTTATCCTTCCCAAGTCTCCGGCCTCCTATAGGCCGATATGTTTACTGACAGTATTCGGCAAGGTCCTCGAGCGGATGATGGTACACTGGCTGAATGTGAAGTTGGCAGACTTCAATGAATCCGGCTCTCAGTATGGATCGCATCATTGAGAGGCTTGAGGAGGTTTCTTGTGAAGAAACGTCTCTACGGAGAAGTGACTTCCATGAAAGGTATGCGACCGTGTGCGCGACCAATGGGAGGGTTGTTCACCAGATGGTGCGTGGCTGCCCACAGGGCACAGATCTAGAATATGATGATGAACGGTCTCTTGGTGCAGTTGCAGGAGACCGGATGCGGTGCGATCGCATAAGCGAATGATCTTCTGCTTCTGATTGAGGAGGGAGAGTAGGTATGCGGTAGAGGTAACGGAAAGCCGCTATATGCCAGTAGGCTGCCCAAAATTTGTTTGGAGGCCGTCGGGGTCCGATACGCGTGGGAATATCGTTATCTTGAAGTAAAGGTTGGAGAGAGGCTAAACTTTCGGGCCTGCTTGTAACATCTAAGGAGGCGCGTGGTCGGTTTGGTTGGAATGCTAGTGCGAGTATTTCGCAAAGAATTGGGACTTCGATACGGAGCGGTGAAAGTACTGTAGAAGGGTGCATTTATTCCGTGTGCAATGTATGTGTGTATGGGCTGACATTATGTGCCACCAGTTCAGCGTCTGACTTTGTATGCATAATTTAATGTACTCGTATGTGGAACCGTCTTAACCAAGGCGGTGCATGTTCTTCTGGGATTAATTCCATGGAACCTGGAGGTGCTGCGTGGAAGCAATCACTACCGTCTATGGTGGGGCATCCCGCTTGTTGGTTGTCCGGTTATGAATAAAGAGGTTCAGGATCTTAGTCCACGACACCACCGTGTACTGGTCCTGAATAGAATATATGAAGTTTGGCAACGTCGATGGGATGAGAGTGTGAATGGCAGATGGACACAAAAGTTCATTTTCTGTCACGCACTCCAAAAACACAATTTCACTTACTATGGTCTAAGGAGTCATGCTCTTACCGTATTCAGATCGCTCCCAATGATGCCAGCCAAATCTTACTTCTTGAATAAATTGCATCACCAACAAATAAATTCCTTAAAAGTTAAATTAAGCTCTTTAAGATTAAAGGATCTAAATGATAAGCAGCTTAGAACTATAAGGGATGATTCAGAATATTTTAATCAGTATAAAAAAGAAAAAGAAAACTACAATTTATTTGGCATCGAAATGATTTCTTGGATTTTATTTCAAACTTTTTTATTCGATGGAGAACAAAACAAGATTTTATAGTCGGTGAACTTTAAAACCATTAGCAATGGGTGAACTGATAGAGAGGTTAAGTTGAACATTTTCAGGGAAATTCCCAATTAAAAGTAACCGCCCTCATTATTTCGACATCTTTGTGCAGACATGCTTATTTTGAAAAATATTCAAAAT
This sequence comes from Atherix ibis, assembly GCA_958298945.1. Classification (NCBI taxonomy): domain Eukaryota; kingdom Metazoa; phylum Arthropoda; class Insecta; order Diptera; family Athericidae; genus Atherix; species Atherix ibis. The sequence goes on from OY282609.1 coordinate 52,038,586, forward strand.
TTTTAAATTTTAGTCTCAATGTGATATACTATGGAAAGGAGGAGAATTCTTTGTTTTTATTATATTTAATGTAATAGTTACTAAGGGTTGTTATCAACACATTACCATATATTGTGCGAAACTCAGTTTTTTCATCGCCGTGACATTTAAAAGAATATGAACAACTGATATTATGAAAAAAAATCGACCCTAACTGGAAATGATTTTTTCAGTGAATAAAAAATATTTAATTTACTGAACCGGAAATGTACTTTAAAAAAATACGTTACACACCGTCTCTGCTTTTCTTAAATGTAAATTTCACATAGTTTATTGAAATTTCCAAACTCTAACCGAGGCGTTTGTTTTTCGTTTACTTGAAGAGATTTTTGTAGAAATTTACAGTCACTGAATAGTAATTACTATTAAATTTATTTAAATTTTAGTAAATTGCTTTTGAATATCTGACAGGCGTTTTCCTTTAGTCAAAAAAATATTGATAATAATAAAATAAAAAAGAAACTCGAAGAAGGTTATGGGGACTCCTTGTCGACCTTATATATTGGACAACTGAATTTAGATACGACCATCTAAATTGAACTGGTGCAGAGCATTTTAACAACTCATTTGGATACGAGAAAGATTTTCTCACAATTGACCATAAACACTCGTTTGCCAACTTCAAAAGGATGTTTATCAATGTTTAAGCACAATCTCAATAATTATTGGCATCGATTCATCAGAGCATACCGGAACCCAAGAAATAATCCAAACAGTGGATTTGCGTAGCGTACTAGCGTCAAAGAAGGCTAAGGTGACTTTATCGGCTAACAAAATCATCGTTTTATTTTCGATGGGATGCAAAAGATAGAAAAACGTTGGACTAAGTATATCGAGCTAGAAAGTGCCTATGTTGAAAAATAAAATTAATTTTACACATAAAAATGATTTTTCTCATCAAGGCTAGGTATTAATCAAACAACATTCGTATTTTCAAATATTTCCTCTACTGTAGCATTCTTAAAATACTAAATGACTATCCAACAATATTTTTTAAATATTTTCCTGCTCTCTTGTTAAGGATCTACTTGTTTTCATAATTTTAAGTTTTGATACCCATTTTCAAAATAAAAAATCGAGCACAGAGAACATAAATAGAAGAAAAAACCATAAGATTTTCGCAGCATAAGATTTTCGCACTTTTAAATATGACCAAGAAAATTGAAACAAAACAAAACTTCAGTTGACATATACCAAAAATAGCAGAGTTAGGCTATTTAATGTGAATGAGAATATTTTTGAGCACTAAAATGTGCTGATAGTAATGCCGTCAATTATTCAATCACTTTTTAGATTTATTTTATTTATTCTGTTCTCTGTAAAGACAAGCATGGAAGGACTCAAAAGCCATAAATTCTATTGTTTTCCTTTAGAATGAAGAAAAAAAAATCAATTATTTTCAAAAAATTCTCCTATAGAACAAAGAAAGAAATTGTCCAAATTTAAAAAAATTAAAGGAAATTTTATTAAGAATCTACGCAATTTCTTTCACGCTATCTTAGTAATAATTAAGTTTCCTTGCCCAGCCCTTTGCAAATATACAAATAAAAATTTTGAAACTTGAAAAGGGAGCAGAATTGTTAAAAATTTTAAAGGATTTTTCTTTGAAAACCGTGAGCATTATCTTGGTTTTTGACTGAAAACGACGTGGTTTTTTTGATCTCGGCTCATTTGGTGAACGCCATTCACTTGCCTGTTGTCTGGATTGCGTGTCATACTCATAAACCCACGTCTCGTCTCCAGTAATGATCCTTTTGATGAATGTAGGATCGGATTCAGCCTCGCAAATCATGTCTTTTGCGATGTCAACACGGTCTGTTTTTGGCATGAAGTTGAGGTCTTTTGGCACCAACTTTGCTGCTACATGACGGAAACCCAAATTATTAACCAAAATGTCTTGGACGGATCCATAGGCAATGTTCCAGTCCTCCGCTATCTCTCTGATGGTTAATTTGCGTTTATTGACCAACATTTCTTTTACTTTATCAGTGTTTTCGTCGGTTTTCGATGTCGATGGTTTGCCACTGCGTTCATCATCTTCGATTGACTCACGACCACTTTTGAACCGCTCGTGCCACTAGTAAATGACCGTTTTCTTTAGAGAATCGTTGCCGAAACACTTTTCCAACATTTCTAACGTGTGCGTACTATTAAATCCGTTTTTTACGCAAAATTTAATACAAGTTCGTTGTTGCAAATTTAAGTCCATTTCTAAAATTGTAAAAAATCGCCAACACACACAGAGATAGATGTACTCTTGGCTACGTAACTTTTACAAATGTCAAGCTCTGACGCTAAGATTTAGAGAAAATGTCAACAGCAGATGTACCAACTTAACAAAAAAAAACCGAACTCAAATCGGAACGATCAAGGTGGTATTTTTCAGAAAAATTAAGTTTTTTAAGAACAAATATTTTTTGAATAATTTCTGAAATAGATATAATAATCTACAAAGTCCTAAGAAGGACATTTTTCAAAAAGATATAGGAGGCAATAGAGTCGTGCCATATTGACAGGGTTTCAGGGCTTACAAAGATCCATAAAACCGTAGTACTGACCTGCTAAATTGACTGAAAAGTAACTTTAAGCTTATATCTTGAATACATTAGACTGAACGATCAATGTACAGGACTGCAATATAATAACTCAGCATAGCTTCCGGTGAAATAGATTTTTTTGTAAAAATTTGTTTTTCTTTTTAAATAATTAAAAATATATCTCACAAAATAAAGTTTATTCTACCAGATGTATAAGCTTAAATCTGCTGTTTTTTAGTCAAAAAAACATTTTTTTTCCATAGAAAGCAAAAACGAATTTATTCAAAGTACTTGCCCTCGCTAGCTACACATATTTCCCATCTCTCGGGCAATTTGTGGATCCCATGCCAAAAAAAATCCCTCTCTTTCAAGGCAAACCACTCATCAAGCCATTTGAAGGGACGTCTTCGTAAGAATCGAAGAGCTGCTGAGCGAGCGCGTGGCCCATCGACGAAAACAGGTGGTACTCGGAAGGAGCCAGGTCTGATAAATAAGCGAGGTGGTATAGCACCTCCCAGTTAAGTGTCTCCAAGTAGTTTCAGACCATTTTTGACGTGTGCGATGGTGCATTGTCGTGGAGGAAAATCAGCTTGTCATTTTTTTGTTGATAATCCGTCCTTTTTTCACGCAGAGCACGGTGCAATTTGATCAGTTGTTGATGGTAGCGGTGGGCATTGACAGTTTCACCAGATTTCAACATCTCATAGTAGACGATACACTGCTGATCTCACCAAACGTACAGCATCGTCTTCCATCTGAAGCGATTTGGTCTTGGGGAAGATGTTGATGGTTGGCCGGGATCAATCCACGATTTCTTGCGTTTAGGACTCTCGAAATATATCCACTTTTCATCGCCTGTCACAATCCGATGCAGGAACGACTTTCTTTCTCATGTGTTTTGTTGTCGATCCTATCGTTCAATTCATGCGGCACCCATTTTCCGATCTTTTCAATCTTCCCCATGGCACGCTGACGCATGCAAATGGGTGGTTGAGTAACACCCAATTGTTCTGGGAGCATTTCTTGCGATTGGAGATCGTCTTCGTCCAAAAGAGCCTGCAACTGATGGTCCTCAACCTTTCTAGGCCGATTTTCGCGCTTCTTGTCCCACAAGTCAAAATTGCCGTCTTTGAACCGACGAAACCAATCTCGGCACGTTGTTTCGGATAAAGCACTGTCACCATAGACCTCCATAAGCATTCGGTGCGATTCGGTAGCCGATTTCTTCAAATTGAAGCAGAAAAGCAGAGATTCCCGCATATGCTCTTTTTCTGGCACAAAACTAGACATGATTACCAAAGGAAAATTGTATGTTATTGTACGAAATTCCTGACAATGTGCACTGATTAATGTTGACAGATGTCAAACTCATAAAAAAAGAAGTTTGGCGTGCCCATGGTAGCTTAATACGCTCACTCACGCCATTTATGACCAAACAGCGGATTTAAGCTTATACACCTAGTATACAAATAACAGATACCTATTCAAAACCATGCTATTGAAAAATTTTAATAATTATATTAATTTTATATCATTTACTTGGAAAAAAATTATGATATGCTCCAAAAGAGGTCTTTAGTGAAATGTGAGTTGCTTTACCCGTTCAATAAATATTAGACACCATTGCCAATTTCAACCTAGACAAAAAGGATACAAGTTAGTATGTATTCCCCTCTTTTTGGCCATTTTAATTATTTTCTAATTAGACAGGCTACTAATATAAATAAAAATTTGTTTTCTGCTGAAATCTTTTCAACAAATTCAACTACGATGTTTTCGGATCTTCTGTTGAAGAGAAGGTGTGCATTGACAGACAGACATTCTATTACTAAGGCAACCGTCTTTTTATAGATACTTAAGAATCTTGATTGAAAAGTAAAAATTATATTATCTACAAAACAGTAAAACTCAGTAACAATGTTGAAAGGCGAATACTGGTTGGGAAAATCGGAAAATGCGTATCGATTTCATGAAAATCATTTCAAAAATTCACTCGTTACAGACGATTAAAACCAATTAATTCGAGGGTCGATGCAGAGGCGAACAGACAAAGTCATTCAAACACGTCCAATTATGCTGTCATCTTGAATACTTTAATGAGGGTGGATACCTTCTCAAGGTTATCTGCTAACCTTAAGATATGATGATTATTATTAGAAAACTTGGAACAAAATCGAGCAAATTTATAAGAAAAATATTTTTTCTTTTTTTTTTTTCTTTTTAACTTAAATAAAAGTACGTGATTAACATTTATGATCTGCTGTGTACGCACCAAGTTTACTTAGACTTGAAATATTTCAATAAATTGATTAGAAAATAAAAGTATTGTTATTACAAATATAAATAAGCCAATTAAATTTATTATCAATCAATCATATTAACTAATAGGTTTCTATGGTAATTCTTAAATTATAATAGATTGAAATCGATGGCAACTGAGACCTAAGTAATTCGGATGAACATGTTTTGTTATAAATAGAAAAATTATTTTAACAAAAAAAATACACTCAGTTGTCCTCAGGAAAATTATTTCAAAAAATAACTTTAATTGTCCTTTTCATAATTCCGTTTTAGTATTTAATAAAAATATTCAAACTGCTTTTTGTTAAGAAAACTTTTGAATATCTCATATTTATTCTAATATTCGTATAGATGCGAAAATATTGAATTTAACAAAAAAACTAATTTGGTTAACAAGGACTTTATTTTTGCGTCAAAAAAATTTGATGTTTGATCCTATTGCGATGAGAAGTAGGATCAAATATCAAATTAATTATGAAAAAAACTTTGGGTGTAGCACTTTTATCTATGTTAGAAAAAAGGCAGTTCGAGGAATTGTTAATGATCGATGCATTCTTGCTGAATATTTTTTTATTGTAGTATTTTCTTATAACTAAACAATCTATGTGATCTTGACGTATTTTTTTATTAACGTATTTTAAAATTTCTCTCTTCAAATCTGCAACCAAAAAAATTGGCTCTTGAAGTACCAGGTGTATACGTGTAAGTTTAGTCAAAAAAAACACATGTTTTTTTATAGAAAGCAAAAACAAATTTATTCAAAGTACTTCCGATTTGTCGATACACCGCCAAAAAAAATCCTTCTTTTTCGAGGCAAACCACTCATCAAGCCATTTTCGGACGTCTTCGTAAGAATCGAAGTGCTCCTCAGCGAGCGCGTGGCCTATCGACGAAAACAGGTGGTAGTCGGAAGAGGCCCCTGCTCTGATGAATAAGCGAGGTGGTATAGCACCTCCCAGTTAAGTGTCTCCAATTAGTTTCGGACCATTTTTGACGTGTGCGATGGTGCATTGTCGTGGAGGAAAATCAGCTTGTCATGTCTTTGTTGATAATCCGTCCTTTTTTCACGCAGAGCACGGTGCAATTTGATCAGTTGTTGGTGGTAGCGGTGGGCATTGACAGTTTCACCAGATTTCAATATCTCATAGCAGACGATACACTACTGATCTCACCAAACGCACAGTATCGTCTTCCGTCCGAAGCGATTTGGTCTTGGGGAAGATGTTGATGGTTGGCCGGATTCTCGAAATATATCCACTTTTCATCGCTTGTCACAATCCTATGCAGGAACGACTTTCTTTTTTGTCTGGCGAGCAAGATTTCGCATGTGTTTTGGCGTCGCTCCATCTGACTATCTTTCAATTCATGTGGCACGCATTTTTCGATCTTTTCAATCTTTCCCATGTCACGCAGGCGCGTGGAAACGGCTGTATGAGTAACATCCAATTGCTCCGTGAGCAGTTTTTGCGATTGGGTACCTACAAGTCAAAATTGCCGTCTTTTAACCGACGAAACCAATCTCGGAACGTTGTTTCCGATAAAGCACTGTTGCCATAGGCCTTCATAAGCATTCGATGCGATTCGGCAGCCGATTTCTTCAAATTGAAGCAAAAGAGCAGAGATTCCCGAATATGCTCTTTTTCTACTAGACATGATTACCAAAAGAAAAATGTATGTTATTGTACGAAATTACTGACAATGTGCACTGATTAATATTGACATATGTCAAACTCATAAAAAAAGTATGGTGTGCCCATGCTTAAGCTTATACACCGGTTACACTCTATTTTTGTTACATTTCAAAATTGCAAATTAGCCTTTGTTATTATTATCATCATCATCAACGGCTCACAACCGCAAACCCGGTTTAGGTCTGCTGAATCAAACCTCTCCAGAATTCCCGGGCTTGCGCAGCGGTTTTCCAGTTCGACACTCTCAGCATATTTTTTGAGTCATGCCGAATACCATAACTGGAGCCACTGAAGACTTTTCGGACATAACAGTTCGGCTGAAAAGTTTATAAGATAACACAGCAAAAATATTTTTTTTTGCAAAATTCATTTTAATTATTCAACATATTTGCCTTCGAGGGCGATACAGCGATTATAGCGATGTTCCAACTTTTCGATACCATTTTTATAGTACTCTTTCGGTTTTGCCTCAAAATAGGCCTCAGTTTCGGCAATCACTTCATCATCGGTCTAAAATTTCTTGCCAGCGAGCATTCTCTTGATGTCTGCAAACAGGAAAAAGTTGCTGGGGGCCAGATCTGGAGAATACGGTGGATGGGGAAGCAATTCGTAGCCCAATTCATTGAGTTTGACCATCGTTTTCATCGACTTGTGACACGGTGCATTGTCTTGGTGAAACAACACTTTTTTCTTCTTCAAATGAGGCCGTTTCTTAGCGATTTCTTTCTTCAAACGATCCAATAACGCTATATAATATTCGCTGTTGATCGTCTGTCCCTTCTGGAGATAGTCAATGAATATTATACCATGCGCATCCCAAAATATAGACGCCATCACCTTGCCAGCCGACTGTTTCGTCTTTCCGCGCTTTGGATTCGGTTCGTCGCTCGCTCTCCACTCTGCCGACTGCCGATTGGACTCTGGAGTGTAGTGACGGAGCCATGTTTCATCCATTGTCACATATTGACGCAAAAATTCGGGTTTATTGCGCTTGAACAGCTCCAAACACTGCTCAGAATCATCAACACGTTGTTGTTTTTGGTCCACAGTGAGCCCACGCGGCAACCACTTTGCTCACAGCTTTTGCATGCCCAAATATTCATGCACGATATGTCCAACACGCTCTTTCGATATCTTCAGAGTCTCAGCTATCTTGCTCAACTTCACTTTACGGTCATTTAAAATTATTTTGTGGATTTTTTTGATGTTTTCTGCCGTCACCACTTCTTTTGGGCGTCCACTGCGTTCTGCATCAACTGTGCTCGTACGACCAGTTCGAAATTGACGACACCAATATTCCACAGTTGAAATAGCTGGAGCAGAGTCCGGATAACGTTTGTCAAACCATGCTTTGGTTTCCACTGTATTTTTTTTCATCAAAAAGCAATGCTTTATCAATACACGAAATTCGTCTTTATCCATTTTTTTTTCAATAACCAAAGTTGCTTCACTCAAAATGCTATATCTCACGAACTAATCAACCGATTGCTGTCAAATTTTGACAGGAATCATTTGAAGGATGGTGCTTTGTGATAATTATGTAGATTTTTGCAAGACGTCAACCTTATAAACTTTTCAGCCGAACTGTTAATCTTCATTATCCATACGGATTAAGTGTCCCGCCCACGACAGTCTATTAAGTTTAGATTTATCCACAACCGTGCAGTTGTGGATATACTCCAGGATCTTATCAATAAATAGGTTCCGGAATCATCCTTCCTCACGGAGAGGGCCAAATATTCTATGACGGATCCTCCTCTCGAATGTGAATAAAAGTCCTTAATGATTATTGCTCAGAATCAAAGGCAAGGCTAGTGTCTTGTACAGCAGCAGCTTCGGTGTTATGGTCTGAATTTTTGAGTGGAATAATTTAGACCTACTGAATTAGGCTCTGTTGGCTGCCAGAAGCCATGCGCAAATTTCTTCCTCCTTATTTTTATCAGCTGCGACCCTTCACCCCAAATAGGAGAATTATATAACCCTTTGTCTTTGGCGCCGAACGCTGATAACATGTACTTTACTTTGCCTTTATAAATATGGAACCCCAGAGACATGAATTACTTTTTCCAACACCACATTAAAAAAAAACATGAAACTGAGTATCCTTGCTGAAGACCAATATAGATGTTAGATGGGTCTAAACGTGATTCGCCTGCTCTTGCTTTTCCTCTTTCACTTGTCATGATCAGCCTACTCAGTCTAATCAATTTTTCTGGGATCCCGAACTCTCATATAGATATGGCTAGCAGAAGTTACATCGACTACCGTACAGAAAAGATCTGATCTTTTGCTGATTACTTAAAGTAAAGCCTCTCTGGAGTGGGCCATTAATTTTTTGGGCGAATGGGATTATCCTGCCTAGTACGAAAGCGGAGAATATCTTATAGATGGTATTCAGACATGTAAATCCTCTACGAATGTCACACTGTGATGATATCACCTTTTTTGAGTATGAGAAAGATGATGCCAAGGTACCAGTTTTTAGGCATTGATTCGCTGTCGCATACTTAGACTATTAATTAATGAACCCGTCAACACCGGGCGATTTGTGGTTCTTCAGTCAATGGATTGCTTTTATAGTTTCTTAGATGCTTAGTAATGGGAGCATGTCTTCTGCAGCTGGTGGGACCTCCAATTTACATTCTGACTGCTAAGCGTTTATAAGTCCATCAAAATGTATCACCCATCGCCTTAATGTGGTAGCAAATTCGCTATTTTTTTACTTTTTAAATGGCATTTACTTGTCAGTTAAATTATCCCTAATAGTACAATTTTTCTGATACAAAGAATATCAAATAAATATCAAGCAATTGGATGAGCACAATCAATAAAAATATATCCAATAAATCGTACCTTTTATTTTTATGTCTTCTAAGATGGGAACTTTTTTTCAGATGATTTCAAAAAAAAAAACCATTGATTAATCTATAAAATACCGACAAATGCTGAAAATATATTTATTGAAATAAGAGTTGAAATTTATTTTTAAATGGGTCTAAAAGGATTCGTTTTCAATTTCAGGAAGCATAGTAGTGCTTCAGTGGATTTTATTTACTTAAACAGATTTAACTAAATCTTTCAAAAATATGGATTTTAAAAATAATTAAGGTTTTTTTTTATAAAAGGTCAATCAGCTTATGAAACGGGCTATTTTGAAAAGGAATTGATTAAAAGTTTCTTTGGAATATATTTAAAACACCAAACAAATTAAAATCTATATTTAAAAAAAAAAAACCTTTAGATAGTCCCATTAAGTCATCTATTGCATCATCTTATGATCCTTTAAATGAAGAAAGTAAGGCTTAATATCATTTTCAACAAAAAAAATCTGAGTAACGAAACTAAGCTACACGAAAAGACCAAATACTCTTACAGCAAAAATGACTATTTCTTTTAAGTTACATTTTTAGATAATTTTCCGGTAAACACAAAATAAATCGAAGAAAAAAATATGAAAACATTCCAGTTTGCATATAACTTTTACCTCCAAGAACATGCTTTTTAAATTTAGAAACGATGTTCCGGAGTATAAATGACAGCATAAACAGGTGCACATTTTCGAAAATTTTAGCAACTAAGAAAAATTACCTAAAGAGTATGGGAAGTTTTCTAGGCTCGCAAATATGTTGTTAAGATATTATAACTTGACTACCTTTCGGGTGATGGTCGAGCAGAGGGAATGGTGTTGGCATCTAAGCACGCAATTGGATTTTAACTTTGCATAATACAATTACACCGAACATGACTGATGTCTTATTTTCGTGCGCGATCATTTTCTACCCCAATCCCTAAGTTTTAGATTGTACGTGGAGCTCATACCTCGGAAAGGCAAAGGCTAACAAGCCCAATAGCTAGGCTATACTGGTGGGCTAAGCTATGGTAATCGAATTTCCCACAGAATTTGTTTTTCACAAAATTGTTTATTTTGATGGCTTTTAAAACGACGCGATTACTGTTCGAAACGGGCTGTACTTTTTTGCAGGATGGATGATTGATGAGACTTTTCATTTATTTAAATAGAATCAAAATAGGGTGGGCTGGTAGATTGTATATAGAAGGAAGTGCATGAGTGAGCAGATACTAAATGGAAGCAAGAAATTGGAAGCAATCGTAGACGACAATTTGCCATATTGTTTCGTACCTTATAAGGATGCCACCATGCCAAGTCTTCTATAACAAAATGTAATGAAATTTCTACAAATTGTGTTCCGTGATATTTTGCTTTTCTTTTTATTATTATTTGATTCTCGTTTTTTTTTTGGAGTTCAATGTCAAAAATATTTAAGAAATGGATTTCCTTAAAAGTGTAATATTTGCGTGCCACCACCTTTATATACCATCTTTCTTTTGACTTCGTGCTAAAACTTTTAAATTTATATTTACACACTCTAGAACTTTTTACATCATGGTCACACAGCTCCTTGTACTCTGAATATACACCCGAAAAATTTTTGTTTTTTAATAATCATGTAATTTTAAAAAAAATTTAAACTTTTTATTTTTAATTTTAAATACTAAAAAAAGACCAATTTTTCAAAATGGAAACAGAAAGAACCTTTGTTCTTAACCTTCATTATGGTAAGCATTATAAATGAAACCACTCAATGGGAGTGGAAAGAATTCGAACCATCTTCTTCGCAGTTCAACCAAAAATGAGGAATTTAAAAACGGATGTGCTAGAGCCTAGAAGACCATTCGCAGGGCCGCCTATTTACATACTGGATGCTTGAGATACAAGAAGTTAAGGGCCATTTTTTAACAAACAAAAATTATCTTGGGCGATGAACCAAACTTCCATCTAAAGGAATAGGTTAATAAGCATAACTGCCGCATTTGAGGTACTGAAAATTCACGTATCATTTAAGAAAGTTCCTATGCACTTCGTCGAAAATGATGTCGGTTACGCTGTTATGATAACTTTGAACGATATCGTGACATGATTGAATTGCATAAACTTGGATAATGTTGTTCAACAGGAACTTATCAAATATATCATGTAGAATAATGGCCATATTGCAAACTAAATTCCGAGGACGCGTTATATGACGAAACGACGAAGTCAAACGGCCGACGAGATTTTGACACTATCTCTACACTATTAGAGAAATCGAGCGGTGTTATATGTGCTCGTACATGATGAACGAATGCCTTCCTCCGATCAAGTATGTTCGAGACGAACAAAATATGGAGATTTTTCAAATGGTGTAATCGCCTCAAATTGTAGACGCGCGAGCATTTTATTCGAACATCATGTTCGAACGCAAAGATTATTGCAATTTTGACATTTCGCAGTTTGATTTATGTGAAGAACATTTGTATAATAAAAATTGTTTGTTTTGTTATTCGATTTGTCGGTTCTTTGTACAAAACAAAATTTCGCAAAATATATTGTTCAATGATGGCAGTGAAGTTGAATTGCCCAGTCTAGACATTGGCGTATCTTGTTTAGCAATTAACGGAGTGCCCTGTTCCAAAAGGTGACCGAAATCATCCTTGTACTTATGGCGCTTGCCTCACTTGTAGCTTTTCGTTGTCATCACTTATGCAACCATCCAATATAACCCAAAGCACTGCGACTGCTCCTCTCATTGCTGTTTTTGCAGCTAGATTTTCTTGAATTATCCTAATTTAAATTTTATGAAAAATATGATTATTCAAGAAAAGAAAAAATCTATACTAATAAGCCGAAGGAAGTTTACCCCGAGTTAAATTTATAGTAAATTTGAAGATGTTTTGTTGGAATTTTCGGTGAGGATTCTCATTCTGAAGAATGACGATTTCAGGTCCTTTATATTAGACATTTTTTTAAAGAAAACTATAGACTATTTCGATAGTCCAACTCTCGCTACTCCAAAATTTTGCATTCACCAAAACACCTGGAGTAGAAATATTTATTTTATTAAAATAAGAGACGCAAAGGACCTTTTTCTTTAACAAATTTCTGGTAGTACACAAATAGATCAGAAGTAATGTAGTCGTTTTAGCGTCAAATCTTTGGTCCAAATGACAGTGTTCTTTATTATTTTATGATAGAAAAATGCCACCATTTTTTTTATGGCAAATGACATTTGTATTAAAGACCTAGGATTCTTAGACTCGATGCTAAAACGCCCACATTTCTATTGGTAGAAACAGGTATGGTTGTTAGTAGAATAGTTCTTTAGATCAGTGTAAAAATGCCTCAATGGTTTGTGTAAACTAAAATGGGACTTATAGCCATAAGAATCAATGCGGGAATATTTATTATTTTAATGGCAACTATTATATATCTTACAGTCATTCAAATCAATACAAAACTGTCATATTTTTCAGAAGCTATTATTGGCGTTATAAGACAAGAATCGACTAAGGATTTGTTATAGTTCTTAGAATAGATGCGAACATTTCCCCATTTTATTGGAAACAGTCATTGACCTTATAGATCACTATGCGCTACCGGTATGCAAGGGTTGGCATAAATTCAGTTCATCATCAGGCTTTGTAGGCGTGTTTGAATGTATGTAGAACCGTGTCAACCGAGGCGATGCAGGTTCTAATGGTAGAAATTCCATGGGACCTGAAGGTGCTGCGTGGAAACATCTACTACCGTCTACGGCGGGGCATCCTGCTTGCTGTTTGTCCGGTTACGTATGAAGAAGTTCAGGATCTTAATCCACGACACCACCGTGTACTGGTCCTGAATACAATATATGAAGTTTGGCAACATCGATGGGATGACAGTGTGAATGGCAGATGGACGCACATGTTCATTTCAGATGTGTGTTTTGTGTCTGCGTATGGATTTGAATTTAGTCTGTACCTTGGGTATTTACTCATGTGACACGGCAGTATGAATGGGTTCCTGTACAGGCGTGGTCTAGATGCCCTTGTGGGGCGGCGGAGGAGAGTGCCAAGCACCTTCTCATTGAGTATGGCCTGTATGGGGATTTACGTGACTTAGATGCATGTGGAATCATGGTAAATGATGAGAGTGTGGATGTGAGTGGTGTGTTAGGTATGAGAGAACGAGAATGGTGCGTGAATGAGTGTGTAAATGATACGCAAGGTGGCTACAACCGGGTGAAAGAACAAGGTCGATTCTGGTTTTACTTTCGGGTCGTGGCGAACCCGCGTACCTGAGCTGGCTTTGCGGTGCCTAGGAATTTACACGATTCCCTACTGTAGCTCAATGAGTGGAATACAAACCGAAGTACTCTTAAAACAAAAATTGGTACTACAGGAATCAGGGTGCTCCATGGTGTTGGAACACACTGTGCCCGACAATGGTGAGGCGCTTAGGTAGCAACGTAGTGGTAGATCTACGGATCGCTGGTGGTTTATACCGGTAATTATCTCAGGCACTATCACTGCTTATGACAGTAGAGGTTTAGATAGTCGTCGCCACTAACAGTTGAAGTAATCAGCTTATAACTGGCTACTGGCTGTAAACTGGCAGTAATGGTGATGCGTTGATTGAGCATAACTCAATCCCTATGGTCGTAGACGACTCATGGTTTTATATTCAACGACAGACAAGTCACGTTTAATAATATAATATTACTGATGTTATAGATCTTAGAAATAACATGAAAAAGCCTAAATTTGTTTGTAAAATATTGTTGCACTCATAGCACTTAAAATCGATACAGAAATGCGTCAATTTTTTTTTTCAATGAAAACTCTTAGCCCTGAAATATTAGCGTTGTGGTCCTAAGAATCGATATAAAAGTAAATATCTAAATTTTTCTTTGAGTACAGTAAAAAAAGTACCCCCTCTTTCTACTTTTTTTGAGTTATAATGACGTATAAATATTATTTCTCACGTATTTTCTTTTAATAGCCTGGTTAAGGAAAAGAAAGTATTCATAATTTTTTTCTGAAATTTTTTCTTACTTCCCTAAATACAATCTACTTTAATACACTAAAAACAAAGGGTATTTTTCTTATACTACTCCCTTAATATTTAACAGGTTTATTAATCCATAGGTAAATCTGTTCACTTATATTTCTCTCCTAATGATAACCATTTCACTGCTTGATTAGATCTAATGGAAAATGGTCTGCTTTATTCGGTTTAACAACCTAATCCACTCTTACTCTCTCTCTCTCTCTACTATTTACCTTACCATAATTATTTAGTCTCATTTCACAATAAAAGTAGTATTTTTTGCTCGTTTGTAGAAAAATATTACTTTTATCCTTACTTCCTAATATCCATTTAAGGAAAGTAAATCAGGACAATTATTAAAAGAAACCGTGATAAAAATACTCGTATTGTAATTCCTGTTTTGCGTGAAAAATAGCACAAATAAGCAAAAATAATCAGAGAAACTACACTTACACAATCGGTGTTAAGTAGAAAAACCGTAACTTATCATAATGTTTTTTAATATCGTTTCTGTAGAGGGAATTTGGGGTAAAAGGTGCAGTAGTAACAGGAAATAGGGTCAGAAACTAATGCATATTGTGTCATTTACTCTTAATTGTGTTTAAAATAGAAGAAAAAAATACAAAACTACAAATATTATCTTTTATGCTACTGATAGGCTGTCGAGTTTAACTTTTGTTTACGTGTTTAAGAATAGTTAAAAGTCAAAGCCAAAAGGTAATCACCGTAACCCTCCTGTCTTATCACGCGTTAGTGATTTTTTGCTTTTACCTTTTATAGCTGATTTTTTTACTATGATTTTTATTATAGAGAAAAAATAATAAATCTGTTTTGCCGCTTTGTTGTTATTTGATTAGACAAAATTGAAATTATTTAGAAGAATTCATATTTTTAATATGTAAAAGTTAAAATATATTCGGACCTTATTAATTTAAAACTATATTAAGGGTTTAGTATGGAAGCTAATCGTGAAGTTTTTTATTAGTACATTGATCAGAGCCCTTACAAACAGCACCACGGAATTATCCGAATTTAATGACTCTTCAATTTTTAAAAAAAATTAAAATTGGAATTATTTAAAACCAGAAAAAAAGATTTAACAAAAAGGCAGTTAGAGAAGTCGTATTATGCAGTTTTATAAGGTTACTTAATATTCATTATGTTGCTAAATACTCTCCGAGGAGCAATTAGATTCCAACAACTGTAACATAACTAAGAGGGTTCTCAATCCTTCGATTTATAAAGCTCCAAAAAATTTTCTGAACATGCTCGTACGTTTCTATTTGTTTTTATATAAATTAAGTCTCAAAAAAGTCCTGTTTAAAGTATCTTACCTACATATGAGGTGTGGTTACTTAGACTGGTACGACTGACCTTGTCCGGTTACTTTACGATCTTACAGAGTGCAATAATTGAGGTTGTGTGCGCGTTACTAAAAAGGAATAGCAAAATTTTGTTATTTATGGAAAACATTCCTTATCAGGAGCATAGGTTCCTATGAGAGATATTCCTTATCAAGAGCATAAGTTATTAGTCGATATAAATCAAAAAGAGCCGAAAGGAAGTGGATAACGAGTCTTGCTTAAGGAGGTCTTCTACATCTAACACATGAGTATGAGGCTTCTTGTGACGAGACCGTCGATTAACATTGAAGCTGATAAGCTTGTCCTTGAAGGGAATTGAAGGGAATTTAGGATGTATAAATTCAGGAGCCCGTAGATCTATCAAGAAACCAATATAGATTCAGGAATGCTAGACTAATGGTGGATGCGACCTGCAGACTGGTTGATATAGTTCCGTAATACCGTTGAAGAAAAGTGTGCGAAACAAG